>JAREIS010000199.1:0-600000 GCA_030060385.1 Muscicapa striata striata | reverse complement strand
TCTCTATTATTACCCAATCTGCACTGGCATTCACAATGCCTCCCAACTGAGGCAGGAGAATGTAATTAACAAGCTGTTTACCTCTACTTCCAAATCATTAATAAATACATTAAACAAGACCTCTACCTTGCTGAGCAACGCAAAAACTTGACGAGGCACATAGTTTGCTTTGAAGTTTTCAACCCACGCTGGTGACAGTGACACTCCTTTGGAGCAAGCTCCTTCCAAACCTGCATCTAAACTGGAATTCCTTTCCCCTTAGCCTGTTGTATGTGCACCCTTTTACCCCAGGTCTCCTGAGCCTGCTGGTGAGACACCACCTGAAGGAGGGACGGTGGCTGAGTCACCTTAGCATGACACAGGACCTGTGTCTCACTGCAGCAGCCATTCCCTCTTCACAAACTGTGACACTCCACCAGCAGGATCCTCACAACACCAGCAGCCCCCAGTACTGTTCCTGAGCAACTCGTGTTCCAAACTTTATTGTCACTAATTCCAATCTGTGTTTCCTTGCCCCTAGCGAATGCTCAGCACCAAAGAGGTGCTACAGCAAACAGAAGCTCAGAGCAGACAAGTGTTTCGGTAAACTTTGTTTCTTAGCTTACTTTAAAAATTTTCCCTAACAGTTGCCTACACCAGCAATGGAGATTATATTATATGGAGAGATATATTAAAAAAAAAAAAAAAAAAAAAAAAAAAAAAAAACCACAAAAACTTAGTGCAGAGTTAAGGCTTTGTTGCCCAAGGTCTATAAAGGATGGTGAGAGAAGCATGTGCTTGGTTTCATTAGAGCTGCTTCTGCCTCAAGACAGGGAACAGCCTAAAAAGAGTCTTATGGGGCCTTCCAGTTCCCTGATTACTTAATGCCCATAGAACTGTCTTTCCAGGACCAGCCAAGAAAGCTGCAGTCAGTGTTACCTGCTTTTATCACAGCTGCACAGCTTTGTCTTTGCCTTTGCTGCTGGAGGGAGACTGGAGAGACTGCTCTCTGAGACCCCAAGGAAAAATGCCTTCTGGTCTGACAGAGCCCTCCACTTTCTTGGGGACTGGCATCATAAGTTCCAGAGATAGAACTGAAATTAGCTGAAACACTGGTTTCCACTTAACATAATGCTTGCCTGGTGGGGGATGGTAAGGCTCAGTGGCAGACTTTCATACTTTGATCATTCAGAAAGGGGGAAAAATGCTATTTGGCAATGCCCCAAAGGAGGAGGTGCATCCTGAGGAAGCTCATTTGGTGGTCTGCCAGGTCCCAGGCAGCTCCAAGGTGAGGTGATGTTCTCTGCACATCCTTGGTGATGCTTGTCCAGTGAGAGGTGAGGGGCAGCTGAGGGACACAGGTGGCAAAACTGTGGAGGTCCCAGCAGACACAGCCTGCCTCCTGCTGCTCTCTGCCACTACAGAGAGATCTCTGCAACAATCTGTGACATCCATGAGGTGGCAAATTCAGCTGAAGGATGTTTTCTCCACCTCATAGTTTCCTGTCAGCTTCCAACGAGGATGAGGAGGAAGGAGAAGAGGGCAAAAAGAGAAAGAGAAGGATTCAGAAAACCTGAAAAGCCTCAGATGGTATCATCTTCAGCTAACTACAGAAACTCCAGAAAGCTTATCCGTTGGATGATTTTTCCTTGTTTACTTCAGTCTATTGTCCAGTTGCTGTCAGCAGTGGTGTGGACACAGGTCAGGCATCTGTCTTCTTCCCTCTGGCAATAGAGCAAGTAAGAAGTGCTCTTCCAGCGTTTCATACCCTCTGGAGTCACCTTGGGCAGGGAGATGGGTTTGCTTGCTTGTTTTTCCTAATGGATAATTAACATTGCAGGCAGCAAGTGACCTGGGAGAAAAGAGAAAATGTGTGCACAGCTCCTGGATTGTCCTCCCGGGGCCACCTGCTGACCTTGGCACCCAGAGGGTCTTTCCAGTGGCTCTGGTGTTCCTGATGCTCAGTTTTCTGTTGGATGGTGCCCGATGGATGCCAGAGACTCGCCTCAGCCCTTCCCCACCACCCTTGTTTACAGGCCAATTAGTGGGTGCCGTGTTTGTTTTGCAGCCAGCAAGTTAGCCACCCCAGCGATTTAACAGCTGCAATTTTCATTTACAGTTGACTTTGAACAGCCAGTTTTATACATGCAGGGTGAAATAATGGTATAATTAACCTAGGAAAATCCATTAAAAGGGTGCGGATGTTCAAAACATGGAGCACACAATTACAAAACCCCATGACTGAGATTACTGCTGAGATCTAATTCCTCCTTACATAGCTCTTCTCTACATGGATTTCAGACAAGCAATTTTCTCTGCAAGGCTTTGTCACCAAAATTTTCATCAATTTTCTAAATTTTACTCTTCTAAAGAAAAAAAAAATCAAAATTTGGAATGAAAAAAAATTAAATTGTTTGAATTAACTGAGTTATTGAGAAATACCTAATGTTAATAATTTTGGATCTGTTGAATTTTAACAGTTTCAAATTGGTTTGTAGCAGTTCAGGCTTTTCCTTTATGGTCTCTTTTTAACCTCCAATCACATAATTTTTTTAAATGAGGAAACCTGTACATCTTTTCCTCTCTTAGAAAAGATCTAAAGTTTTCTCCCATCTTCCAAACTTTTCATTGGAGCTATTTCTCAAGTTAGTTTTTCAAGCTGGTTCTGTTCATAAAAACAAAACAGAAGAGACTTTTCACACAAATCTTCATTCCCCCACACAAAAGTAATTAAAAAGACATTCTCCACTAGTTATCACAAACACTGTTTAATCAGGTGTCCACAGGCTGTTTGTTCCACCAGGCTGTTTGCTCCACTGGGGTGTTTGCACAGGATGGATAATACTCACCAAGTCAATACCCAGCACTGCTTTTCATGCTCATCAGGTAGTTTTTCCAGACTGCTCCTTTGGACCCTACTCATCACTTAGATTAACATTTAAATCCGTCAGCTTGGCTTTTGCATGTCACTTGAGTCCAGAGGGCTGCAGTCCTGCCTTGCTGGGGATAAGATGTTTTCCTTGTTTCTGATATGAAAAGTGACAAATTCTGTGTGTTCTGAGGAATAGCACTGGGTGGTCTTAGAAATATGGCCTCCAGGGTTGTTCGTCAGCAGATTTAAATCTGTCCCATTGATGTGAAGGGAATCCTGTTAGCTCTGTTTTGGGTTTGCTCCCAGCTGAATCTGACCATTCTGCCTCTGAGTCAGATGTGAGCTGGCTGGCTCTGCCCTGGCTCCTCTGTCTTGGCAATGTGTTTCACAATCCCCCTGTGCACCCCACCAGCAGCTACAACCTTCTGGGATGCCCCAGCTCCCACAAGCATGGCTTCAGATGCAGTATCACCCACTTTGAGTCCATCCCACCCATCCCATCCCACCCCACCCCACCCCACCCCACCCCATCCCACCCCATCCCACCCCATCCCACCCCATCCCATCCCATCCCATCCCGTCCCGTCCCACCCCATCCCATCCCATCCCACCCCATCCCATCCCATCCCGTCCCGTCCCGTCCCATCCCACCCCGTCCCGTCCCATCCCATCCCATCCCATCCCATCCCATCCCATCCCATCCCATCCCACCCCGTCCCCGTCCCATCCCATCCCTTCCCATCCCATCCCATCCCATCCCATCCCATCCCATCCCACCCCATCATTCCTGCTCCATCTCACCCCATCTGCCTTGCTGCAGCAGCCCTCAGTGAGTTCCACAGCCACGCTGCTCCCTTCTCCTCTGTGCTTGTGTTAATAAATATATTCAGACACTCAGGGCCTGGGGTGACCTCAGGCTCTCCACTATTAACCTTTCTGCCTGCTGAGAATTTGCCATTTGTTCCTTCCCTTCCCTTTCTGTCTTATCTTGGTTTTAATCCATGTCTTGGCTTTTCCTCTCATCCTGTGGTAACCAGGTTTCCTTAATAGTCTCCTATGAGGGACTTTATCAAAAGCCTTTTGAAAGCCTTAATAAATTATAGGCATGGCTCTGGCAGTCCTTGTTATCTTGTTAACCCTTCTGGAGCATTCCCAGCTGGGGTGAGAGACCAGAGCTCTTGCCTGCCTACACAGGATCATGGCCAGCTCTG
Organism: Muscicapa striata striata; assembly: GCA_030060385.1. Taxonomy (NCBI): domain Eukaryota; kingdom Metazoa; phylum Chordata; class Aves; order Passeriformes; family Muscicapidae; genus Muscicapa; species Muscicapa striata. The sequence continues at coordinate 595,938 of JAREIS010000199.1, read as the reverse complement.
CAGAAAGCCTCCAGGGCTCTCTCATGTCTCCTGCCTCATTCAAGAGGATGTGGCATTTATGATGCTGAAATATTTTCCAGTTTCACTTCAGGAGAAAGAGCTACTCTGGGGAACTGAAGAGCCACCCATCAATCCTCCTCACTAATAAATATGTTGTGCTGTTTGGTGGATTTGGGAGTACTGCATGTGATTTCTGTTTTAATTTTGACTTTAACTCATGACTACACGTAGACAAGTATTAGACAGTGAAGGTATTTCCAAGCAAAGAAAAGATACTGTGCCATGCAGATATCAAAGGAGGTTGTTTCAACAATTCTTAAAAGGTCTTTTTATGAAAAATTTTGAAGCAGAAGGAATCCACATTAGTTGAATCCAAGTTTCTGGTGGAAAAGCCATTTCAGGAACCTGGAATATTATGGTCTTTCCCCAGCTCCATGGGCCATTCCATCCCTTTAAATTTTAGCTTAGCATAAATCACAGATGAGGAAGGCACCTCTGCTACTGGATCAAAACCCACCCAAACGGGGGTGCACTCAAGTGAGCTACCCCCGTGTGTGTGGTAGGAGAGTGGCAGTCATTGGCACACGACATTGGGAGGAGAACATCCCCAGCCTTACCACCTTCTCCAGGATGAGACACTGTGGGGACACCTTCTCTCCCCAACACCTGCCCCTGCCCTCTTCTCCTTCTGGAATTCAGTGCTTGGATTCAAAATGCCTTTTGCAGTTTAACAAGAAATGCAGGCACCTCCTGCAAGTCCCAGGCTCTGCTCGGATGTGTGTCCCTGTCACTGCAAGCAGCCATCTCTCCCCACTCCACATCATTCCATCTTTTCAAACCTTTTGTGGAGGTCATTGATGGCGTATTTAATTCCCTGTGGAGCATGCTGTTCGGTCTCAGCTGTCTCCTCACATCTTTTTACCTCTCACCAGCTTTAGGAATCAAGCTCCGTCCTCCTGGAATGTTTCCCTTCCACTTGTACATCAAACTGTGTCTAAGTCAGAGCAGCTCAATTACTCTTTTGCTGAAATCTCCTGGGTAATTTGAGTGAGATTGGCTCAGCAGGAAGGAGTGTGCTGGCTCTGTCTGTGCCAGGCAGCTTCAGCACAGTGAGCCAGCTCCAAGGCCATGGCAGAGCCCTGCAGCTGCCCCCAGAGAGACCAGGATAAAGCAGGATGTCATCACCTGCAGGAGTGTGTGGGGCTGCAAAGTCCAGAAAATTTCCATGCAGTGCACCAGGACCTTACCTGCCCCCATCATCCTTTGAACTCCTTCTCTACACACCCTGTGTCACAAAATAAGGACAGAGCTGCCAGGAATGGCACTGTGGGAAATGTGAATGGCACAGATGGGTGAGGGAAGTGCCGTGCTCACAGGGAATTTCCCCCACCGCCTCGGCTCTCCATCATCAATCAGGTGTTTCCATGAGCAAGGCAGCAGTGGTACCTGCACCTGAATTAGCAGCGCATTGCTGGGCACCAGGCTAATGCCTCTCTCCATCTGCACAGGACTCTGTGTGCCTTGCTAATAACAAAAAATAAAAGGAGCTCTGCCGTGTATATGGACTTTTATATCCCAGGTAGCCTGCGTGTGAATGCCTAATGCCTGCCTGATTATTGTTCGCCTGGTATTCAATAGTTTGAAAAAATAAAAAGTCCTATAGTTAGAGAACGAGATAGGACTGTTTAATTTCAGGCTATTATCTCCTGGTAATTGCTGGAGGAATTTCATTCTATGCCAGTGCAATGGAAAAAAAAAATTATGTTTTTTCCCCTTTTATGGAAAAAAAAAAGGGACAGCCTGCTTTTCTCCAAGGGGTTCAGGGCTTTCAGGCCACAGTTGGAAGCAAGAGCTGTGGCTGCTTTATCAAATTCACAATTCATTTCCAGCATGCACCCAAGCCGCATGTAAATTATAATGAGAAAAGGGGAAAAAACAAAGAGATAGAGCTCAAGAGATGGGAAATGATAATGAAATCAAATGAACTCAGGGCCTTTGAAGACTAACAGAGCCACAGACAGACAGATATGTACACAGTGACAAAGACAGAGACAAGCAAGAGGCATGCATGAGGAGATAGCAACAGTAGAAGGCTGAATAGAGACAAAGTTGGAGATTTGCACCCATGGCGTGCACAAGGACACAACATGTGAGTGATCCTGGAAGGGTCTCTGCTCCACAAAACCTTTCAAGCCATGGTTCTGGGGTGTACAAATCATGGGAGGCTCCTGGTGCCAGTTCTCCCTGTGTGTCCCAGTCCTGCCATGCTGCTTCAGAAGTCCCAAGGGTGTGTGACAAAACCTAGAACCACTTTCCCCATGGGGAAGGGCATCTTGTAATCTTCAGCTTCACAACTCCATCCTTCCCAGTGCAGTTCTCTCATAAACAAGAGCTCTGGCAGTACTTCAGAAGGCTCCAGTGGTATTTGGGCAGGAAAAGATCTGCTATTCTGGCTGTCACTTCTCCTCCAAACCCTGTAGTGTCTGGGGTGGCCAAGCTGCAAGCAGAGGACTGAGATCTGGTATATGTCACTCTTCCAAGGCCAGCAGGCCAGTGGTACATTAAAGAGCAGCCAGGATCCCACCATCATGAGCAAAGTTTGGAGACCATGTCCCAGTAACTCCCATATCAGGGCGGAGAGAGACTGGCCCTTGCTCCCTGTGCATCACATCAGCACAAAAAAGGAGCAACCTCTGCAGCCCAGGGAGATAAAGGCTGACTGCCCTGGGTGCCACAATCCACCAGGGCCAGAAAGATGCCATGAGGTTCATTATCCTGAGTTTTAGGGAGCTTCAATTCATGGCTCCCTCCTGGGTCAGTTACTCTGGCAGTTTACTCCTCTAGTTGCTGAAAACCTGTGTGTCTAGGCTCAAAGGGGAAAAGAAGGAAGGAAGAGATGCCATTACCTAAACCAAAGTCCCTTAAGAATAGCCAGGCAAATACCAACACAGTAACCAAACCCCAGTGCTGCAAGCAAGGTAATTCCCAGCTACCCATGAAAAGCACTTGTGCTTGCTTGAGTAACTTCTGAACCACTCCTGATGAATCACACACGACTCATTAATTATTAGGGGTTAATTTGGCCATGTATATTTATTGTCACTGTGATTATGGGAGTAGCTAGCAACCAGTGTCATTTGGGTTCTTGCCCCTGGGTGTGCTGGGAGGGGTGTGGGAGTCCATGGAGGTCAGGAAGCTGCTGCCAAGGGCTGCAGATCAGAGTAGTTTCGTGTAGTGTGTTCCAAAATCCCAGGCCAGGGCAGGCTGTGCCCCTCATCAGGCCTCGTGGTGCTCTGCAGATCCTGTGAGCAGCAGGCTGGCACCAACAAGATCTAAATTTGCACAAGAGTAATTTGAAAATCCTTCAGAGCTTGCTAACTTCTCTTGGCTCTAACAAAACCAATGCAGGAAAAGCAGGATTAAAAAGAAAAAAAAAAAAAAAAAGGAAAAAGGAAAAAGAAGCCAGAGATTGATTCTTACCTCATATCATTAAAAAATAAATTGCTGTAGCGCTATAACATAAAGTAAGAATCAATCTTATTTTTTAACACCAGAAATAACCTAATGAAATACAAGATTGATTCTGAATATGGGCTTCTTGGTGGAGCCCCTGTGGGAATTGATTACAAAATTGAATGTCTCAGAGCTGATAAGATGAATTTGGAATAAATCTTACTTTTAACTACTCCCTTTTTATGCTCATAAAAAAAAAGAAAGATTGATTCCAATCAAAACTTCTTCTAAAAAGTGAGACAGTTTCGATTTGTTGAGGCAGTTTTTCAACAGAACAGCATTGAACTTCAGAGCCAATCTCACCCCTAGTTATGCGTTCCCCAGGGAGGAAAAATACGAGGCACAATATTTCTGATTTATAGCTTGAAATGAGACAGTAATGATCATAATAATCAGGACAAGAAGAAGGAGAGAGCCTCAAGTGGATGGCAGCTCTCTCGGCTGATGATGCCAAGGGAGGTAGTGATTTGGAAAGTGAAGATGGAGAAGCAGCTCCCCCTCCACTGTGCTGCAGGGGACTGCTGAGGACACCTCACTCTGCAGATTCCAGGGTATAACATTGGATCTGTTTATTCTGCAAAAAAAAAAGTCCTGCTGGGAGTCTCTCCAGCTTCCCAGCACTGCACCTCCAGCCCTACCAGCATCTCCTGCCTGGCCACAGGGGCAGTAGCTCCTTGAAGCCTTCTGCATTCATGGGTAGGAAGTAGCTTTGAGTTTCCAGTCTCAGCTCAGTTACAGCCAGTGCAGTCCCATCACATCACACCATGCCCTGGGAGATGCTGAAATTCCCTCTGGCCAACCTGCAAGTTCACTGGGATGGAGGCTACCCAGTCCCACCAAGCTCAGAGCACTGGGCTCACCCAGCTCTGCTTCCAGACTGTCTGTGGTAACTCCTATACCCTCATTTCTAATCATGCCAATGACTTTGCTCCCATGGGCAGCAGCCCTGGCCTTATCAAAAAATGAGGCAAAGTGGTTGTTTAGTCTCAGGGCCCACTCTGTGCTTCCTTTAATCTCTCTACCCCCATCACTGCTTTACAGGAGGCAGTTCCAGGACTTTTGTCCTTGGGTAGTTTCTCCTCATCTCCAGATTCCATAGCCCATTCACACATGTCCATTCTAGTGTCAATATTTTATTTCAGCTTCAGTCACTCTCTTTCCCACCTGGGCACCTCTGTAAAATGGTGGTCTGCTCCCATCACTTCCACCAAATGCTTCTATACCAGGGTGAACTCACAAGGGATTTTTTTTCCACTTTTCAGAAGAAATGTTACTCTGATACCAAATTTGTGTCTGTTTTTCAGTTGCAGAATAAAATTTGAAGACCATCTACCTCTTTCTTCTTCTTTATCTCTCTCTTTCCTTATAGAATCACAGAATCATAGACTGGTTTAGGTTGGAAGTGACCCTAAAGATCATCTCATTCCAATCCCCCTGCCCTGGGCAGGGATACCTTCCACTAGAACAGATTGCTCAGAGCCCCATCCAGCCTGGCCTTAACACTGTCAGGGATGGGGCATCCCCAGCTTCTCTGGGCAACCTGTGCCAGTGCCTCACCCCCTCACAGTAAAGAATTTCTTCCTAATATCTGATATAAACTCACTCTCTTTCTGTTTGAAGCCATTTCCCTTTGTCCTGTTGAACTGTTTAACAGTTCCTGTTGAAGAGTCCTTCTCAAGCTCTCTTGTAGCCCCTTTAGGTGCTGGAAGGTGCTGTAAGAAATCCCCAGAGCCTTCCCTTCTCCAGGCTGAACAAACCCCACTCTCTCAGCCTGTCTCCACAACAGAGATCCTCTATCCCTCTGATCATCTTGGTGCCTCCTCTGTGCTGGCTCCAGCAGGTCCCTGTCCCTCCTGTGCAGGGACCCCAGCTCTGGCTGCAGTGCTCCAGGTGGGTCTCAGCAGAGCAGAGCAGAGGGGCAGAATCCCCTCCCTGCCCTGCTGCCCACGGGGCTCTGGATGCAGCCCAGGACACATTCAGATATCATTGGCATATGGTTCAATACAGCTCCTTCCTTTCAATCCTCATGAAAGTGACATTTAAAAGGAACATCACCCACAGAACCATCTCCTCTGAATTACTTTTTTGCCACTAAACACATTTTAGGCACACTGGGACCCCTCACAGAAGCAGTCTCTGTGTCTATTTTTCCCACAATTGCACAGCCAGGACTGCTTGGACACAGCCCCAACCCTGCCACATGTGAATCTCAAACAACTCCCTTCATCCTTTGCCTGGATCTCCCATATTCCCAGCAAAAGGCCTCTCCTTCTCTGGTACCCACACACCAGCCCCAGATGGGTGATGAGAGATGAGATGCGCTGCTCCTGAAACGTGGGGTCTGGGAAGACAGCGATGCCAGCGCGGCGCTCCAGCTGGGGAGGCACCACGCAGCAGGGCCAGGCACTCTGCCTGGGAGCAGACACAGCCCCAGCTGTGCCGAGCACGGGGACTCTCTCCCTGGCTCACACCAGATGTGCTCCTGGCGTCCCGGAGCACTGTGACGCACGGGGAAGGCGAGGGAGCTGCAGGCGCCTGCTTGGTGCTCACCCCAGGCTCAGGAGAGCCTTTGGTGTGTCACCACGGTCTGTGCTAGCCACGCACTTGTGGCACAGGTGGGAAGAGGCATTCATCCTCTTGGCCCATCCTCGGACACCTGGCTGTGACTTCAGAAGCACTGCAGGCTGAATTTGTCTCTGAGGACCCTCCTGGTCCCTGCAGGCTGGGAGGCAGCTCGTAGGTCTAGATGAGGAACAATTTAATTCTCTGATCCCAGCAAAATCTGGTCTGCATTAAAAATAACAAAAACTCCCTCAAACCCATTGTGTTTAAATAATGTTAAAGAACTGACTGAGAGCATCGAAAGCAAATTCCAAGCCGTAATGAAGAAGGATTGTCTGGCATGGTAATAATAATAAACTCTGTGCACACATGTATGTATGTATGTATGCGTATACAGAAGGAGAATTTCATCTGAGGAGCTGAGAGCCCTATAATTAGCATGATCTCATGGTTGCACCAGGAAGTACAGCAGCTAAGTGCCCTTGACCTGCAGTTCTCAGCTTGGTGAAGGCAGAGAAAAGAGATGGTCCAGAGGAGAAGGGGAAAAGCAAGGTTTGCCTCTCACTCCATCCTGGTCCCAGCTGCAGCCCTGGCATGGCTGCTGGGCAAGGGGGCTGTTTTTCAGACCCTGTTTGCAGTGGAATCAAGAGGACTTTGTGGCAGCACATGTCTGCCAGGTCTCAGCCCAGCCAGACTGGAGGGGCTGTTTTGCAGCCATGAAACACAGGTGAGGTACGAGGGGTAGAGACCTCAGGGTCAGTCAGAAAGGTGTGTGGGACACATGTCCATTGACCTCACAACAGGGCAGGAGAGGCAGTGGCAGGAAACAGGAGAGCTAATCCCACACATGTCACCAGAGCTGAGCATCCCAGCTCCCAGCCCTTGCTACAAGGAGCTGTCCTTGTCCCACAGGGCATCCATGAGATTGTCCTTGCATGCTGTGGGTTTGTTCAGCAGGTTTTTCACTGACTCAGGTGATAATGCTTCCAGCCCTCCCCAGGGAACTCCGTTCAGCAGTTTCTGTCACACTCCTCCACTTCATTATGCTTAACAGATCCTCCTCTGCCTTCCTGTTCATGTCCTTCAGATGCCTATACTCTGATGAGAGGGGAACGAGGGAACAAAAAAAGTATCTTCTAGTTCCTACCCATGCATGCAGCCACACCATGAGAGTTGGAAGAGCAATGCTGATGTACCACAAAGCCACAGGGGCATGGAAAGCTCAGCAGGTGCCCAGTCACCACGAGGAGGAGTGTGGGATGGGTGCTGAACTGGCCAGGAATAATGGGAGGTGTGAAAACATCTCCCTCTGGGGTTCTTCCATGCAGGGCAGTTCCTGAAGGTCAGCAGTGAGAAGTCAGAGCCCGGTTTGCACACATTGCACCTGGATGTCTTCACAGCAGAGCCCATCCTGGGCCTGCTGGCAGATGTCTGGTCGACTTGGAGCCACAGCCCTCAGTCCTTCCTCACTTCTCTGAGCTGAGCTCACTTCATAATTACTTGAGAACACTGTCTCCAACAGAATTCTCCTGGGTAAACTGGCAGCCCATGGCTTAGACAGGTGGACTTTTTGGTGGGTAAAAACTAGCCTGCCCCACAGAGTGGTGGTGAATGTACTTAATCCATCTTGCCTGGTCACAGTGGCATTTCCCAGGGTTCAGTTCTGGGGCCAGCCGTGATTGATGTTCTTACTGATGATGTGGATGAGGGAACTGAGAGCACCCTCAGGCAGTTTGAGGACAACACCAAGCTGGGTGGGAGTGCTGATCTGCTGGAGGGCAGGAAGGCTCTGCAGAGGGACCTGCACAGGCTGGGTCCATGGGCTGAGGCCAATGGTGTGAGGTTCAACAAGGCCAAGTACCATGTCCTGCCCTTGAGTCACAGAAACTCCTGCAGCTCCAGGCTGGGACAGAGTGGCTGGAAAGCTGCTGAGAGGAAAGGACCTGGAGGTGCTGGTTTTCAGTGGCTGGACATGAGCTGGAGTGTGCCCAGGTGCCAAGAAGGCCAATGGCCCCGGGCTTGTGTCAGCAATGGTGTGGCCAGCAGGAGCAGGGCAGTGCCCATCCCCCTGTGCTGGGGGCACTGGTGAGGCCACACCTGGAATCTTGTGTTCAGCTTTGCTTCCTCACAGCAAGAAGGACACTGAGGGGGCTAGAGTGTGTCCAGAGAAGGAAATGGAGCTGGGGAAGGGTCTGGAGTATGTCTGATGAGGAGCAGCTGAGGGAGGTGGGGGAGCTCAGCCTGGAGAAAAAGCAGGTTCAGGGAAGACCTTATCACTCTTAACAACTCTCTGACAGGAGGGTGTAGGCAGGTGGGGGTCAGTCCTCTCTGCCATGTAACAACAGTTAAGACAGGAGGACACAGCCTCAAGTTCCACCAAGGGAGCTGTAGATTGGATATTAGAAAAAAATTCCTTGACTGAAAGCGTTATGAAGCACTGGAACAGGCAGTCCAGGGCAGCCGTGGTGTCATGCCTGGAGGTATTTAAAGGACTTGTAGATGTGGCACTTGGGAACAAGGGCCTGATAATCCTAGAGGTGTTTCCAGCCTAAACAATTCCATGATCTCCCAGGTAAAAATCTGGACAAACAACTCAGCAAACAGAGAGATATGTACTTATAGTCACCTCAGTTTCTGCTCCCAAGGCCTCCATGGCCCTTTTAATCACCTGGGCTTGCTTATGCTGCGCAATTTGCATGGTAATTATATTTAACAAGAACAGCAATAAGGGAAATAGAAAGTGTAATGTTGTTATCAAGGCATAATTATTCTTGAATAATTCGGTGATTACAGTTTGCTGTGTTTGGAACTAATTGTCACCAGCCCCTTTCAGTGTGGCACACTCCCCCTCACTCCTGCAGCATTAATCCCAGGATGCCTCCATCCTCTCTGGCTTCTGGACTTTTCCAGCCACTCAGATTGTTTAGACTCCCAAATAGAATGTTTTGTGGCCCCTAGACTTGCACCTAGCTGAGCAAACCTGTGCAAATCAGTATGATGAGCACGTCCTTCCAGCACCTCTGCTTCTCCACAGGGCATCTCCTGCACATATTGACAGCTCAGGGCAGCACAGTGTGTCAGACACGCTTGGGCTGAGCAGCAGGGGAGCCCCAGGGACAGGATGGCTCCTCCAAGGGCATCCATGGAGGAGGGATGGAGCCAGGCACTGAGACCTCCCCCTCTGACTGTGGGAGGATGGGAACACAACATCACCCTGGGAACCCCAGCACCCAAAATTTCAGCTCACCGCCCCAGAGAGGTGCATTAGGTTTCCTGCTGTGTGAGGTCTGGATGGCTGCATTGTGAGGAGCCTGTAGAGCTCTTCTTCTCAAAGCTTGGGGTGTACACTGAGATTTCAGCCACTGGAAAGGTCTGCCTGGCCTCACCATGCCCGTGCAATAGCCACCTAGCTATCAGCCCTGCATGTGTATTTCCCCCACAGCCAGCTCCAGGGTGAGGCTTGGAGGGAGAGCAGAGCTCTGCTGCAGAGGAAAAACCTCTGTCCTTCCCTTCCCTTCCATTGCAAGAAAAATAGAGGGACCCACCTGGATAGAAGCCCCCTCCTCCTTCATAGCCCACCACACAGACCTGCTGTACAGTGGGGGGTTGTGCTCCTAACTTTTCCCATCCAAATGCTAAGAAATCAGAAAAATGCTGTCATTGTCCTCCTCTGAGCTCAGGGAGATATGGGATAAGGTTAGCCAAACGCTGATGCTGAGCTGCCTTCCAGGCTGCAGCCTCTCTGGCTGCCAGTTCTGCTCTTGGGAAATGAGTGTGCCAGGTCTCAGCCAAGGAGCTGCTGCAGGGTGGGCATCTGCACTTGGACACCCAGCTCCAGGTCACACGTGTCACAAGGAGGGAGAGAAGGTGCTGCACAACTGCAGCTGGCTCCTCACGAGCTGAGAAAGAGCTCATCTGTCCTTAGAGACTCCCAAAGGGGTGTCTGCAGGATCTCTCATGCTTTTCTGGGCACACACAGACAACAGTCTGTTTTGGTTCTGCTCAGGACATTAAACTTTTTTGTGCTAGCTCACTGATGACAGTCCCAAGAAATACGAGGAAGGCCCTTAGAGCCAGGATTTAACTTCTGTGAATACTCAGAGACCTCATGTTCTGAGTCCAGCTCATCTTCTCAGCTCTGAGCTCTTGTAGCTGCTTCAAGGAATGCTCAGAAATCCCTCAATCCCCTGAAACATAAAAACCAGAAAAACACAACTGCTCTGTGATGTATAGCTGCTTTGCTACCCAAAAGGGCTCTGAAAACATCAGGCAAGGAATTCACTGGAGGCAGTGTGCTTTGTAAATCACAGAGCACACCAATATTTTAGGGTTTGGCAGTAGCTGAATTGGATCACTCAAGAGGCTGGTAACAAAGGAAGATGTAGCATAGGGAGGCAGGAGGAGCTGCAAGGTGCTGCCAGGAAGACACAGGAGTGAGAGGAGAGTTTTCAGGGAGAAAGTGCGGCAGCATGTGAGCTCAGGTGAGGCTGTGGACAGACTGAAGCTGGTGAAGCCTCAGGGTAGGAAAACCATGCAGAAACAGGCAGTTGAGACTGCCTTTCCTCCCCTCTTACCTACATAAAAGGCAGATCACAAATACAGCTGAGTGCCAGTCTGCAGCCCAGTGACAGGCACTCCAGAGCAGATCCAAACAACACAGTCTGGTGGGAGCTGATCCCATCACAGCCCTGAGCCCATCCCTGTGCAGGAGCACACAGCAGGGTCTGTCCATGCACAACACACTCTGGCACCCTTCAGACCCTCCATGAGTTCCTGCAGAGTATTCTTTCTGTATCCTGGATCCTGTTCACGCAGCCTGCAGGGGTCAGACACGGGAGGGATCACCGTGCTGGAGCCCAGGATGAGTAGATGCTCCCACCTGGGCTCCCTAGTATGGCTCTCACACTCAGCAGTGTGTGCAAAGAGAATCTGTGCTTGGTGGATGTTGGCTCAGCCCCGATGCTGCAAGGTTTTAACCCCATTGTGGTTCCATCTGGCTGCTTTAGTAGAGGGGACACAGCCTTGAAAGGGGAGGGGGCCATGCTGGGTAGGACCATACACATACACCATTCCACAGTGTCCCAGAAAAACATTTTCTTTAGTCTCTCCTTAAACTCCTGCAAACTTTCAGGTTGCATACCATCATGCATCAACCAGTTCCACAGGTCTATCACATGTTCCCTTGTCTTGTTTTTAACATCTGTTAGCAATGTGTTCTGTCCTCTGCTTCTCACACTCTCTCTTACCTTGACTTTTACCACGTATCTCTGGCTACCTCTGTCCTGGACCTGCATGAGCAAAGTCAGTCATGCACTTGTCAGAAGGGGGACTGCTCCACACTATTCATCACCCCTCATGAGTGTTCTGCTGGGCTGCAGCATTCCTCTGAGGTGAGGGATCAGCACTGTGTGTGGCACCAAAAAGGTGAACAAACAAAAGTTTTCATAGTGAGCAGTCCTGACTTTGGAGAAGAGCTCAGCTACAGATCAGGGTAAGACAGCAACGTGGTCAGTAGGGAAAGGAGCTGAGAAAGCTTCCTTTCAGGCAGCCTTTCAGCTGGTAACAAGGCTTACTCATATGGTGAGTCTCCTTGGGGATAGAAAGTGTTGTTGAGAAGGGTAGCTGGAAGCCAGGGAAGCTCCTTGGCATTGCAACACCTCTGTAACCCCTTCCTTCTCCTTTGCTGTGGAGCAGAAGACCTTGTGTCAGCCCTATCGGTCAGGGATGCTGGATTAACCACCTGCTCCAATCCTGCTCTTCCTCAGAGGTTTGAGCTGGACTGGGGAGATTTGGGAATGGTTCAGACACGAAGACAAGACCTCCCCATCAATGCCCTGCTAGCTCCCTTGGTAAAGCAGAGCTGCTTTGTTAATCATATCCATGGATTAGCATGGGTTTATGGGCTCCACAAGGAAGCATTTGGAATCATAAATTGCATTTTCACCACTTAGCCCAGGAGGATCTCTGGGGCTTGGTACACAGATATAAAAGGAAACCTTTAGAGAGAACAAGGGGGATAACAAAGAGATTATCAGAACCAAGCCTGAAAATTAATAGACCAAATCAAAATTAATTAATGGACTAAATCCAATTAATAGACTAAATCAAATCCTCTTTGCAAATGCGGTCACCTCAATCACTGCTCATCTTTTCACACTCCCACAAAGACAGATGGTTCAGCTTCTTCAGCAAAGTGGGTTAGGAAAGACCAGGCTGAAGTAGCAAGGGGGAAATTTGGGGTTTTAAGGGTCAGAGTTACCCCTGCAAGGGGGAAGGCAGCTAGGGGGCCCAGGGTGGGCCTGACACAGCTATGAGGAATAATCCTGAAGCAATTAAAAAGCTGGTATCTTCTCCCTTCAATGAAAACTATTATGCTGAAAACATGGTGAGTATTAAGAGCAGTTGTCATCCTGCTGTTTGGCTTGTATCTGGATTAGATTTGTGCTAAGGATGGAATATGAGCCTGGCTAAGGATTACTTTCCACAAATATTTGGCTTTTTAAAAAAGCCCAAATGTGGAGTTTATCACATTCAGACCCAAATAAACTACAGTGGATGTGAAGCACAATAAAAAGTAATTGGAGAACAAAACAAAGGGGCACCAAGGGTGGGCACTGGCAACCACAGGAGGGGAAGCACAAGGTGTGGCGAGGGCTTGGGAGGGCGGGAGCGAGGGAGAGGACAGAGGTGTCATCATCTGGGGGTGTCACCAGCCCATTTCAGGTCCCCACCTTCTCCATGTCCTGCCATGCAAGACCCGGGGAGACTTTGGTTTCTCATGGACCATGCATTTTTGGAGATGGAGCAGGAGAAAAACCCTGGGAAAAAACAGTGTTATCTCACCAGCAATAAGGAAAGTCCATAATCACCAGCTGGGCTGGAGACTTTGGAATTTGTAAATGCCAATCCCATACCCTAACCACAAGAGGAAAACTGATCCAAACTGGCCTTGTAAGTGAAAATGCTGATGGAGGAAGGCTTTGAGATGCCATTTAGTTGTAAGAGGCTTGGCAGGGGGAGCACCAGCCTATCCTGTGTTTGCTGGGATAGAACTAATTTCCTTCTAAGTACTGGTACAGTGCTGTGATTTCGATTTAGTATGAGAATAATGTTGATAACACACTGATGGTTTTGCTGTTCCTCAGTATGGCTTACTCTAAATTGAAGGCTCTTCAGAGCCAGTGAGCAGATGCACAAGAAGCAGGTGCACAGGAGGGAGTATGGCCAGGAGAGCTGGCCCAAACTGGCCAAAGGGATATTACACACCACAGAACATCATGCCCAGTGTATAAACTGGGGACAGTTGGCTGGAAGACACCAATTGCTGATGGGGAATGGGCTGGGCACTGGTCAATGGGTTTGAGCAATTGTGCTGTGCATCATTGTCTGTCTTGGGTTTATTCCTCTCTACCCCTCTCCTTCTCATAGTTATTATTGTTGTTATTATTATGTATTACTTTATTTCAATTATTATCCTTTTCTTACCTCAGCCTGTGGGTTTTACCTTTTTCTGAATCTACTCCCCATCCTGCCAGGGGAAGAGCAGGGAGTGAGTGAGCCACAGCCAAGTACTTCTGTTGCAGATTGCAATTAAATCACAGCACAGCCAAAACAGCTCTTTCCTCTGAAAGAAGGAACTTTCTCCCCTTAGATGATTGTTTAGCTACTGCAAATATGATTGTGATTTTGAAAGTTTGCAGGCTTTTGCAGCTGCCTGGTTGAAAGGAGACTACCTTCTTTTCCATAGCAGAAGGGTTCTTTTAGAATGCGAGAATCTCAAAATTAGTCTTAAAACACAGGAAAAAATAACAGCCCCTCCTCACCTCTCCCTACCATATCATCCAGTGTGTGATAACAAAATTGCCACAATGAGTGTGGTGTGAAGCCACGGTTAAAGCATCCTACATCCCATTTTGTAGCACTGCTTGAGCATCTGGGTTTCTCTGCCTGCATTCCACTTTTTGGTCTATGTGTTTAATGGGGCTGAGGCAAAAGCAAAAACTAAACAACAAAACCCAACCAAATAAAAAAAAGCCCTCACACAACCCAAATGAAAGTCACATTTGAAGACCCATTTCACATGACACTTTGAAACCCATTTGCCTAATGATATTTATTGGCTTTCTCAAACAACAAGCAGAAAAAGAGCCCACAATAAGGAAACAGAAAATAGTACTTCTTTTAATATAAAATAATCAATCTGCAATTAATCATAAAAACAGGCCTATCTTCCTTTGGCTGTGCTCAGACAAAGATAGTTGCTCACTATCTCTGATTTATCCCTGACCTGCCCCAGCAGCGCAAGAGAAAGGAGGATGGAAATGGTTTTAATTCCTCATCATTGCGTGTGTCATCAGCACCACAGGTTGTCTTTGCTTTCATAATACAGCCTCTGAAAAACAAGGATGTTGTGTGGGATTCAAGACAAGCCTGTGAGCCTGGGGCAGGCTGTGCACGGCTTGGAGCAGAGCACCCGCTCAGGGGCGCGATGCTCAGGCTGGTTTTGCCCTGCTAGAACACCCTGGCGTGTGTTACCCTCCCAAAACTGCACATGTGGGAGCCAACTGGCTTCCCACTGGGGGCCAGAGCTCTTGGAGACGTCACTGGCCCAGCTGGCGCACACAGGTCAAAGGAAGTTGGACATTCAGTGCACACCACCCAAGTCATGCCCAGAGTCCAATCCTTGGCTCCTCGCTCTTCCCCCAGGATGGATTCCTGCTGGGCTGCAGGTCAGTCCCAAGCCCAGTTCACCCACAGGAATTCACTCCAGACCTGCCCAGCTCCCTGGTAGAAACCCCTGCTCCCCTCCTCCAGCAGACCCACCCATGTCCCTCAGCAGTTATTGCTGGGAGGAAATTCAGAGATTGCTCCTCAGGAGAGACCAGTGCTTCAAAACAAGCCTCATTCCAAAACAGAACAAAACAAAGGCAGAGCTTTCCCTGTGAACTGGAATTTAATGATTTTGAGTCATTCAACTCAGCACAGTTGGATAAAATCAAAATGTTTTGTCCTGATTTTAATTACCCGTTACTATTAAATTATTTTATATACATTACAGTGTATTATGCACAAGCATTTTGATGTTTTGACCACTTCCTCCCTTTTTCTCTCTGTGAGAATGAAGTTTCCTCACAATCCACGCATTTTCACAGGCTGTTTTGCTTTCAACAGTTTGGCATTTTCAACAGAAAGAACAAAAAAATCTGTCTGAAAACCAGCTGCACTTGCAAATGCTGCAGGAGGAGCTTCATTCATTCAAAACACAATTTCCATTGGATCCCTTTCCTAGATTTTAGCTGCTATGGGGTCAAAAATCCAGCCATGCTTTGAAGCAGTTCCATGGGGCTCCATATTAATTGTTTCCTTGTGACTTCAGATCAATTATAAAGCTCTGTAAAGGAATTTTGCACTGCTCTTCCAAGCCTCCTGTTCTGGACGCTTGCCCAGATCAAGACCAGAGATGCTTTTCCTTCCCAGGTAATGCTGCAAATGCCAGGAGCCAAAGCATTCTTCCTGAATTCCAGAACATGATTTTCAGAGGTGGTGGGATGGGTTTGGATGGTGGAGCCCAAGGAGCTGCCCTGAGTTTACATTTTGAATGGCAGGACAGGTTTTGTTTTGAGCCCTCACCTAGCTGACAAAATACATTGCAAAACATAAACCCTAGCTAAGCATCTGCTACCTGTGCTGATTTAAATGAGGTGATATTGCAGGCTCTAGATAAAAAAAAAAAATAAAAGGAAAAAAAAGAGAGAAAAGCCCATTCCTTAGGATTTATCCTAACATTTATCCGCCTTGCAGCAACATTCTTTTCCTTAGGGGAAGATGCTCTTGTTGCTTTCCTTCCTCCACATGGTACTGACCACAGAGGTTGAGAGATCTTGCAGCTCCTCAAGATGTTTTTCATCTCAATATTATTTTTAGGAACAAGAGGGATAAAATATGCCTTTTTGACAAGCAATGGTGGGGGGGGAAAAATTATTTCCCTGGGAAAAATTTGTTTTGTTTAAAAATTTCCATCAGAGGGCAGCTAAATGTAAAAAAGTCTATTTTTTTTCAGAGAAACAAATAGATGTTTTTACGGAAGATGGTTGATTTTTTTTTTTTTTTTTTAAGTCTGTGCCCCATCTTTTTCATCTCGAGCAGGGGAAAAAAAGCAGAGCAAATTCATGCATGATTTTGGGAGAAGGGGGAAATGCCTGCGAGAAAACTCAGACACGTTTTCAGCAGCTGAGTTGTAAAAATCTCGTTTTGGCCAATAAAGTCAGCGGGTCTGTAGCGGGGCCGGGCAGCAGAGGCAGAGGGAAAGGTGGATGCGTGTCCAGGGGGTTCTCCAGGCTCCCCCCGAGCTGGTCCAGCTCCAGCGGCGCCTGATGCGCTGCGATGGCCGTGCCTGCTGCATGACCAATGCAGCTCCCTTCGAGCACCGCACAAACTGCTCCTGTCGTTTGTGCCCCAGTGTCACCCTCCACGTGTTGCGAGAACTTCACGGGTGGCGATTAATCCGCACTAAATCTCCCTGGAGCTCACACTTACCCCCGCAGCACGGGGAAACTGAGGCACGGGACGGGCAGGGCGGCGTGCCGAGACCACCCAGACCCCCCAAACCGCTGCCCCAAGCCTCTCTGCTGCCGTGTTTTGGGGGGATAGGACGCACCCCCAAAGGCTGATGGACTTTTGGGTGGCTGGCGAGATTGGAGCAGGCAGGGGCCGCTCCGGCGAGCAGCTCCGATTCCCGCAGCCACCACAGGGAAAGGATTAAACTTCCAGATGGGGGGAGTCGGCAGCGGGAGCTGGCAAAACCTTCAGAAACAAAGATCCTCCTTCTATGCAAATGTCCCTTAGAAATAAAACTCGGGGGAAAGAGCAAAAGCCGGGAGGTGACGTCAGTGGCTTCGTCTCAGTTTTTTTTATTCCCCAGATTTCCCGGGAGGCGTGAGCGGGTGGCTTAGGCAGATGTTTGCTGATCAGATATGCTGATGATCGTGCCCAGGGGGAGCGAAACTTGAAGCGATACAGTTTAACCCAAATGAAATAATAACACTTTCCAATTTCTTCCCCAGCTTTGGTTTCTAAAACAGCTAAAGGAATGTGGGAGATAATGATTAGAAACATCAAGAGGGTGAGCAACGGCTTTGGAGGCTTGTTCTGAAGAAAGCAGGGTTAGGCAGAGAATTTTTCAACCCATTAAAAATTAATTGCCAGGAAACTCTCTGGTGGGGTTAATTAATAACAAGCCTCTAAGATCCTCCAAACAAGGCTAGCATTGCTGAGACACCGAGGACCTGGTGGGTGCAAGAAGGAAGCCACTCTTCTGCTTTCTGCCAGAAAGCTTCCAAAAAGAGGGCAAGATGAAAAGGACACTGCTTGCACTAGGTCCCCCAGAATAAAAGTTTCCCTGGAGCTGATGCCCATGCAGTGATGAGTAAGAGAAGATGTTCAGCCTTTGGATCTCTATTCAGCCTCGGATGAAGGGAATCTGGGTGACACAGGGAAGGACGCTGTGATTTCAAGTCACACCCCAAGCAGTGACCTGCAATGATTTTTCTGGCCATTTTTAAGAGGAAATAAGGGATGTTAGAAGCCCTGCAACAAGACCTCAGACACAGAGCAGCCCTCAAGTCTCCGTGATGGCAGTGGGAGAGACAGGACAGCCCAGCACAGAGGCCTCAGAGGGTCCCAACCCTGTTCATGACCAGGTGAAGGCACTATCCCTGCACTGTAAGAGCCTCCAGACACCCAGACTGCATGCAGGGACATACATGCACACACCTCACCATCCATATGTGATGGTGCATGTGTGCAGTGGGCTTGCAGGGCTGCCCACAAATCCATTTCCAGGCATGCTCGTGCCAGCTGAGGGTCGTCCTGGGTCTGTCCAAAAAAACCAGCAGGGTGGGCAGCAGGCAACAATAGGGGCAGGTGGGGCAGGGGGAGGCTATGGGGCCGGCAGGAAGGGGTGACACTTAAGCTAGTGGCAGGGGAAATGTGAGACAGGGTTGGTGTGGAAATAATGCAGCTCCTGCCAAATTTACAGCCCTCCCAGGGAGGGTGGTGAGAGCAGGGAAGGGAAACCAGCAGCAGGCCCAGGGGATACTGCAGCGCCTGGCTTTTTGAAGACATGTGCTCCTGTGTTACAAGTGTCAGGAGGGCACCGAATGAGCCTCTTTAATGAGCCCCAGAGCAGGGGTGGGGGGCACTGTCCCACCTCTCTGGGAAGCACTGAAAGGAATGCAGAGCCAGGGGTACAGGTGAGGGCGCACAGCAAGGGGCTCAGACATGGACCAGCAGAGCTGGCAGCAGGGCAGCCAGGGTCCCCATCCCTCCCAGCTGAACAGAACAGCCAGCACAAAGCCCTGCTCCTCCTGAAAAATGTCTGGTGGAAGGTGTCCCTGCCTATGGCAGGGGTGTGGAAACTAGGAGATCTTTATGGTTCCTTCCATCCTGTGGTTCTGTGAAAAACTGGAGTTAAATCGCCTTTGGCCAAGGGGGGAGGCTGTGGGGGGCAGGAGTAAAGCTCATGAGCTTGCTGCAGGAGGCATGACAAGCCAGCCAGGGCACCCCAGCCAGTGTCCCAAAGGGCCATCCTGCCTGTCCTGGGCTGCTGCTGCCTGCAAGGGGGCCGAGAGCTGCATCTTGGGGCCTGACACCTACAGCAACCAGTTTCGTGACTTGGCTGCAAGACAGAGCAGGAGGAAAAGCAGGACCCAGAGAGAAGCGATGAGCTTGTCATTCAGACACAATTACCTGCTGTAATAGCAGAGGGGAGGTGGGAAAATGATCTGCCAGGGAAATTGCTTTGGGTAAAAATGATCTGTTTCTTGCTCCTGGCTTGCAGCTAGGAAACTCTTCATTTTAACCCCTTCCCAGGCTCCATTTTCCATGAGACACACCAGCACCCATGGCATGGGCCATTCCAGTACCCAGCAGGAGGTGACAATTCAGGTGTCTCCACAAGAAGGTTGTTAACCCTCTCCTGACTAGCTCTTTCTGCCTGAGTGGTTTCTACTTCCTGCCAGCAGAAGTAGAGTTGGAGTCAGAGTTGGTTCTTTAACCCCCCTGAACTCGCAGCTGGCAGAACCCCTGCTCAGAGAGCAGGAGTCACCCACAGTCACCGTCCAGCTGCCCCTGGTCACAAGCCCCACAGGGAGACAGCAAGCTGGGAAACTGCACAGTTCTCCATCCTCTTGGCGTGGCATGCAAGCAGGGCCCATCTGCTCCGAGCTGCACCGTGCAACGCTCCCTTCTGCTGCGAGGAAACTCATTAAGCGTCAGCAGCGTGGGGCTAACGACGAGCAGATGAACACTTCCATCTCTGTCCGCCAGAAGGCTGCGAGCTGGGGAAGTCAGGACGGTGGCACACTGCCTTCCCTGATGAGAGTGTTGCGCAGATTAATTAGGAAATACTTGCAATGTGCTTTGGAACTGGAAAGCGCTAAGTGTTATTAATCAGCGTCATGATTTACATAGAAAAATTGCAGAAAATATGAGGGGCTGGAAGAAATAAATCACCCTGTGGCTTTGATGGGGATAGGGAGCATGGGAATAGGTCATCCTGACCCCACACCATTACTGCTGGCATTGACAGAGGTAAGGGAGGGCCCAAGATTTTTGGACCCCCACGGGGAGTGAGCACTTGCCCACCCTACAGAGGCACCTTGGACCACTGGACACACAGTGTTCATTGTCCTATGCCCAGACAGGATGGTCCCTGTTCCCTGTGGGCTCCCTTTGTTCTGGGGACAGATCACAAATTTCTTGGTATCCTCTCTCCATCACAGTGTGGAGCTGCTCCAAGCCAGCACCACCCAGTGTAGTCCCACCCATGTACAGCATCCCCCTCCACAGCAGGGCTGGCCATCCCTGAACAGATATTTTTGTTTTCTTCATAGATTTCACAATCTAAGTAAGTGAAAAGGGAGCTAAAAGTTACTGTGTCCCCCCCCTCCAGACAGAAATCCCCTGCTTGGAGACGGTCTGCTCTGTCCCGCCGAACTGGGGCTGGAGGAAAAGGAGACCTCTGCTCCCATCTATGGGGAAATGGGAGAAGTACGGCTGGGAGGGAGAGACCCTCCTCTGCCCCCACAGACACTCGGGATCACCAGGAGGATGTGCCATGTCCCTGCAGGACAGCGACAGCCATACGGGGCTGAGCAACAACTCCTGGTTTTGCCCACAGTGAGACACCCACAGTGAGACACCCTGGGCTTGGAGGAGGTGGAAGAGCAACCAGCCCAACTGAGCAGGAATTTTAGAGTTGGGATGTGTGGGGTGTGCAAACAGACCCAGGACATGTCAGGAGCAGAGCAGGAAGGCAGAGCAGAATAAGACATCACCTGGCCTCTACATCTAGCCACAGCTAGGAAGAGGCTTCCCTTTAGAACAGCCAGGAGGGCTACAAAGGATCCTGCTGATCTTATAAAACCCCATTGCAGGCCACAGCCAGATGTATGAGCTGTGCAAACACCCAAAGCTCTATGAGTCCCACTCCAAACACAACTTTACACAAGCACAGATATCTACACCAGCCACTTTTCACACTCCTCTGTAGAGAAACAAAGTCAAAACTCCACACAAAGAAATCCCATCCTGTTTTTCTGCCTAGGACATGTCTGGAAGTGTGTTGCAGACTCCTCACATGTGGATAGCAAACGACAGTTATTTAACATGCTGTTAAAATCTGTGATTTTTCTAAAAACAGTCACTAAAAGGCTGGTTCCTGGCAGTCTGGGCTGACAGGGTGGCTGCTCAGGGCGGTTTGATGGGTCCTGCTGCATGCCTGGCATTTGGAAATAGCCAATTCATCTGTGCACTAATTTGTGTGCACAAGATTGTGACTGACTTCCCCCAAATGTCTGTTCAGGTAAAACTCAATGACTAGATATTTGCAGAAAGCAAACATGTGAGAGGGCATAGCCCAAACCCAGCAAATTTATTCCCCATGGCAAGCAAATATGAAGGGGACTTTTTTTCACCTGTATTTGCTCATTTCTATTTCAATGATTTAGAGCACATAGGAGGTCAAATTAGCTCCTTAGAAGAGTTTCTTCTAGCCTGAGAAGCTCAGGTCCTGTCCTGTCCTGTCCTCTCCTCTCCTCTCCTGTCCTCTCCTCTCCTCTCCTCTCCTCTCCTCTCCTCTCCTCTCCTCTCCCCTCTCCTCTCCCTCTCCTCTCCTCTCCTCTCCTCTCCTCTCCTCCTTTTTTTCTGCTTTCTTTCCCTTCTTCACCCTTTATTTTCCTGAAAGCCCCAAGGTTTACAGGACAAGTTCCCCAGGACCAGCTTGCAGCTCCCCTCTGCCCATTTCTAGTCTCCTGCCTGCCCACATCTGTAGCTGCTGCTCACCCCAGCTGCCCCCGGGGCCCCACACGAAGCCACTGAATTGAGAGTTAATTTGAATTTGAGTTGACAAACTCCAGGCATATCCCATCTGCGCCGGCAGGAAATGGCCAATGTGTTAACCTTCCAGCAGGGAGGGCAGGGCAGAGGGGAAATGCTTTTACCTTTCCCTCCATTTAGTGTAGCTCTTAAAAAAAATTAGGGTCAAATAAAATAACGCCTTGGGTTGACCTAAAGCCAATGTGGAAAATCCCTGTGAGCATTCAGAGGTGTCTGGGACAGGGAGGAAAACCCTGTCTTGCTGCTTGGGACTGAAGGCAAAGCCTTGGAGAGGAGGGGAGGGAGCCCAGGCTCAGCCTTTCCCCACATCTTGTCTCAGACAGCCCCATGCACATCTGCTCTCCGCACCTCATTGCAGCAGGAGAAGCTGCCACTGGTCCCCTCTGCTGCCTGGGGACTCTCTCTGCTTTCCTCCCTGCAAAATCAGTGTGTTTTAGCCAGTCAGCCCTCCAAGGCTGCTCTCACCACCACAGCAACACAGAAAAAGCATCCCTCTGCAGGCAGCAACAGATATCCTTGGATATTTATTTTGATGGAAGTAGTGGTGTGTTTAACCAGCTGTAAAGCCAGAGAGTGGCTGGGGTTGATGTTCTGCTCTTTGTAAGGAGCTGGAGATGCAAAAGGAATGCATGGAAGTACTTCACATCCCAGAACAAAGAAGTGCATCTTATACCAGGGCACCTGTCCACACCATGTGGCCCCTCCAGGTGCCCCAAGGCTGTATTTTGTGGGCTGATAAACCACAGCCAACTGCAGGGAAATTTACCAGGATTAGGAAGTAGGAGATTTTATGCTTCAGCAGAGGATGCTGAGGCCTAGGTGCTGCAGAGGGTTTGAGCCCCCAGACACCTTCATTGTCTCCTTCTCAGCCTCTAACCCCCCACTGATTTTCAATCCTGCCTCCCACTGCTTCTCTAGCATTTCTCTCTCAAAGATGGCACTTCCAGCTGATGTTGATTTTTCTATCTCTCCAACAGTGTTTTTAAGCACAAGCAAGGCAGCTGGAATAAAATTAGCATTATTTAGCATTACCTAGCACCAAAGGCACTTGACAGATTTGAGCAAAGATTTGGGCTGGATGTTGGGAGAATGCTTTCTGGTGTCCCCAACACAGAAAGAGGGGAAGAGGCTGAGATGTCATTCCCTGGAGAGCTGCACAGGCACCGGGCACGCTGTCCACACCTGCAGTCCCATATCCCTGCTGGCAATTCCCCTGTGGAGGATTGAGCAGTCTCATCAGAAAAGCAAATGAGCAGTTCTTGGGGTGTCAGGAGCTGTGGGTGAACCACGTCTTGTGCTGACAGTGTTATTCCCATGTCTATTTCCTCCTCCACTGCTGCACCACCCAGAAAATCAGCATCAGCATGTAGATGCCACCACGTCTATGCCAGAACAGACTCCCACCCCCAGTGCTCCCGAGCCTACTGACCTCTGTGGGTCATGAAGAGAAGGGTGAGGATGCAAAATGTGTTGGGAAGAGAACTGGGGAAAGCAGGGAGCAGCTTAGGGCAGAGTTTGAGGCCCATCCCAGAATCTGCCCTGTCACTAGGAACTACACCTGGCTGTTTCCCCTCCTGGCTGCATCTCCTGCCTACTGAGCACAGACACAAACCAAGCCCTTGGTGCTCCCTCGCTCTGCCACTAAGGCAATGCCTGTTAATGCCTGTAACGAGGCTTCAGTCAGGCAGGATTGCGGGAGCTGCAGCTCCTCACCTTCCCTGTGGCCGCAGGCAACGTCAGGATGCTCAGGGGCTGTACTGGAGAGCTGTCAAACAAACCCATCCCCTCCGGAGATGCTCCATCAGCCCTGTGCTTGCGCAGCCCCTTCCCAATGAACGCACGGCCCCGCTGCACATTCAGGAGTGGGATAAACAACCTCTCTCTGATCCTCCCTCGTTTGTGTGCTTGCTCTCCTGAGAACTTTCATAATTGCTTCTTTGCCTTTAAATACCATGCTGCTCCTTTGGCATTTCACTGTTTAAATGTCTCCCGCTTGCAGATGACATTGTCTGGAGGCGGAGGGGTTGGGGTGGTGTCTGCGAGGCGCGGTGCACAGAGCAATGGGCTGCTCTGCCTGCCTGGCTTCTCCAGCGGTGGAGGCAGAGGCAGGCTGGATGACTTTCTGCAGCACAGCCATAAAAGCCTGGGCTAGGGCTGGAAGTTAGTACATGCCCCTACTCCTCTCCTTGGAGGAGTTCCTCCTCCCCATTTCAGGTGATTGCAGTTGCCTTGACTACATCTGCCCTGGAGGGGGAATAATGAAGGGGAAAGAAGGGTGGTTGGAGCCATCCTGCCCCAGCGCAGGCTGGAGCATCCCATTAGCACTGGGCTGAAAGTTCAGCCTCCAGCATCCCCAGGTCCTAGAGGTGTTGTGGACAGCCCACATTTCCACCCCCCTGTGCTCACACAGAGTGCTGGATCCATCCCACAACTCCTTGTTGTGCTTCACAAACACACAGCCTCCCAGCTGGGAATGGATCCGGGGTGTCCCATACTGCAGCACACGCTTGTTGCTCCAAGTGCACAGGGAAAT
The DNA here is from genome assembly GCA_030060385.1 of Muscicapa striata striata. Lineage (NCBI taxonomy): Eukaryota > Metazoa > Chordata > Aves > Passeriformes > Muscicapidae > Muscicapa > Muscicapa striata. Next base: position 571,934 of record JAREIS010000199.1, on the reverse strand, counting down.
GTGCCCACTCTCACCTCACAGAGCCCTGGCTTTGAGTGCCCCCACTCCCACCAACCTTAGAGCTCCAAGAAGGATATTCTCAGGATTTTACACTTTTTTTATTTCCTGTTTTGCAGGCAGTGGGTGAGCTCAAGTATTTTTGCAGTTAGTGTAGTATTAAGTACTGTCATCAGGAAATGTTCTTTCAGGGAAAGGGCAGGGGGGGCAGCATGAGGAACATCCTTCCTTATTATTTTTGAGAAAAGTGTAATTATTGCCCCTTTGGCCTGTCTGCAAAAGGGATTAATAATGTCCAGCCTCACAGCTGTCAAAGCCCTGATTAATTGAGCTTGCTGTACTGAAATCTCATCTGTTTGTCTTGTGTCAATGTGCAAATTGAAAACATAACACAATATATCTTACCAGGCATCCTGTACCTCTCAGCTTATCAGGCACCCTCCTCCATCTCTGTGCTTCCAAACAGCCTGGAGGACTCAAGCCACTGCTCTGCAGCCATGTTCAACCTGGAGCTATCCAGTATCACCCCTGCTGTGGGCATGGTGGGGTTAAAAGACTCAGAGCACCACCTGCTCTGCAGCCTCGTGGTTGCTCTTGCAGGATGGTTCTTCTTCTCTCATGGAAGAGTCACATGGGAGTATATGTTTCAGAACTGGTTTGCCACAAAATTTGCTTTTTGGCAGGACTTGCCCCGACATCAGGACACTTGCCATCCTCAGAGTGTGTGTGTCCCCACCACTCCTCCCAGGCACAGCTGCTTGTTTCTGTACATGGCAAGGGAAGGAATGTTGTAGGATGTGAGTTCATAAATGATGCCTTGCACAAGCCTGTGGTAGGATTAATGTAAAATAATTTTTGGGCCACAACTCATCTATCCAAAAGAATGTACCTGAGCATGACTGGCTGCACACCTGGGAGAGAAGCTGGGTCCCATCAGCCTGCAGACTTTAGGAAAGAGTTCGAGGATATCCCTGGTGGGATTATCCTTGCCATAACTCACAGAATCACAGAATTATTAGGGTTGGAAGGGACATCTGGGGATCACCCAATCCACCCCCCTGCCAAGGCAGGGTCACCTGGAGCAGGTGACACAGCAACATGTCCAGGTGGATTTGGATGTCTGCAGAGACAGAGACTCCAGGACCTCCCTGGGCAGCTGTTCCAGGGCTCTGTCACCCTCAGCATAGAGAAGTTCTTCCTCATGCTGAGGTGGAGTTTCTTCTGCTTTAATCTATGGACACTGCTCCTTGTTCTGTCACAGGGCAACACCAAAAACCTGGCACCATCCCCTTGGAACTGACTTTGATATATTTGTATGCATTAATGAGATTCCCCCTCAGTCCTTTCTCCAGGCTGAACAGGGCAGGGCCAACACCCACAGTCTCTCCTCAGAAGAGAGATGCTTTAGACCCCAAATAGTCATTGTGGCCTCTGCTGGACCCTCTCCAGTAGCTCCTTGTTTTTCTTGTGCTGAGGAGCCCAGAAGGGGACACAGCACTCCAGATGTGCCCTCACCAGGGTTGAGTTGAGAGGGGGATTTCCTTCTTCAGCCTGCTCACCACTCTCTTCCCAATGCATGCCAGGATATCACTGGTCTCCCTGGCCACAAAGATACACTTTGTGTGTCTCACAGTCAACTTGTCACCCACCAAGACTCCCAGGTCCTTCTCCACGAAGCTGCTCTTTAGTAGCTCAGACCCCAGCCTGTGCTGGTGCTTGGGGTTATTCCTCCCCAGGTGCAGGACCCTGCACTTGCCCTTGCTGAACCTCACTAGGTCTCCCTCAGCTCTCCAGTCTGTCAGGATGTGCCTGAATGGCAGTATGGCCATCAGTTCTGTCAGGCAAGCCCCCCCAGTTCCCTGCCATCAGCAAACTTGCTGAGGGTACATTCCATCCCTTCATCCAGGTTGCTGACAAACTGGTAATTGACCCAAGCTGATGCAAAGCAGGGGCAGAGAAGCTGCTTGCAGGAATGTTTGGGGGTTGCTCTGCTCTGCCCTGCACGGTCCAGTTGCAGGATGAGACCTTTGGCTGTAGCTTCAGCACCAGCTGGTGTGTTTGCTCAAACTTTGGGCCATGAGCTTGGTTTCAAAGCAAGACTTCCATCTTCCATTGTACTTCCACCAGTACCACTGAAAGGATGTGGGGTATTTTTGTCTACGAGGCAGCATGCCTGCCCCTTGGTGATGAATAAATGAATTACTGTGATGGTAAAGGAGATCATTGTTAATCAGAGTGCATAAAGAGCCTGAGAACCCTCCAGGGGAATATGCTGCAATGCAATGAGTGCAAATCATAAGCACTTTTTTGCAGGGACATGATATTAAAGAGCAATAGAGCTTTGTGGCAGTATTGTCTCTGAGACAGAATCCACTGGGATCAGGTGGACCACATCAGGATCTATCCCAGGATCTAATTCCTGCCCAGAAACAGGCCTGGAATCTGTTTGGGACTTCCCTGTCCTCTGCCTGGCATCCCACACTGTCCTGGTTTTAGGACAGGGTTCTGCCAAAAAACGGCAGAAGTTCCCCTTTGAAATAGAGAAATCAATGTCACCCCCCTCCGAGTGTTATAATTGTTTCAAATCAAGGACTCAAGGCGGAGATAAGGAGGTAAAAGTAACAGCTCTTTACTACTCTAACTCACAGCACAAGTAGAAAACAACAGTAATTATTAAAATTACCGACGAAAAACAGAAGAAAAAGCCAGTTGTAGTCCTTTCTTAGACGCGGACACACTCGGTCTGTGTCCGTTCCTGGGGGTGTAACTGTAGCAGGGCCGGCACAGCTGCAGGCGCAGGCGGGAGCCAGGGAGGTGGAGTGGAACAGCCCCGGCCGGGCTGGCTCAGGTGGGAGCTCTTCGCTCCGGTCCTGTGTCCAGATGACCAGTTGTATTCCCAGAGGTAGGAAGTATTTGGTCTTTGGTGGTCAGCAGCGCCTCCGAGGTAGCAGGGCAGATGCTGGGCAGCTGAAATGCAGCCGGCCCCCGGGTCTCCTACCTCCTCACCCCCGCCCGAGCAGACTGGAGAAGTTCCCCTCCCCTCTCTCCCCGAAAACAGCCGGGCCTCCAGAAGCCTCGTGCTCCCCTGAGTAGCTCCCCCCCGGCAGTCCGCATCCCCCTCCGGGTAGCTCCGGTCCCACCCACCCGCCCGTCCAGGGCCATCACAAACCCTGGGCACAGCCGGCGGGTTCTGTTAGCATTACAATGGGAAGAATTCTCCCCACTCATACATTGAAGGAACACAATCCCAACCTTCAACATTATCCACCCCGAATTTTTCCCATGCCAACATGCTACAGCAAATTAAAAACCTTTAAATCATATACATACAGGCAGTTACAGGCACAGTATCATAGATAGTTCACCCTAGAACAAGGTCTCCTTGGGGGATGCATCGGGTCTCTCCATCCTTTTGCATCACCCACCAAGTGCAACCTGGTCCTTGAGCGAAAACCACCCCACGAACAGGATTGTCTTTGCCGGAGGCAGAGTCCACCCAAACAGTTTTCCCTAACATGCCTCTCAGGTGTACCACTGGGACCTTATCTCCATCTGGTGTTCCCAAAGGCTCAGATTGGGCAGGACCTGCTCGGTTAGTGGAACCTCGGGTATTCACTAACCATGTGGCCTTTGGTAAATTAATCTCCCAGTTCTTAAAAGTCCCCCCACCAAGTGCTTTTAAGGTGGTTTTAAGCACGCCATTGCACCGTTCGACTTTCCCAGCCGCTGGTGCATGGTAGGGAATATGGTACACCCACTCAATGCCGTGTTCTCTAGCCCAGGTGCTAACAAGGCTATTTTTGAAATGAGTCCCATTGTCTGACTCAATTCTCTCAGGGGTACCGTGTCTCCAAAGGACTTGTTTTTCCAGGCCCAGGATGGTGTTCCTAGCAGTAGCGTGGGGCTCAGGGTACGTCTCCAGCCACCCGGTGGTGGCTTCCACCATGGTCAGCATGTAGCGCTTGCCTTGGCGGGTCTGAGGCAGTGTGATGTAGTCAATCTGCCAGGCCTCTCCGTACTTGTATTTGGACCATCGCCCACCATACCAGAGGGGCTTCACCCGCTTGGCTTGCTTGATGGCAGCACACGTCTCACAGTCACGGATAACCTGGGAAATACTGTCCATGGTTAGATCCACCCCTCGGTCTCGTGCCCACTTATAGGTGGCGTCTCTGCCCTGATGACCTGAGGCATCATGGGCCCATCGAGCCAGGAACAATTCTCCCTTGTGTTCCCAATCTAAGTCTATCTTTGACACCTCTGTCTGTGCAGCCTGATCTACCCGCTCGTTGTGCCGGTGTTCTTCACTAGCCCGACTCTTGGGAACATGGGCATCCACATGGCGGACTTTCACGGGTAGCTTCTCTATCCGAGTGGCAATGTCTTTCCACTCATCAGCAGCCCAGATTGGCTTTCCTCTACGTTGCCAGTCAGCCTTTTTCCAGTGCAGCCTGGATCAGCCCATGGCAGATGGTAGGGCTGTGTTTCCACCCCTGGGGCAGTCGGTTCCAGGTGTACTGCACACCCCTCCAGGTGAAAGCAAACTGAGGCCTGCACTCTGCTGCCAAAGGAATGGAGAAAAATGCATTGGCAATGTCAATGGTAACATACCACTTCGCTGCCTTGGACTCCAGCTCGTACTGCAGCTCCAGCATGTCCGGCACGGCTGCGCTCAGCGGTGGAGTCACTTCATTTAATGCACGATAGTCCACAGTCAATCTCCATTCCCCCTCAGACTTGTGCACAGGCCAGATGGGACTGTTGAAGGGTGAGTGGGTTTTGCTGACCAGCCCTTGGCTCTCCAGCTCACGGATCATCTTGTGGATGGGGATCACAGCATCTCGATTTGTCCGGTACTGCCAGCAGTGCACTGTCATGGTGGCAATTGGTACCTGTTGCTCTGTCACTTTCAGGAGTCCCACTGCAGATGGATTTTCTGACAGTCCAGGCAAGGTGTTCAACTGCTTAATGCTCTCTGCCGATACAGCAGCTATTCCAAAAGCCCACCTGAATCCCCTTGGATCTTTGTAGTAGCCATTCCTGAGGAAGTCTATGCCTAGAATGCACGGTGCCCCTGGGCCAGTCACAATCGGATGTTTCTGCCACCCCTTCCCTGTCAGGCTAATCTCAGCTTCCAGCAAAGTAAATTCTTGTGATCCCCCTGTCACCCCAACAATGGAAACAGGTACCTTCCCCACATGTTCTGATGGTATCAGGGTGCATTCTGAACCAGTATCAACTAACATTCTATGTTTCTGTGGCTTTGATGTGCCAGGCCATCGCACCCACACTACCCAGTAGATCCTGTTATCCCATGCCTCTCCCTGGCTAGAGGCAGGGCCCCTCTAGCCCTGGTTATTATTTCTTTCCTGGGCATACATAGTGGAGGTCCCTTCCAGGGGATCTGACAGATCATCCTCCCTTCTCTAGTACCCTGCACCTTGGTTGTGGGAGGTCGAGGCTACCTTCATTTTAGCACGGTTCCCTCGGTTGGCATTTCCCTCCCTGAGCTGACGCACCCGTGCTGCCAGGACAGAAGTGGGCTTCCCATCCCATTTTTCCATGTCTTCCCCATGGTCTCGCAGGAAGAACCACAGGTCAGTTCGTGAGGTGTATCCTCTGTCCCTAGCTGGGGGGGCGTTGGGTGTGAGATTTGGGGCCTGTGACTCGTACTGGTGCTGCATTGATCTTCCTTATCTCCTCCCTTATAATCTCCCTCACCTCTCCTTTCAACCCTCTCATCCCCTTCATCTCCTCTTGGACCTGTTGGAGGTCCCTGGCCACAGCAGAGACCTTGGCTTGCACTGGGCCATTAATCATACTGTCAAAATTTCTGAGTTTGCTGGCAACAGAACCTACTGTCTCTCGGTGGTCATCAGCCCTAATCAGTGCAATGTAGGTAGTAAATTCAGATGGCCCCAGGGTTGCCAGATCCCACAACATCTGCCCTGTGCACCTGACCTTGTCAGGGTCATTGTCATGCTGCCCATCCATCCCAAAGAGTACCTCTAATACTGCCACTTCCCTCAGCTGCTGGATCCCTTCATCAATGGTCTTCCAGCGCATTCTATGGTGGTGCTCCTGCATTCTCTCTTTGTGGATAAACTTCTCTCACACTCATTAGAAGCCGTTCCCAAAGGGAAAGGAGGCCTTGCTCCTTACGAATGTCTGGTCCACACCTGAGTCCTGGGACAAGGATCCCAAATTCCTGGCCTCAGTGCCATCCAGTTGTACACCTCTCCCCATAAGGTCCCAGACACGAAGTAACCAGGTTGTAAAAGGCTCACGGCCCCGTCGCACAATGTCTTTTCGCAGGTTACGGAGAGTGTCATATGAGAGAGACTCGGTGACAATCTCAACCTCTGGCTCCCTTGCTGGTTGTGAGGACCCTCCTGGCTGATCCCCACTATCTAGGTGCTTTGTTTTAATCTTAGATTTCCTAGTTTCCACAAGGGCAACTGCTGCTGGCTGTGGCTGCCCCTGTGATCCAGCTGGAACCTGGACAGATGTAACATCTACGGGTTCCACTGCAGCACCATCAGACTCTCGCTCTTTAGGGCAGGGGGAGGGTTTCTCACTAGCTGGGGAAAGGTGCTCCTTCAGCACTTGGCCCTGCTCCTTCAACACCTGGCCCATGTCCCGTGTCTCCTTCACTAGAACCCCCACCCACTCTGGCTGGTTCATTTCTGCAGTGGGCTGTGGGTCAACACCAGGCTCTGGGGCAGCATCCCTAGTCTCTGGGACAGGGGCAGGGTCTGGGGCAGCATCCCTAGTCTCTGGGACAGGGGCAGGCTCTGGGGCAGCATGTTTCAGGGTTGTTATCCAAGCCAGTATTCCCTTGTTTCTGAATGCTAAGTAAAGCAGGCCCATCAGCAACACCAGCCACGGAATAATAATACTAGCAATTAAAGCAAATCTGAAATCCTTGAAAACTGGTGGGGTAGCCTCAAAAAACTGGGTGACAGGTTGGGAGAAAATTTCCGTTGCATTCATTGCCTCACAGTAAGTACCATTGTTGAAATAATCCCAGAAACACGCAGTTAGAGTACGATAGCTCTGGATCCATGTGGCAAATTTCCAGAAAAAACTAAAAACCCATGAATTCCTGACAAAATCAATCCAAAACACAAATCGAATCATAGCTACTATAAACTTGGTGAGGGGGCCCATATTCAAAAAAGGGCTTGCAAATGGGAGAGAAATATCTGTGACCACGTGGAGCCCAAACCAGATTAAACTAGACAACATGTTGCTGCTTAAGAGCTGCTACTCCTCTCTTAACTCGCCTTTTAATGCCCTCTGCCCCACGTTGGGCGCCAAAATCTGTCCTGATTTTAGGACAGGGTTCTGCCAAAAAACGGCAGAAGTTTCCCTTTGAAATAGAGAAATCAATTTCACCCCCCTCCGAGTGCTATAATTGTTTCAAATCAAGGACTCAAGGCCGAGATAAGGAGGTAAAAGTAACAGCTCTTTACTACTCTAACTCACAGCACAAGTAGAAAACAACAGTAGTTATTAAAATTACCGATGAAAAACAGAAGAAAAAGCCAGTTGTAGTCCTTTCTTAGACGCGGACACACTCGGGTCTGTGTCCGTTCCTGGGGTGTAACTGTAGCAGGGCCAGCACAGCTGCAGGCGCAGGCGGGAGCCAGGGAGGTGGAGGGAACAGCCGCGGCCGGGCTGGCTCAGGTGGGAGCTCTTCACTCCGATCCTGTGTCCCGATGACCAGTTATATTCCCAGAGGTAGGAAGTATTTGGTCTTTGGTGGTCAGCAGCGCCTCCGAGGTAGCAGGGCAGATGCTGGGCAGCTGAATGCAGCCGGCCCCCGGGTCTCCTACCTCCTCACACCGCCGAGCAGACTGGAGAAGTTCCCCCTCCCCCTCTCTCTCCCCGAAACAGCCGGGCCCTCCAGAAGCCTCGTGCTCCCTGAGTAGCTCCCCTTCCCGGAAGTCCGCATCCCCTCCGGGTAGCTCCGGTCCCACCCACCCGCCCGTCCAGGGCCATCACAAACCCTGGGCACAGCCGGCGGGTTCTGTTAGCATTACAATGGGAAAAAATTCTCCCCACTCATACATTGAAGGAACACAATCCCAACCTTCAACACACACCCAGATGAATGAGAACTCCAAGGCACAAGCTGTGCTAGGTAAAGTTAAGATGCTGTAGGGATGTGCTCCTGTCACTTCCTCAGTGAAGTAATTTCTGAACCACACTGGAATGGGATCCCCCTGAAAAGACCCTGCAGAGACCAAAGGCAAGTGAAAGACAATACTCTAATTAAATACCCTATCCCTGTGGCTTTAGCTGATGCTCACAGAAAACAAAAACAAGTGGAAAACTAGCAAGAACACTGTTTACCGTTTCTCATTGTATAATATATAATGTTTTCTCAGCATGTTTTCAGGAGACAAGCAGCTGGGAGCCCAGACGGGATGAAAAGAAAGAAAGAGCAAGGTGTTAGGCAAGAAATGCTGGGGAGGTAGGGGGAGTAAGGTGTCCCTTTGTAGCCACCACAGAGCACCCTGTGATGTTCACCCCAACAGGAGAAGCCATTCCCATATCCACCCTTGCAGTGGCTGCTGTCAAAGGCACTGGGACATTTGGTGTTGGTGGTGCCTGCTGGTGAACACAAACCATCTTCCCAGCTTCCCCTTTCAGCAGAGATGTCAGGAGGGATGGAGCTGGGATGGCCAGGCCATCTGCCCTCCTTCTGGGACTGTCTCTCATCCCTTTACAATTCACTGGACAAGGTTTAGGCTTTCCTTACTTTGCAGCTGGCTGCAAGATCCCCCTGGGTTCTCTCCAGAGTGGGTCTCCTCATCAAGAGGCTGACCCAGCTCCCCCAGATCAAGCGTGCACCTTTGCATTCCCCTTCTGCACAAGCTTTTACCCTTCCAGCAGTGTGCACAGCCTTGCTCAGCCCCAGCAAGGCTGGGACCCAGATCTCAGCAGCTCACAGCCCCTGCCCTCCTGGTTTCCACAGCCCTCAGTTTCCATCACCTCTCACTTTCAGCAGGGACACCCAATGGTTTTCCATCACTCTCCTGCTGAGCCTGGTGAACAGGGTGGGCATAGGCTGCCCCAGTTCAGCTGGTGCTGTAAGTGATGGCTCAGATGATGGAAAGCAGAGGGTACATCTTCCATCCACAGGCATCAGCAAGCTGTGAGAGATTTCAAGGACTGGGGAAGGTAGGATTTTAGAATTTAAAATAATTTCAGCAAGCTGGAGGAGCCATCAAAAAAAAAAAAAAATCCAGGTTGAAGGGTGGAGTAACTAATCCCCCAAGCCACAGGGGAGGCATTTTGCCCTGAAGACAAAGGACCTGTGTGGCCCCCTGCACCTGCACAACTTTGCCATCCTGTGCTGAAGCCACCAGCTGTGACATCAGGACAAATGTGCCTGATCCACCCTGGGGGGCTTAGTTTGACAGCCAGGGACCTGCATCTGCAACAGGAAACCAAGGCATAGACAGGAGCCTGAAAGGAGCCTGGAAGGGGCTTGCTCCTGTGAGTGGAAAGGAAAGTGGTTTCTAGAGACCCCAGAGGCTCCTCTTGTCCTCAGCCCCTTTAAGGAAACTCCCCCTCACGTGTTGTTTGTGTGATCTGCTGGAGTCTGCATCACATTGGAGCCCATTAGACCTATTTTCTGTAGCTGAATAATTTTAATTTTCTAGTCAGTTACCTTTTAGGTCTCACTTCCCTCTTTTTTTTCTGCCTTAATTGTCTTTTCCATATACTGGTGCTCCCTTGACTTTCTCTCCCCTCTCCAGTGTGCCTGCTCTCCCACCCTACCCTCTCCCTCCCTCAGCAATTGCATCTGCCACCCTTCAACTGCTCTGTATCATCCCAGCAGTGGCTGCAGCCATGTGAGTTGTTGTGCCAAGGAGCTTTGTACTTCCTGGCAGGAGATGGACCCTGGGATCAAGGGTCAGGCCAGTTAAACTGCAACCACGTGTATCCAGGCTGAAGACCACTCACATCAGGTCTCAGCAGCTTCTCTCCTGGTGCTGATGGATTTTGGAGATATCTTTTTCCAGTTCTCCAGGCCCAGCCCCCTCTCTCATCAGTGCTGCCATATCCCAGATGGGAGCACAGGCATCCTGACTCCAATTTCTCTGATGATGGTGGGAGAAAAAAATGCCCAAACCAAATCAGAGGCTGTCTCGCCTGTCTAGAAGCAGAGATAAGCTGCTGTAAATCTCTCCCAGTGGCTGGAGAACACCTGTCTTGTAGGCACATGAAACCATGGAAAATGGCATTTTGTGCCTGCAAGCAAGCATCACGCAGCACACCATGATGCCAAGATGTGCTCAGGGAACTGTCTGCAGCTGCACCAGACATCTGAGCTGTAGCAGAGTTGGGGGCTGAGTAGCTGAACTACAGAGCCAAATTCCCCCAGGACAGAGCAGATGGAGGGGCATTACCTGTCACTGCCAGGCTGGGGGACTCAGTGCTGCAGCATTCCCTCCTCCTGCCTCCACCTGGGGCTTTTCCCATCCCAATCCCAGCTGTGGGCTGCTGACACCATATCCTGGAACTCAGGGCTTGTACACAGCACCCAGAGCAGATCCTGCATCCTCTCCACCCCCAAGGGGACAATTTTGGCCTCACATCACACCCGTGTCTCTGCCGTTCCTGGGCAGATTTCACCACACACCTCTTGTTCAGTCAGCCCAGGAGAGCATCCCCACATTTGGACAGGAGCTCCAGTTTCAGTGCCCTGTCCTAACCTCAGTGTCCAGTCTCCTGCTAACTCCCATTCCTTTAGACCCATCTAAAGACAAGAGGTCCCTGTGTTTGCTTGAGACCCCTGGGCACAGTGCAGCGACAGGAGGCAGCCAGCTCCTGAGCTGTGTGACTTGCCCTGCTGGGTAACGCTTCCCCTCCTTCCCTTTGAGGAATTCCTCACAGCACGGCTCAGTTTTTCTTTCTGCAGAGGCACAAAGCAAAGGAGATCAAACCTCAGGCACACACACTCCCAGAAATCTGTCTGCCAGCAAACCTGGGTGTGGAGCCGGCTGCATCCCTGGTACAGGGAATCAAAGGCGGCGGCTGAAACACAGCACAGCGCCGAGGTCAGGGGTCCCTTTGCTGTTGGAAAAATGGGACAAGAGGAAACAGCAATAATCAGATCACTCTAAAGCCTCGCTTATGCTTCACCTGCTTGCAGGGCTTCCTTCCCTGCAGCATGTAGTGTCTCACACTTGGCTGTCCCTGCTTCAGCTGGGAGCACAAGGGATGGGGAGCTGCGGGGAGACAGAGGTGCCAAAAGGTGCAGGGGACAGAGACATCAGCAGCCTTAGGGGGCTGCTGGGGCTGGCAATTGGCAGCAGCAACCTGTTGTACCTCCAGAGAGTCTGTTGGAACAGACAGGATGGGGAAATATGCTTCGGGTGTCTTTTGGAGGAAATCCTATCCTAGAGATGCCAAGCTAGCCATGGATCCTCAGGATCAGAGCCTGCCCCTTGGAGCCTGCCCTTTCTGAGCAGCATGAGCTGTATGCAATCACCAGTCTGTTTTTCAGAGGAGAAAAGTGAGGTCTGACATCTCTCCACTGGTAATAAACAGGGGCTTATCTCTGCCTTGCACTTTGCTCTCAGCAAGGCCTTTGACACCCTTGTGCATGCCGCCTTATGACTCAAAATGTCACATGGATCTGTGGCAATCCTTATTTCAGCTGTGGAAGTGACACCTCCTGGGCCACGAGACCTGTCTGCACACAGCACCCAGGGTTTGCTCAACCCTTCTGTTTGCCTAGGAGAGACCTGTGTCTGCTGCTGCTCCTGATTAGATTTGTTCTTCTTGCTGATCACTGAGCAGTGATCTCTCACAGCAGGCATGTGGTCAGCAGGGATGCTGGAGAGCAAATGAGTCCGTGGGTCAGGGGAATGTAGGTGTGAGGTGTGGGGTGGGATGACACTGGCTGCACAGGCTGTGCTCAGCTGGCACGTTGTGATGGGTGCAGAGCAGCATTGGGGAGGATCACTGAGGTGGCAGAGTATGGGAGACTGTGGCTCTGTGTGCTCCTCTGAACCTTTCAAGAAATGCATGAGAGGTGATGTGTGTCTTTGTGTGCTAAGTGGAGCAAAACATTCAAGGAACAGGCTCTGTAGGCTGGAGATTGTATTTGGGTGCAAAGAGATGCTCTGGCAATGCATTTAGGCAATAAGGCTGCATGACAGGGAATGTGGGTGACAGTTTTTCCTGCACAGTTGGTGTGGGACGGGGCGTGAAGGGTTTTTGTCAGGCGTCTGTTCATGCTCTGGTGTGGGTATGTGTGTGTGTGTGTGTGTGTGTGTGTGTGTGTAGTAGTTGTGCCTTTGTGCCCCGACAGCAACACATGGGGCAGCCTTGACCCCCCATAGCTCTCCCTTGGCAGACACGATGGGGTAAACCAGAGGCATCACTATTCAAATACTGAACGAGGTGACCTGTCTGCTATTCCTCAACAATAAGTGGCGTTTTACATTCAAGCACTGGCCTTATTTCTAAAACCATATTTAAAAAAAAAAAAAAAAACAAAGAAAAAGAAAAGAAAGAAAGAAAAAAAAGCCAGACAGAAAAAAGGCCAGGAAGAATCAAAAGTCAAAGCCAACAGGGAAGTGCAGCCCTCTGAAGAGGACACATCTCATCTGAGCACAGTACTTCAGACACAGCTCAGGAGCCCTGTTAAGCAGGGGACATCTGAGTGCTCTGGCATGTGTGAGATTTGTATCAGCTCCCACCACATTCCTGAGAGTGAGCCCCTGGCCCTGAGAACCTGCTCATCTGGTCTGGTGGTGGGACAGGGGACTATTGGCAAGTCAAGGCTCTGCACCTCATCTCAGGTTCCTCTCCCCAGCCCAGCTAGATGACTTACCCTGGTAGAATCCAGCTAAGCACAAAACACTTTGGGAGAGGCAGAAAAATAACACAGCCACAGCCTGGAATCCTGCACAGCTGGAGACCTAGGGTGGTGGGAGCTGGTGGAGAGCACAGTGAGTCACTCAGCATCCAACACCAAGCTGACTGGTGCCACACAGGCTGACCCTGTCAGCTGTACATAGCTGGACAGTACCTTGGATGTCAGGCAGTGTTAGGAGAGAGCTCCCAGGGTATGGACTGACCTGATGGCGCACTCCTAAATTCCTGAAAAGCCCCTCAAAAGTCTGAAAGGAACCCTGCAGCTGCCACAGGTGGCACATGCATGTGGAGGACAGCAGGTTTGTCTGCCAGCCAGAGGCATACCCAGGAGGGCTGTGTTAGGCATGCATGGACATGGGCAAGGAGAGGGAAGAGGAGCAAGGTCAATATGGGGCATGGGTCTGTATCTGGGGTGATAGGACTCTGGAGAAGAGCAGCATGCATGGGTGTCCTGCAGGCAGGAGTAGGGTAATGGCAAGATTAAGGGAAGGAGAAATTAAGTCCTTTGGGGTGATGGTTCATCCAACTCCTTTCAGACACCCCTGGTAGGGATGAATCACTCTCTAGGCTGTTGTTTTCTCAAGCAGGCATCCGGTCTCACACTGCTGCCCGGTTCCCCTGCCCGTCCCACACAGTGGTACTGTGAGGTCAGGGTGGCAGAAGGCACAGGGCATCCTTCTCACCCTCCCTCTGCCCTGCCAGACCCCAGGCACTGCCACAAACCCCGTGAAAAACACTGTCTGCACCGACACCAGGCACATCCCCGACACTCCTGCCGTCGGCGGCATCATTTAAATATCCTGGGCAGGACGGATTCTGATTGCTTTTGTTATCAAGATAATCTATCCGTCTGATTCCGAGAGACCTCCCGCGGGCTTGCCCTAATACCGCTGAAAGAGGAGCTTAATCCGGCGGCGGTGCTGGCGCTCGGGAGTGCGCTCGGCATTCCCGTATTCCTGCGGCGCACGCCCGCCCGCCGGAGCGCTCCGGCACCCGGAGCCGCGACGCGCAGCGCATCGCAAGGAGCCGCTGTGGAAAACTCTGCCTCCTGCTCTCATCGAGCACTGGATAATGAACTGCGTTTGCAGCCTCCCAGCAGCTTCACAGCTGTCTTGCAGCCAAGCAGCCAGTTGTTTTCCAGGCAGAAAGGGCCAGCCCCAAAGCAGTCCCACTTCCATGTCTGAATAGCTGTTTTCTGGTTTACTGCTGTTTGTCCTTGGGATCCTGAGCACAGGTATCATGAGCAGTAGGTGAGAGGGGGTGGTGGCTCTCTGGGTAACCTTTTTCCCAAATATTGCTCAGTCTTACAGTTCATGTCACAAAGATGAGAAAAGTTGTTGGCCCAAAAGCCTCTTTTTAGCTTTTAAGGGAATACACAAAGGGAAAGCCTGGAGCATGAATGCTGAAGCCAAACTCCCTGCCCAGAAGTCAGTCAAGGAGCTCGTTGTCGTCAAACCCAAGGAATGTGAGTCAGAATGGAGATAACCTGCAAACAAGAAGTGAAAATGGTTTGCTCTGTACCATAATGCATACCAAAAGAAAGCTGCTATGTCAAAAGATGGGATCCCATTGGGGCAGGGCCAAATTACCTGGGAGAAGGGTCTGAGAGACAGAAAGGGCAAAAAGCAAGCACTGTTGTCCCATAGGGTCAAACTCAGAGGAGTCTAAGGTTCATTTTCAGAAATGGACTGAGCCAATGCCCTTTCTTTTCTGTCCCTGAAAAACAGATGTTTTCACAGGAAGGAAACATTGATTTCTGGCCCACTCCAGCATCTCTCTATTCAAACATGCTGCTATTTTTCTCCAGTTCATCTGCAGGTGCCCTCAGCTGCAGTGTCCAGACCTGGACACAGCTCAGACAAAGCAGAATTGCAGATTTCAATGGCTTACATCCAACATCCAGCATTAATGCATCCCAGGAGGTGAGCTGCCCTTTTTGCCAAACCATCACACTATTGACTCATGCTAAGTTAGTCATCCATCTGAACCCCCTGATCCTTGCCTGCCATCCTGCTGCCTCTCCAGTATCTCCTGTCTATGCATTCATGCATTCATTTATCCCTCCCAAATGTGGTACCCTGTGCTCTCTGTACTAAATTTCATCTGGCTGATTCCAGGCACTCTCTCCCATCCATCCCCATTGTTTTGAATTCTGAGCCTGTACTCCAAAGTTCTTGCAGCACCCTCATTAATACACAGCCCTGGACTTATTTAGCAGATGCTGATAACAAAATGCATATGATTACTCCCAGTTAGCAAAGAAGTGTATGTATTTAGCCAGCAGGAATGTTTTTATTTATAAATGCCTTGAAAAAACCTTCAATTGCTATCATTCACACTGATAAAAATCCAGTGTAATAACTATTGACTCTAGCACAGATACTTCAAATTCATTCTGGTAAGTATTTGAGAGCAGAGTTGGGCCCATTCTTGTCATGTACCCAGCAGCTGGTCATACCATCAGTCTGTGAAATACCCGCAATAGGTGGAGCTATTTATCCTCACTCCCCAATGAGGGATAATTGCTCTTTCTCTTTTTTTCTTTTTCTTGTTCCTGTCCAAGCTGCTCGCAGAAGAGCTCTCTAAAATGAAAAATAACAATAACAACAACAAAAAAATCCACCAACAATCAAACAACTTAATAACTTAAAAAAAAAATAACAGACAAAAGAACCCATAGCTCTAGAGGTGTCACTTGGTAAATCGCAATCAGCTGCTGCTCAGAAAAATGAGGCTGGTGAAAGAGCTGAGCTCACTCTGAGCACGCTTGATGAGATAACACACTCTGTGAGACAGCTCTTGCTATGTTGCAGCAGCTTTAAAATGTATTTCTTTTGATACAGAGCTATTCGTGGCAAACACGCCAGCAGTGCCTGAGCAATGTTTCTCACTGTTCAGTGCCCTGCCTCAAGTCTGCAGAAGAGAGGCTTTTGATGAAATGGTGGTAGTGGAAAGCAGAGAGGAAGAGGTACTGTCTGAGGAGGGTTTGTGTGCTGGAGGAGCCCTCCTCAGCACCGAGGTTTGCTGACATGGGCCCTCTTCTGCCAGTGTCCGAGTGTTTGCTAAAGATGCAGCAGCCACATAGCTCAGGGACTTCCTGAGGAAGACAGAATTCCCATGTAACTACAAAGTTCTCCTTTCTATAAAATTGCCTGGGCTTTCCTGCCATCCAGGTAAGCATTTAGCATCCATGGCCAGGTTGCTGAACATCCAGTACTTATTGCTGGAAGTATTTATTATTTACTTTGGAACCCGGCTTCACCTTGCTTCATCCAATAGCTCCTACTCCTCACACTGGAAGAGATACCTTGCCTGCCTGGTTCATGTCTTGAATTTATGAGGAATTCCCCTACCCCTGGTCAAATGTGAATTTGACCAGCCTCGTTGCAAACCACAGGTTTCCAGCAGATCACACTTATCTCACAGGTTGATGTTCCTGTAATTAGCAGCAGTAAAAAGGCCATCACTCGGAACAGGATTAATTAGCCCAGTGAAGAGGATTCAAGAGGGAGCAGGCAGGAGCCAGGAAAATCAAGGGGAGTGCACGCCCAGGCTGTGTGTGAGGGAGGTCAGAGCCTGGCTTAGCTGCCCAGCATGCCTAGGTGCATGGTCAGCACCATCCAGGAAGCAGGAGCAGGGACCTCCCTGTGCTCCATGGTGGTCACACAGCATCAGATAATCCACCCAGGGAGACGGATTGAAGCTGAAAGAGAGCTGGCTCAGCTAAGCATCTCATGGGGGACAACTGGGACAGGGGCTGTGGTGGTAAAATCACACTATAAGTAGCCCATGGCAGGCGAAGACCAGAGAAACTGGGTGAGGTTCCAAGCAGTGATCCTGAATACACCAGCACTGCCATCCTCACAGCACCAGCTCCATGAGACCCAGCTGAACACTGGTCTCTGTGCCAGGCCAGCCAAGGAGCATTTACAGTCACCCATGCTCAAGTAAGGAACAGGGAGGCAAGAAGGGCAGCAAACAACCTCCTCCCACCACAAGTCCTTCCCAGCACAGACAAACCCACTCCAGATCCCATTGCTCAGCCTCCACACACCACCCAGTTCCCCTCACCCCATGCTGGGGCAGGAGGCCCACATCATGCATCAGCCATTGGAATATTAATGTCTCAGGGTAGGAAAGAGAACCCTAATTCTGCAGGCTGGGATGAGGGGGACACTGACAGAATTGTCACTGCTTGCAAGGACAGGAATTGAACCCCTAAACTCCCACCCCACTGACTTCACAGCCTCTCCTATCTCACTCACCTTTTTCTCCCTTTCTGACAGCACCCAAGCACAGGAGGGAGAGGATCCCCCCCCAGCATCCACTCCAGAGAGCTCTTTTCATTCTGCATTTGGAAGGGAAAGAAGAAAAGGCAGAGCAAACCTGTCTCTCACGTAATCTGCTGCACAAATGCCAGCTCTCAGCAATCGATTGCAAACGCTCCCGGAGGGCTGTTTTCATTTCATAATATTTATTGGGTTGCTTTATTGTCAGAATCATTACAGTTCAATGTACTGCATGGATTTTATGCCAACTGCGCTTAGTTTGTCTTGTTTTTAGCACTCCACATGCCTTATCTGGGGCCATGGTTGCACCTGAGCTGGGACTGCTCCTCATGTGGAGTCCTCTATGCAGCATGGGGCAAGTTACCTCCTCTCTCTTTGTCTCTATTCCCTGCCACCCCTGCATAAACCATGGCTTGTTGAGCTATCCATAAGCTCCCAGGGCAGGGATGGTCTCTGCATATACAGCATCTCTCATAAATGAGTCCTGATCTTGGCTGACCCATTGGATGTGAAGCAATTTGAAGCAATAGAGCCCAGATCATGACATGATAACAAAGGAACTGTGAGGGAGGGAGCAATGGGAGGAGGGAATGGGTTAGAGAAAGGATTACCAGCAGCAGCAGATGTTATATGCAACATCTCCTGAGGGCAAGAGCCCTGGTGAGAGGGGCTAGGATGGCAGGTGGGCCAGGGTAGCCCAATTAAGGCAGCCATTAAGTGGAAGAGCTGCTGCACTCCCTGAGATGCAGATGCTCTGCAGATTCTCACTGGTGCAAACTCAGGTCCTGACCGTGTGCCAATTGTCAATGTATAGACAGGACCCAAGAAAGCAGGATGGAAAGCATCCCCAGTCTCCATCCCATTGCCAACACTTCCTTGTTTGTCAAGACTCAGACAATTAGGTGATGAAGAGGAGGAGACCCAAAGGCTCCCCTGTATCCCCAGTTATCCCCCAGGAATAGCTGGGCATGGGAGCCAGCACAGTGTGAGTGAGAGGAGCTCTCCCTGCAGCAGGCAAGATGGTCTGCCCCCCTTGAAGAGAGAGACCCTCATCACACTTCACAGGTTCACAAAGTAAGGAAATACCCAGCCCCAGAGGTATCTCCTGTGCCTACCAGACACACAGCCCAGGAAAAGGGCTGCCTGCTTCCACACATCCAGTTCAGCTGCCAGCCAGGGTTGGCAGCATCAGGAGAGCCTTGGCCAGAGCTGCTCCCAGGTGTCCAGGGGGATCAGTGGCTTCCTGGGACCCAGCAGGAATATCAGGAGAAGTGGAGAAGGATGGGATGTCAAGGCTTTCCCCAGAGAGGGAGCTAGAAAGAGAAGCAGACAACAGACAAGGGACAGCAGCATCCCTCCTGCAGCAGGTATTTAGTGCTCATGCTCTGCAATAACCCATAATTTGAGCTGTAAAGGGAGCCTGGCACTAACTCAGATTCAATAAACGCCTGGGGGTGATCTGAGGTTCATCAGGCCCAAGAGAGGAGCACAGTGAGGAAACACCTTCAGGAATCACCGCTGACATCCCTGCCCTGCTCCCAGGCACAGAGACCCCAGCTCAGTGCTGGGGGGTGCCAGGAGTCCCCAGAACACAGCACAGGGCAGCTCCCACCCCAACCAGTGCGTGTTGCTAGCTCTGTGATTGTGTGTGTGCTGGGAGTTAATATGCCAGAGCTTTGGCTGTTCACTTGCGTCTCACTTTTTTCAATTACCGCCTGCACGCTGCCTTCCCAATTGCCTGGCGGGCCTTGACTCACCTGCCTGCTGAACATAATTTGTTTTTAATATATGGCTCTGGCAAATTTTCTCTTCCTCCCCCTCTTTCTTTCTTTTTTTTTTTATTATTATTAAACTTCTATTTTTTTTTTTTTTTTTTTTTTTTTGCAACTCGTGTTTGTAATTAATTCCTAAACAGGCGATATCTCACCAGAGTAAGTAGGGCTGAGCTAGATATCCTCAGGGAAGCAGATACTCAGCACCCACAATTAACCTTGTGTGCACACCCATCCACAGAGACCAGTGCAACATCTATGGATGAATCTCTCTGAGGATGCAATCAGCCCTGCCATGGCAAGAATGTGGCTGTATAAAGCAGTTTAGCTTGGCTCCAGCCCAGGGCTGCCAAATCTCCACAGGCAGAGAGAGCTGTCATACCATCTCTCATGGGTTCCTCTCAATACTGCTTCACTCTTCCTTGCCTGGCTTCTCCCTGGGCTTGCAGCCCAGCAGGATCTGGGGGCCAGTTTGCACTACCCTTTCTGAAGTTCAGCTACTACAGCAGGTCTCTGTCTCCATCTGTACAGTGGGAATGTGCTCTGGAGAACACTGAGGGTTGGTTTCAGGTCCCAAGAAAGACAGGGAAAGGAAACATTGAGTGGGCTGGAAACACATCCAGGAGTTTGTAACCAACTCTCTAATTTCTGGCAGCAGCTTAGTTCATCCAGGGCATGAGGGTATTTGTGTCCACCATATTTACACTCTTTTGCATTGGTGGGTGGTAATTACAGTCACTTCTTTGTCCTTGGGGGCTAAAGTCTCATCTGGAAAATCACAGTTCTTCACTGAGGAAGGAACTTGATCTGGCACAGTGTCCCACCAAGGTTTCACCAAGCAGGGTGGGGGCTGCCTCACTGCCTCCCAAGCAGCCCCTCACCCCCAAATCCCCAGATGCTCATTGCTGGGTCACCACAGAGGAACCTTTTGCACCTTCAGCTCACCCAGCTAAGCAGGCAGAGCTCAGGAGCATGAACACCACATTGGAAACTGCCTCTAAATCCCTCTGCACCACACCTGTGCCTCTGTCTCACCAGGGGTCTGTGATGATAAAGATGCTCCACTTGCAGCCAGGAGAACTGCTTGAGCACTGACAGGTTCAGCAGCTGATTTATGCAGAAATTACTGTTCAAACCCACTGCTGTTCAGTGCCACACAGCAGGACTATGCTAATCTCCCCCATCACACCCATCAAAACCTTTATGTTTTTAAGAAGTTGCAAGAAGTAGCCAGAGACCCCAAAATACCTTCACAGAGTTCCCCAGAGGGGCAAGAGAAAAAATGACAACACAAATTCCCTTCAAAAAGCAAGTGAAGGAGGGAAACAGCTGCTCCTAATGACCTGATCCATCAAGCGAGCGTTGGCCCTGTCATTTGCTTCCTAAAAGCTCCCGATCATCAGTGATTATCAGCGCTGGCCATGTGCATTTTGATCAGGCACAATCAAAGCTGAGTGCAGCTGAAAGAGCCATAAAAGCCTGTGCAGAGCAATTGGTATGGAGCCCTGGCTGGAGGTCAGGCTGGGAGCTGGCTGCCCACGGGCTGAGCTCCTGCACTTACCAGCCAGCTTGCTTTGGAGCTGAATGTGAAAGAGGAGAAATTATGTGGATATCCACGGTGTTTCATTGAAAAGAGACTTAGAAGGGTCTTGAGAAATGGCTTCAGGCACCGGGCTTCCCTAGAGCACTGGGATATATTACCTGCAGGAGGGGATAAAATGCATCCCCCAGGTGACAGGACAGACCCCACATTACACACACAAACTGTGGCAGGTGAGGCTCAGAAATTCTTTCTCATAATCCACCACCACGCTGCAGGCAGCCCCATTTTGCCTGCCTGAACTGCAGTGTTTTTCTTCCAGTTGCTCTCTTTCTGGTGAAAATGTTTCATTTTCCAGTCAGAAAGGTTTGGCTGGAGAAATGTGGGTTCAACTTTTACTCTGAACTTGCTGGTGCTTTTGTTGAGTGCTAAAGTTGGTGCATGTGTGGGGAGATCCCCAGGGCAGCTGCTGAGAAGATGTTCCACCCTCTTGATTGCAGTTGCTGCCAGGACAGTAAGGGCTGGAAAACAGTCCATGAAACATGGCCTGTTTTGGTCACTGGATTATTTGAGGCTAATGAGTTAATTTGTTCCACGTTTAAAACCTTGTCTATAAAGCCAAGTTAATGCAAGGAATAAAATTCACTTGGAAAAGGAGATCTGCATCCACATCTCAGTAAAAGACCTGCCAAGTAATGTGGCAGAATGAGCCTGATGCTGCCTGGGCATCTATTCAGTGCAAACACAAATAAGATCATAGTAATTAGCAATTCATAAAGAGATGAATGTTGGGCAATTAAATAGGTAGTTTGAGGCGTGCTGGCTGAAATGAGATGTGTGTGGTGATTGTGGATTAGAGGCTGTCCAGGAGGTGGGTGTCTGGCTGCAGCAATGAGACGCCTGGGCACAGTCACTGCTTTGAAGCACAATTTGCTATTCCTGGTTTTGTGCCCACAGTTTTGAGTGCCAGGTTAGCCCTGCTTCTGCTGAGAGAGAGGTTAGGTTTTAAATGGAAGCCTGCTCTGATGCTGGAGCAGGATTGAGAGCATGGAAAAAAAAAATTACAAAATTTGCTGCGTTTTAGAGAGGGCTCCCTGCATTTCAGGAGGTGTTTGGTGCAGCTCAGAGGTCTGGTTTCGAGCATTTCATCTCCTCCTCTCAGAGCTTCCAGTTGTGCTAAAGACTGTCCTGTTATTTCAAGATTCTCCACATCTGCTGCATTGCTGAGTGCTGAGAGGAGACAAGCAGGGCTGAAATGGGCAGGCAGAAGAGAAATGCCAGCAGTATTCAAGCTTTTCATGCATTTTCACCACATGGACACGCAATGCCGTGTTGGATCAGAGCACTGCAGCTCTGGCTCTCAGCCTGCCCTCCACCCCATGCCAGCCTCTGGCCAAGCACTGTCCTCCCTGCAAGGGGAAGGAAAATTGTTGCCCAAGGTCATGGAAGGAGGAGGGGAGGTTATTTCAGGAGCATTAACACATCCTTCAATTAGTGCATTGTGCATGTGCCCAGGAGGCTGCAAGCTCCCTCGAGTGAGGAAGAAGAGAGGAGTTACAGTACGGTGGTGAGGCCAGCAGGTCATGCTCAGGGATGTCACATCCCCTTCCCAGTGCCAGGCTCCCTGTCCTTGTGCCGAGCCTGGTGATGGGGCACGGAGTGCCTGCGGGGTTAGCAGCGCCTGTAATTATCAGTTAATGCATTTGTCTTTCCTCCTCCGGGCTTGATTATTTCAGTGTGATTAACAGGACCTGTAGGATGCCACTGCAGACACAATATCAGCTGTTGCCTGCCTGCTCTGAGGCGTGGGTACCAAGGCAGGGCTGTCTCCTGTGTTGTGTGGAGGTCATCATGCTGTGAGTGACCATGGGCAGCCACCTGCCCCACGCTCCTGCCTGAGCCCAGCACTGCCCAACCAGGCACGGGGCTGATGAGACCTCCAGCCTTCTCCTGCCTCCTGATTCCTGTGCTCTGATGCCCATCTCATTGGGAAACATCCCCTAATGTCTTGCCTAAACCTTCCCTGCTGAGAGCCTGCAGGTGGTTTTGTCTGTGCTCAGTGGAGCTGATTTCTGCTTATTCCAATTCCCTTTGCAGCTCCTTTCTGTGTATCTGGACACATTTCTCCTCCCCCCTCTGCCTCCTCCTGGAGGCTCTGGATTAAACTGTCTTTATTTTTGCAAGTATTGCTTAAGTCATGGACCCCCGAATAAGATTTCTGCAAGGTCCTGCTTAATTCCTGTAACAGAGAATGTGCAGAACGGGCTGAGAAGATGATTTCCAGCTAGGACCACCTCTCCATCTCCTCAGGAGATGTCCCTAAGATACTGGTGGAGAGCAGAGAGGGTGCCAGGACACCTGAGAGTGGAGTCTAACTTCTGGAATCCTCTTATTTGCACTGAAATGCTCAGAGTTCAGCTGTTGATTCAGAGCCATTTTGAAATGTTAGGACTGTCATTAACATGATTAAAGCTCTAACAAAACGAGATGGAATAAGTAGACCTGGTCAGCATGCTACTCGAGGCACCTGGTGATATGTAAAGAGCTTTACACCTCTTCTGAAAGAAACAAATACATTCCTTTCTCTCTGCATAGATCTGGCCCCAGGAGGAAGCTAGAACAAACTGAAATTTAAATCCTAGATGCATTTACCTCCACTCAGAGCTCCCCAAAGAAACTGTGTCCTATTGGATAATGGCTGCATTTTTCATGTTGGTTTCCTGTTTTTATCTGTGGAGATAGGTTATCTCCTGTCTAATGATATTAAAATCACAGCAGCACAATAACATCCCCATGAGGGTCTCTAATGTACCCTGTCTGGCTCCCACCATTGCTCCTTGACTCAAAGTGTTGGGGATGATTTAAGGTGCAGGTGAATGTGGGCAGCCATCCACGTCCCTTGGCTCAAAGCTGTGGTGCCATTCCTGTGTGGCACTTCAAACTTTTCATGAGGAATATAGGTCAGGTTTTTTCCATCACGTTGTCCTGTTGGGAAACATAAGGGCAGGTTGAGGGGCCCACATGAGGCAATGGTCAGTGGGCTTTAATGCACTAGAAATCTGCTGGAAAATCTGTTAAAAAATGTGTAAAGGTCCCCAAAATAAATTTGTTGGAAATGTGGGTTTTTTCAGGCTGTGTGGGAAATAAATGATCTGATTCTGGCCAGGCTGGCTAACAGCAGCAGCAGGATGTGAGCTGCAGGCTTAGAGAGGAAAACCCTTGGAGGGCATTCCAGCAGACCTGGTGTCCAGGGGTACCAAGGCCCTGGCTGTCCTGCTGTCCCATCTCCTCTGCCCAGCATCTCCTGCACAAAGTGGGATGCTGGAAATGGTGGATCCATGGACACTGCAGAACAGCTGGATGTGGGCAGTGCCTGCAGCTGTGCAGGGGAGTGTTTCCTCCCACAGGGCAGAGGCTGTGATGAGAAACGTGCCCTGTGGTCCCAATGTGCTGCACCACCAGAGCCCAGCTGCCCAACAGCCTGTCCTGGTGCACACACCCACAGACTCCAGCCAGGATGATCCAAAATTAAATTTGGCTTTAAGGAAATGCCTCTGTTGGCATGGATTGAGCTAGTCCCAGTGGCACAGATGAGAGGTGGGCTCTGATATGGGATAATAAGACCTCCAGGGAGGTAAGACCTCTGCCTCTGCAAGCTGGGATACCCACATGCTGTCCCCAGCCAGGGGACATCAGGCTGGAGAGTCACAGACACTCCTCACCTGTGAGGAGGGAAAAGAGCCCACAACCCCACACCCTCTCTTGCTATACAGCAAAATTTGGGGCTGACCATCTCCAGTACATTCCCATCTGTCTCCAGTACATTTCCATCCATTTTCTGCTCCTTGAAACTGAGCTGGATGTCCCCAAAGCCCACAGCTTAGCAACACATCCCTGTCACAAAAGCTTTAACGCTGCTCTGCTTAAGGGCTGACACTCCGAAAGGACGTGGCCACAGCATGCATCTTTCAGTGCCAGGCTTTGCAGTTTGACAAGCTGCCATACTTAATTGCTAATTAATTAAGATTTGCATATGCAGTTTAATTCAGCTGGCTGCAGCCCCCCCGCTGGGACCCAGACAGCTGAAAAACATCCCTGATGCAAGACCAAAACATCTTGGCTCCTCTGCTCAATCAGGTGGAGTTATTTTAGTTCAGCCATTGGCAAGAGGTATTTCAGAAGCACCACGAAACACTGTAAATAAATAACAAAACTTTGAAAAATCTAATCCAGGAAATATTTGAGATTTCAGGACTATTTCCTGTCTTGCACTGAGACAAAAATTTGGGCTCTTTTACCTTCTTATTGGTAGTGAGAAGATGGTAATTCCAAGGAAGAAGGAAGGGAAGAACAGTAGATTGGCTTGATAACTTCCAGTAGTTTCATGCTAGTCTCAATTTACTTGTTTGTTTGTCTAAATTTATTCCAGTGTTGAAATGGGACCATTTGGATTCATCTGCAGCTCTCTGGTTTGGAAATACATTGGCAGGCAGTTTCATTTTAATAGCCATTGTTGCTTTTGCCCCCAGAAATTTCTGAGCTGGGAAAGTTGGGTTTTCAGTGACTGACTTTGTTCTGCAAATAGTTTTGGTTTTGCTGAAGCAGCATTCTGGGCAAATGAAACATTTGAAACTCCAGATATGTGGCGTGTAAGTGTATTTCTGTCTGTGAATACAGACATATTTTTATGTGTTTACTCAATTGTGTTTATTTTAGGCAAGAAATTGAGGATTTAATATCAACTAGTTGCACAGAGCAAGCTGGGAAGTTTCCGTTTTGGATGCTATGGTCTGATGGTGCTGCTAACATTCCATGCTCCCACCACTGTGGCTTAGCCTTTCCCCTGGCTTGCAGAGGTGGCCTGGGAGATGCTGGGGGCCCTGAGCACCTCCAAAGGGCTCAGAAAGAATCCCTCTTTCCAGATGCAGGCCAGTGCCCTGGTCACTTCACCCAGACCATGTGCTGTCACAACCAGCTGGGACCCCTGATGAATGAGCTACTTGGTTGGTCAAAAAAAAAAAAGACAAAACAAATGCAGGAAAAGGGCCATATATGGGGCAGAGCAACATCCTAGCAGACCCAGAGGGTGGCTGGGCCCTGGAGCAGGCTCCCCAGAGAAGGGTTCACAGCACCAAGGCTGACAGAGCTCAAGAAGTGCCTGGACCACACTCTCAGGCACATGGTGGGGTTCTTGGGATTGTCCTGGGCAGGACCAGGAGTTGTACTTCAGTGATTCCTTTTGTGTCCCTTCCAACTCCACATATTCTATGATTCTAAATGCACCTGGAGATGTTCCTCATCCTGCAGGATGTGTGGGTTGGAGGTGGCCTGTGGCTACAGAAAAGCAGGGTGCACCTCATGTGTCCTATCTGCGTTGTTTGTGCTGCCACACTGGCTCTGGCTGTCCCTTGCCTATGAAGCTTAAGCTTAAATCCAGTTTGATTTCCAGGGAAGTCATGCTTTTTGGGAGCTCTCAATTTTACCTTATTCAGCAGGAAACCTCCAAAGGTGACATGCACTTAAAAATGTGCTTTTGCCTGGATGGCTGCCTCTGCCCAGGGAGCAAGTTGCTGCAGCTCTGAGCAGGATGCTCAGTGACCAGTGTAAGCTGTTCCTGGGTGAGCACAGTGGGAGCAGCTGGAGGGATTTGCTGCTCCATCTGAGGATTTCAAAATCCTCACAGATTTAGAAAATGCAGCAGAGAGCTGAGCTGAGGCTGGGGTCCTTTCCACAGCTTGCTCAGAGTGTTTGGTGAGCTTGGGGCTTGTTGTCTGCTTGGTTTTGCTCTTGTCTTGCAGGACTAAACCACCCAAAACTCAACCTGGCTGCTGGTGGGGAGAGACACAGACCTAACACACAACTTGGGGGGAAAAAAAACCAACAACTTGGGAACAAAAAAACCCTCAGACTTAAGCGTAGAGCACCCCAAGATTTTTACAGTGCTGAGGCAGAAATTTATCTGGATACTGACCTTCCTGCAAAGGCCATTGTGGAGATAAAAGTGAGCTGGGGAAAGGAGAGGAGGAACATGGTGCAACGAAAGAGTGATGGCTGGGGTTTGATCTCATCAGGCTGTCCTGGGCTGCAGTCAGTCCTGGGGCCAAATGCAGCCCCCAGAGCTGGATGCAGAAGAGGTCCTTTCCTCCTTTGTTGCACTGCACAAGCAATTCTGTGATGCCTCCAGCCTGTATGACCAAGAGGCAAATACAACTCTGAACAAAACAAATGGCTTTTATTTTTCTATCATGCACCATTTCCAGCCTACAAAGTGAGGGGGGGGAAAAAAAAAAGTGCCTTTTTTCTGGGAATTTTCTGACTGACTCCAGCTGCCTCTCCCATTCGGCTGCAGCCAGCAACGGGCTTAGAAATACCAGGTTTAATTAAAACAATCTTTTATGTTCGGATGCAAGCCCCATTTCCTCTACCTGGTGAGAAATGGCTCTTGCCTCAATCAGCAATTGAAGTCTGAGATTGCTGTGCTGAGCAGAATGGTGGCCACTTTCTGTTAATTAAAGCTCAGCTCGGGCACTGCTGCCCAGTCCCCAAGAGCAGCTCCCAAAGTGTGTCTCCAGCCTTGCAGGACCAGCAGAGGGACACAGATGTTAGCAGGATACAGGAGAAAACCTGCTGGCTTCTGCCCCATTCTAGTGATTTACACACAAAAATATATAAAATTCATTTGGTTGGGTTTTTTCCTCTGATAAGAGAGCTTTCGCAGCTGTTTGGAGAGCCTGTGTGAAACGGACGGTACTTCTAACTGCACACTCTGACTTAGCATTGTCAAGTTTTACTCTTAAGTTATATTTTTATTCCCCCCAGGACTTCTCCCTGCCCAATTTCTGGTTTCCCACTGGATGCCAGAGACTTCTCACTGCAGTGTCTTGGAGATCCATCTGCTCCAGATGGTTTTTGTGCTGTCCCCCAGGTATATGGGAGCTGTATTTGTGGGAGCAGAGCATTTCCCAGTGTTTGGTACTAGGAAGAGAAGGTAAGAATTTCTCCTGGCTGGCATATGGCTCCACCATGCCAGCTAGAATTAAGGCTGAAATGATGAGATCACTAAAATAAGATTTACAATGGTGGAATAAAGTTACTTAAAGATGAGTACAACTCTATGCATTATTAAGAGTGCTTAACAATAAAGATCCTCACTGCATCAGCACCTCGTTTAGCTTCTTTCTTCTTCTCACATAAAGCTATAATCTCTCTCTATTAATGTAAGACCCAGTTTCTTTCTATACAGCTATTTCTCTTCACCAGTCTCTAGGACGGGAAGTTGAAGGTGAAGAGTGTCCTTTTGTCTGTATTGCCCCAGCTGAAAATATCCCTGTCCTACTCATTTTCCCCAGGCATTTGGCTGCCTGTGCAATGACAGGAGGGTCAACCCTGCTTTTCCCATTTTGCACCCACCTGTACCAGGTGCCCTCGACAAGGGGTCCCTGGCTCCAGCTCATACCCTGCTGCAACCCCCTGAAGACACCATTCATTGTCATTTATGATCAAGCTGTGAGGACAACTGAGAACACCTTTCAGACCTTAATGATCATCTACTGAAGAGCCCAAGGACCTTCAGCTGAGGAGAGGTGGGATGGGGGTGCTTATGCAGGCAAACCAAACAGTATTTACCTCCAAGTAGTGGGACCCTGGATGAGCTTCCCCTGATGCTGCTGGCATTTTGGGAGGGTTGCATAGGACTGTGGGGAACCTCTTTTAGTTTAATCATTGAGTTTGCCAGTTGGTGGATTTGCCCCCTTGGTGGTCAATTCAGACCCTGCTCATGCCAGGCAGCTGTGGGCATTGGCATGAGTGGGGGCTGAGAACATAGCTTGTCTTTTTTCTGGCCTCAGGACCTCCAGGGGCTCCATTTCCAGTTTCCAGCTCCAGACCACAGGCTTTGTGCAAGGGAGGTCAGAGCAGATGAGCCAGTGTCCGTGGGGCACACAAATAACCCATGCCCAGGTGGTTAAGGCTGGCAGACCTGAGGCCAGTGCTGGCCACAGGGATCACATCCATGTGGATGCTCTGATGTCACACTGAGACCAGAGTTCTCTCTCCTCACAGCTTCATCTATTCTAACCACAGGTGTTCAGGCCGTGCAAACTGCAGGAGAATGTGTGAGGAGCTGTTTTCTAGAAATATTTAGAGGATGTTGGATGTCACTCCCCTCCAGCCTGAGCAGACAGCAGCATCTCCAGCAGACAATTCACCAGCAGGTTTGGATCAGCTGGAGTTCCCCATAACTGAGGAGCAAACAGGATCCCACAACACCCTCCCACCAGCTCTTTGTGATCTCCCACCTTTCCCCCACCAGCCATGGGTTTGGCAGCTTCATTCTGCTTTCTCCACTCCCCAGTGCCCGTGTCCAGGTGTGGCTCTGCAAAGCCACTGTCACAGCATGAGCTCCCCACTTCACCCTGTAAGGCACAGGGCTCCAGTAAGCTCCCAGTGGATGCCATCCCACCTTGCTGCTCTCAGAGGTGGGGGAATGACCATGCAGAGTTTTGGGCACAATCTTGCATGGTCATTCCACCTCACGAAGCCCCAGCTCTACTAAGATGCTGAATAAGGCAGGATGTCCTGCATTTGTCTACCTTTCTCTCTCCCAGAAGAATGGGGAAATTCTCAAGGCTTCTGGTTTTTGTTTCTGAAGAAGTTAGACTCATTCAGGGTGGGTTTGGGAAAAGCAGGCAGGAGCAATGCTTCACAGCTGCAGAGAGGGAGAGAATTTCATCCCCTGTGCATGGGCAGGCAAGAATCACAGGGCAGCCTTGTTTTCACTACAAGCCTCCATAACTCACCCTTGGGCTGAATTTGTTTCCTCACCAATTTTTTACCAGCTTGGCCACACCATTATCTACTCCTCACCTGTGGTAGTCCCTCAGGCTCCTGAGTATGTCAGAGTCCACACACACCTCTATGGAAAAGGGGGTAACTCAAGTTGCCTCTCTGGCCCTCCATCTCTACAAAAGGTTACCAGAACCTGTTTCTTTGACAAGACAGACCTTTCTAAGCAGAACTTTTCTGACTGTTTTTTCCAAGCAGAGCCCTGCCAGCAGCAGACACATCCCATTCCCTGAAGCACCTAGGCAGCTCTGCACTGCAGACCCTGCAGGGAGCCTCCAGGTGGCACTTCCCTAACCAGCTCCATCTGTCCTAGGGAAAGCTGCAGCAGCACCCAGCTGCTGTGCTCCCACCTCTGCTGCACAGCCCAGTACACAGGTAGGTCAGACATATCAAGAAAGGCAATTGCAGAGGTACCTTCCAACCCCAAATACACCTGGGAGCTTCATGTTTACCTCCACATTCTCTGGAAAGTCATTGAAGGGCTTTTCTATCCCAAAATATCCCTCAGAGGTCCCCTTGCTGAGCACAGGCCAGGTCTACCCTACTTAGTGAGCAGGAGCTGCTGTCAGGGTTGACACTGCACAAGATTTACTCCATCCTGCGTGAAAGGAAAGACCAAACCCTCACATCTGAGTTAATGAAACAGTCTGAGGAGACAATAGTTCCTAGTGCTGCGAGAGCTTGCATTAGTGAGCTGGGCTTATGGAGAGCTCTGATCAATAAATATGTTGCCACAGCTTTTCGGAGCATCCATCACTTGTCAGGAAATGCATTTAGGCTAATACCTGCAGAGGGCATAAACCAGCCATAGGAATTAAAACCTGCCACATGCCAAATGGTAATGCACAATTTAATGATCACAGGATCTGATAAATAAGCAAAACTGTGAAATGAATAAATACACTCTGGCATCAACATCTGCAACCCAGCCTGACCACATTTAGAGCTCAAGATTAACCTGCAAGGTGCTTCTCTGGGCTCATCTGTTTTCACCACGTGGGCAGCAAAGGCAGCAGCCTGAAACCCTTTCCCAGGAGAGCCCCTAGGACTTTCAGAACCAGTGTTTCTTGTCATCTCAAGCAGTGGTGTAAGTAGGAAATGAGCAAGCATCCAGTAGAGGAAAAGCTGCAACAGAAGTCACAACAATGAGCTCTACTCCATAGCTGGGCTGAGCAAAGCAATATCAGGGAGGGACTGAAGCTGCAGCAAAGAAAGTTTAAGCTGGACAGCAGGAGAAAAAAAAAAAAAAAAGAAAGCAACTGGTCATTTCTGACTCAGAGGTGAGGGGGATTTTAGGAAGAGATTGGGCAAGATAAGGAGAGCTGATCATGGGACCAGAGGCTCTAGAGAGCCTCTCCAACTCATCTGTCTCCCCACAAGGTTTATCCTGTGCTTCTCCCAGCACTACCAGCACAGCCCAAGGCTCCTACAGCATAGCCTGGGAGCAGGTAGGACAGGACAGGAGGAAAGGAACAAGTCCTAAGTGAGAAATAACCTTAAGAGAGCAGAGAGAGAGAGAAAGACACGCTGCTGAGACTGCTGCTCCTGTCCTGCTTCAGCACCTACCCAGGGGAGGGCTCAGCATGGGAAAGAGAGAATAAGCAGCATGAAATTAAGAAAGGGAAATTCTCAGGTCTGTAGCAAGAAAGAAACTTCCTGACAGGAAGATTTATGAGGCTGTGGAGAAGCTTTTCCCAAGGAAAGCCTGGGGCATTTGAAACTAGATTAAACAGTGGATCCATGGATGCAAACAGGGAAAACATTTGTGCTGCAGGAGAGTTGGACTAGAGGGAGCTGAGTAAGGCACTCAGCTCATTGCTGATTTATTTCTGATCTGTTGTGCTATCTGTGCATGCTCTCCTACAACACCCATCATCAGATCCTCCCTGGTCCTTGAGAACGTGGAAGGTGGCCAGCATGGGTCAGGGGTCATTAAATATCCCTTCCTGCCAGCTTGAACACCAGCTCAAGCATCTCCTTGGCATCTTGAAGCAGCTCAGGCACAGCCCTGCAATTCCCCTGGCCAGGCATGGTATGTGCTGCTGAGACCCCTGAGATGGCCAGCAGCACTTCAGCCAGAGCTGTTATGGTGCAATGAGAGGCTGGGAGTAGATTTAGTATAGATATTAGGGGGAAAAAATCCTCACTATGAGGTTGATGAGGCACTGGAAACTTGCCCAGGGAAGTTGTGGATGTCCCATCTCCAGAAATGTTCGAGGCCAGGTTGGATGAGGCTCTGAGCAACATGGTCTAGTGGAAAGTGTTCCTGCCCATTGCAGGGGGGGTTTGAACAAAATGATCTTCAAGGCCCCTTTCCAACCATGGTTCTGGGATTCTATGATTTTATGAGATCAGGTCAGCTGCAACCCCAGGTCTCCAGGCCAGAGTCAGTGAAGGCAAATGGCTGCAGCAACACACAAACTTCACAGGGGTTAAAAGAAAAGAGCTGCACACCCCTTGGAGCTAGGGCTGGGCACCTGTCAAAACCAGGCTGAAGTCACCACCTCAGTACAAGCCACTGGATAGACACTGGAGGCTGCCAGTCACCACCATCTGGACCATCTCTTTCTCCTGGGACCCCCAGGAGAATGCCAGGATCTGTCCTGCAGCTGCCCTGGGCAGAGCCTGGGGTGGACAAGGCCAGCACACTGGCCAGAGACCTTTTCTGAACATGCCTCAGCTCACTACAGTTCCTCACAAGCAGCCCACACCACAGTCCCATGGCCAGTCTCTGTTTCAATCTCAGTCAGGAAAGCCAAGAACAAGATGTGGAAGGGGGAATTCAAGCCCCCATGAGCACAGATGCTTGAGCCACTGGGGACAGTGCAATAGCAAGGGTTGAGCAGCTCAGACTCTCTAACTCTTGTGTTGCTGCTCACCTTTAGAGAGCTGAGGCTCTGAGGGGGCTCCTGGCCTGACTAAGGGCAGCAGAAGGTCTCAGATTTGGCTTTGCTGCCCACTGAAGTTTTGAAGCTATTCCCACCCAGTCCCTTCCTGCACCCTTCATTCCCCACTGCTTGAGCTCCACTAGTTGTACCAGTGAGCCCATTCATGCAGCTGATCCATCTGAAATGAACCTGGCATGCCCCACACCACCCAAAATATGTTTTCTAGCCAGATCAGTGCCACTTCTTGGCTCACCATGCAGTCACAAGGGCACCAGTGATGAAGTATGCAATGCAGTAGAATTGTGTTTGCCAGCAGGGCAGTACCTCACAATCTTTTATTGGTCTATGATGTTGTCCCATTGCTTCCTACAACCACAAGGTCATTCAACAAATCTGTGCCCCCTCACTGCCTCTGTAGGACACAAAGAAATACAAACCTGCTTTCCCTAAAGAGCCCAGAAAAACTAAGGTAGAAAAAATTGGAAGAAATGTCTCAATCCCTGTCCACAACAAAATTTGAGCTGGGCTCTATTAGCCAGACTCACTGTAATTCTTTGGCCACCTGTTTGCCTTCCTTCAGTGATCACATGCCTCGTTTTGCAAACAGCCCCCCACACAAACACACTTTGCAATGCCACCTCCAATCTCACAGCAGCCTCTCCCTGATTTGATTTTATCACTGGCAGTTTGCTCCCTGATTATCCCTCCTGCTGCAGCCCCCAGCACAGTCCCTCTCCAGAGCTGTAGGTGGTGAGCAGCACCCCAGCCTGATCTCCACGAGGATGCCAGCGTGCCCCACAGCCATCCCTACTCAGCCTGGGAGGACAGGGCACAAGCAGACCCTGCCAAGGGACAATGCCATCAGGATGAGAGCCACAGTCAGCTTCCCGGGGGAGATTTGCTTTTTCCCTTCCAGTTCAACCTAAAATTGATTTTTGACCCCTGAAGGTGTCCATCTACCTGAAAGTTCAGGATGTCCACCTCTTGGCCTCCTCAACACAACTGGCTGCCAGGTGAGCTGCAAAGACTGCAGCCCCTGTGTGTAGCTCCCTACCAACATCCCCTTCCAGACTGTTCCACCTATGTGGAATAATTTGTGAAAGCCTCTCCTGACACCATGTAATCAAGCAGTGATATGTAAGAGGGAGCTCTCATTCCTCGCTCCTGTGTCATGACAGGTGACGAATTAGGAAAAATTACAACCCAGCATAGATTCAAATGAGAAAATTGCACCCTGTCTTTCCAGGACCCTCATCACTGCAAACACAGGAGTGCTGCCTCCCCTCCCAGCCTCAGCCTGGAACAGCAGAAGGGAGGTGGGTCTGTAAACACCTTCACCAGGCACTGAGGCAAAAATACCTGCCTCAAGATAAAAACTGGACACGGAGCTTGTGCATGCCAAAAGCACGGTCACCCCAGCTGTGTAGCAGAGGGAGGGAAGGCAGCAGCCCCAATTCTCCTGGAGCATGAGATGGAAGCAGTCAGTCTGCTGCTGTGTCCTCTGTCGTGCCCACCCTGCTGAGGTACAAGGGTGTGGTGGTGTGTGAACCCTCTCACCGTGCAACCCCAGTGCCCCAGCAGTGAAGGAATGCAAAAATCTAGAGATATTAATGTTGTGCACAAATTCAGAACAGATGTTCCAGCAAGAACCTGAAAAAAACACATAATTAAGAAATGGTGAGAGGAATCTTGCTCCTTTTTACTTCAGGGTTTTTTTTTTTGTTGTTTTTTTTCCCTGGAAAGTGCTCTCATGAGCCTGAAGGCCACGCCAGTGGCTTCCTGCAATGTCTCATCATGGGATGGGTGAAAGATCCCCTTTTGGGATGAGTTATTCAAAACCTGGACTCTTTTATTTGACATCTGCTGCAAGAGAAGCCAATGCAAGGAAAGGAAGAGATCTTCTGTTTCACCATCTTGCAATAATTCAGGACAATTGAAGGGACAAAAACCAGAAAACAACCCCAAAACCCGAAGGAGTGGGGGAAGAGAGAACAACTCACAAGAAGAAAAAGAATGAGCCATTCCTAAACACAGAGCAGTGATCCAGCCAAACCAAACAGTAATGATTCATGGACCTGTCTTCACCCTTCGTTTTTTCTATAATGAGCAAAGAAACCACAGAAATGTGGAGCCGAGGTCTCTCTCCACTCCCAAGGAACGGGGAGGATGATCTGTGAGACTCCACTGCCCTTTGAGGGGTTTCATCTTGGTCCAGCTCCTCTGTGCTCAGCCCAGCCCCACCACCAGCCTGCTCACCCATCTCACTTCATTTCAATGCAACCACTGTCCTTGCTGGGCTGGGTTTGCTTTGCCCCTGCACTAGGGAGGTGGAAACAGGTACCACAGCCAGGTCTCTGCTCCTGCCTATGGTGGGGCAAACAAATACACGTTGTCCCCAGCCAGCTCTGCTTGCAACTCAGCCTGGTGTCACCAAAGCAGGAGCCATCTCCTCTCCAGGCTTGAGCAGTGCCAGCGTGGGAGCAGATACACATCCCATTTGGGAGTCGCAGCTGTGCAGAGACAGGCAGCACCTTCCACCCCAAAGCCAGAGACACAGCTGGGGGCCCCCAGAGAGGGACAGGACTGAAAACCACAGCTCAGCTGTCTTCTGAACATCACAGAGATCCTGAAAACCATGGATGGACTTGTTCTGTGCAAATAGCTGCAGGAGCTCACAACACTTCTTCCCCCATCCCAAAGGTCCAGGAGCCCTTGTGCTTCCTGCCTGCAGCTCAGCCAGGAAACACCTTGCATTCTTACTTCCTGAGCTGCACCACATAGAGCCCCCTGAGTCTGGCTGAACAGCTTTGAAGAGGTGGCAGAGCACACCCTGAAAAGTAGGGTGATGTCAATCTTTCCATAACAATGGACAGTGTAGAGCAACTTCACTCCCACCTTCTCACCCCAGCACAGCCTTGCATTTCCATATGAGCTCCCCAAGTCACCCTGGTGGCCACATACAGCCTAGGGCTTTCAAGAGAGCAGTGTCTCCAAAGGCTCTGGAATTTTGCCTTCCTCATTTCACCACTGTGTGGTGGCAAGGGCTGTCTACCACATCCCCACACTGTAGCCTGCAGAGGAAGGATGAGTCAGATGTCTCTGGGTCCATCTCACTCTCTGATTTGCTTTGGGAGTTGAGCAGCTCAGAGCCTTTTTTGAAGCCAGGAGCTGCTTCTCTCTTTCTCTCCAAAATATTGGCAGCCCTCCAGGGCTTACCAGCAGGTGAGCAGCTCAGAGCCGAGTCAAATCCCAGGGCATCCCAAGATAGACATTCAATCCAGGGACAGAAAAGTCCATCTCCCAACACAATTTAATCCCAAGGGTGTTATCTGGAGCCCATCAAACCCCATGAGGAGCAATCACAGCAATGGGGCAGCAGAGAGCTCCTCTCCATAGATACAGTTCAGGATATGACTATTATCTGAGTGTGTTACCAAGGCAGGTTTACTTTCAGCCTCTCTCCTTGCTTCAAATATCTGCTGCAGTTTCCACATGGCAACAAGAGCTGGCCTTGCTACCCGTTCATTCAGCAGTCTGGGCCAGACATCGCCTGGGTCTCAGGAGGACAGGTCCTGCCAACTGGCTAACCATGTCCTCTCTGCTCAAAGCAGCACTCCAGTCACTACAGCCCTTCGGGGATGTGAAAAAGATTCAATCAGATCCAGCAGCTCAATAACACTTTGCCTTGGACTTCAGCAGATGAGTGGCAGGGACCGGAGGGAGCAGTAAGAGATGCAGGAGAGATGAAATGGAGTATTCCTCCTGGTTATATTTCATTTTCATGCTGTCTCTGCAGCTTCTCATTCAAGTCAGGGAGCAAAGAGACAAATTGCTGAAGACAAGCCACTTTACAAGGGTTTCTATTCCCATTTTGTGGCCTCTGGGGATTATTCTTGCACTGCCCCCAAGCCTCCTGGAGAACGGCTTGATGTTTGCAAAGGTTGCTCACCTCCTCTGAGTGGAAATGCAACTGTTTGTTCAGCTTCTCAGGGGGCTGGTTATCTTGTTAGATTTGTAAGAGCATTTAACAGGTTGCTTAGCTGCATGCTCTTGAAATATCTAAGGCAGCATTTTTCAAAAGTACCATCAGCATCACGCTGGGCTCAAGCTAATTATCCCCATTTCCCAGCAGGACAATTGGCTCAGGCCAGCACACAGTGCTGACCCAGCCCAGGACTGCCTCCACAGGCACATCTGTGCCTGCCTGTCTCAAAGCCTGGGCAGGTACCAGCTGGCCATTCCTGCTTCCCTCCCATCCTCAGCTCCTCACTGTGCCCAGATGTGGGGGTAGCAAGACAACCACTGGAGATGGACACCTGTCCACACCAGGACTTCGTGTCTCTGGTGTAGAGGCCCTAACCCCAGGCACAGCCCCACAGCATCCCAGGTTTTCAAGGGGGCTCTTGATGTCTCCAAGTCATTCCCTCTGCCTCGGACAGCAGTGAAGTGGCATGTGAGAGACCCTCAGGACCACAAGGGAGCTCAAACTTCCCTGTCTGGAAAGTCCCATCCCACAGGTTTCCCTTGGGCTATCACAAAAGTTTTCCTTCCCCTCTTTCCTCCTATGTGCCCAGCTTGGTGCTATCTCCCCTTTCTCTTTATATAATTCACTGGAGTACTTTCTTATTCCTCATTATGCTGATTTTTTTGTCTGCAAAAGCCACCTCCTTGTACCTGCTATGTAACCTGCCAGCCCTTCCATGCTGAGATCCCTGTCCCCCAACATCCAACCCTACTGCTGGTCAAACAGACCAGAGGATGGCAGAGCAGTCCTGTCAAACTGGGCATGATAGCCCAAGGGCACACCAAGGTGCAGGGGCCACTGCCAAGCTGGGCTCTGTGCCTTCCCTCCCCAATCCAGGAGACAGTACAACCATGTGGGACAGAGGCAGTCACCCCGGAGCAATTAATGTCCTCGGTGCAAGTCACATGCCATTGCACCCTTGTTAGCAAGATCCAGCTCATTGCACCTCCTGTGCAATTCATAATCACTTAACAAAGCCACTGATGTCAAATTAGCCAAACATCAGTAAGCAGGGAATGGTGGTCACATTCATCCTGTTAACTGGTCTTTAATTGTCTCATTGTGCCTCACATGTACTAATTGCTAACAGTTTCCTATAGCCCACCAATACCATTTAAGCTTTAGGAAGGATCAAGGCAGCAGATGTGTTTCTCCAGTGCTTTCCACGCTTCTGTAGCCACCCTTGGAGTTTCAGCTGCAGTATCAAGGAGCTGGCCTTCCCCATTTTTGCTAATGGCACTAGATGTTCAGAAAGGAGTTTGCAACTATTTAGCTCCATCAGGGGATTAGGAGATGGTATCAGCATCCCTTTGGACAATAGAGGAGCCTGATGCAAAGCTCAGGCTCTGGGAGCTGATGGCAGAGCTAAGGGGCTCCAGGCTACAAGCAGCCTCCAAGCAGTCAGTGCAGGCAGCAAGGACCTCTTTGCCCAGTGGATTGCAGGTTACTGTGTTTACAGGGAAGAACAAGTGTCCTGTGCACAGCTGCTAATCACAAAATCACAGAATGGACTGAACTGGAAGGACCTTAAAGACCCTCTCATTCCAGCCACCCTGCCAATGGGCAGAGACACCTTCCACTAGACCAGCTTGCTCAGAGCTCCATCCGGCCTGGCCTTGAGCACTGCCAGGCATGGGGCATCCACAGCATCTCTGGACAACCTGTGCCAGTGCCTCACCACCCTCACAGCAGCCTGGGGCACAGGGCTGGAAATACATCTCAGCTCTGTTCTGAGTCTGGGAGGGGGTGGAAGGCAAACCCAAGAGATATTTCTCATCGGTGCCAAGCAGCAGGGACAAAGCACTGCAAACACTGCTGTTAGCCATAGATGTGAAACTTGCCTTCAGGACACTCCAAAATGCAGCTTCAGGTAATGCAGCACAGGCCCACGGGAAGGGCAATGCCCCACAGCCTGATTTTTCTGCCCCACCTTGCCCTCCCCACCCTCTTGAGGTGCCCATATTGTGTCTGATGACTGATGGACACTCCTGGGCCCTCAAAGCTCAGAAAAGTAGTTTCTCCACCTAGGCCAAGAGTGAGGGTCTCTCCAGGGTGTGCAAATGGTGACACACTGGAAGGAAGAAGCTCTGAGAGAAGGCAGAAAGAGATGAACTCCTGAGAGCATCCTTGAGCTGTCAGATCCTCCAGATGTCTAATTAATTTAGTAAGACTGCTGCTCATCTGGCTGCTCCCAGTGCAGAAGGCTCCCCAGCTCAGCCTCAGCTTGCCCTTGTGATGGGATGAAGGCAGCCCCTGAGCTGCTGGGTCAGAGCTCTTCCTGCTGGCCTTTCTCCTCCTGCCTGATCTGGGTGTCCAACTGGAGAACAGCGGGATACAAACCTCACCATACAGACCCTAAGGGAGACACAGCAGAGCCAAACCCAGTCCTTGGGAGACTCCACCCTCACCTGCTCAGTACACTCTCTCTGGTTTCCAAAGGAGCCACAAGAACCAACAGCATGCAGGAAACATTGCTGTGAGGCTAACCAATGCTGTCTCACAGAGAAATCTGGTAAATTCTGTCAGTCATGGTGCATGAGAACTCTTGGCATGAGAACATCTTACCTCTCTGCTCTGGGTCTGCTGCAAGCACACAAGAGCACAAGGAGAGTTGGGGGAAAATTCCTGGCACAGCATGGCTGGCCATGGGACACTGCCCAGGGCAGGAGAACAGGCTCAAATATTGCAAGCTGCAAAGCTATTAGGGAAGACAACTTGGCTGCTGCACAAGCAAAGGCTCATAACAACAAAATTAAAAGAAGGTCCAGTGCACATTTCCTCCAAAGGCTCCTAGCAATTTTTGCCATCTGGGGTGCCACTTCCCTCCAAAAGACAGCAGAGATCTCACAGATCCAGCTGGGTACGATATCCCTCTTCTGACAGAGCAGCCATTGCAAGGCTGATGGAGGTGTCTGCTGCACCCTGCTGCAGTGCAGGACCAGCCAACCCTCACTGCTCTGCATCCAGAGAGAAAAACAGACCTCTCCTGAGGGAGGAGGGATGGGGGGCAGGAGGAATCACAGAATCTTTTAGGTCAGGAATGACCTCCAAGATCAATGAGTGCAGCCTTTGACCAGTCAGCACCTTGTCCACTAGGACACAGCACAAAGGCTTATGTCCACTGGTTTCTCAGACACCTCCAAGGATGGTGACCCCACCACTTCCCTGGGCAGTCTGTCCCAATGCTTTACAACCTTTTCCATTAATAAATTAATGAAAAGAGTACTGTTGACAATTTCTAGAATAACAACTCCAGGCTTCCTTCTTACTGTGGCTTCAGAAGGTCTCTGAAGCCAAATTAAATGTTTCTTGACCATTTCCCTGTGGGATGCTGGCATGATATTTTTGTTGCTAGAGAGGATTTTG
The DNA here is from genome assembly GCA_030060385.1 of Muscicapa striata striata. Taxonomy (NCBI): domain Eukaryota; kingdom Metazoa; phylum Chordata; class Aves; order Passeriformes; family Muscicapidae; genus Muscicapa; species Muscicapa striata. Next base: position 532,311 of record JAREIS010000199.1, on the reverse strand, counting down.
CATAAGCACTCGATCCCTGAGCTGGCCAAAGAAGCCATTAAACTTTTCTCTGTTCTCCAAGCCAACAGTGCCCACAACCCACACATAAGGTGCCCATACAGGTATATATACATGTATCACATACATGTATGGATGGCAAAATCCCCCTCATCAGTGTTTCCTTGAGAGAAGGGAATTGCATTGCCATGAGGACACTCATGAAAAAGAATCAAAACTTGAAGAGTTAAAGAGATGAATCCTCTGCATGAAACATAGGGACTAGATAAAAATAGCCTTTTGGAGGCTCAGCATGGGCACATTTGTCCTCACAGAAAGACTTTAGAAAGGCCAGCTGGGTAAAACTGCAGAGCAAGGAAGAAAAGGGGGCAGATTTCACATATTGAAGGCCTGTTCAATTAAGGAATTTCAAAAGAGCACAGCCTCTGGCAGGTTAAATGTAAATACACAATAATACAGCCATAAAAGAGTATGAAGATCAATTTGCCATTACCATAAAAATGAACAGTCCCTCCTTCAAGGGTCCCTCAGGGTCGCTGCTTCAGGAGCAGCAGAGTCTGCAGGTCCATGAGCTCACAGAAGCACAAAATTCCAGAATGTTGGAAGGTACCACAGGGAGCCACCTGGTCCCACCACCCTGACCATCCTAGAGCACGTGGCACAGGATTGCACCATGAGTACTGCCAGTGAGGTGGGCTTCACAGCCTCTCTGGAAAATCTGTTCCAGTGTGGGGTCACCTGCCCAGTAAAGAAATTCTTCCTAATATTCAGATGGAACTTCCTGTGCATCAGTTTCTGCCCGTTGCCTCGTGCCCTGTTGGGTGAAAACACTGAGCAGAGCCTGGTTCATCCCCTCACACCCTTCAGATACTTGTGTACGTTGACTGACCCCTCTCAGTCATCTCTTCTCCAGGCTGAACAGGCCCAGCCCTCAGCCTTTCCTCATGAGAGAGATGCTCCAGTCCCTCAATCATCTTCATCCTCTATTCATCCTGGATCCACTCCAGCAGCAGCAAGCCTCTCCTGTACTAAGAAGCCCAGATGTGAAAACAGCACTCCAGATGCACATCACTAGGGCTGAGTAGAGGGCAGATTCACCTCCCTAACCTGCTGCAATTCTCTTCCCTAATGCACCCCAGGACACCACTGGCCCCCCTGGCCACAAGGGCACTGCTGGCTCATGGACAGCTTGTTGCCCAGCAGGAGGCCCAGGTCCTTATCCGTTTGCTTTCCAGATGGTCAGCCCCCATTCTGTGCTGGTGCAAGGGTTAATCCCCCCCAAATGCAGGAGATGATCAGTTGAGGACAAGCCCACAGCAAAACAAAGCAGAGGACCATTACTACACAAACACACTGCAAGCAGGTTTGGAAGGGTTCCTGCGAGCTTTTCTATAGCTGATTTCCAAACAAACCTGAAGACAAGCAACAAAATAAACCCTAAAGGAGCTGAGGTGATGGCAGAAGAGCAGGGAGGTTTTCTCCCAGTTTGAAATGGACAAACAGGCCAGGATGCATGGCCAGTTTCTCAGCAGAGGGGCACAGCCCCTCAGGCAGGGAGCACAGGCACCTGCACTGCTCAGTCTGTGCATGAATGAATTAGGGAAGGGTGTAGACACTGAGGTGACATCTTTTGCCAGCACCATGTGTTTAGGGTAACCTGATTTTTAAAAGCTGCCAAAAGACCTGCCAAAACTGCTTATCAATGAGATGACAAATGAGATATGAGGTTGATTTACACAATGGAAATAAATTGTTTGGGGCACTGCCCAAGCTCAGGAGCTAAGTGCTGCTGCTCAAGAGAGTGGTACCAGCTGTCAAGAAATAATAGCAAAATACCAACATCACCATGTAACAATGTCAATCTGTATTCATGGACAGTGTACATGCTCCTGCTCTCCCAGATCCCCAAATGGAGACAATCCAAGGTCTGGGAAAGCTTCTGTACCAGGAGCAATTGCTCAAGTGGGACACTGTGTACAGCCAGGGAAAATAATAGTCCTTAAAGGCATGGAGAAAGTGCAGAGGGAATATATATATTCTTCACTGTCTCTTGGTACTAGGAGTGGTCAGCAATTGAACTTGCCACGCTCCAGCAATCCCAGAGCTTGTGGTAGGGTGAAATATTATTTGGGAGAGGGAGCAGGTTTTACTGGGCATGTGCTAGGCATGTGCTACTGGAGGAGCCCAGGCAGTTTGTTTGTCTTCCCTCCCAGATGGATCTGTGGTCCAGCCTTGGCTCTGATATGTTCAAAATGGGCCACCCTTTAACAGTGCCCCTCCTTCTTTGCAAAATTAACTGTACTCTGGAGGCCAGTGCAGGAGGACCAGTGCATTCCAGCAGTCATCTCCCTGCCTTCATAGGGAAGGGATGCCTGATTTTCCCAGAGCTCATAGTCCTCTTGTCCTCTTTCTTGCCCTGGGGCAGACAGTGATAATGTGCTGAAAACCCAGAATCCACGCCCTTCTCTGCAGGGATTTTTACTCCACACATCCCATGGGCATTCAAGAGGCTGCACAAAAACATCCCTGGTTCCATCCCAGGAGTGTCCTCCCACTGCCCCGACCCAGCATCACCCTCTACATCACCCCACATGCTGTAGCTGAGACCTGCTGCAGGCACCTGGCAAGTGTCCCATTTTTCCATCCCTGAGAGGCAAGGCTTTGGACTTTGGAGGTAATGAGCTCATGGTGACAAGCTGAAGCAAGATTTCTGGCTGGTGTAGCTAGCCCAAACACTCCATTAAAGTGAATCCACTCTCAGTTCCAGTGCTGGGCAGCTCACAGCAGGATGGTTGGTCATGCCTGCGAAGGAACTTGTGCCAGTTTCGCCTGGACAGTAATGCCTGGATCAAACGAGCTTGTGAAAGAAATTCAAAGCAGTGTAGATAGGTTCTCTGTGCCTGCCTGTTATAAATACACACCAAAAATGTTAGCTGTTAGGCTTAAATTCCACCTTCTAAATGAGCTATTATTTCAGCACAGCCAAGCAGTCAGACTAGATTCTTGCTTTTGTGTTTTCATGATTAAAGACAATCTGGTGTCTTAGATGCTTCTGATGCAGTCCACAGCTCTCTTCTGTACCTAACCAGCCACAGTCCCCATACCTCAGCCCTAATGTGGAGCAGCAAGAATCTTCAGCTATTTATCAGGGAGTCCATAACCTTTCCTGAAAAGTGGCCACTGTCCTCAGAGAGCAGCTGAGGCTTTGTCAGGACATCTGTGGTGTTGGAGGTGTGGAGACCATTCTTTGCAGTGTGGTCAGGAATAGTACTCATGCACTTTCCAGCCCAGCACATCTCTCTCAAATTTGGGTTCCTCTCCTTCAGATTAGGTGCTAAAATCGGTAGAAATGCAGCAGACACCCCTGAGATGCTGCTTCTCAAAGAAACAGGATGATCATGAAGTTTACTCTCTTAGGCCCAGGAAGAGGCATTTCTGGGGTAGACCCCACTTTCTTTTCAGGGGAGGGAGCCCTGAGGAGACAGGACTGAGAAACTGCCTCCCCCAGGCATCTGTTCATGTGCTGCAGCTGCTGGCCTTGCTGTGCCCCATTGCCAATCTGACGATGAGGATGATGATGGTGAGGTGCATTGCTCAGCTCCTTCCTGAGTCTCAGCTTAAATACCCTGCAAGCAGATGCCACTAAGATCTGTAGAGAATCACCTGTATTGGGGAAAGCAATGACAAAATTCAGCCCTGAGGATCCAACCTTGCACATGACTTGAGCTCCAGCTTTCTCCTCTTCTCTACCAGGCGCTAAATCCAGCTGTGACACAGACTAGAGATGCAGCTGGCAGAATCAGACCCTGACTGCAGGCCACATCCATGCAGGGTGTGCAGGAGGTTTCATCTGAACACAAGCCCCTGGCTCTGTGCTTCAAGGTCATTGGCAGGGCAAACAGTTACTCACCACATCTTTTGGAGTAGAAATGTAAGAAGGGTCAAGACAGGTGACAACAGCCCAAATGTTGCAGGAAAACATCTTACAAACCAGTCCCTGCACACAAGGTGCTGCAGCAGTCTGGTCTGCACCTGCCAGCACTGACAGAAAGGTTAAGGTTGAGCAGGGCTCCAGGATCCCATTGGGAAATGGTTTTCCCCAGGAAATTCTTGAGATGAGCTGCAGCAGCTCACCCTGGGTCTCTCTGAGTGGCAGCTATGGACAATGCTAGAAAAGCACCACTGGAAGAGAAGCTGAGCTGAGCCAAAGGCACATGGAGAGGCTGCAGGAAAACTAAACCTGCCCTGTTTTGATGTAGACAAAACAGCAAACAGAAAGGACAAATATTCCCAGAGCCACTCTAAAGCAGGCAGGCTGCAAATGCATCTCTTACTAATGTCATCAATAGCAAGGTGCCACAAAGAGGGTAAAGCCTCTTTCCCAAAATTTCCAGGAGTCAGGCACTGCAAAGGAGTACCTCTCCCCACTGGAGGGATTGCTGCTTCACTCCAGATACACAGTGCTGGAAGCAAGAGCAGGATCCAGCCCTGCAGCCCATTTAATATCAAAAAGAAACATCTGCTCCTTTGATTTAAAAAACAAAAAAAAAAAAAACAAAAAAAGAAAAACAAAAAAGCCAACCAAAAAAAAACCCCAAACCAACAAAAAAAGAAACAAGCCTCAGATAACAGCCTGAGTGGCTTCTTGAAGATTTGGATTTCTTTCCCCTTTTTACAAATGGTAATTTCAGGCTGATGAAAGGAGAGTAACGTGACACATTGACAACACAAGCTGTCTGTACAGAGGAAAAACAGCTGATGCCCAGAAATGAGAGGTGCTGCTCCAAGCCTTCCCCACCTACTGATACCACACCATTGCCATGGGCCTCAGTTTCCCCCTGTGAAAAAGGATTTTCGTTTCTGAAAAAACAGGATCAGGCAAGGAGGTGGTTTGGCAGCTACTTTTTAATGTCCCTGCAGTTCCCAGAGGACATTTCACAAGGCAAAGCCTCCTTCTTGGCACTTCCTTAGCTTCAGGAAAAGCCTCTAGCCTCACCCCTTGGCAGGAATATTTCTCCTTTATCCTGCCCTTCAAGTCAGGCAGATGATTTTGGCAGAGATTCTGATCCTTAGGAGTCAGAGTGCAGCCCACCAATTCACTTTGACTACCCCATTGTGCAGGGATTGGCAGCAGCCCTCCATCCCCACGTCCCTGTCCTGCTCCCAAGAGACACCCACCCTCTGCTACCAAAACTGAACATCAGAAACACTGCAGCTTGTTTTCATGTCCTTGGGCTGGTTTGTTTTTCCGTTGGATATTTTTATTCTTGCCCTGATCCCAGTCATACTGGGGATTTAAAGTTTCAGCCAAAGCAATAAGAAGTAAAGAGCAAAGAAAGTGAATTGAGATCCAGAGCATTTCAATAAATTAAAAGGAAAAAAAATTAAAGGATAAAAAAAAAAAAAAAAGACATAGCCCAGCATAGAGGAAGCAAAGCAATCAGAGCAAAAGCTGTCAGCTTTGCCAGTTCCCCTTTGTTCGCAGATCAAATTCACTGCCTCTCTCGTCCAAAACTAACAACTCCTAAGTCTCCCTCATGCTCCCTGGGGAGGTGTTTTCTATATTGGAAACAAATCTATTTTGACACTCCTGATGCTGTTTTACCCAAATTGCCCTCTGTCAAGCTGCTTCTCTCGTTTCCCATTTGTACCACACCACACTCCTGGTTCAAGCCCAGTGCCAGGCACTGCTGGCATCAATCTGGGCTTGCACTGACCTGGACAGAGGTTACTCCAAGGTTCCCTACCACCAGGCCCCTCTCCTACCCACCTCTCTGCTTTGGGGAAAATATGGTCCAAGCCAAAATTTATTTGGCAACTTAGTCCTGGATTGTGCACAGGGAAGGGTCTTGGTGCTGAATTCCAGCCAGAAACGTCTGCTCAAATGTCCTTTCCCTGCAGCACCCCAAGACTCAGGAAAACTTGACTCTTCCCTGATGGGGTTTGGTCACCGGACAAGGGAAAGAAATTAAAAGGCTTTGCAAGCAAAAGGATGGAAGAAGTCCTGAAAATTCATGTTGGCTGAAAACGCCCTTGGGGCAGCTTCAAAATTAACAATTAAGTATCTGACTAATTCTTACAGCAGCCTTCCAGGCAGGAATTTCAGACGGTCCTGCCCTCTCTGTGCACCTGGAAGGGATGATCTCCACCCTGGGAAGAAAGCCTTAAAGCATCCCTGCTACAGCAGTGACCTTCCTATGCCAAGACAAGAGGTTTGCAGGTCGTCAGTAGGAATGGTCATGTAGGATTGTCCTCTGTATGCAGTTAAGGGATTTAAGAGATGTTCCTCATGTACTTGAGGTGTCAGTGGTACTGAATTATGCATGCTCTGGGGGTTCAGGTAGGATCATGCCTAGCTAGCCTGTAAGAACAGAGCAAGATAAAGCTTGGCAGATTTTCCTGGCCCAGCTGAGGACACAACAGCAAGAACTCTTGTGATGGAGGCTCCCATCACCACCAGACACTGATCAACCAACCTGTCCAGCCAACTGATTTCCCACACAACATTTATCCTGTGCTAACCTACATAAATTAATTTGTTGGCTGCTATTCACCTGTAACACTCTGAGTTGCTGTGCAATTTTTTATACACACACCAACAAAGCTTTTCTCCTGCACACAGCCCCCCTCCTGATGGCTGTCTTTTGCACATGTCGAACTTATCCCCTAGAAAATTAGTATTCTTCTGACTTGTTGCAGGCCCAGCGTTGCTAACCCAGCCTGGTGTTCACTTGTCCTAAAGCTATGGGGTTTTGACCTGCCCTCCTGCCCCAGGCACATTTTGCATCTGATCTGGTTTCACCAGTGCCCTGCAAGGGTGTGGATCACCCCCACCACCTCCTATGGTCTTTTGTAGAGATCTGCTCAGCGCCAGTAAGGCTGAGGCAGAGACTGTAATGAGGAGAAAATTAAATCACGAAACACTAATAATTATCAGCATCCCAATTAGCTGACAGTGATGGCAGCCAGCCACCAAGAGCTGGGGGAGGAGAGCCAGCATCCCTGCAGCTCCTGTGTCTCAGTGGCCACAGAGCTCAACTTCACCCTGCACAGACCCATCCCTCTCTGAGGGCAGCCGTTGGGGCACACATGAGGATGGGTTTCTCTGCTTTTCCTGGCTTTGAAGACAACATTCCCCAGCTGCAATTGCTGGACTGGAGTCGTGGAGACCCGTGACGCCTTGTCTGCTTGAGAGCTGTACTCTCCTGGTGAGTTGCTGAGAGCTAAGGGATAAGGAGGAAGCAGAGAAGCCAGTTTAATATCATTTTCCTTGTTATTATCTCTCAGCTTCTCCCCAGCAATTTGCTCAAACTTGTGTAAAACTCCTCACCAAACAAGCCTCTGCCCAAATAGACCTTCATGTCTGCAGGACTCTATTTATAACCGAGATCCCATTTAGCAGATAAGCCAAGGGAATTTGAGGAGGATTTAAGCTAAGCAGTTATCTGTGACCAGCGGCCACAGCGTGCATAGCGTCAGATTTACTGGGGATGTGAAAGGTGGAGGGACAGGAGAGCAAACAGCCTCTGGAGCAGCCAGCCAGAACCCAGAGGGATGCAATCACTGCTGCCACGGGCACTGCTCACAGAGACTTTGTGAGCAAGTGTGCAAACCCTCTTCCCTGAGATCTGGAGAGCCTCCTGCACACCCCAGGATGCTGCAGGTACCAGCACCAATTCTCCTCCCTGCCCCCAGCTTCACACCACCTTCCCAGGCATGTACTGCTGGCAAGGGTTTCACTTGTCTTCCCAGATAGATATTACAGCCTAAGATGATGCACTTAACAGGGTTGTGAAATCTGCCATAAAGTTTACTGCCCTACATCAATATAATGCCCTGCAAAGTTAATACGGAGGTACCTATTTTATAACAAGGACAAATAAAAACATATCCCATTAGCCCATGGCATTAGGAGCTGCATTTCTGATGGCCAAATGCTGCAATGAGATGGGTGGAGAATATTAATACAAGTATTATGAAGCTATGCACATGTACATACACACACATATATATATATACCTATATAAAAATGAGAAACTATTGAATTTGCTCAGATGTTCTGTAGTGTTTGGAGGGCTCATTTCTACGGTGCAGGAGAGATTGGCTGCAGATCCAAAGACATTTCTCTGCTATTACACCATGTCAATTTTTCATCATCTCAGAGGCCCTTGTCATAGAAAAAATGGATAAGTTTAAATCGATCCAAGATCAGAGTTAAACACCTGGACATAAATGTGGCAGAGAGGTAAAAGCAAAGAGGAATCAGTTATTTCCCACGCAAAGCAGTGGCATTGGGATCAGTCATTCAAGATGGAGAATCTGGGAACACCTCTGGCCTCTCTAGGGAAATAGATGGCTCCTAGAATTAAAACTCCCTTGGTAACTGTGGGCATTTCCATGCTGAAGGGCAGTGAGATGGAGCACTGGGCCCCTAGGCTGTCCTGTACTGATGCCCACGGGGTGCAGCTGAGAGACTGAGCATCCCTGGGATGAAATGGGGCTGCAAACCCATGAGGGCCAAGCTAGACCCAGCCCTTGCAGTCCCAGCCCTTCACCAACACCCAGACAGGCTCCAGCCCAGCGGAACCAATCTGCATCCATCAGCTCCCCTCTCCCTTTCCTCTAGACACCCTAGCCAAAGATTTTGACAGGCACATTCCTGATTTCTCCAATTCCAGCCCCAGCATGTTCCTCTGGTTCAGCTTGGCTGCAGCTCTTGGGAGAACTAGTGAGTTTTTATAGGATCTGTCCCAGTGCCTTCCCCAGAGGACAACAGCTGTCCCAACAGCCACCTGGAAGGGACTGGGTGACAACCACAGCACTGCTTCTCACCCTCAGAGAGTGGACAAGAGCACCCCAGCTTCCCAGTCCACCCATGTTTCTGTCCAGGTACGCCCACAGCATCATCCCTGTCCCAGATAATCTCTCTCCCTCCAGACACCATCCCTTCAACCAGAATTATTATGGATAGTACATTGGTTTGGTCCTATTGTAAAGTGCTGAAAGATGTGAAATAAAAGATATTAAATGCAGTCAAAGAGTGGAAAGACTGTGTCAACTAGACTTGCAGGAGTGATAAGAGGTTTTGCTTGTTTTCCATCCATATGAAAGTCTGCATACGACACAGTCTGGAGAGCACAAAAAGGGGAACAAGAACTGAACCCTGCCTGTGTCCAGCCTGTCAAATATGAAAGAAAAGTCTCATGATGTGATGAGCCCCCATTGGAAGTCCAAGAGACGGATAACATCAACCTGCAGCTGAATAAAACATCAAAATCCTCCGATAAGAAAAGGCTGTGAGGAACTGCTTATACAGCACTACCACCTGCTGGGTACCTCGGGAAGGATCCTCAGACACTGCCACCCTGCCAGGCAAGGTCACCCCAAAAAGCATGAGGGACCCCACAAAAGCAGCTGCCTACCTCTCTGGCAGGTATCTCAATGCAAGTAGAGCAGTCTCACACTGGCAGTCTGCAAGCACCAGGGGTTTAAAAGCATGCGTGAAGCCAATCTCTTTTGTCAATGCATGAATCTCAGGCAAAATAACAGGCAGCTGGTGGAGGATGGGATTAATAAAGAGTTAAAGAAAGGTAAAATAATTAGGGTCCTGCTCATGGGGCATATGGAGAATGGGGCTTGTCAGAGCAGCTTGCTCTAATTTTTCATGGAGATTACAAATTTTAGTGGAGAGAGATAATAGCGTTGCTGTAACGTACTTAGGCTCTTGTAAGCCATTTGATCTGCCCCTGCCTGACACCCTGATTAATAAACCAGAGCGATAGCGAATCGACATGCCACACGAGATGTGCAGGAAAGCAGCAAATGAGGACAGCCAAATGGGATTAAAGAAGGGGAACAACCTCCAAGAGAGTGTCTCCTGGGGCATCCCCAGCTCCCACCCCTCTCATAGGCACATGGGATGCAGTGAGGTAACGCTCCTGGGCTTGGAGAGGGCGTGGGCTGCACTGACCCTGGTTGGGGGCAGCAGCTCTGCAGAGGATCTGGGTGCTGCCCCATGGGATGTCTAGCTCAGTGCTAGACAGTTGGAGCTGAAAAGCTTTTTTCAGCCCTGGAGGCAAGGCAGGATCATGCCCACTGTGTTTCTCCAGCCCCAGTGGATGTGCATTGCCAGGATCTGGGTCTGGGGAGCGTGCCAATGGGAGACTCTCCCAGGAAGAGAACTGTGGATCACACCCAGCAGATCTCCATCCCTGCTGTGCCTTCACAAATCCAAATCCTCCTGCCTGAAAGGCCCTCAAGCGTAACTAGAAGTGCTTGTTGCTAATTAAAGATTTACACTAAGGTCTCACCAGTGGGCTGCCCTCCTTCCTCGGGAAGTAACACAGAGCGTGATAAAGGTATGAGAGGTGCTAAAGGGTTGATAAGGAGGAATTGGGGAGTGCTGTGCTGGAGATCTGGGCTGCTCCATCTAACCTCCCCTTCCTTGCTGCCTTGCAGCACTGGACTCCTGTAACCAGCAGCCCCAGACACCCACCACACTAGAGCTGCCCCCACCACCTTCCTCATTATGCCCCAGGTTCTGGCACCAAATTTGCCACACCACTCCAAGCATTCTCCCCAGATCACTGGAGAAATCCCAAAACCAAGCCCTGTCCTTCTGCAGCTCACATGGCCCCTCTCCTCCCGCCCTTTCTTTTGGGAAGGGCCAGACATTTTGGGCAGAAATGCTTTTTCATCCAGAAAATGCCAGTTCATCAAAACACTTCCTAAGAAAAGGTCACTTCAAACAAATTTCTCTTTCCAAAAACCTTCTGGGGAAAAAAAAAAAAAAAAAAAAAAAAAAAAAAAAGAAAGACATGCAACATTTTAGCTATCCTGTTTCAACAGCTTTAAATGAAAAATAAATCTTTTCTCCCTCACCCCACCCAGGTGCCAAATGATTTCATTTGGAAATGCAAGATCATTATCTTCCTTCAGAAAAAAAATCAAATAGAAAAGGGTGAAATCAAAAGAAAACCTCTGGAAAAAGTTAAAATGAATGAAACACTCCACTGAGTCCAATGCAGCAAGTGGGAGTTTGGCTGCATTCTGCCAGGTTCCCTGGTGTGGCTTTCATCCCAGTTTGGGGCAGGACAGGATTCCCAAGCCTTAACAAGAATTCCAGGACAGTGGAGCTGGTTCCCATGACCCACGCCAGCACAGGCTTTGCAGGACACGGTGACACAGCCCAACATCTCACAACCCATGAGCTTGGCAGAAGCAGAGACCCCACACCTTGTGACATGTCAGAGCAGCAGAGTTTTGGAGGCAAAAAGGTGACAATGGGGCTGAGGGACCCCAAGGGACTGGGTGTCTATGGGATGCAGCACAGCCCCAGTACAGCAGGGTGTTTCCCTTAGAGCCTCCCCACACGTGCTTGAAGTCCCCCAGCAGCATCCCCAGCCCTCAGCTGTTACAGTTTAGGCTGCATGGGGAGCGGGAATGCCAGCAATCAGGCATCCAGAAGGGAATCCGGTTCAATATTGAAAGAAGAAGGGCTTTGAAAGGAGTAGGCTCATTTCCCTGTTTCGTCCTCTGCCAAGAAAACTGGGGGGATGGAGGAAGGGGCGAAGGGGTGGGGGGAAACAGTGGAAAAAATGTCTTGGCTTGGCCCTCTCTGCCTTTTATCTCATGGGCAGCCTGCCGAGACAGGGTCTTCCCCCTGCTGAGCCCGCTGGCAGATCAAATGAAAGGAGAGAAGAGTTATAACACCCTGACTGCGGCCCCCTCCCTTCAAGGAAAAGGAGAGGAGGAAAAAGCAAATGGCCCTGTGATGCCAGCAGTTCACACCCCAGCTGGATGGGAAACATCATGAAAAGTCAGCTCCTCAGCATCCATGGGGGGCCAGGAGATATTCTCCCCAACCAGCAAAGGGAAGCCCAGAGAGATCCAGATGTGATCGGAAGGTGGACTGTGTCCCCACACAAGGGACAACTGCTCCATGGCCTTGAATCAAGGGGGAAGGTCACCAGTGGTCCTGGCAAGCATCTCCCACAAGGTTCCCACTGTGCCTGTTCCTCCATCGTGCCAGCCTTTCAGAGCCAGCTTCAAGCAAATAGCTTAATTAAATGCCTTTATTCCAAGGACTCCCTCTGTGTGTTTGTGTATTTGTGGATTAGCAGTTAATACAGTAAGAGGCTTTATTGTAACTAAATTGATTTCATCTTTTTTTTTTTTTTTTTTTTTCTGGATGCTTTTGTCTCCTCTTCCCACTCCCCAGAGTGTTGTCCCTCATGACAGGGCTTCCCATGCTGAACCTCACCTTCACTGCCAGATGGCAATGGTAAGGGTATGATGGTGAGGACATCACAGCAAGAACCTATCCATCAAGATCTGAGGGACTAATGACATGGAAGGCATTCTTTTGTTAGGGTGAACATGTAAGTAAGGGAGCATTGGTTGTGTTATTGTATAGGGCAAAAGAGACCCCTGCTGTTAATGGGGTGTTTACCTTGACAGCATGGTGGACATGGGCAGGATAGGGGCAAAACCTCCAGCCATCCCCAATCTAAGACCACCATATTTCCCAAGGTAAGTAGGTCACAGAGGTTTCCCAGAGGGAAACCTCAACTCCAGCCCCACATGCAGATCCCTGAATATTGTTTGGCAGGGTCTGTGCAATCCCACCATCTTCTCCTTCCCAGTGCAATTCAACTTCCCTACATTATAATTAAATCATTAACTGCCTGTAGCATATTGCCCAATGCATGACTGCAACATACCTGTGTGGAATTAGGATCAAGGAATTCCAGACTTTGATAGCCCATTACCCAGTATGTCCAAAAGCTCACAGTGTTCACAGCATCTTGCTGTGGTTAATTAGAAAATCAGTAAATGCAGTCATTACTCAGTTTAGCACCCTTCTGGGCTTCCCAGGATGGACAGAGACTTGGGCTCCACCTTCCTTCATTTTTTTGCCTCTTCCTTCTTTGCAGCCTGTCTGCTCCTTCCTGCTTTTCCTCCGTCTCACTTTCCTCCTTTCCCCCTGTTCTCCCCTTTCCTTCCCTCCCTCTGCCCCATGTTCCCTGTCCCTGCACAGGCCAGCAGAGCTGTCCTCTTCCCTTCCCCTCCCTGGGCAGCAGGAGCTGAAGCCTAATTAAACTTGGCTGTGAGGAATGTGAATCAAAAGTCTGTTAAAAAAGAAAAGAAACGAGGGTACCTGTGGGATTACGTGAGCCAGAAAAATGCAAAGCCGGCTTCCAGCCGCCTATAAAATAGATGCCATCTCCTTTCCCATTGGCAGGATTTGGCTGAACACAAAAGGCTAAGAAGAAGATTTTTATGGGAGTTATTTATAGCCTGGGTGAATAGTGGTATGTCTGTCAGAGTGTTTCTGCCTCTCAGCATGAGCCCAGGGTGCCAGCCTCACTGGGTGATACCACACTGGCTTTGGGATGGCACCTGTACACGGGAGACCCAGCCAAACCTCCCTGCAGGGACAGAGGTGACAGCAAAAGAGGATAAATCAGGACAAGAAAGGACAGGAAGGAGCAGCTGAGGGCAGATGCTGCTTGCCCCCAGCAGCTGCACCTTGGGCAATGTCACATGCACCTGCCTGGTGACAAGCAACGGGCTGTTCCAGCACACAAGCCACTACTCCAGGTGGATATCCCTGGGACATCCATTGTTCCTTGCCTCTAACCTCTTCACTGCTAGCCTGGCTGCTTTTCCTCTTCCCTGATTTGATGGAGATATCTGAGAAGCCTTCCCCCCCATTTGCACCAGGAGCTGGCTCAAAGATTCATCTCTTTGTGAACGAGATCAGTTTAAAATCATCCCCAAACTCCATGAAAAGCTCAAAAGTTGGCAGTTCAAGAAGTACATTCATTAAATAAAGAGGGGGAGAAAAAGAACAGGCAGAGAGGAGGGGGAAGAAAAAAAAGATTACCTTGCTGAATTAATCAGGCTTCACTGTAATGTTCAGCCTCAGATTTTATTTCCTGTAATAAGCCCATTAATACGGGTGTCTATAGCAGGGGGCTTTTAGCAGCAGGCACCATTAGTGTAACGAGGAAGGGCTAATAGAGTTTTATTGGAATTTTTACTCCAACATCACAGCCTTTTAAAACAGCTGTCTCAATAGGCATTATTATTCTGATTAACATTTAGACAGCACAAATCATAGTGATGCCCTTGGTGTCCCACAGGTTTTATCATAATCATTCCAAGTTCCTGATGTGTTGGCTAGTCCTTTCCAGGGCGGAGGGAATTTTAGACCCCAGCAGAGGCTGGGGGTCATTCCTTTTCTCCTATGCCAATGGATCTGCTACTTCTGAGGTGACCTGACGGGCTGTGATGGAGCAGGGTCCTGCTGTTACTGAAGCGCATTGGAAGCAGCTGGAACCAGACAGATGTTTTTTGAGCATCTCTGATCCCAAGAGGAATTTGAAAGCAGGATGGGAAGGGTTAAAAAGCAAGCTGGCATCCTGGGGACCCATCCCGGCTTTGCTCTCACTCTGCTTCTTGCCTGTGTGAGAATTAAAAATTCGATTTTAAAAATTAAATTAAAACTAGATAATTTTATTGTCTGAATTAAATATTAAGCCGGCAGTTTGGGTGTGCTAGCCCAGGGGTTTGTTGCACAGCATTGTTTTGGGGCAGCAGCCAGTCCCAGGGCTGGGAAACTTTTTCCTCATATCTTCAAGACCTGTGCCAGACAGGATGGAGCCATCTAAGCCAGAGTAACTGCGAGGGTGTCACACTGAGGAAGTCCCAAGGATCCTATAAATGCCCAGAGGCATCTGCAGGGCTGTCACAGGGGCTCCCACTGCCTGGTCAGCCAATGGGGTCTGGCCTCTGTGTGATTGATCCTGTTTGAGCTATGGGGAAACTGAGGCACAAGAGGGGGACAGGGCATTTTCCACAGGGACAGCACAGGCAGCCCAGGAGTCCTGCCTCCCTGCCCAAGCACAAAGCCATGAAGGAGTGGAGGAGCTGCCCTGATATGGACATAAACGTGGGCAAAATAAGTGAGGGATTAAACAGTAAAAGCAAATGGGCTGCAAATGGACTTTCAGCTTTTATTTATCAAGTTTTGTTTCATGAGGGCAATTTATGAGGGTATTTTGCTGCGGTGGAGCCTGTCTCTGTGTGGGGAGCAGCAGCTGATTCAGCCCTGCTCCAGCCATAGCCTGTGGGGCTCAAGCCACCTTAGGTACACTGAAGCAGGTGGTTTGGCTTGGAGCTGGGCAAGGGAGCCTCAGGGGCACCAAGGAGCCTGGAGACCTACTAATTACTCACTTATTAGCATCTAATTAGTATCTCTCCACTTCCTCCTCTCTCCCAAGGGCTCTGCTTCTGGCAGGCATCACCTCATGCCCAGGCATACCTCAGGGGATGATTTTCCACCTCAGATCCAGCAATATCTTGCTGCTCCTGGGACTTTGCAGCAGACTTCTCAGCATTACTCATGATAATTAGCAAAAATGTAGAGATTTCTTCTCTGGAACACCAGGATGAAGGGGGATCCCTCCCCACGGGGCAGGCACAGATGTCTGTGAGCTTTCACAGCTGGCTCCAGCAGCAGGGATGTGCCAGGCACAGCCAGGGTGCCCAATCTCAGCCATGCCAGACCCTGGGTGCTGCAAGGGCTCCATCCCTCTCCCAGCATCAGCACTGCTGGTGGATATCTCCCTCTGGCAGTCAAAGATCACCTTCCTTCAGCTGCCCCTATCCCAGACCCTGCTCTCTCACCCACACCTGCTCCCCTCCATCCCCAGAGAGTTTTGTTTGGGTTGAATCCAGCTGGAATCTGGATGCTCCTGTTGTTTCTCTTGCTCTAAACAGAGGCCACTGACTCTATGATGGGGTCCCAGGATGGGAAAGGCTCAAACCACATGCAATGACAGGTCCCCACTGCCAAAAGCTGAAGCCCCAAGGTGCCTCCCCAACACCAGGCATGCAGGAAATTTGGGGGACCAGTGCTTACTGACCACATGGATGTTGTAATGTGACAACGTTTAATTACCTGTATTGATTTAATTTAATTACCAGTATTTAATTATCAGATGATTAACCAACTAAATTCCACTCCTGGGGCTGCTATCCTGAAGTCCATGCAGAGGTTGCTAGGCAGCATCCACACATCCCATTGTGTCCACCTGGGACCAGCAGCCATTCCACAACTCATGGTCCCCAAGGGCTCTGAAAACGCCTTGCAGGAAGGACTTAGTGACCATCAGCAGAGAAAAACACACCAGCTGTCTGAAACATGGGCAAAACACCTCCAAAATTGTTCCCTGCTAGTCTGAACTGCTGTCAAGGAAGCTGCCAAACCCAGGGAAGATGCACCATGTGGCCCAGGACAAACTGGGTGCTCTTTGCTGCCCCAGCTGCCCTTGCACGGCCAGCTAAGACAATATCTAAAAGAGGGTCTGGGTTTTGATTTGCATTCTCCTGGCACACAAAATCTCCCCACGTCATGGAGCCTGTCTGCTTCAGGGCACCAGAGTGTTCAGAATCTGCTTAAAATCATTAATTGTTTTCATGGTAGGTGCCTGATTATGTCTTTTAAATAGAAATGAGAGGGATTTAGCCTTCTCTCCCTCCCTGTTTCCCACCCTCCTCTCCTTCCTTTCCTCCTCCGTTCTTCCATTTCTTCCTTTCATCCTTCCTCTCTTCCTCCTAAAAATGTATTAATTTTTTCCTTATTCCATCGCCAAAACCCCTACTCAATCACAAGCAGCAGCAGACAAGGAGAAACTCAACAATAAGGGCAAATCCAATAGTAAAACTGGAATGAAATGACAGCCATTAACCTGGTATCAGGAAGGACAGTAAAACTGCAGCATGGCAGGAGCCAGCAGGCCTTGACTCGTAACTTTTCTTTCTGATTAAAACACACCAGTCACAGGTTAACTTCCTTTGCTCAGTATTTTATTGTCTCACCTGCACTGGAAAGAAAACTGGGGAAAGAGGAAGAGGGGTGGGCAGGACTGGGGACTCAAGATCTTCAGCTTGTCTGCAGCCTTTGGCAGGTAATGAGGACAAGGACACCCACCCAAAAGTGATGGATCTGCCTCCAGCAGTTGCCCTCTACCATGAAGTGCTTGTGCCCACCAGGGCTGCCTCCCAGACTGGCCTCACCCACGGCCACAGGAGGAGCCAGTGTCAGAGCTGGGGGTGCTCTGGGTCTCCCAAATATGCAGGGCAGGCACAACGATGGACACAGCCACAGCTGCAACCTGGCTCATTTCAGTAGAGAAAAGCTCCTGGAGCTTTGGGGAAGCCACATTCCTTGGCAGATTGATCCATTTCTTTCAGTGGCATCGGAAGTGGGACAAAAACGAAAATAAATTCCGGGCCACACTCCCTCAAGCATCTCTGCATCCCCCACTGGGTATATCCCTTGCTCCTTGCAGAGCACAGCTTGTGCCAGGCCAGTGCAGTAGCATTCTGTCCCTTTCCTAATCCCACACAGATCCATTAATGCACTACAGAGGGTGCAAACACCTCTATGGGACCCCAGTGGATTTTAATTCATTAATTCCATGCTTGAGTTCCTCTCACTCTCTCCACCACCTGCCCTGCTCACCCTTCCAGAGCAGCTCAGGGCAGTGATTGCAGAGGACATTTCTGCCCTCATGCTGGGAGATGGAGACTCAGGACAAGGATGACCCAGTCACAGAGATACCTTTCCCAGGATTTCCAACAGCTGCCCTGGAGAAATGAAACAGCATCAAGTAACATCCTTATAGGGAACCCCAATGGGCCTCAGTTCTCCTTGGATGCTCCCAGGTCAAGAACAACAGCTGGGTACCCTGCAGACCCTCCACTCCCTCATCCCTCACCAGCCACTTTTTTTAATCTCCCTGCAACAAATCA
This sequence comes from Muscicapa striata striata, assembly GCA_030060385.1. NCBI lineage: Eukaryota > Metazoa > Chordata > Aves > Passeriformes > Muscicapidae > Muscicapa > Muscicapa striata. Next base: position 514,491 of record JAREIS010000199.1, on the reverse strand, counting down.
CTTTTTAATTACAACTGGACTGCAACTACCAAAATATAAAAGACTTTGGGCTTTACAGCATATCAGCAATGGTTGATGAATTGCAATGCCTTTCCATCCCCAGCAGCTCCATTTGCACCACTCTCATGCCTCCCTGTGCCACGGGAAAGGCTCATTGCTCCCTTCCAGCTTTTCACACCCCCATGCACAAGCTAAAAGTATGAAGGCAAGAGGAGTTTGGATCTGTTGTGAGGAAGGAGGGAGCTCAGCATAACCAACGTCAAGTCTCACACCTGGGTGTACCCCCTCCTCTTCACCATCTAATTGCTGCTTTCACCCTATTTCAGATTTGGGGGCGGGGGGGGCGGAGGATGTGTTTTAATTTAAAAAAAAAAAAAAAAAAAAAAAAAAAGACCAACAACAAAAATCCCTAACTCTCAGGCCATCCCTGAGATTTTTTTAGCAGCAGATAAACTTGAGCAGCTGGTACCTGCAGCAGAGGGCACCCTGGCACGGGCACCAGCCCTCCCCAGCATGCACTGCCTCCCCAGCCTCCATCCTAAATCACAGCACAACAAACAGGCTGTTCATTAGGCGCTGTTTAATTAAGCAATATGGATCCTGCCTCGATATTTACAGTCCCACTCGCCCTGATTTATTGGAGAGAGTCCCGTTTTTAAAGACGGCGACTGTAAAGTTTAATACCGCTTGACTTAACTGCGAGTTCCATTTACGGCTGCGGGCCGAGGCGCGGCTGCCCGGGCTGGGAGCCGCCGGGCCATTAAATCAGAGCTAACTGCGCGAGCAGGGAGATGACTAGCTTCGTTACAACCGGTTCAGCGGCTAATTACCCCGAGCTGCATTGCCACACTTAAGGCAATTTGTTGCCGCTTTCCCCGGACCCTGGAGAACAAGCGGGGAAACTGGAGCGGAGGCACTTGCTGCAATGGAAAAGGCTCACAATGGGATAGTGGCGGAGACCAAACGCACTCTGCTTGCTCCAGGACGGCAGAAATCACATTTGCGAGAGGTCAGGTTCCCAGCTGGGCAGCCCCGATGCTTGTGAGGGATGCTGTGTACGATGACGGCTCCAAGCTCAGGGGTCAGCCAGCAGCTCCTCCCCACAGCCCCGGAGCACCTGGGCAGCACTGAGGTCAGGTGAGGGCAGTTCGTGGGCTCTGGGGTGTGGCAATCAGGCAGAAAGATAGGATCAACATGTAGGAGGGCATCCAGCGTCACACAGGCCAGAGGCTTTTCTATCTGGCCCAGCTCCATGGATACAGATGGGTGAGCAATGCATGAATGGGGCACAGGGAATATGGTCCTCCCCACAAACTGCTGTCTTGGAGGTAGGAGGAGAGCATTTCTCTCCTTGCAAGGTATTTCTAGCCCCCAGGAGCACACTCACAGACTTGACAAGGAGAAGGGTATCATTAGAGAGTTGTGAGAATGGCTCATTAGCGACAAATAAAAACTATTTGTGGAGAGTGAGGGTACATAGTGCTTGGCATCCCCCACATCAGCCTTGATGCCATCACTGTTCATTACCTACCCCTGCAGAGTCCCAGGGTTTTCCTGGAGGGAACGGGTGGAAAGCACAGACAGAGAACATCCCCCAGTTTGGCCCGGGATCCAAGCTGCCACTATCCCACCTCATGGGTGGGCAGAGTGAAGAGGGGAGCAGCTCCAGGAAAAGAACTGGACTCCCTGGCAGCCCCCAGGTGAGTGATGAACCTGCACCCCAGCAGCCCCTGTACCTGCAGCAGGCAGCATGAGGGCTGCTGCCCAGCAGCTCCATCCAAAGAGGATGAAGAGGGACAGCTCCAAGGCTGAGCATCTCAGCCAGCAGCCTCCGTGCAGCCAGTCTGCAGGGCTCAGCCCTCTCCCAGCCAAGCCTTGGGCTGCATCCATTCCTCCTCCCCATTTCCTACTCCTCCACAAGCCTGCAGCACTCAGAGAAGACTCAGAGCTCCCCCCAGGGAGGAAGAGGAGGCAGCGCAAGGGCAGGGACAGGAGGAACAGGTATGGGGCTGCCAGCACATCCTCTGAGCCCCATGTTACCCCCCACCAGCAGCTGGGGGTCTTCTCCAGAGACCCCAAACCTCCCACCTAGGGCTGAGAGCCACAAGAGCACAAGTAGAGGCACTTTGCGTCCAGGTTTTATTGTCCAGGAGGGTTGTGCCCTTCCACAGAGCAGAACTCCCAGTCCCACCAGTGAGACTGGACTGGTAAGGAGGGTTAGCCCTTAAGTGGTGGTAGGAGCATGCTATGGGGGCAGAAGACAGAGCCTGGGATGGTGAAAGAAACAAGGAACACCACCTACACAAGGATGCCACAGAATTAGGCTCTGAGTCCCCAAACAGGCAAAACCAGTTCCAAAAACCAGCCCAGCTGTGACAAGGTTCAGGAGAATCTGGGAGCTCAGAGGGCTCACATCTGACAGGAATTCCCAGACCTTGGTTCTCACCACTCCCAGTTGACCCCTGGCCTTAGTGAGCACACCAAATGATGCAACCTTAAACCTCTACTCTTAGCATAGCACCATCAAGCCCACCACTGAATCATGGCCCAAGTGCCACATTTACACATTTTTTTGAATGCTTCCAGGGAGATGATTCCACCGCTTCTGTGGGCAGACTGCTCCAATGTCTGACCACCCCTTCAGTGAAGAAATATCCCCCAACACCCAATCTAAACCACCTCTAGAACAACTTCAGGCTGTTCACTCTTATCCTATCACTAGTTATCCAGCAAAAAAGACCAACCCCCACTTGGCTATGACCTTTCAGGTAGTGGTAGAAAGCAGTAAGATCCCCTCCCTCAACTCACATTCGAGGACAGGATGCTCCGCTGCTCCCCATCACACCTCCTCAGCCCTCTTCTTGTAGTGCACCTCGGGGAGGCTCCTCAGGCGCTCAGCTGCCTGCAGGGCACAGCACAGGGGACAGCCAGGGGCTGTTCCCAGGGACAGCCCTGGCACACAAACCCCTGGCTCCCCCAGTCCCCCTGAGCTGCACTCACCTGCTCTGGAGTGAGGTCCCTCTGTGCCTGTGCCAGCATCTCGTATCCCACCATGAACTTGCGGACGGTGGCGGAGCGCAGCAATGGGGGGTAGTAGTGGGCATGGAGCTGCCAGTGCCTGCAGTCTTCCTGCAGGTAGGGGCCTGTGGGGGCTCCTGCAGGGGGCAGAGGCACCGTAAGAGCCACAGGGACTGGGCAGGGATGTGGATGGAAGGTTGGCAGAGCCACGCCTCTCACCATGCCAGCCCATGGAGTAGGGGAAGGAGACTTCGAAGAGGTTGTCGTACTTGATGAGCAGCCTTTGCATGATGGAGGCCAAGCCTGCAGAGAAGTGACAGTGATGCACACCCTGAGCTGGCCAGCAGCTTGCCAGGTGTGCAGTGGGGTACCTGCAGCACCTCTCCCTGGGTGGACATCTGTGACAGGCAGGAGGGATGCACTTGTGAATTCCCAGCCCTCCCCACTCTGGGAGCTTGTGCAATGCAGCAGGAGAAGCCTCCCACCAAAGCAAGGAGCACCACGTGCTTCATCACCCCAAAAGGACACGAGTCCCACCAGCAGTGCTAGCCGTACCCAAACAAAACAACTAGTTCTTATCCTAAGAAACAGAGGTGCCATTCCCTTCCTCAGCTAGGTTTGGCAGCCCCCACTCCAAGGACATCAGCCACCCAGCACCAGCCTTCTAACAAAGGAGCATGGGATGACTGCAACAAAACTCAGGGCCACTTACTGTCCTTCTCACTGTCACTGAGGTCATGCAGGCGACAGACATGGCGGCGGGGCAGCAGCAGGGTCTGGTATGGCCAGGTAGCCCAGTATGGCACCACGACCAGCCAGTCTGCATTCTCCACCACCAGCCGTTCCTGCAGGGCACAGAATCACAGAATCAGCTAAGCTGGAAAAGACCTTTCAGATCATCAAGTCCAACCTATGACCTAACACCATCTTATCAACTAAACCACAGCCCTGAGTGCCACACCCAGTCTTTTTGACTCCACCACCTCCCTGGGCAGCCCATTTCAATGCCTACACTTTCTGTGAAAAATTTTTTCCTAATATCTAATAGCCAAACTTCCCCTGGCAGTCTTGTCTTGTCACTGGTTGCCTGGCAGAAAAGACAAACCCCCAGCTGACTAAAACCTCCTTTCAGGGAGCTGTAGAGAGTGATAAGGTCTCCCCTAAGCCTCCTTTTTTCCCAGGTTAAACACCCCCAGCTCCCTCAGCTGTTCTTCATATGGCTTGTGTTCCAGATCTTTCACCAGCCTTGCTGCCCTTGTCCAGATGAATTCGAGCATCCCAATACCCTTTCTAAATTGGTATTTAAGGTGAAGCCTCACCAGTGCCAAGTATGGGGGAAGAATGCCTTCCTTGGTCCTGCTGGCTGCATTATTCCTGATATAGGTCAGGTGTCAATGGCCTTCTTGGCCACCTGGCCACACTGCAGGCTCATGTTCAGTCAGCTGTCAACCAGCACCCCCATATCCCTATATGCTTGACCACTGTCCGGCCACACTGTTCCCAGCAGGGGGGTGTCACACGCTGCGCTTGATGGGGACATATGCAGTCCCAGTGCCCCAGGGCATTCCTAGGGTCCATCTCCTGAGGGTTGGAGAGCCCACCCCAGCACACAACCAGCTCCCAGGGAGGGGATACAGACAACACCCATGCCTCCACCTTTCGGGCAGCCTCCTGCTCGGCATACTCCAGCAGCATGGGCACGCCGTGCTGGCTCAGGTGCTGGCGCTGGGTCCGGTCCTCCAGGCGCGCCTCGTTTGGGAGGAAGCTGCTGGCCCACACCTGGGAGGGACATTGGGGCACAGGACTGAGGTGCTCGTACCTGTAAGTCACGCTGCCCATCTGGAGGTCCCTGCTGCCACCAGGTGGAGAGTCTGGCATGTGGCAGCCACAAGGGACAGTCCTCAGAGGGGAGGTGACACGACAGACACAGGGATATCCTCACTGCAAAAAGCCTCGGGACCAGGGCAGGGTGATTGCCGTTCACATCTACCCTCAGGGTTTGTTGTAGGGTCACCACAGGGACTTGTAGTTTAGCCAGGTCACAGGTGGGACAACCTCACCTGGCAGTGGGGGTGCGGGTTGGAGCAGCCCATCATCGCTCCCTTGTTCTCGAAGATCTAAGGGAAGAGAAAGAGGTGCAGCCAGCAGGTCCCAGGCTCCCACTGCAGGCTGCCCTGGTGTCCCCAGCACAGCAGGGAAACAACCCACAGGAGAACAGAGCCTTCTCACACTCACATGGAAAGGCTCAGCAGGGCACCAAGGCTCAAAGGGCAAAAAACAGGAGACCCACACACAACTAGAATGCTCCCAACCCCAAGCACTGCCAGAGCTCCTTCACCACCTTCACCCACCAGCCCCACACCTGCACCCAGGGGTAGGAAGCCCCCAGCTCAGTGGCCAGCTCTGCCCACGTATCGATGACAGCCCGGATCTCTGGCAGGGACATGAGGGGCAGCGTCAGGTCCGACCAAGGGTGGAAACACATCACCTTGCTGTAGAGTAAAGACGCATAGCTGCAGCTGTGGGTGTCTCCAGAGACCCCCACAGCTTTGCTGGGTGCAGTGGGACAAAGGACAGGGCCAAAACCCCCAGAATGACCCCAAGACTGAGCAGGTGTGTACAGAATAGGCACCACATGAGGGTAGCAGGCCCAGCCAGCACCATTCCACAGGCTCTTGACAAACTGTGTCCCAAACCCGCTGGAGCCATGTAGGTACTTACCACACACCCCGGGCTGGGGCAGCTCGAAACAAGGGGTGATCACTGTCATCTGGGGAAGGACAGAGTGGGCAGAGAGAAGGTGTTGAGGCAGAACCCAAGCCTCTCCAGGCCACCCTGCAGCAGCCCTAGGACTCAAGTCGGGGGGTCCCCAGTAGCCTGCTCCACTCCCCAAAGTTACCAGGCTCTGGAGCATCAGGCTGCAGCGCAGGGAAGTCATTTGGGAAGACGAAAGTACCCTCGTAGTTGGGGTTCACCTGCCGGGATGAGAGACGGTATCAAGGCAGGAGGGAGTGGCAGGGGGAGCCCGGGTCCCAGTGTCCCTGGTGCTACCTCGCCGTTGGCCCGGGTGGCCCCGGGGCAGAGGGGGTTCTTGGGGTCCCAGCGGGGCACATCCTCGGGGGGCGGCTTCTCAAGCTGACCCTGCCAAGGGCGCTTTACCCGGTGGGCCGATACCAGCACCCAGTCGTCCCGCAGCGGGTTGTACCGAACGTGCTGGTGCTCTGCGGGGCGGGAGAGCAGCGGGGCGTCAGGGGCAGGGGGACCCGCACCCCGCCCGCCAAGGGGCAAGCCAGGCGGTCTGCACGCCGCTTTACGCCCTCCTCAGCTTCACCCCTTCCCCCCGTCCCAGCGGCTCCGGGCAGGGAAGGTCCCCGGGGTCGTGCTGCGCTCCGCCGGGGCTCCGAAGGGAAGGACGGAGCAAGGCAACCCCATCCGTACCGCTGGCGCGGAAGCGGCCGCCGCGCTCCGCCGCCCTCAGCGATGGCTCCATGCCGCCCCACAGCCGGAAACCCGGCGAGCCCGGCCCCTCAGCCTCCCGCCCCGCCCCGCCGCCCTCAGCGATGGCTCCATGCCGCCCCACAGCCGGAAACCCGGGGGCGGGGTGGGGAGGGGCGGCGCGTAGCGGGGCCGAAGGACGGAGGAGAGTCCGGTAGGGGCGCGGGATCAGGAGCTGGGCCGGCAGGGCTGGGACAGGAGCGATCGGCACGGGGGACAGCGAGGGAACGGGAACGGGGCGAGGGAAGACTGGAGAAGGAGATGGGGCATGGATGATCAGCCGCTGGGGCTGCAAGCCCCAGCTGGCTCGGGCATCAGAGAGGCCCCGCCATGGGCCGGATGAAGGGCTCCGCCTGGTCCCCTAGGCTGCATGTAGCGGGGCACTGTCACCTCAGGCAGGGCACTTGCCGCATCTGGGAGAGCTCTGGACTAGCCACATCTGGTAGCTTGGGACTCACACCACCAGGAGCAGTGACGCTCCATACGCAAGGAGGCTGGAAGAGGGTACGGCTAGGTGCCTCCGAAGGATTTTGAGGCTGCCCTCTCAGGGGTTTGAGATTGTGGTCGGCAGAGCTTTTGTGTGCCAGGGCTAGCTTTTGCAGATGGCCATGGTGTGCCCAGCACAGAGAGCCCACTGCTTCACTACTTTTATGGGGTGAATGATGTTGGCCAAGCACTCCCTGCAAGGGAACCAGCCCCCATAGTGTCCTGCAGCATCCGCAGGTCCTTGTGTGTGATGTACTGTATGGCCAGGACTCTTCGCATCCAGCTGGCAGGCAATGGCACACATCTCATCTCCAAGTGCTTCAGGAGGAAGCAAATGCCAAGAAAGTTGGAAATGATGGGGCTTAAGGATACCAGGCAGTCCTGGCTGGTGGTATATGGCTCTTCACACAGACAGTGGGGGTACCAGAGCCGTTGGCACTTCTTGTGTATTGAGGCACTGGGCCTGCCATCCTGAACCCCCTGCTGCACAATTCAGACTCGGGCTTCTGTGCAGTCCCTGTCAGGGAGACACTGAGCCAGTGTTGTCTGTCCTCCCACAGGTCGCTACTGGGCAGATATTTCTGACACCATCATCTCGGGGACATTCCGGCAGTGGAAGGAGGGGACCACCAGAAGTGAGATCTACTATCCAGGTAAGTGCAACAATAATGTGACCTGTGGGCTGCATGTTTGGGGCACAGCCATTGGCTGTTGTAGAGGCCTTTCCTTTAAGCTGACAGAAGCCAAGAGCTCAGGATAGAGCAGTTTGGATACCCAGTGGCACATCCCAGAATCTCAGTGGGTGGCAGTAAGAGAAAAGGGAGCAAGGCTGGGTTGGGGTTGCAAGGCTCAATCCTGCAGGCCGTAATCCTGTGCTTCCCATTTGGGCATGATGTGGGGCAGCCACTGGGAGCTGTGCTGGTTGTGTGTTTTGGCAGGGGACACCATCGTGCACCAGGCGGAGAGGCCACATCAGTGCAGTGGAGCGCAGGCACCTGGATGGTGGAGTACGGCCGGGGCTTCATCCCCTCCACACTCGCCTTCGCCCTGGCTGACACCCTCTTCAGCACTCAGGACTTTGTCACCCTCTTCTACACCCTGCGTGTCTACGCAAAGGGCCTGCTCCTGGAAGCAAATGCCTTCTTCAGCACCTTTGGGTGCTGAGCCCATCTCACGAGGGCACCCTGCTGAGCCCTGTTGGCTCCTTTCCTCCCAGCTGTTTTCTCTTCTTCCCCAAGCCCAGGTTCTACCAGAGGCAGCAGGAGATCCCCTGTGCCTTCCCCAAATTGTTCTGTCCTTTCCCCACAGGCCAACAGGGTGCCAGGACAGAGGGACCTCGGCAGTCACAGCAACACAGAACGTCAGTTCTCTTTACTACCTGCCTGTCCCTCCTTTCTATTGGAGTCAAGTCCTGCTTTTCCATCCCTCAGGGCTGGAGTGGCCTTGCAGTGTACAAACACCCCTATGTGCCCTCAGCATGCAGCGGGAGAGAAGCTGGAGCTGCATATCCCCAGGCCCCAAAAGATCTCCTGAGGCATCAGGGGGATGATGCTGCCCTCGGGGCAGGGTGCACAGGGTAAACCAGACCAGAGCACCCCTTACAGAGGTCGGCCGCTCAGTCCCCGTGTCTCTGGCAGCCTGCCGGGACTGCGGGCAGCGCAAAGTGCTGTGTCCAGCTGGCAGCATCTCCCGTGGCTCCATCCCTGCTGATGTGGGTTGGCAGCACACAGTGTCACCCTGGCACAGGACAGGATCAGTGCTGAAACCCCCTGGCAGTGGGGGGATGCCCGGGTTCTGTGCTGGAGGGCCCCCCACTCCCCTGTGTGTGTGTCATCTGCCTTTGGGGATGGCTGGGGCTGGAAGAAGGTCACTTCCCCACAGTCCTCTCCCAGCAGTGCCCCCCAAGGGGGAACCCACCGTCTGTCGCCTTAATGGAGACCCCGTTCTGCGTGGCCTCTTGGCTATGCACCTACCTAGTGTCCTCGAGTGCCCAAATGTCTGTATTAGCTCAGGATGGGATCTCACCCCTCAAAACACTTTTATCCCCCCCGGGGACAGCCACTCTGCTCGGCTCCCGGCATGGGATCCCGGCTGCCAGGAGAGTGCTGTAATCCTCCAACCAAACCCAGCTGTGCACCCTGCTTGCACCCCTGAGGTGAGACCCGTGTGAGCTCACTGCTTGGTGGACTTTCACCTCCGTTCTGCTGCCAAACACGAGTGTGTCCCTGGCCATCCAGGCCTGTAGCATGTTGATCCTCCTGCTGCTCCCTGGACTGTCCCTGTTCTGTTGACCAGCAGCCCTGCACATGGGCTAGTTCTTAATTTGCTACCTGAAAAGAGATACCAGTAATAAAGTTGTTCATCCCACATAATTGGGTCTCTGGAAGAGTCTCTGGAGCGTGCTGAGCCCTGCCACAATGAAGGCCAGCTCCAGCCTCAGCAGCAGTCCTGCTGACAGCTGGGTGTCCCTGGGGAAGCTGTGTCACCCCACTCATGGTCCTGGGAGCTGGGGGTACAGCGCTGGGCAGGATCAGCCCTGTCTCAGCTCTCAGGGATTGGCAGAAGATGGTGCTGTTACTCCTCTCGCTGCTGCAGTCACTGGTGACCAAAAGCCTGGGCTGGTTCCAGGTCCCGCATCCGTGGCCAATCCCGGAGCTCAGGGAGCTCCATCCTTTTGAGGAATAGTGGCAGTGCTGAGTCTGTGGCCCCCTGAGGGTGGTTGGACCCACACATAGTGGGTGGTTTTGGGAGGTTTGCACACACACACACACACACACACACATAGGTGCAGACACATGCTGTCAGACACATAACATGTGTGTATATGTGTGTGTGTTCACAGGACACGTGTGCATACAGGTTAGAATCGTTTTCAGGTAGATGTGGGCTGGCACACATTGGTAAACAGGTAGAACAATCGGGCATCTGTCCATACAGAGCAAGTGCAGGTGTGTGAGTTCTAGGGCACATGCAGGTAGGACATGTGTGCATGGGTATAATCAGAAGAGTTTTGTTCCTCTGTGTGTGCCCATGCAGGTGACACGAGTGCATCACACCTGTGTGTGTGCACAGCCTGCAGTGCCTGTGGTAGCAGGTGTGCACCCCTGTGTGTTCACAGACAGGTGGGCTGTGTTTGTGTGTGTACACACGTGTGTTCCTGGGGGCTCGCAGGCCTCCCTGGCCCCACAGCAGGCCTGCTCCCTGGGGTTTGGCAGGGCCCCGTTGGGGAACACGAGCAATCCCACCCGAGCTGGCCCGCGCGGCAAGGCGCTAACTCAGCAGCTCGTATCAATACCGCTCCACTTACAGCGAAGGCCGCGTAATGAAAATCCGATGGGCACGCTGGTGGGAGTAAATAAGTATGCCATTAAAATAAGAAAATCAAAGCTCTGGACAGGTCTTTTCTCTTGCCCATTGATTTCTTTTATTACGGAAATATTGCTGCTAAATAACATTAGTGTGAACAATCTCAGCAGTGTTTTCTGTAGCGCCCGTGTCAATAACTCCACCCCGGGTGGGGGGTCCCCCCCAGCCTAGCTGCAGGGCCAGCAGCCCTGTGCGTGCAAAAAGCTGCTCTGGGGGTTCCTCACTCAGCATTCCCAGCTCAGCTGGCATGAAGAAAGGAACCACGGCAAGCAGAGAAACCACTCAGCCTGGGGTGGCTCAGGCAAATGCAGGGTGCAGCTGGGCTTACACCCAGGAACCCTGGCTGCTCTGCTGCAGCAGGAGGGATTGTCCCCATCCCAGCACAGAGCACTGAGTGCCAGGAATTCATTAAAGGGTCACAAAAAGCACCTCTTTGGTGGTTGTAGCCTCTTAATCAGGTAATTGTCTCCAATGACCAGCAGAGAAGAGATGAGTTTGAACACAGTAAGTTCTGCAGGTTGTTGGTGCCTCTGCCTCTTCTACTGGTGCCATCCATACCCAAGTCCATGCTGGTCTGATCCAGCTGCCTGCAGTTTTTCCATGATTTAGTTCTCATGGAGAAACTGAGGCACAGGTTGAAAGCTCATCTGCAATCACCCAGCTGCAGCACAGCCCCTGTGCTGGCACCAGGGCTTGCCCCTTTCCCCCTTGGCTGCCTAGGGACACAGCACCCTTCAAAATACCCACAGGCACCAGGTACTTCTGGAGAAACAAGATGTACCAGGACACACAGGAAATATGCACATTTTGGTGTCTATAGGCCAGATGGGACTCAGAGGGCACCTCAAAGGGCACCAAACCCTCATGGAGTGGCTGGAAATGGGCAAGGAGAGTCAGCCACCTGCACTTTGGGTCTAGCTCTACCCTAGTCCCAGCTGAAGCAACCATGAGTGGCATCTCCCCAGAGCTGTCACCAGGACAAATGCAGATGGCTGCCCTCCTCACACCTTCCCCCTGCAACTTGCTTTATCTTTCTGTCCCTCCACATGCCATGCGTATTGATCAGTCCACAGGATCCATCTCTCTGCTCCTCCTGCAGTATCTCTGCTCCAAGTATCTCTCACTCTGCTCTTCTGTCTGTTGTGCCCATCTATACCTCCACTATCTGTCTGTGCCACCTCAGCCACAGCCATCAATAGCCATTTGGGGGATTTCTCTCCAGCTGGGAACATCACCAGACCCCATCAGTGCAAAATGCTGAGCAGGGCAGCAAAGGGACATGGTCCTGCTTGCTTGCCCCAAGGAGAGCCGGAGCACAGACATCATTCATGGCACATGTGCAGAACCCCAGAGCTGCTGTTATCACTGTGGATGTTCTAGAGACGAGCTGAGTAGGACAGGTCCCTTGGTGGTCGTGCCCAAGGTAATGGGACACACTGCATCCTCTGGAGACCTTGGTGTTGCCACTGGCCTGGGTGCTAAACTGACCCAAGCACCCCAACCAAGCTCTGCCTTGCAGAAGGAGAGCTTCCCCAAACACTTGGGTTGCTGTTTAGCCATGGAGAAGTCACCAGGTCTGTCTCACTCCATCCAGCAGTTTTCAGTGTGTAGGGGATAAGGCACAGTCCAGAGCAGAGGGTGCAGCACACTGGGGTGCAAGGCAGCAGCACTGGGAGGGGAAGCTGGAGCCATGTGGCATGGGGTCCTGTGCAATGAGTCCTGAGGGGCATCTGGTCCTGTGGATCCCTCTGAAATAGGGCCAGGTCTCATCTTCTCAGTGGGAATTCAACAAGAGAGCCACACTGACTAGCACTCAGAGGGGCTGGCAAGCACGAGGAGGTCCCTGCCTCTGCCGCAGCGGGATGGGATGGGCCAGTGCAAGCTACAGCTGTCCAGCCCTGAAATAGGACGACCGACAGCTAATTTATCTCCTGTGCAAAGATAAACAGCGCCTGGGGGCCCTGCAGGGTCGGGAGCTGCCCTGCACTCCCAGGGAACAGTCTGGTTTTTCCAGGAGAGCCTCCCTGGTAAGCATGGTGCACTATTGTCAAATGCTGCTGAGGGTCAGGAGCTCAAGGAGCCCCGAGAGTCATCAGAGCCATGGCAGGACACAGGGTAGTTTTCTCACAAGATGTTCATAGGGAAACGGGAGAGCATGGAAGCAGCAGCTTTTCCCCACAGAGGGAAGTGGTGAGGGGGACAGAGCTGGGCCATGGAGCCTGAGAGCAAAGTCAGCTCCTGCCACCAGCATGGCCAGTGGCTGTTGTTCCTCAAGATGCTTGGAGGAAAAGAGAGGGCTTGGCTCATGTTGGCTGCCCCTGGCCTCTGGAGCACATAGATGGCCATGGAGGGGACAGAGCCACCAGCCCTTGCCACCCAACCTCCTGTCATCCCATGCCACCAAAGCCCAGTGAAGCAGTAGGAAGTCTCAGTGATTAACTGCTCTGGCTGTGGCATGGGATCAAAGCCAGCATCCCTTGTGTCCCAGCGTTGTGGGGTGATGCTGCTTCCCAGGCATCCATGCAAACTCTGCAGATGCCCTGGCCAAAAAAGGCCCAAGGAAGAGCAGGTGCCTCCTTTGCCTCCTGGCAAAGTTTTCTCCATAGAGAAAAGAGTCATGAAAATCTGGCAGACAGGCAGGTGGAGGGAGAGTAAGAAACAGTCTGGGATGCTGCCAGCAGGCAGTACCCAAGGCAGAGAGGTGCTGTGCTCCCGCCTCATCTTACATCCTTGTCTGACATTTGGGGACACGCTTGATGATAGCTTGTGCCACAATTTACCCCACAGGGCAAGCCAGGAACTTTGGGCCACTCCAGTGACAGAGATATATGGCCTTGTTCTACCCATGCCAGGAAGCCTCTTTGGGCATCCAGGCCACATTACAATCTGACCCCTTCAGCCAGGGGCCAAGTACCCACAGTACCTGCTAAAAAGATCCCTTCAAAGTCCCAGGCTGAGTGTCACAGTTAGCACTGCTGTGATACCCCAGCCCTTGAGGATGGAGCTCAGGGTTCAGCATTTGGAGCTTGCCCCAAATTTGTGCCTGCACAAGGATTGGTACCATGAGCACACACACCCACCTGCCCCAAAAAAGCACGTGTGCACATGCCTGCCCCTCCTACCCTTCCCAGCAGAGATTGCACACACCAACAGCTGAACATGAAACACACACACCCAAGCTCCCTATGGACACAGGGCATTTATTATTGTCCCCAAGAGCAAACACACGTGTGTGTGCACACACCGCAGGCGCTCAGCCCCTCTGACAGTGCACACGGCTTGGCACACGTGTGTGCATGGTTACTGCTCCAGGTGATGGACACACGTCCTCCACAGGCACCCCCGGGGCGCACACACACCTTCAACACCCCGCTGGTGTGTGGGGGCTCCCATACAGACACGTGTAGTGCACTCACTTCTCCAGGCACAGGCACAGGGGTGCTCAGACACCCGGCGCACACACGTGTGGGGGAGGCTCACCCATAGCCACTGTGCACACAGGCACACACGCAAGCGACGAACACGCACACACACATCTTCTCCCAGCACACACAGGTATCTACACACAGAGACAGACCCTCTAAAAGGTGTGTGACGGGTGCAGCACCCTCTTACACATGTGCGCACAGATCCCTCACGCACGCCTCCCTCCTTCACACTCCTTTCTCCCCACGCATCTGAGTGTGCACACCCTGCGCACACCCCCATGCCCTCCCGCCGTCCGGCACCCACACACAGACACGGGCTGGGGGTGGCCCCCGCCCGCTGCGCCCCCGCGGGCCGGCTCTCGGCGGGCCGGTCCGGGGCGATCCCCCGGGGCTGCCGTAAGCCCAGCCCTCCTCGGGTGACTCCCTGGACGTGCGCTAGCAAATGGGAGCGGGAGGGTGTTGCTGTCTGACTGCCACTTGTTGCAAAAAAAAAAAAAAAAAAAAAAAAAAAAAAAAGAAAGAAGAAAGAAAGAAAGAAAAGGGGAAAATCCCACCCACCCTCATCTGCTGCGGAATAAAAGAAATATCGGCGGGCGCGGCGCCATGTGAGCGGCGGGCCGGGGCCGGGACCGGGCGGAGCAGCCGGCCGGCCGTGCCCCCCGGGACGGCGGGGCGAGCCCCGGGCGGCGCTCGGAGCCGGCGGCATGGTGGAGAACCCCAGCCTGGCGGGCAAACCCGCCCTGGTGAGGGACGGAGCGGCCGGAGGGGTCCCGGCGACGCGGGGGTGCATGGCGGGAGCGGGGTAGGGACACCCGCGTTGGACGGGGAGCGGGCACCCCGGGGAGAGCGGGAGGGGGGAACCGAGAGGACGGGGCGCCCGGTGGGACCCTCCGGCGGGATCGGGACGGGGAACCCGGCGGGGACGGGGCGGTGAGGGGCCCGCTAGGAGAGGGCTCCCCGTCGGGGGAACCCCTCTCCGTTGGACCGGGAAGGGAAGGGATCCTCGGTAGGACGCGGTTCCCAGTGGAACTGGGGCGGGGGTTCCAGCAAGACACGGGTCCCCAGCGGGACGGAGGAAGGCGGCTCCCCGGGTTGGACCCGTACCCCGGAGGACCGGGATGTGGTACCGGCGGGCCCGGCTCCCCGGGGGCAGGGTGGCGGGTGGTCCCCGCAGGGCAGGCAGCCCCTCCGGCGGCGGGAGCCGCGCCCGGCGCCGCCACGGCTCCGCGGGCAACTTTTGGGCAAGGCCCCGGGAGCGGCGGGGAGAGCGGGCGGGGTGGGGATGCTTCCTCCCCTCCCCTCCTCCTCCTCCGGCTCCGGCGGCAGCGCTGAGGCCGTGCCCTGTGCCCGCAGCCGGCCGCCCCGCCGCGGGGGCCGGGGGCGGCGGGGGCTGCGCTTGGCGGCGGTGATGGAGAGCCTGCAGCGGCAGCAGGCGGCCCGCCTGGCCCGCGGCCCCGACGGCGCTCCCGACGGCCCCCGGGGAGCCCGGCCCCGGCCCGGCCGCCCGCCGCTCCCCGCCGCCGCCCGGCCCCCGGCCCGCGCCCGCCGCCCGCCGCTGCGGGAGAGGAGGAGGACGACGAGGACGAGGAAGAGGAAGAGGAGGAAGAAGGGGAGCCGCGCGACCCGCCGCCGCCCCCGCACCACGAATGGACCTACGAGGAGCAGTTCAAGCAGGTAAGGAGGCATCTCTGCCCCGGCACCGGCTGCTCCGGGCAGGCATCCCCGGTGTACCCCCATGCTCCCCAAACTCGGGTTCAAACGGGTTCCCCATTCAGCTTTGCCTGAATCGACACCTCTTATGACCCCCACTGCTCCCAAACCTTGTCTGCGTCCCACCCGAAATGGGCAGCACCACGCCCCAGCCCAGACCCACTCGAAGCAGACTTTCTCCATATGCCCATTAACCCTAGACACTGTTGTAATGCCACCCTAAAATGAAACCCCACCAGTACTCATCCGCTGCCCCCAAACCTCATCTTCCCCTGAATGTTCCTCACTGCTCCTGTCCCTAAGCCCTGTCACACCCTATAGGCATCATCACCATCCTGTCTTCTCTGCATCTTCCTGCTGCCGAACCCCATTTCAACCCTGCTTCATGACCCCACCTCCTTGGTGCCCCCTGTGCCTGTCCACAAGCCCTGCATCATAATAGGGTGTCCAGAGTCCAGGATCTCCCTGTGCCCACCCTGATCTGTGCCAGCTCCATTCCTGGTGCTTTCCATAATGGGTAGAACAGGCTGACCCCTGTCCACGGAGGTTTTGCAGAGATGAAAAAGGGCAAGGGCTCTGGTGTGTGGTCACTCCAAGGAGCTGGCGGGCCATGGAGCTGAGTTCCCTTGTATCTCTGCAAGGGCCAGGGCATATTATGGTTTGTCAAGGCAGCTCATTTCTTTGTACTGGAGGGAGTAGCATGTACAGCTTATCTTCTCATTCCTGGTGAGTGTAGGGGAGACCCTTTCGCAGCTGAGATCTGGCACAGGGAAAGAGCTTCAGGAGCTCATATGAAGGATGGAAGAAAAGCCTCCCTGTATTTAATGCGTGTGGATCTCACCTGAGCCGTGTTGTGCGAGCTCTGGTGTGCACACAGCGGGTGCCTGTCCAGGCAAGGGTGTGGGAACGGAGCGCACAGCACCGGGGCAGGTTTGTGATCCCCGTGCACTCAGCTTCGTTGTGGGGAGAGAGAGGCACAGTGGGTGGCAGGGAAGATGTGGGTGAGGGGATAGAACAGACATGTCCCCACACAGCTGTTGTGTGGCTTTTTAGGACGGCACTGCTCAGGGACAGGAGGATGAGGGCACTTCAGTCTCATCCAGTTCTGGCAGGAGATGAAGGGAACAGCAGCAGGGACCCAACTTTTGGCTACTGCTGCCTTTTCCATTTCCAATTGCTCAATGCAATTTGGGGGGGCCGGGGCTCACCCCCTGCCTACGAGGTGGCAGGTACAGGTGCAGACAGGGCACAGGCAGCACATGCTTCCCGGCCGTGCCCGGGGATGCTGCCAGTGCCCGACGCTGCCTTGAAGCAGCCCGGGGAGGGCCGGGGTGGGTGAGCCGCACAGGCCAAACAGCTCGTCCGGGAAGTGTTACATTACACCCCGCTGCACAGAAAAAGGCTGACTGTCCGGTTCCTGGGGTCAGCCGGGAGGTGGGAACCAGCTCCTCCCTCCCGGGGAGGCTAGGAAAGCATCCCCGGCATTTCTCGTCCTTCAGCCTCCCGCCCTGCCCCTGTCTGGGGCTGCCCGCGCTCCTTGTGCAGGGCAGGAATGTTGTGAATAGTGGGAGAGGGATGACAGGAGAGGTTGGAGTGCGGGATAAATACTGCCACAGCTTCCCAGGCTGAGAGCTGGCTCATTCCTTGTTTGCTCTCTTTGGGTTTTTCCAGCCCTGATTGGAAAAGTGACGGACCCCTCATCCAGAGACCCAGCCTGTGTTTCCCCCCTTGTGGCATGTCCCAGCCAGCCCAGGGAACAACGGGATGTCCGTCTGCGGTTTGGAACAGGCTGCTGTGCCAGCTTGCTTTGGGGTCTGCAGGGTGGCTGTGACTTCTGTCCCTCCCCTGAGATCATGCAGGCGGGGACGTACCCCTGCTTGGAAGGGACGTGTCCCTGCCGAGTCCTCCCCAGGCTGCAGGGCTGTGGCTCACCCAGCCTGGGGAACAGGTTCTCCACTCTCTGCAGGGACTAAGTGGGGAGGGTGACTGTGCTTCAGTTTTTGGAGGTTTCCCAGGGGCTGGGCTGTGATGCTGTGGGGGAGGTGGGGGGATCAGCATGTGTCTGCTGGAAAGCTGCTGGGGCAGTGGCAGTGTGGTTGTGAGGGTCCTGGAGCTGGAGAGAGACACTGTAGTGGTCAGAGCAGTATTTCCCACCAGCACTCCCTGCTTGAAACTGCCCAAGCCATCATGCCATCACCCGGGGTGGGGTTCAGGGCTCGTCCCTGCTCTCATCCTCCTGGACTGGGGGCACAGCTAAGTGAGCAGAGACCACCAAATCCAGGCAGTTTGGCAGAAAGTCGGCAGAGAGACATTTCTCCGTCTCTCTGCAGTGGGGAGGATGCCTGGATGGGGTGGGGTGGGAGATTGGTGTAGCTGGGAAAAGATTTCCACACAGCACAGTGGTGCTAGAAGTGGGAGCAGAGGACGAGGTGGTTGTGGCGAAACCCACAGGGTTAATGGGCAAATGCTGCTTTGCATGGAGGAACTTTCTGGGGAAATACCCCACATGTATGCTGTAGTATTATATGCTTCCTGAGGCGCTGGTTTGGGGAGGGGGGGCTGGTGAGACCTTTGCTCTGACTGGGAGGGCTGCTGTAACGTTAGGAGGCTGGGAGACCCCCTCACCCTTGCCTCTTGCATCAGCCCCCGGCGCCGGTTTATGTACATTGATAAGGACACATGGGTAGAGACCTGGGCAAAGGTCTGGGAGGTCTCCACACCCAGGGCTGTCAGGCAGGCCCAGCCCTGATATGGGGGGCACCAAGTGGGGTCTGATTATGTGTTAGCCATGAACCCCAGCTTCCCTAAAGTCTGGGATGCCTGCAGGTTCTAATTCTGTGATGCTGCATTACGTCTGACGTGGAGGGCACAGGTAAGAGCCTGGCATTTCTGGTGCCAAGCTCAGGTCCATGAATTCAGCTTTCCCCCTGGGCAAACCATGCATATAGACAGGGATGGGTGGGCTGGTTTCCTCCAAGTGATAAAAGAAAAGCACCAGAACCTGAGGCTTTCTTCTCCATCCCCTGGGGTGGGAGGGACTCAAACATCTGGGCTTTGCATCCAGCTCTCTTTTAGCAGAGTGTTTGCTGGCAGGAGGATGCCCTCCCTGCCAGGGCCCCTCCAGTGTGTTCACACTCATCTGTGACTGGGGGGATCAGGATCCTCTGAAGCTCCTTCCTCCCTGCCCAGGAGCAAGCTGCAGGGAGTGAGCCCCAGCCAGACCTTTAGGAACTCCAGGATGTCTGTAGCCTCAGTGGTTAATTTGGAGGTAGCTGGTTTTGCTAGCAGCTGTTTGCCATTATCCTCAGCCTAACCCTGGAGTGGCTGTTCCTCCTGCCCTGCCTGTCCCTGATGCCTGCAGTTACCTTTTGCACTCACCCACCTGTCCTTAAAATGCATTTAGGGAGGTCTTGCCAGCTGTGAATGTGTCCACTTGCATCTCGGAGCCTGGAGGTAGACAAAAGACTTCCTTGTGCCACAGAGGGTCATCCCAAAACTGAGTGAAAGGGTCTGTGGTGTGCACCCCCTCCTATCTCTGTTCCTATTGCTTTCTCCTGTGGTGGTGTCCCTGGGGATGGAAGAAATAGAGGCAGGAATGCTCAGAGAATGAAGGTGGCTGAAGAGGGGGACTCTGAGGAGAGGGTAGTGGTCTCCAAGCCCCCTCCTTACTGTCAGTGCATCTTCAACCTAAGTGCAGGACCAAGGGCTCCCAGGGCTGAATTAGAGGGTCTCTGGTGATACTGCAGAGGCAGGGAGGGAAGAATGGGCACAGTGTGTTTGCCCCTGTCCATGTCTGCCTGGAGGCTTTTCTCCAGCAAACCTGTGAGCAGAGCTGTGCCCCCAGTCTGGGACCACCTGCAGTGGGGAGGTGGCATCAGCAGCAAGGGTCAGCATGCTAATGCTTGAAGCTGCAATAGCCCTGGCAACCCAGCAGCAGTGGAGGGCACAGGAGGCCAGGGGGCTGCTGGGGTGTGGCTGGAAGGCAGCACAGGTGTTCTGGGGGCTGTGTGCCCACAGACTAACCTGAGTGTGTGCATAAATGCACATGTAATCATGGGGATACGTGTGTGGGTGTGGACTCACAGGAGTGCCCCTGTGTGTGGCGGTCATTGGGACACCCTGTGTGTCTGTACGGGTCCACATGAGCATGCAGAGTGTGTGTGAGCCTGTGGAAGTGCTGGAATGTGTTTATGGATCCATATGAGCCCACAGGTGTGCATATGGCTGTAGGTGTGTGTATGGCACCATGTATGCCCACACGAGTCTGAACACACCAGTGTGCATGTACAGGCACACATGTGGTGTCCCAGTGTGTTTAGGCACATGCATGCCCATTACTGTTTTGGAATTGCATGGACCCATGGTGCTTGAGGCAGGATTTGAGGGTTAAGCCCCCTCCAAGGCCACCTCTTGCCCAGCCTGCAGTGCTGAGCAGTCCTGGTGGTGCCAATCCCCCACTCCCACTGCTGCCCCCAGAACACTTCCTGGCCCCTCTGGAGCCTGGGGATGCTCAGAGCTTCAGAAGCTGCCACAACACTATCTTACAGCCAGGGGTCCAAAGGATTTGGGCTCCAGAGAGGAGGTGTTAAAACTAGTTGAGGGTGTGAGAATACCCTCACTGTGGAAGGGACAGAAGCACTATCAGGAGCTCATACTGAGCTGCTTCCAGCTCCCTCCCCTGCTGCCTCCCTGAAATCCGATGCTAGTTGAGTCTTTGGGGAGGATGCACCCCCTCATCAACTTGAGCTCCAATAATCCACTAATTGTGTCAATAATGGAGGTAAATCTCCTGTGCTGCCAGCCAGCTGGGCAGGGCTGCAGCAGGGAGGTGGGGTCTGGGGTGGTGGACTGGTCTCATGGATGGATGGATGGATGGATGGATGGATGGATGGATGGATGGATGGATGGATGGATGTGCACCAGGATTGTGTGTGTGTGTATGCATTAGTGTGGACAGGGTCTGTGCAGAGGGGGATCACATACAGGGGCTGTGTGAGTGTGCTTGGTGGGGCTGTTTGCCCATGGTGAGGCTGCACAAGGAGAGCATGCTCATGTGTGTGCATCTGCAGAGCAAGCTGCAGTGTGCACGAGTGTGCAGAGGGTGAGCAGACTCTACGTGGGGGCTGTGGAAGCCTGTCCCCTGGGGCACAGGGCACCCACTGGAGATGCCTCTGTTGGTGAGGCTGTGTTCTCCATCATGGATCCAGAGCTTAAGTCCCATGTCTATTGGAGGGTGTGAGTGAGAACCAGGCCCAGATGCTCTTTCTGCTCAGGCACACAGCTCTTCCAGAGCCCGAGGTGGGGGCTGGGGTTGTTTTCATAGGGTGTATTTTGGGGGTGCCACCAAGCTTTCCTTCTACATAGTCCTTTCAAAGAAGTTGCAGGAAGGGGGTGAGACTGGAGGTGCATGGTGAGGAGGGGGATTGAACAGCCCATGCACATCCCAGGCATGCACACAGCCCCCGAGATGTGCACCCTGTATTCACACAGCCCTGCAGCAGGTGTGTGCATGCACAGACCCCAGTGTGTGCTGGAGCATGCCCTGTGTGCTCACCCATGCAAGTACCATGGGGTGCGTGTGCATGTCCCCTGGGGACACCTGGGGTGGTGCTGGTCATGGACAGGGTCCCATAGCTCCAGTCACCTGGGAAAGGGGTCAAACGGGAAGGGTGTCCCACGTCTTCAGTCACCCGTGGAGGGGTCAGAGGCAGGCAGGGACGAGGATGGAGGGGGAGGCAACACGGAGAGGAAAGCAAGGATGGAGGGGGAGGCAGTGGCGTAGCAAGCGCCGGTGGGTCAGGGAGGTTAACCCGAACAAATCCACTCATTGACTCCCTGCCTGCTCAGCCATGAACGAGTAACAAGGGGCTGATCATGGGGGACGTGTGTTTGCCAGGAGCCAGGGCTGCCTCTCTGTATCACAGCCCCCAGACAGGACAAGGGGCCATGCCATGAATGGTGCCCATGGTGGCACCACACAGCCATGGGCAGTGTGTTTCCTGTGCCCCAGCCTGTGGGGGAGCCATGCCAGCACCCCCTGCCTCAGTTTCCCCTCCTGCAGAGTGAAGCAGGAGGCTGGGGACTCTGTGAGCCCCCCACATCACACCAGGGGCAGGCTGTGGGTGGGGGGCTGTCCCAAGGCCAGCGCTTGCCAGCAGACCTTGTGCGGGGCGGGTTAATGTTTGCAGCAGGCAGCCCTCCCGGGAGCGGCTGCGGTGGGAAGGGGGTTTTAATGACCTGCCGGATCTGCCGCATTATCAGCGCTGATTAAACCTGCCTGCTCTATAAAGCGCCGTTAAATATTAAGCATGATGAAAGGCTTTGAGGGGGAACCACAGCGCTGGGAGAGGTCCCCAAACAGAGATGTCAGGCCACAGGGGTGGGGTGGCTGCTGAGGTTGGTGGTGTTGGGATGAGTGAGCACCCTGCCCCCCTCAGGGCTGTGGGGTCGGGGGAGCAGTGTCCCCCCGAGAGCCAGCACTGCCTTCGAATGCAGCCGGCCGTCCCGGCAGAGCCGTCCCGTAACCATTAACTTATTAACAACTGGTGGAAGAGGCGAGTGGTGGCTTGCAAGGTCAGGGGGTGGTTTGTGCCTGGCGGGAAGTGAGCTGCCCCCCAGCTCTGGCAGTGGGGATGGGCAGGGAGGGACCTGCAAACCCTTAGTTCGTTGTGTGTGCCCCATGGCAGGGAAGACTCTTACTGTGGATACTGTTGGGATCCCTGGACCTCAGCAGGGCTGTGCCTCAACTCGGAATGGCCAGATCCTGTGGTTACCTGCAGTGTAAACTGAGGCATGCCAGCAAGGCACAGGGGGGGACACACCAGTGTCTGGGTGCTTGGCTGTGCACTAACCATCTTCCTCGGGAAGGATATCAGAGGCAATAGTTGAGCTCCAGAGAGGTGCAGTGACTCCAAAACAGTGCATCAGCAGTCAGCCACCCGTGGTGTGTGGCTGGGGGGTGCAGGGAGGTGAGCATTACCTGGGCGTGCTGCGTGAACAGAGGCCAGATGGAAAAATTAGCAGTGTGGCTAATCAATGTGGTGGATATTAAGCAGCTCAGGGCTGGGGGGTTTGCATGGTGGGGGGGAGCTGAGCAGGATCCAGGATCGATACAGCTCATATTAAGTGGATTAAATCCTGGCTGCCGATGTGAGCCCTTGCTGCCAGCAGGAGGTGGCAGCTGAGCAGGGACTGTGGGGGTCCCACTGAGATTGCTTCCCTTGGCAGCAGGGCCCGGGGGGACTGGGTGAGGACTCACTGAGAAGGGGCAAGCTGGAGTGCCTGGGGGGTGGCTTTGCACCTCGTCACATCCTTCCTGTGACCTCCTAGCGGTGTCAGCTATGCTAAGGGGTCTCAGGGACTGAAGCTTCATCTCTAGAAGCCCTCCTGGCTCCAGGAAGGTCATCTACTGGTTGAATGAGTGGTGCTAACAATGTTACTTAATCGTGGGGAGGAGGAGAAGGAGGAGGAAGGACAAGGTCTATTCAGGTCCTGTTAATAAACCATGTTTGACCCGCTGACCTTTAACCTGCCTGACAAGCACCGTTATCCCCATCCCTTAAGGAATATAGATGTCACCATGGCAATGGGATGACAGGAGGGAGCAGGTCCAGGAGCTGCACCCAGTGTCGGGTGTGGGACGAGGACACACTGAACTAGTCCTGTACAAGCACCCAGGCCAGCAGTGCCAGGTCGAGGTGAGGTGCTGCTGGGATTCCAAGGCCAGTGGGGTGGCCAAGCATGGGTTCCTGAGGTCAGCAGAGCAGGGCTGCGCTGTGCACCAGCAGGATATCGATCCTGGGGCTTGACAGTTTAATACTTCCGTTTATAGAGGAATATAGTTACATCGATGGCGTTAAATGAGTTACTAATTATATCAATACAAACACGATTAAAAGGGTCCTTGCTCATAGGTCACCACAAGCAGGAGCTGCAGGTTGTGTTGCACAACTGCCACTGGGCAAGGCTCAGACCACTGCTCCAAGGCACATGGCAGGGGGATGCTCTGGGGACACACATGTCCTGCGGGGTCAGGGGTGCCCATCCATATGGAGTGCCTGTCTGGGGTTGTGACTGCATGTGTGGGACTGTTCATCCCCTTCTGGAGTTCTGTGTTCCTGTTCGGGGCTCTGTGTGCCCGTCTGGGGTTGTGGATGCACGTACAGGATTTGTATGTGCATATATGGGTTTGTGCCTGTCTGTTTGGGGTTGTGCACATATATATGTGGCTCTGTTTGCCCGTTTGGGGCTCTGCATGCCCAACTGGGATTTGTGCATGCCTGTCTAGGGTTGTGCATGCCTGTCTAGAATTGTATATTCTGTTCTGGGGTTGTACATGCCCCTCTGGGGCTGTTGAGTGCCTGTCCAGAATTGTGTGTATATATGGGTTGTGAACATTTGTCTGGTGGTGTGTGTTCCAGCCTTGGGTCATGGGTGCACATACGGCAGTGTGCGTGTTCCATCTGGGGTTGTGCATGCAGGTTTGGAGTGTGTGCCCATGATGCATGTATGGGGTTGTGAATGCTCCTGCAGTCTGGTGTATGCCCGTGGAAGTCTGGGCACACACCAGACCGCTGTACATGCTTGTAGGAGGCTGTGCACTTCCAGACGTGGCTGTGTAGGGATTTGTGCCCATGTGCATTGTGTGTGCATGTGCATCACAGGCTTGTGCACGCTCCTGTGATGTTCTGCGTGCCCCTGTGGGGCCGTGCACTCCAGCACGAGGCTGTGCAGGATGTCCATTCCACCTTTTGTGTGGCACTGGGGGGGCTCCGTGTCCCTGTGCAGGGTTGTGCCTGTGCTTGTGTGGAGCTGTGCAACGCCCACGAGGGCTGTGCACACTCCTGTGGGGTTGAGTGGACGCACACAAGGCTGTGCACGCCTGTGGGGTTGTGCATCCCCACATGAGCTAGTGGCAGCCCGTGCAGGGTTATGTACACCCAGGTGAGGCATGTGTCCCTGCACAGTGACTGTGTGTCACCCAGGAGACCTCTTCTCCAGCCTGAGCATCCCCAAATCTCATGTAACACCCGTGCACCCCAGGCATACCCAAGGGCCATGCTGGCTTGTCCCCAATTAACTAGCTCAGCTCTCATCTCCACTTAAAAGCTGACCTTTGCTCCCCGTTTGATGTAATGTGTTTTTGCATCTCAGTGCCCCACAGATAAAAGGTTAGAGGTTAATAAACAGTGGAAAAATAGAACCTGGCCCTTGGAGGTCACACCTGTTTTGGGGGCTGCAGTCAGTATCAGCCTACTCTGGGTGGGATCCTGCCTGCATGGATGGGAGGAGAAACACGAGTGGCACCCAGGGCAGAGGTGTGTGGGTGCTGAAGCTCATCTGTGGGGAACACCTCGGGAAGGCCATGGCTTCACCTTGCAGCAGGATGAGTGGCAGTTGCCAGTTTTGGGGGTTTGCCCCTGCCTTGACAAGTCAGATGTCAGGGGATGTTGAAGCGCTCTGGTGTAGTTTCCAGAGGCAGGGACTGGCAGGGAAATGCAGGAAAAGCCTGGCTGACACAGCCTTCCTGGGGCAGAAATCAAAGCAGCTTCCTGGAGCTCTGCTCAGAGCCTGACCTAGTTACTGTAATCAATGGCTCGGGGACCTCCTGGAAAAGAGCAGGCGTTGGGGAGGGGGCATAGAGTGAGGCAGGGAACACTGCGGTGGAGAAGGACACAATACTGGCACCCAGGGGTCAGGGCACTTCAAGAGCACCTAGCTGCAAGGAGGGGATAGGTGGGTGATCCAGAGAGCAGGGAAGCAGGAAAGAAGGATCTCCATGGAGCTAGGCAGTCAGCACCTGTGGGTATGCTGTGTGTCTGGCAGTTCTACCCCTAGACAAAGTTAGGGATAGGCAGTTAGCACCGTTCTGTCCTGCCAGGAGACGGACAGCTGGCACCTGAGTTAGACAAGGGACTGTGTTGGGTGTGTCTGCTCAGTGGTGGGAACTGTGGGGTCTGTAGAAGCATCCTCACATCCCTGTAGGTCCCCACATTCTACCATTCCTGCATCCCCACATCTCCATGTCCCTGAAGTCCCTTCACCCCATATCCCTACATTCCCACGTCTCTGGATTCATGTGTCCCGACTGCATCCCTGCATCACCCCATCTCCACCTTCCCTGAGTCCCTGCAACCCCACATCCCTATATTCCCGTATCTCTGCATTCGTGTGTCCCCATGGCATCCAGCCCCATCCCCACATCCCCGTGTCCCTGCAGCCTTAAGCACAGCTCCCTTTATCTGTCTGGTGAATGATGTTCTCTGTGGAGTGGGGGTGTGCTCCCTTTCTATTGGTTTTTAACGGCCTTTCCCAGCACAATTGTGTTTTAAACGACTCTATTTTGTGCCTGACTTTGTTTTCCAGCTTGCATTTCTTTGTATATGTTTTGGAAATCCATTCTGGACTGCTGAGTTTTGTTTCTTTTCAATGGCTTTAAATTCTTGCCGGGCTTGCTGGGAGGAATTGGTGTCTATAGTGTCTTCGATTGGTGCTAATTTTTCCTTCATGTGCTCTGACTTTTACTGCTGGGCCATCGATCTGTCAGGCTCCAATTTGTCATGGTCACTCAGGCGCTGTGCTGGAATCAGGCGAGCCCGGACTTTCACACAGAGCCTGCACTTCGTGTCCCTGCTCTAGGGGCTGCACTCACTTCCCCAGTGCTGCCCCTCAGCTCAGGCTGTGTCCGTGTGTCCAGACCACCCAGCACACAGAAGCATCCTCACAGCCACATGTTTGAGTCTGTGCAATCCTGTGCACGTGGCAGCCCTGGCACTTGCAGCTCCCTTGATGGTGCCAGTGCCATGGTCGAGCCAACTTTTCCTTCCCCAGGATGGGATCAGCCCCCACTGTTCGGGTGGGCCTGTGTCCCTGTGAGGGGTGAGGGCTGAGGAGGATGCTGATCCCATGCTGGGACTTGGGGACCACCAGCACTCAGCAGTGCCAGAGCAGATCTGAGCATTGCAATCCCGGGGTCCTGTCTGGGGTTTGGGTTTGCTAATGCCTCTGGGCTGTGATTCTTGCATGTAAGAGGGCGAGGGGCAGGACAAACTGAGGCACGGACTCATCGTCTCCACAGCAAAGATTCAAAGTAGTCAATGGTCTGTGGGAGCCCATGCCAGACCCCAGGCACGGGGAGAGCCCACATCCAGGCAGAGGGTGTGTCAGGGGATTCCTTTAGTTGTGCACAGGGTGCTTCTTGTTGCTGGCAGAGCAGGCAGGTGGGGCCAGGGGTGATGCCAGGTTCTGGCACAGGCAGTGTTTGGCCCCAGGCACTGCTCCCCTCTCTGTTCTCACCTACATGTGCTGGAAGCACTGACCACTCTCTCTCTCCTGCCTCCAGCTCTATGAACTGGATGAGGACCCAAAACGCAAGGAGTTCCTGGATGACCTCTTTGGCTTCATGCAGAAGAGAGGTAAAGGTGGGTGGCTGGGGTGGGTGCCGCTGCCACCCCTGCCTCGACTGCTGGGGGGCTCACGGTGTGTTTTTCTCAGGCTCCAAGCTGCTCCACATCTCTGCAAAGCCCTCAGGCATGTCCTGCGGTGCTCCCCTGGCCTCCCCCTCACCCCAGGCTGGGGCAGCTGTCGATGCCTGCAGATATCTTGTGCCCATTAGCGATGCCCAGCAGGGATGCCCACTAGAAACACCTGGGTGGGGATGTCCATTAACATAGTCCTTGGTGACAAGCGTTAGCAACACCCGTTAATAGCAACACCCGTGAATGATGGCCATTAGCAGTTTTCAGGCCGCTTTAGGAATGCCTGGTGGGAATGCCCTTGGCAGTGCCTATTAGGGCTCCCTGTTAGCAGCGCCTGCTGAGGATGCCCACCTCAGCACCTCTCAGGGATGCCTGCAATTTACGGGAGTGGGGCCAGCAATGCCGGCAGCGCCGGGCACCCAGGGGTTAAGGGCTCGCCAGCCAACCCATCCTCATCGGAAATCTTTGCTATCGGCACGGGGAGCCGAGCGGCTCGCGGGGACTCGATAAATGCTTTAACCTTCGCCCTCCCCGGCCGGGCCTGCGACAATTAAAAGTTGCCGAGTGCGGGCGTGTGGCCGGCCGTATTAATTAGAGCCTTTTGCTGGTGTGTGGATTAATGAACAAGCCGCTCGATAGCCAGTAAACCCCAGGCAGAGGTTAATGCCGAGCTAATTAACGGGGAAAGGCTGAGGGGGGTGCAGGAGCTTTGGGGCTGGCTGTGCATGGGGCGAGGGAGGGCAGAGAAGGGCAGTCACCTGCACGCCCTGCCCATTGGAAGGGTGGTGAGGGTCCCCACCTGGCTGTGGGGGTGCAGAGATTGACTTTTAGGCTGGGCTGGGACACCACAAACTTGTTGTACTCAGGGGTGTGTGGTGAGTGGCTGGCACTGAGCCATAGGGCTCACTCTGGGGCCAGCTATAGGCTGTGGATGGGTTGGGTGCTGCCCCGTGGGTGCCCCCTGGCCCTGGTACAGAGCTGTGGGGAGTGAGGGGGAGCATCAGCACTGCCTTGGCCCCCCAGCATCCATCAGCTACAAGATTCATGGGCTGCTCTGCAGCTTCATTATCTCTCTCTCCAGAGCTAATTAACTCCCTCGCTATTGGGGCTGGGGCTAATTAACTAAGTGCCTGCTGGTGTGGGGAGGAGGGAGGGAGCCTAATGCTTCCCTGACAGTGCTACTGCACATCCCTCTGTGTCTGGATATCCCACTCCTGTGCCCTCCATCCTTTCTGTTCTGCCTCTCCTCCAAGTGGGTGCCATCCCTCTGGGGAGGGCAGGCAGGGTGTGGGTGCACAGGTGCAGGTTTGCAGGGATGGATGTGCATGAACCTGTTGGAGGAGACTGGGGTTTTGGGCTGAGGTACCAAAGAGAAAAGGGACAGAAGAGCTGAGGTACAAGGACAGCATCCCAGGGATCACCAAGAGCTGGGTAAGAAGCAGTACCCAAGAATCACTCCAGATGAAGCAGGGGCATCCAGAAGTGCATGAGCAGGGGACTGTGAAACCCAGGCTGTGTCCCCAAGGTCTCCAGGAGGGATTCATGTCCACAGGGTGAGCCCTGCTGAAAGGGATTGCATCCCCCCACTATCTCTCAGGACAGTATCAGCACTGACATTTTTCAACAGAGTGGAAAATTTGTAGGGCTGAAAAATGGGTTGTGGGGCAGACCCTCTGAGGCCAGCCCATGGCACAAGGGCACAGCTGGCCCTGGTGGCTCCTGGAGGCAGTACCACCACCACCATCAGATACAGGGTGCAGGCAGTGGGGGCAGCTCATGGCCATGCCCCAATTTCTGTGGCACCTCAAAGATAGTAATTAGGGACAGAAGGGGGCTATTTCTGCATTTGCTTACTGGGGTCTGCATTCCCACACCACACCCCCACATCCCATTTCAGCACCAAGCTGAGTGCCCTGCTGATAACACGCGGCTATTAATCAATCAAGGCGCTAATTGCAGCACCACAATGGCTGCATCACCTCCCTGGGCTTTTGTGCCCTTGGCCCTGGCTGGGGCTGGGGCCATCACTCTGTGGGGATGCAGACAGGTGCCTTTGTCAGTGGGACAGGCATCAGCCAGGCACCCTGCAGAACCCTGAGATTAATGGCGAGGCACTTTCATAAGCCAGCAAGGCTGGAGAGGGGAGAAGAGAAAAGAAATCCATGGGCCATTGACTGAGGGCTGAGACCCTGCAAATTCGTTGGCATTGGGGGTGAGGGAGAGCCCTCAAACTGGGCCCCCCCAAGGTGATGGGTCTTGAGCCAGCAGCCCTGAGCAGCGCTGGTGAGCAGCTGACAGCAGATGTCAAGTCAATATCTCTGCCTTTCTCCCAGGAGGATAAACTCCTCTCCCCCTTCCCGACCTGGTGAACAACACAGACACACACACACACAAAAAAAAAAAAAAAAAAAAAAAGTTAAATGAACTCAGTAAAAGAATAAAAAGAGCTCATTTTTCAGGCTTATGTGAAGAAGCCAAGCCAATATCAGGGCCATAAATTAGGGATGCTGGAGGGTGGCGGTGAATGACGGCTTCGTTTGGGGGCGAAGCGCAGTCGTGACAGCCTCCCTTGGCCAAATGGATGGCTTTCCAATACTGCCTGTGCCCCGCCACCTCGCAGGAGGAATAAATATGGGGTGGAATGGCACAGGATGGGACAGGATGGGATGGGATGTGGTGCTTGTCCCTCCTCTGCCCAGCTTCCAGTGAATGCCCAGACCATCGTTCCAAGGAGGCATGGAGCACAGCAAGGCTGTGGGGTTATTTGGGGGTGCTGAGAAAGTGGGCAGGGGTTTTTAAATGGGCTTGGTGGCTGTGGAGACCATGCTGATCTATACTGGGCTCACAGAACCCTGGCGAATCCATATGCCCTTGCCCCATAGCCTCATAGTGGAGGGTGATGCTGGGGCACCAGGAGTCAGGGTCTCTGCTGAGAGCAGTTGAAGAGGATTTGGGGTCAGGTTTCTTGAAGCAGGGCACTAAAGTCCTTTAAGCAGAGGAAACTTCTGGGCCATCTGTAGGGTCAAGAGGTTTTTTGGAAACTCTTTGGAAAAGTCTGGAGCTGGAAGAGTAAACCTCGCCATAGAGAGATGGTAGGGTGAGTCCTCCCAGAAGGGTTGTGAGGGTCCTCCCTCTTCAGAAAGGTTATAGGATGGGTCCCTTTTTAAAGTGTAGATGAAGTCTCTCTTTATGAGACTCTGAAAGAACATTACAGAGCAAGTCATACTAGGATGCTCTGAGAGATTTTATAGGTTGATGCTGTAGAGATAGCTCTGAGAGCCTTATCTAAGTTTGCAGGAGGTACTTTGCCCATCCCACTGTAGCTCCAGGTACTGTGTCCATCCCAGATGAGAGCATACCCAGCCCCACTGACAGCTCCATCGAAGGTGACCCTCTGCCAGCATGCTGGGGTGTCCCCTGCTTTTTGGCACAGTGCTACTCTCCCAGGCATCCTGGGGTCCTGCCTGCACCGCAGGTGCCCATGGGTGCTCACCTGGGCATAGAGAGATGTGCCTCCTGTTGTGGGTACCTGCAGTGACAGTGGGGGGAGGGTGGGGGCTATGACCCCAGGTACAAAGGGCCCCTCTGGGCAGCCCCCCACACCCTCTTCTGTCTCCTGTGTGCCTCTGGAAGGGACACCAGTGAACCGCATCCCCATCATGGCCAAACAAGTGCTGGACCTGTACACACTGTACCAGCTGGTGACAGACAAGGGTGGTCTGGTCGAAGTCATCAACAAGAAGATCTGGCGGGAGATCACCAAGGGCCTCAACCTACCTACCTCCATCACCAGCGCTGCCTTCACCCTCCGCACACAGTGAGTGCCTGGCAGCGCGGTGGGAGGCGGGGGACCCCTGTCCTGGGGCACCCGCGGGATCAGACGTCCCAGAGCCCTGCGTGGGGTCTGACATGGGGTACCACAAAAGTGGATGGAGGGCTCTGCTCCTTCCCAAGGGCTCTTTGCTCTGCACGGCACTGGCTAGGAGATGCACGACTGTGGGTGTCCCCCGGCTCTCTCCCCGTGCAGATACATGAAGTACCTGTATCCCTACGAATGTGAGAAGCGGGCGCTCAGCTCTCCTGGAGAGCTCCAAGCTGCAATTGACAGCAACCGTCGCGAGGGACGGAGGCAGACTTTCGGCACAGCACTCTTCAACTACTCGCCAGGCAGCACCCCAACCCTGCTGGGCACTCCCAAAATGCCTCTGCCAGCTCTTAGCATCTCCACACACAGCTGTGGCCAGCTTAGCCAAGTGCACAGTGTTAAGAAAGGTGGGTAAGGATTTCACCTGCCCAGTAACAGCCATCTCTTCCCAGGGATGGACACTGCTCTTTAGCAGCAGGGATGTTCCCAGGGATGTTCCCTGTCTGCTCGTGCCCATTTTGCTTGGGGAAAATAGGAACAATATTGTTTTTTAGTCCCTTTCAGGGTGTGAAAAAAAGTGTATTTTCCCTGGCTTTGGAGAAGGACCAAGCCCAGGTGTTGGGAGTGGTGGCCTGCCCTGCCCCATTGCTGGTGGGGTGGAGGTGGGGTGGTGATGAGGGTGAGCTCTCTTGGTCATTGCAGAGGACGGAATGCTGGCAGCATCAGTGCCAGGGCGCATTGCTATCCCAGTGGGACTGGCTGGCCACCATCTCACAGCAGCTCAGGCTGCAGCTGCCTCACAGGCAGTGGTGCTGGAGCAGCTGCGGGAGAAGCTGGACACAGGGGAGCCCCCGGAGAAGAAGGTGGCTCTGACAGCGGAGGAGCAGCAGCGGCTGGTGCAACACGCACTTCAGCACAACCTCCTGGCCATGGCCTCCCAGTTCCCCATGAATGTCAAGATCTCCAACCGAGGTAAAGAGATGCAACACTCAACCTTGGTTATCCCTTTCCCTGGAACCTGAGGTGGGAAAGCAGCAGCAACTGGAGAGGACGATGCCCAGAGGGACTGGGTCCCGGCTTATCTGTCTCGGACAGGTTCTTGTTTCTGTTTCGCTTAACACTCATATTGGTATTTCCTTTCCCCAGATGACAGACAGGAGACCGCATTGAACCTGTCCACCAACAGCATTAGCAGTATCAACATGTCAATAGAAATAAATGGAGTTGTCTACACAGGTAAATAGAAGGGCCGCTTGGCCCGTGTAATTGCGGCCGGGAAATCCAATAACTTATAGCCACTGCCTGGCCAGCAAGTCCTTCCTTCAATCTGATGTCTTTACTATAAAATCCATCGTAATGAAGTGGCAGGGCTTGGGGAGAGGGGGCAGGAGAAGGAGGGGGTTGACAAGGATGGAAGTTGGCCCAGAGCAGGTGCTAGCGATGGGCTAAAGGGGGGGGTAAATAGATGGACAGATGGACAGACTGTGGCTGAGAAGGGACCCTGCACCTAGAGTCATTCCACACCCTGAGGTCCCAAGGGATGGCCTTGGATTTGGGGTCACCCCAATGTTTGTGTGCCCAAAAGATCTCTGGCTGGGTGTGGGGCTTCACTGATTGCAGAGCGTGGTGCAGGGAAAGATGTTGGGGTGCTTTGCTGGAGCAGAGGATCCTTTGGGGTGCCAGTGTGCACCAGCTTGGCTAAGCAGCCCATCACATAACCCCCAGATCCATGCGTGTACTGCTGAGACGCCCCACAATTAAAATAGATGGCTTTGCCTTCAGAACTTAAATATTTAACAAGCTGGAAAGGTCAGGGCTAAGCATCATGTGGGGCTGCCAGCCAAATGGGCCCTGGGCCATCCCCAAGGATGCCTGGGGGAGGGAAGACACCACAGGTGATGAGAGGGAGCTGAAGCCCTGTGAGGTTTGGTCCCACACTCCCCAGCCTGGGTGCTGGGGGCCAGGTTCCAACCCTGGGCTTGCCCTAACCTGTTGTTCTTGTCCCCCAGGTGTCCTGTTTGCCCGCCGGCCCTCAGCCACCCTGGCACCCGGTGGAGGGAGCACCCAGACGCGTCCAAACCCCATGCCTGCCCCAACCCCCCTGCTCCCAGCCTCCTCTCAAGGCCACACTCCCACTAGCACCTCGCCATAAGGCAGCTGTAGCCCC
This sequence comes from Muscicapa striata striata, assembly GCA_030060385.1. Taxonomy (NCBI): domain Eukaryota; kingdom Metazoa; phylum Chordata; class Aves; order Passeriformes; family Muscicapidae; genus Muscicapa; species Muscicapa striata. The sequence goes on along the minus strand of JAREIS010000199.1, from coordinate 481,479 downwards.
TCCCTGAAAGCAGCCGGGGGTGACCAGAGTCTGGGGGGCTGAGCTGTGGGACCCAGCTGGGCCACCAGGGTGGGATGGGTGGCCCAGAGGTGCCTCTTGCTGCAATACTGAGCTGTGTCCATGCAAGGCTGTGAACACCCACGCTGGCCCTTCTGTCCCTTCATCCCCACACACACACACACACACGTTCTTCCCAAAGCACCACCCCCAGGTGACCCCCCTCATACATCTCCTTCTGCCCTGATGCCTGGGGGCCCCCAGGACCTGCATGCTGCATCCCCCTACATCCTGCAGCCCCTAACCCACCTCAGTGCACGCACTACTGCCCCTGTATGCACCTAAATGCATACACGCCATCCCCTGCACACACCCTTGGTGCCCACATTGCCTCTCCATACACACCCTCCATGCAAACACCACAGGCACCAAACTCTGCAGCCCCTATTAATCATAGCCCCCATATACTGCAGCCCCTATATATATTCTGCACCCCCTACCCACTGCAGATGCCCCTACCCAGCCCTCCTGTGCTGCCTGGGCTTGCTGCTCCTGCCCTGAGACACCCCCAGGGTAGTGGCATCTCAGCCCCCCAGGTCCTCAGCTCAGGGGGATCACCCGGGGGGGGGCAAACAATGGGGATATTGGTGGGAATGGTGGGGGTGGAGCTTATTGGGGTGGGGCTGGGGTTGGGGGTTAATGTCGGGGTGGGGCTTGGTGGGAGGAGAGCAGGGTTGCCCAAGCAGAGCTCCCCCACCACCAAAGACTGCCTGGGTGCCAGGGTCCCCACATGGGTGACAGGGAGACAGAGGGCACTCTGAACTACCTCGTTGGGGCTGGGCGGGCGCCTCCTCCCCCGCGTGTGCCCCAGGGTGCCAAAGCAGGTGAGCGTGGAGCGATGCTCACCTCTACCTCAGCGTGGGGGGTTCGGCGGCGCCGGCTGTTCGCAGCACTCCGTCCTCAGCAGCGCCACTCTGTGTGTCTATTAAAGGAAACGAGCTCCTGAACCAAACCTGTGCTGAGGGTGGTGTGCAGGGTGTGGTGCCACCCACCGAGCTCCAGGGCCCAGTCTGGGGGTGCAGGACACCCCAACAGTTTGTGATACTCCTGGGTAACAGCTGTAGTGCCTTTCACAGCGTGCCTCATGCTTGCCTCCAGCTCAGTTTCTGAGAGCTCTGAGTTGCAAACAGGGGCCCTACACTCACCAGATCTTTCAGACATGGGCTGGATCAGACCAACTCCAGCCGTGCCAGCTAGGCTTGGGGCTTGCCCCCAGAGGCAGCTCACCCATAGGTGGGGATCCCATTAGGCTGCCCTTGCCAGGGAAGGAAAGATGACACTGGAGGTGCTGAGACCATGCCCATGGGGCTGTGAGGTTGCACCTGGTGAGATGCCAGTAGTCCGGCACCAGCTTGGTGCCCGAGCCATGCCCACAGAGGACACAGGTGACCATGGTGGAGCTGGGAGGCACACACACATATGTGGGTGGTCGTTTGTGCTGTCTTGTACAAACTCCAGCATGCACGCTCAGACCGGCACAGTCGTGCTCACACGTGGACTTCCAGATGTGGGCAGCCACCTGTACATTTGAAGAGGCACAGGAGACTCCTGTGGGGACACTCTGGCTGGAGGCAGCCACTAAGAGTGGTCCCTGGCACCCAACGGGACAGAAATTCCTGTTTGAGAGTCCCCCCCTGAGGCCAGACTCGGACCTCTGGGGACACCCTGAGCTTCCTGGGGACAACCACGGTTCCTCAGGTGTGGCCCTTCGAGGACAGCCCCCAGTCCCTCGGGGACAGCCACAACCCGGACTCCCGCCGGGATTGCCAGGGCAAGGGAGCACCCCCAGCCCGGGCCCCCAAGCCCACCCGGGGAGCGATGTCGCTGTCCAGGGTGCTGCAGCAACGCTGCCTGCTCAGGACCCAGCCTCGGGACACGGGCGTGACACGGAGGGCGAGGGTGTCACGCTGGAAACGTGTTGAGAGCACGGAGGTGACACAGAAGCCCTGCGGAGTACCGATGGTCTGGCCACCGTGGATGGGGGGAGGTTCATGAACAAGGGGTGTGTGGGGGGGTTGTTTGTGAGTGTAGCAAGCAGAGCTGGAGTGGGATTGATGCAGCCTTAATTGGGGTCTTGTGTCCCTTTGCAGTGCTGTGGAGGGCTGGCCACAGCTCATCGAGCACCGCAGCCCCAGGGAGCCGGCAGGGCACATGCGGGCCCGCGTCCCCGCTCATTACTGGGCTCAGAGGGTGATGTGTGTTTCCATGCTCCCTGGGGAGCTTGGGGACACAGCTGCTGTCACCTGAGTAACCAGCCGTGATTGATGCCTGCTTCCCCATGTCCTGCAGAGACTGTAATTGAGCAGGAGAGGGAAGGTGGAGGATGAAGGGACAATCCAGCCCAGCCGACAGAGCACTGGATCCAGCTTCAGCACTGGGCTGGGGGCAAGTGGTTGAATCAGTGTGCCCCTGCAGGCTCTAGGGATGGGGATGTGGTCAAAGGCCTGCTCTCATTCCCAAGGAGCAGGTAACACACACTGTGTGCTGGGCTGTGGGTGATCAGTGATGCAGCTGCAGCTTCATTCCAGGGCTTGCAAGCTGGATGGGACTCGAAAGGGTAGATGGGGACAGTCCCAAAGCCCCCCCAGTGCTTGAAGCCCAGGACTGCCTAAGTTTCTCACCTTAGGGTATGGGTGGTCTGGGAGCCTCTACTGTGTTTGGGGCATTGTCCATCATGCTGGGCCCAGGCCACAGTAGAGCTGGTACCCTCTAAGCACAGACCATCGCTGTGTGCAGAGCCCCTGGCCCCCCTGCAGTCCCCAGCCCCCCCCCTGCAGCCCCCAGGTGCTTCTGCTAATGAAGCCGTTTCTATTTGTTGCCTTTGTGGAACAAAGCTCAGCTCTTCCCCTCTGAAGATCCCAGTTATCGATCCCTGGGAAGAAAAGGCAGCACACATGGAGCCTCAGCCTTCTCCTGCTGCCTGAGTGCTCTGCACAGCTCCTGCAGGTGATTGGGGGGGTATAAGGGCTGCTGGGGCACTGGGCCACCCCACAGCTCCTTCCTGCATCCTGGTAGCCTGTACAGTGTTCAGGAGGAGCATACCTGCAAGGACAATGATTTGTCAGGGCACGGTGGCTTTAGCTTTCAGCAAAGAGCAGTGGGAGGGTTCCCCAAAGCCATACAGCCCACATTACCAGCAATGTTAGCAAAGTATCTGCTATTAGCAGGTGTTTTTAATCTAAAAGTGTAGCCTGGAACCTTGACTTGGTGTTCCCTGGTACTTGGGCTATGGCAGTGCAATACCCAGGCCCATATTCATGCATGACTGCTGAAGTCATTTGTTCATGACGGGGCAGGGAGAGGCTAAGCCCTGGGATACAGAGAATTACATCAGAAGGTGCTTTGGAAATTCACAAAATCATCAGGGCAGGAAGGGACCTCTGGAGATCATCTAATCCAACACCCCTGCCAAGGCAGGGTCACCTGGAGCAGGTGACACAGGAACATGCCCAGGTGGGCTTGGAATTCTCCAGAGAGGAAGACTCTACCACCTCCCTGGGCAGCTGTTCCAGTGTTTTGCGATTCTCAACATAAAGAAGTTCTTCCTTCTGTCTTAGCTTAGACCATTGCTTCTCATCCTGTAACAGGGCAGCACTGAAAAGAGTCTGGCATCACCCTCTCTGATACCTGCCTTTGCAATATTTGTATGCATTAATGAGATTCCCTCTCAGTCTTTTCTCCAGACTGAACAGGGCCAGCTCCCACAGTCTCTCCTCAGAAGAGAGATGCTTCAGACCCCAAATCATCTTTGTGGCTTTCACTGGACCCTCTCTGGTAGCTCCTTGTTTTTCTTGTGCTGAGGAGCCCAGAAGGGGACACAGCACTTCACATGTGCCCTCACCAGGATTGAGTCGAGAGGCAGGATCACCTCCCTGAGTGCTGGCCACAGTCTTCCCAACGCACCCTAGGATACTTATTGCTCTGCAGTTGGGAAACCCTCTGGACTTTTTCTGGGGCAGATGCAGCTACTGTGAATTCATTTCATCCCTGTCAGAAATCCGTGTAATTGTGAGTGCCAGCTGAAGGCAGCGGCTGGGGTTGGCTGCACCATTCATTAGTGCTTCACTTCCTCGCGAGTGTCACCTGTGGCAGTCGATAATAGAAAGGTGAACGCGGGCAGACAGAGGCCCGGGGGAATGCCGGCGGCAGCCTCCCGGATTTCAAAGGGCCTGAATCCACACGGATCGCTATGTCAATTCCTTTTAATACATCCGAGCGCCTCTTTCCTGGAGGACCACGCCGGCATGAAGCGGCCATCGACTGCCCTCCCAGGCGGAGGGAGGGCTGCACGCCTCCCTCTGCAGTGCAAATCGCCATCGACCGCCCCGCATCCTCTGAGAGGGGCGCTCCGCCAGACGCGGCCTCCCTTCCCGTCTCCATGGCAGCCGCGGTCCTTGGCAACGTGCCGCCATGGCAACCGCCGGGGCGCGCCGGAAGTGAGGCGTGGCCGCTTCCGCCCGGCACGAAGATGGCGGCGGGCGCTGCGGAGCTGCGGCGGTTGCAGTGGCGGCTGGAGGAGCTGGAGCAGCGCGTCGGCCTCGGCGGCGAGGGCTGTGGGCCGCGGAAGGTGCGGGGGGGGAGATGCGGAGAGCGGCCGGTGCCGTCTGGTGCAGCCTGGCGAGGCCTGAGGTGCCGCGCCCGGAGGGGCCTGACAGGCGTCCCCTCCCTCTGTGTGTCTGCAGGTGGCCGACGAGCTGGTGAAGGTGCAGGTGGCGCTGAACAATATCGCCGGCAAGAGGGAGAGGATCAAAATCCTGTTTAAGAAAAGTGAGGGGGTCTTTCGGTAGGGGAGAAATAGCGGAGGGCGGGAGGGGGCAGCTCTAAACCGTTTCGCTGCTGTGAACAAGAGTACCTTCCCCACACCTAGTTTATTTTGGGCCCTTATTTCAGGTTATTCGGCACAGAAATAAGTAACTGAGAGAGGTGGGTTTTGTTGGCTATCCTCTAGCTCAGCAGTTGGGGGTGGGAAGCGGGCGGCTGCAGCCTGTTATTTGCTCAATTTCCATGTGCCCGTGTTAGTGCCAGGATTTGCTTTGCCTGAAATGCAGCCCCTGAAGGCTCTTGGAGCATAAGCTCCTGAAATAATTCTTGCACACTTGGACTTCTTGGGCATGCTGAGGTAGCTCTGCCCTCTGTGTGTGTGGGAGCAATAAAATTCACACTCAGTGGGCAGATGTGGGGTGCTGCCTCCAAAATGGGGGATACTTTGTTGTGAAAATCTGCCTGTTGAGCAGGTTTTGCTGTGTGTTTTGACAGGAGGGGCAGGGAGGGTCATTGTAGTCCAAGTTTGCAGTGGCTTCTCAGTATAAAAGCATAAACCATGTCTTTGTGGGTGATTTAAAGGACCAGGATGGGGGGCTGTTGGCTGATTTTGTCCTGAGGGTGGGAAGCAGCAGCTTTCACTCACCTTTGGTAATTGTTATCCAGACAAAAAGCGAGACTTCCAGTTGTCTCTAATGCAGTGGTTTCCTGGTTTAAGCCATTTCTCAGTTCTTGGTCACAGAGCTCCAAAGTCATATAGAAATTAATTAATCTGGGAGAAGAAAAAAAGAAAAGGTAGCTAAGTGAGCAGTGTTTGCAAAGTAATCTGATACGTAGTGGGAGGGGAAGTTGGTCTTGTGAATGACATCTCCCCTACTTTTTGACTCACACCCTGTTTGTCCCTCCAGTTGAAGATGTAATAAAGTACCTTGACCCCCAGTACATTGACAGGATGGCTGTTCCAGATGCTATGAAGCTGCAGTTCATCTTGGCAGGTATGGCATGAAACAAGGGGACACAGGGGGCTTTTGCAGCACTGCAGAAAAAGTGTCCTTTACCTGAGATGGATCAGGATGGATTTCTTTTCTTCATTTGTGAAGATGTGGCACAGCACGCCACATGGAGGTATCAGAGAGATGGTTTGTACAAGGATGTCTGTCACCCTCAGTGCTCCTTTATGCACAGCCACACTGCAGTTTTATCAACTCTGATCTCTCTCGTATTGATCACTCACTTTAGCTCCGAATTAATCAAAGGCTGGTAAGATGAGCTGGAGCTAGAATGGTTTCCTCTCCCCACTTCCAGTATTCTCCAGGCTGTGGCAAAAACAGAAGACATTTGGGTGTATTTTGACACCTCCTAGCCTTGTCCTCTTTTGACCCAATTTGATCAACCTGTGATGGTATAATCTGTGAATGGAATTCCATAGAATCATTGAATGTTAAGGGGGTGGAAGGGCCCTTAAGGACCATCCAGTCCCAACCCACCCTGCCGTAGACAGGGACACCTCCCCAAATATCCCAGGTCACTCAGACCCCCATCCAGCCTGGCCTTGGGATGGAGCATCCACAACCTCCTGGATAACCTGTGCCAGTGTCTCACTACCTTCACTGTGAAGAATTTCTTCCTAATATCCAGCCTAAATGTCTCCTCTTTCAATTTGTACCATTATTCCTTATCCTATCATTAGAACTTGGTGGAGATTCTGCTGCGTGAAATTGAATGAAGACCTGGGGGCAAACAGCACAGAAGTGTAAATAAAATCATGAGCAAGCCCCTTTCTGTAAAGACAGATCAGCTGGAAAAATTACCACTATTTGTGAAAAGTCAAAGCAGTGTTTTTTGTTTACTGATGTTGTTTCTTGTCTCCCCTCAACCAGAGGAACAGGCTATTCCTGCCCGTGCAGCCCTTCTGGAGCAGGTGAAGAACCTCCAGCCTATCTTGGACAGCACCAGTATCCAAGGTATGCACGTTCTTCTGCAAGCTGGAGCTGCAAATGCCACCAGCTGAGCTGTGGCCTGTCTTGCTTGCTTTCTTTTCTCTTGAGCCTGAGACTAGAGAAGAGGACAGCTTAGTGATGTGAGAGTAAACTGAGTACAAACTTGGTCTGCTCCTGCCTCCTGATGCTCTCACCTCTCTTACAAGGTCAAGGAGGTGATAGAGTAACTTGTGGAGCAGGCTAGGGACAGCACTGTGACAGAGAGTGGAGCCTGGCAGGTCATTCCTTCCTGTGAGCTCTTTTACATCCAGAACATCTCTGTTCCTGGCACAGATAGAGATACCTTTTCTGCTTTACAGGTGGTTTACTCCAGTATAGTTCTTGAGTAGCCCTCGCTGTGGGCATCCCTGAGCTCATGCCATGTGCAGGGTAGTCAAGTAGATTTTTTAAATTGTGTGTGAGTTTTATGTGTAGTATGGGACACTTGCATGCAGTGAGTGAGCTTCTGCCATGCTGTAGTCATGGAGGAGGACAGGGCTTTACTTTGGGAACTATTCTCATGTCAAACAACCCAAACAAATTTTTCCTTTGTGCTTCCAGCGGTTCCTGACCATGCAGCCAAACTGCAGCGGCTCTCACAGATCCACATACAGCAGCAGGTACCGTGGATATTCCTATCAGTATTGACTAAAAGGGTGTAGGAACCTTCTGCCAGTGACTGTACTGTATTTGTAATCGCTTGAATTGTTCATTTATGGCAATTTTTTGCAGTTAGAATATGCATACTACTGTCTTAAATAAATTTAAGTACTTCAAGGGGGAAAAGGAGCCAAGTTTATGTCAATCAAGTGCAAGCTGGAAATTTGCCCACCTTAATCCTGCTAAAAACAGCTTTTAGTGGCATATATTAAGTGGCAGTGGGTTTAACCATTTTGAATTCCCCCTTTTACTGAGACACTGAGGTGAAGCATTGCACTCCTCCAATGTCCTATTCTCTGGAACGTTGTTGACACTGTCACTCTGTCCCCTCACCCTTTCCCTCCTCCGGCTGGCAGTGCATATCCTGGGCAGTTCCTAATGGTCTCTTTCAGCATTTTGCTGCCAGTTTGTGTTTTGTGACAAGCAGAGCCTGTGTACTGAGGAGAGGCAGGCAGCAGTAGCAGTGTAAGCCTGGGGACATTGGTGCTTCATGGGACCAGTGTTTGTGACCTTTCTCTTGATTGTGGAAACCTGTCCAGCTGCAGGCTGCCAGGGCCTGAGCAGTGATCTCAGTGCTAGCCTTGGATGAGTTTCCTGCTGTTCTGTCTGTCAGGGACTGGGAAGGGAGAGATGTCCTTCACCTTACTTATTGCTCATGCACTCATTCCGCTCTTCACAGGAGAAGCGTCATGATCTCACTGACAGTGTCAAGACACTCCTTGAGGATTACAACAAAATGGTATCCTTTGAACTTCAGGCCTGGAGCACCTGAACTGACCTCTTACCTTGGGCTGGTCCTGTTGGATCTCCAACCCTGGGTTTAACAGCCATTCTGATGTGGTGACACTGTGTCCCTGTCCTGGCATAGGATCCCAGTGCCGAGGCACATCCCAAAACCACAGTGGGTAGGGAAGCTGTGTAGAAAGCCCTTGCATGGCAGTGGTATGTGGTGTTCACAAGTGCCTCCTGGACTACTGTGGGAGTTTGGTGCTGTGCAGTGGCTCAGCCAGTGGGTGGATTGAATCCATGTAGGCTTTCAACAGCCTGGTGCCCTGGGCCTCTCCTGAGCAATCAGGATTGTAGCAGTGCTGTCAGGATGCTCTGACTTCGCTGTTTCAACATTACTTTCCTTAAGTGTCATGTCCAGACCCTGCTTCTCTCCAAGCAGTTTGTGCAGTGGAATGAAATCCTGACACGTCTGGAAGTGGCCAAGCAAGCAAAACCTGTGGCAGAGTGATGGCAGAGCTGGGAGCGTGATGTGCCCTGTGGCACAGCTTGCATCCCGCTGGTCCCAGCTCCTTTCTGCTTGGCGTGAGCATGCTGGAGTGACATGGCAGGATCCTGGGGCACCCAGCTCTGCACAGAGCTGTGCCAGCCCCCAGTCAAAGCCACGCTTGCCCCTTAATCTGCCACTGTTTGCAAATCTTCCACTTCTCTGAAATGCATCACGGTTTTAACATACTTTAAAACCCCTTTCTGTGCTGACTGTGGTGGACCATAGTAAAGTCATGGAATGCTAAATGGGTTGTCTGTCTTTCCCTGGGTGTGAGGACTGCTCCTGGCACAGACTGGGAGTTTTTCCCCAGGCAGTGATCTCCTGGCAGCCTCCAGGGGATGGCCAGTGGTTCCTTTCAGCCTTGGGCCAAGGGCAGGTAAATTCCTTCCAGTCCCACCATCTTCCTTAGGCTGTGCCCCACACTCTTCCTGTTTGTGTGAGTTGTCTGTGCCCAGGGGAGTCTGGTCTCATGGAACTTTCCTGCCTTGCCACTCGCCCATCTTTGTGCTGAGAGAAGGCAGCCACTTTTGCCTTTATCCTGCCTGTGCTTTTCTGAGGCTGCTGCAAGCCGAAGTCCATACTGGCCCTTTCCAGACAGAGGCACAAGCCATCCCTTGCCCAGTCTGGCCATAGCATGGGGTTTCCAAGGCCATGCTTTTGCAAAGGTCTCAAACCCTTCAGGTTGGTGAGACACTGCCCAGCTGAATGTGAGCTGGGAGTCTGCAGGAACGGGGCAGGATCCCCACAGGAGTCCGGAAGACCTTGCCGTCCCGGTACTGTTCCTGATCAGCAACCTCGCTGGCTGACAAACCACAGTGAGGCTGCAGGCCCGCGGAAAAGCCCCGCTCTGTCCAGCTGCCTGGGGAGCTCAGATAAGGGTGGGAGCTCTTGCGCGCCGTTTCGTGGGCGCGCACAGGGAGACCGTGTGTGTGCCCGGTGCCGGGGGAGCCGGGTGCGCACTGGGAGCGGGGACTGCCCCGGGCCGCTCCATCACCGGGGCCGCCCTGCGCTCTGGGCGGGACTGCCCGCCGCTCCATCGCCGGTGCCGCCCGCTCTGGGAATCCCGCCCACCTCACCGGCCTGGCGCCCGCCCATCGCCCCGCCCAATCCCGCCCACCTGCCTGGCGCTTGCGCGCTCCCGGCGCCGGCCGCCATCTTGTGTCGGAGGGCGCGCTGAGGCGGCCGCAGGTGAGCGGGGGTTCCGCACGCCCCACCGGGGCATCCCTGACTCCCACCCTCGCATTCCCGCATCCCACCGCGGTGGCCCGGGTTCCCCGGGCCGCCGCACGGCCTCCAGGGCCCCCAGACACCGATGGCGGCGGCGGCTGTGTGGGTGGGGGCCTCGTGTGCTCCCCGGGTTCGGAGCGGGGCCGCCACGCTGCCGTGTCCCTGAGGGGATGAGGTGCCGGGAGCAGGGTCGGGGCGCAGCGGGACTCAGGAACCTGCGGGTAACAAACTGCTGCGACCTTCAGCGCCTTGGGCTCTGCCGTGGTGACGTGGAGTGCCCTGCACAGGGTCAAGCAGACTTAGGTCAGATGGCACCTGCCTTGGCAGGGATGGCAGCTGTGAGACCTGGCCTTTCTCTCTTTCCCTAGAGGAAAGTTTATTTATTCCTGCAACCCCTTGTTTTGCCATCTTCTTTGTGACATGCAGTGTTTTACACTGGGCTGGCCAGGTCCCCATGACCCTGTTTCTGTAACACGAGGTGCTGCATGTGAACTGTGCTTGAATTCTTCCTGTGCATGTTCTGGTGCAGCCTCCCCGAGTTCTGTTCTCATTCACCCCAGCTCACTTGTTTATTCTATCTACTCTTGAGATACAGCAGTCATGTCACCCTGCTTGGGCCCACAACAGTAATGCTGTTTTTTCAGCCTGCCTGTCAAGGCTCAGGCTGTCCTGTGGTAACATTCATACTGTAGGTATGTCCTTATGAAGACTGGGCTAATCTTTTGGTTATGCCTTTCCAGCATATCCAACCCTGATAGTTCAGAGTGCTCTTCAGAGGAAAGGCTGTAGCTAACTGTGGTGAGAATTTCTTTGTGTAGCAGTTACAAGGCTTGGGTGTTCATGGGTCTGTTTTCCTTTTCAGCACTGCAGAATGGAGAACTATAAGAAGACCAAAATTGTGGAGAAACCTTGTCCTCCTCCCTTCACTGACCTGCCTGCTGATATTATTGAAATGAAGGTGAAGGATGGGAGCAAAATCAGGAATCTGATGGGTTATGCCATGAGCAAGATGGAGCAGGACTCGGTGAGGCAGATTCTTTTCACTGGCTCAGGGAAGGCTGTCAGCAAGACCATCACCTGTGTGGAAATCATGAAACGAAGGCTCAAGGAGCTGCACCAGATCACCAAAGTGCTCTTCAAACAGATAGAAGAAATCTGGGAACCCATTGTGCCTGATGCCGGCCTCGATGCCTTGACAGTGAAGAGAAACATTCCTGCCATATGTGTCCTACTGAGCAAAGATGCCCTGGATCCTCAGGAGCTGGGGTACCAGGCCCCAGGATCTTTCGACACCTTCTGGACTGAGACACTGAAAGCAGAATCGCAGGGGCAGATGAAGAGGAAGCAGGGTGGAGGCCGGGGAGCTGGCAGCACAGGGAAGCACCCTCGCTCCACCCGGGGAATGCCGGGGGGGCCCTGAGGCAGCAGCTCCGTGCGTGGTTTGGGGGAGCTGCAGAAACCAGCCCGGGGCTGTGGCTGCACAGCTGCTGGACACGGGGGCTCACAGAGGTGTGAGGGGAGGGCAGGAGGAGCGGACTGTTACAACTGGGTGTGATCATAGCTGTCTGAACATGTGCTTTGACAAGTTCCCTTGCCAGAGGCTGCCAGGCTGTACTCCTTAGGCGTTTTTGGAAGATGGGAATTGCCTCTGCTTGAGCAAGAACTGTTGGTGCTGTCAGTGAGCCCCAGCAATGGCTGCTATCCCAGCGAGGTGTGAGGTGCCCAGGGGTGCAGCAGCCCGGGCAGTGGGACAGGCACCTGCCTGTGTGCCAGGTGCAGGTTGCTCTGACTGGTACAAACAGGAGACAGGACCTGATGTGGAATCCCCAGGCAGCTGCCAGCATTGCCCAGGCTCTTGAGCATGCAGACAGCAGGGCACAGGGCTGGGCCAGCCACTTCTGTGCCTCAAGAGTCCTTCTAGTGAGCCTGGCCGGGGGGTTGATTGTAGGACTGCCAGGATACAGCTCTGTCTGGCATCATCTGCATGTAGCTCCCTTTGGAGCTGGCAGTCGTGGTTCTCTCTCCAGACAAGCAGCAGTCAACTTGTGTTGTAACCAGCCTGAATTTCTGTGGCTCTGCAGCTGTCCTGGGGGGTGGTAAAGGGAAGCTCCAAAGGATCCTGTTCTTTCCCCTTTCTGCTGCTTGATAATGCACAAAGATGGCTTTAAAATAAAGGTGTAACTAAATGTAACTTGGAAATTTGTCATGTCTTCCTCATCCCACTGGAGGTCACCCTGTAAGCATTGGTGGTGGGGCTGCGGCTGCTGGCTAAAGCTCTGCTCTTCCAGCCCTCCTGCTGCTCTGCGTTTGTTCCTGTCATGACTGTAAATGGACCCTGATCGAAGGGGAGATTAATATCCAAATATTAACATCCTTTCACATCCAAAATAGATCAAGGTTCTTTATTTTTTTTTCTGCAAAGTTTTTTTGCTAATTTTTTTCCTCTCTTTTAAACTGGCTGGAATTGCAGCCTTGAAAAGACTCGTCCTGAACACTGCTGAGAGAGGCAAAGGACGGATCATCTTTTCTTGTGCAGTAGTTTCCCTCCTGGAGTAGGTCTGGTAAGTAATTCTGGGCTGGAGAGAAGGGCTGTTCCTGTGACAAGCTGAGCCCTCACTGAGCAGCCCCTGCTCACACGGTGTCCTGAGCATTCCCTGTCCTGCTCGCTCTTCCCGTGTTGCTGCTTGTGTAGTGAGCTCCAGCTGGACCCAGCAGTCTGCACTGTCAGTAAAGGGTAACAATACACGCGTAGAAAGAAGAGATTTTACCTAAGTGAGGGGGAGCAGGAGAGGTGAAACCAGACAAGATTCCACCGGCCTGCGTGGCGCACAGACACCTGCCTCGCATCCAAACGAGCGCCAGGTGGAGCCAGGACTGGGCCCGGCTTGCACTCCTCCTCCCCTTGTGGAGGTCTCACTGCTTCCTGCCCCACTGCAGGGAAACGCTTGGACCTGTCTACTCTGCCAGCAGATGTGAGTCCTGGGGATGGGGCGGAGTTAATCTATTTTATCTTTGTGCTGTTCCCAGCTGCTGCTCCCTTACATCTAAGGAGAAGACTGCTTTTCTTGACTAATTAGCAGATTAGCCATAAATGCCATGGAAGATGCTCGAGTGTCTGATCAGATGGCTTCTGACATTTCTACTGGCAATGTGTCTGTGTTTACTCAAAACACCCTCTTAGAAGAGAGCCGAGAGCCAGACCTCAGGCAGCCGGTGTAACCCTCCCTCATGGCTGTGGCACGTTTAAAGCCACCTCATCAAAGCTGCAAAGTGATTGTTATTTTTGTTTCACTGAAGTTATCCTCGGCTGACTTAGTGTCTCTCCCTTCAGGACAGAGCTTTACCCGACCATCACACCCGTGGTTGCAGGTCAGATGAGAAATGTCCCAGCTCCCTTATAGCTCTGCCCTTCACCCATCCTTCATAGGCTGCCTCTTCTCCCATGGAGACACACCATGTGGGGATGCCTGGCTGCCACAGATCCTGGTGTCACCTCTGTGCATCTGTGTCACCAGGCGTAAGTGGAGCCTGGATGTGGCTTTTCAGAGCAATTGCAGATGCTGATCCCTGCGGGTCTCCAGGGAGCACTCCGAGGGCCCCTCCATGCCCTCCTCCTGTCTCCCAGCCATCTCCTGGGTGCCACATCTGTGCCCTTCAGTAGAAGTACCCACTCCGTTGGGTGATGCCCCACATGAGCACTTCTCTGGCTCCAGTGTCCATTTGGAAGCAGGCAGCTATGCCCAGGGTCAGGCTGCCCTGTACCTCAGCTTCCCCACCGACAGGACAGGGGCAAGCCGGCTGTGCCAGTGAGGCTGATCTTGCTCACATTCCCAGGTCCTGATTTTCCCTCCTCTCCCTGGGTTATCACGGGGTCTAAGCCCACCAGTGCCTGCCTGTAGCTCCTGTGACCCGGGAAGGACCCCAGCCCAGCCCTGGCAAGCCCATCCTCAGCATCCTCAAGCCCCGATGTGCATGGGATCAGGTGCACGTGTGTTCGCGTGTGTGTTTGTGCGTGTGCGCGCAGGTGTGTGCCGGGGCGGGGCAGGCAGCAGCAGCGAGGGCCAGCCGGTGGCCCCCGGGCAGGGCAGGGCAGGCGGGAGGCAGCACAGGGACCAGTACGGGCAGCACCAGGGGCAGAACTGAGGCCACCACCAAGGGCAGCACCGGGGGCAGTAACGGTGACAGTAGTGGGGACAGTAGTGGGGCAGTACCGAGGGAAGTACTGGTGACCGTACCAGGACTGTTCTGTGACAGTACCGGAGCAGTACTGGGGCAGTACCGGTGGCAGTAGCAGGGCAGTCAGTACTGGTGACAGTACTGTGACAGTACTGGTGACAGTACCGCTGGCAGTACAGGGAAGTACCAGAGCAGTACTGGGGGCAGTACCGGTTACAGTACCGGGGCAGTACCAGAAGCAGTATGGGTGACAGTACCATGACAGTACCGGGGCAGTACCGTGACAGTACTGCTGGCAGTACAGGACAGTATTGGGGCAGTACTCTGACAGTTCTGTGATAGTACCAGTGACAGTACCGGAGCAGTACCGGGGGCAGTATGAGTGACAGTACTGTGATAGTACCAGGTCAGTACTGGTGACAGTACCGGGGCAGTACTAGGGCAGTACTGGTGACAGTACTGGGGCAGTACCAGTGACAGTACCGGGGCAGTACCAGGGCAGTACTGTTGACAGTACCGAGACAGTACCAGTAACAGTACCACTGACAGTACCAGGGCAGTACCACTGACAGTACTAGGACAGTACCGGAGCAGTACCAGTGACAGTACCAGGGCAGTACCAGTGCAGTCCCAGTGCAGTACCAGGACAGTACCAGGGCACTACCACTGACAGTACCGGGGCAGTACCAGGGCAGTACCACTGACAGTATCGGGGCATTACCAGTGGCAGTACCGAGGCAGTACCAGTGACAGTACTGGGGCAGTACCACGACAGTACCGAGGCAGTACCAGGGCCCCTGAGCAGGGCCCCGGCCCCGGCAGCGCCGCCCGCCCTCCCGCCGGCACTTGGTCCCGGCGGTACCCGGGGAGAAGCGGAGGCAGGTGGGTAACGCCGGGGCCCCGCGGCGGGAGGGCGGAGTTGGTGGGACCTGTTGCTGTCCGGTTCCGGGGCCTCCGTGGTTGTCCCGTTCCGCGGCGGGCGGGGGTCAGAGGCCCCGGGGAACGCCGCAGCCGGGGCTCTGCCCGACCCCGGTGAAAAGCACAACGGGGGCTGCCCTGTCCCCGCTCCTGCCACCCCCCGGCCCCGCCCCGCCCCGGCCCCGGCCCCGGCCCCGTTCTGGATGCGGGACCTCGAAGCGGCGTCCCACCGGCAGGAAGCGGAGTTGGAGGATGGCGAGGGGATCGGAGCGGGGCCAGGGCTGTCCGGAGTCACCGGGAGTGCACGGGGAAGAGCGTTTGGGCCGGCATGAGGTGACGGGTCTCTCACTGGGGACACCTGCAGCTTGGTGGCCCACGCAGAGGATGAGGGGCAGAGCCAGGGCTGCAAAGGGGTGCTGGAAATGTCACCCAAGCAGGGGGACCTGGCAGCTGCTGCAGCCTTCGAACTCCAGCGGCGCCCCGGGGCCCTGGGGTCGCTGTCCCCTGGCTTCCCCCACAGCCACCCCGAGGGCTCGCACTGCCTGTCCCTTCATGCCCTCAGTGACGGTGACTTTCTCTCTTCCAGGTGCTGGAGGGACAACAGTGATCCCTGTGTCCTCACTGCCCTGCCGGGGGAGGGGAAGCCGAGAGAAAGCTTCCCTGTGGTGTGGTGCAGCCCGGGACTCAGCCGTGAGCGGCCGGACTGACGGGGTGACACTGTCCTGCTGCCGGCCTGGCCCCAACCCCATCCCAGCGCCAGCACCACGCCGTCCCCTTTGTCCCCTGCCAATGCCAGCAGTTGGAGGCTGCACACCCCATCACTGCCCCGGCATCCCAAGTGTGAGACTGGGCTGTGGGCCCCACCGAATCCTGCGGGACAGTGGCCATGGCGGCTGCTCTCTCCACCGGAGCGATCGTGGCAATTGCTTTTAACTGTGTTATTGCGTTGCTCATCCTCATCCTCTTCCTCATTCTCTGCAAAGCCTGCAGGACCCCCTCATGTCCCAAGAAGACCCCGGCCTCTGATGTGGATGAGTCAAGGAATGAAGAGAAGTACCTGCTGCAGCCCTGATCTGCCTGGGGACTGGGGTATCTGAAGGAGTTGTGCCAGGAGTGGATGCCTGTGCTGCGACTTGAGTGCTGGACCAGGCACGATGAAAGCTGAGGGGACACCCAGCTGCTTGCAGGGGCTGTGACAAGGGTCACTTTGCCTTTGTGGTTTTGGTGTATGAAGTTCCTGCGAGTGCCCAAAGTGATGATGGGGATAGAGAGACAACTGATGGGGATATGCTACAGGGACAGTCATGCCTGTCCCAGCAGCCAGTGAGCACAGCAGGAGCTCTGCCTTCAAGTGTTCCCCTTGTTTGGGAAGAGCCTGTGGGCTCCTCTCTGGTGCTCATGGCCTGGGACAGTGGCAACAACGTCACAGACCTGAGCAAAGCCCCGTTTGGGGGCCTGGAGAGGGGAGGCAGCTGGGCTGCTTCTTCCCAAGCAGGCTGGCTGCTCCATGGCAGGGTGTGCCCAGGGGAACTCAGCCCCACCCTGGCAGAGCAGGGTGTTACCAGCCCAGGTGTTTGGGGGTGGGCCTGGGTGCCATGTGCCCCCAGCCTCAGGTGGGCATTTGGCAGATGTCTGCCCAAGCAGCAGGTTTAACGAGGCACAGGAGGGCCTGCATGATCTGCCTGATCATCCCCAGCCTGTCTGTCCCCTCCAGCAGTAGTACCAATGCTGCTAGGCAAATGACCCCTCCTCCTCGCTGGGTGGGTGTCCCTGCCCTCCCCCTGCCTGCTCCCAGCCGAGGCCAGGCAGTGGTATTTGCCCTGCCTGTGAGCAGCAGATGTGCCCTTGCAGGCATCCCCGATCCTGCTGAGAGTAGCCTGGTGTGGCTTTTTCCTGGGGAGATGGAAGACTTGGGGAGATGAGGGTGCCTGGACAAATAGCTTTGAAGGTTCTTTGACCCTGCCTGTTCCCTGGGGATCACAGTGGCTCTGTGGGGAGGGAAGCTGTCTTCTGGCTTGTCTCCAAGCCTGGCAGCTGCATCCCCTGCCCTGCCAGTGGGTGCTGTGGGTTTTGGAGGGCTCTGCCTTGCCTTTCCTAGAGCCGAGCAATAGCCACAGTCACTGCTGGCATAGCCACTGCAATAAGGGGACAGAAGGGTGGGGTGGGAGGGATGCCTGTCAGGGCTCTTGTACAGGCTTGGTCAGGCCTGGCAGAGCCTGCAGCTCCTCCCCGTGTCATGAGTAGCAAACACATCCCTTTGCAGCCTTGTTTTTACTATACTAATAAACAGATTGTAGGACCCACGTTGTGTCTCTGAGCTCTACCCAGTGCCTGGAAATTTGGAGGGAGGTGGAACGTCCCAGAGCAGCTGCCCTGGGGCTGGGGACATGGGAGGAGTGGGAGTGGTTTGCTCAGGCATGGTGATAAGGAAGGCTCATGTCCACATCCGTCTGTGGCTTTTAAATGCTGGGTGAAACCTGACTGCATGTTTCCTGCCTGCCTGCCTGGCCTGGGGGCATGTGGGAGTCGGCAGGGAGCATTCCTCAACCTCTGTGCCAGAGGCACGGGAGAGTTTCCAAGCTGTGGCCTTACTTTACAAGGATGCTTGTGGGAGACAGGCTAGCTGAGCATATGGAGGACACCTGCCACCACACCTGTCTGGTGGCGTTGGTCCCCAGGCCTGGGAGCTGTGCACAAGGATCTGGTGGGGACAGCTGCCGCTCATCAGCATGCTGTGAGGCCACTGCTGCTCCTGCTGCCACCGCTGCCACGTAGCAGCTAATCCTCTGCTGCACAGAGTTGTGGAAGGCTCTGCCAACCCCGCTGCCCAGCAGTTCCCACAGGCACCAGCTGGGCAGAGGCACCCCAGCCCTACACTGAGGCCCCTGGGGAGAGGGGAGCTGTGAGCCTCCCACAGTTGGTGACTGACAGCTGCTGCCACATGCTGTCTGGAGGCATGGAACATCTTTCTCCCACAGTCCTGGGGCACCAGGCCAGGTTTCCAGGCACCCTCTGGCTTAGGCTACCACCCCAAAACCCAGGTGTGGCATTCCATTCGACTTGCACAAATGCCTGGTGAAGGCTGCAGCTCAGAGCTCAGTCTCTCTGGCCACCACTCACACAGTGGGACTGGCTGCCATGAAGCTGCAGCCCTGAAGTTTTCCTAGGCCCCCTCCTGCCCTCCATAGGGCTCCCATCTGGTACAAGCCCAGTCAAGGCTTGGGAAAGCCAAGCGTGGTGAGATTTGCCTAAGCCAGACATGACTGCACAGCTCTCCCAGCACCTCTGTTTATTTGTCCGGGCACTGAGGCAAAGTGTTCCTGCTGTGCAAAAAGTGGGCAGCAGGGGCCCGTGGCTTGCATGCCAAGCAGCCACCAATCAAAGCTGAGCTTGTTTGGCCAGAAGCTGCCCACAGAGTCATCATTCCCCCCTCTTCTCTTCTTTGCTCCCTGGCCCTCTCACCATGCTAAGCAGCTTCTCCAGCTTTTCTATTTCCACCTCAGGACCTTTCTGCATCTCCTGGCCTTTCTTCTCCTGCAAAGAGACCAAGCATAGAACTGTGAGCAGGCAGGAAAGTAAGGATGAGGAGGGGTCCAACACAGGGAGGGCTGCTGAAGTGCTGTGTCCGAGCTCACCCCTCTCCACCTCACTGGAGGCTGATCCACAGGGGGATGCACCTGCCCATCCTCATATTTCAAGCCCAGGATGCCATGAGATGTTTGAAAACTCCTATGAGCTGGCAAAGGACACTAATGAAGTGCTTGGATGGGAATGGGAGTGGATCTGTTGATCCACAGTGACTCAAAGGCTCTTCTGCCTCTCTCTTCCTACACCTTCTTAGCCCCATGGGACTGGACCATCTTCTAAGCTATGGCCCCAAGCTGTAGGTAGGTGCCAGATATGCAAGACTGCCAGGGCAGTGACAGCAGTAGAGATGTCCAGACCTCCTCAAAACAGCCCCACCATGCCCATCCCATGCAGGTGCTCCTGGACAGAGACAGCTACAGGAGCAGGGATTATCCCTTTTGCACCCAAATGGATTTTTCCAGGAGGGCAGCTGGATCTTGAGAGCTCCTAACTTGGTGGGGAGAAGTGAGTCAGGGCTCCCAGGTGTGCTGTTAACTCCTCACTGAGGCTCTCCTGTGCCCGGACACACTTCTGTGCCAACCCTGATGTACATCCCAGCATGGACAGGGAGGACAAGCACTTCCCACAGTTCCCCAGCACCTGTCCCAACCATCCCAGGGGCTCCCTGCCTGAATGCTAGAGCAAACTACCAGAATCTTGAGAAAAATCACATAGCAGAAGAGAAAGAACCTGCCCAGTTCAGCCCTCACTTGTTTGGGAGCAGCAGGAGCTTTCCAGGCCTGGCAGAGGATGATGTCCCCGCTGAAGGCACAAATTCCACTCAGCATATTGGGCAGAACATGTTTCTGCTGTGCTGTGGGCTGTGCAGCATTGTTCCCAACAGAGTTCTGGCACTTTGGGAAAGTGATTAACTGGGCTTAGGCTCTCCAGGTTCACATCATGTAACACAGAGCTGCAGCAGAGGAATTTTCCAAGCTACACTGAGCCCACCAAGCCCTCCTGCAGCTGAGCATCTACACCACGGGATTTCTGCGAAACAGTATCCCCCACTTCCACAATGAAGTGTTGCCATTACAGCCTTCCCCTTTGTCAGCCTGCTGGATCTCGCCTTGCCTCTGGATTTGGTGGGATACCCCTGTTTTGGAGCTGAGGAGCTCCTCTGTGCTTAGCATGGCTCTGGGCACCCCAGCTGCCAAGCACAGGTGAGCAGGAGGGCTGGCACCATTGTGTGCTCACTTTTTGTCTGGCAGGTGGGCTCAGGAGAGGGGGCAGTGGGCCTCCAACACTGCAGCAGAGCAAAGGGAAAGGAACATCCCTGACCACATTGGGAGGCAGCCTGCAGGAAGGTGCTGTGCTGGCTCTTCTTGGCATCCCCAAAGCACAGCCTCTGCTCTCTGCACTCTCAGAAGGCCGGAGGAGCAGCACTCAGCATCGGAGGAAGGAGACTGCCAGCTTCCCTCTCTCCCCACTTAGGACAGATCAATTCTCCTCCCGCTGAATCAGCCCCGCTAATGGCCGCGGGTGCAGCAATTACGGACACACACCTTCCCTCCAGCGCTGAGGAAATGCCAGCGCACAACACGGAGGAAGCTGTGAGCCCGCATGGATCTCACTGCGTTTCTCTAGCAAACGTGGGCATTGCTGAGTGAT
The DNA here is from genome assembly GCA_030060385.1 of Muscicapa striata striata. Taxonomy (NCBI): domain Eukaryota; kingdom Metazoa; phylum Chordata; class Aves; order Passeriformes; family Muscicapidae; genus Muscicapa; species Muscicapa striata. The sequence continues at coordinate 461,187 of JAREIS010000199.1, read as the reverse complement.
GACAACGTGCAAAGCAGTCCCCGGGGAATCCCCGTGTCCTCCCTCATCCCAGCCCAGCAGAGCCTCAGTGGAACAGAGGTTTCCTAAGCTGCCGGAGGACACTGCTGAGGTGAAAGCAGTCCTGGGGAGAGGATGGGGACAGGGATATTTGGAAACCCCTCTGCTCCCGAGAGTAGAGCCCCACTGCTGTTCTGGGCACTTGGATGAGCCCAGGTTGTTTTGTTTACTGAGTTCGTTGGCTGCATGCTGGGACAGTGCTGGTTTGTATTAATGCCAACAGGTGAGCAGTGCCCTTTGTTGCTCTGGTCTGGGCACTGCCAGTGATGTTTGTAATAATGGCCCACACCACAGCAGAGCATCTCTCTGAGTGAGACCCTTGGGATAAACACAGCTGCTCGAGGTGTTTCAGGACTTAGCTATTTCTGCAGAAAAGCTGTTTTGCTGTCTGACAGCATTCAAACCCCTCCCTTGTCACTGTGTGTCACACACAGCACCACAAAAAGGTACTTGGGACAGGCAAAAGAGGCACCTGCTTTGCTCAGATGGGAAGAGAAGATGCTGAAGCTACCTCCCACCAATCCATCTCCATCCCAAGCCCTTTGATTCTCTCCACTGGTAGGGTGAGGGAGAGCTCCTGCCTGATTACCTGCAGGCCCATGGGAACTGTGTCTAAGCCCTTCTGAATTCACGAGCCTCAGGCAAGGCTCAGCTCCTCATCACCAAACTGTCCCTAAAACTTTAACTTTCACATTGGCTCAGGTCCTTTGGTGTTTCTGAGCATGCTGCAACAAAGCCAAATGCAAGCCTGTAATGAGCCGTAACTGAACCAGAGCCCTAATTTAACGCCACATAACCAAGCAAGCAAGATGACACAGGGAATGAAAATTATAATGTCCTTTTGGGGGCACTGGAATGGAAAGCTTCCCTTTATTCTGTCATCTGCTTCTCCCAGGGCACTTGCTCTTGTGAGCTGGCTGGGCCACTGATGGTACTAGCACAGCTCTGTGGGATCTGCTTGGATGCACGTGGCAGCTTCCTACAAATCCAGGGGCTTTGGCTGCATCAGACCTGTGAGGAGCAGCCAGCCCTTCTTGGAACAGAGCAATCGCCATGTCCCAGGGCACACACCAGGCGGGGAAGTGTCACTTCCACGCGCGGCTGCCAAAAGGCTCTGCCTCCAGCAGATGCCACAGCCAGGGGAGGAGAGGACATTCATGGGGCTCTGCCACCACGTGTGAGCCTGTCCTCCTCTACATCCCTCCTTATACCATATCCACAGGGCTCCTCAGGAGCTGAGAGTGAGATAGGGCAGAACATCCTCCCCATGAAGCTGTTAGATGCAGAGCTGAGATAACATGGGAGGTCTGTCCCTGAGGAGCTCATGGAATGAGTATTGGAGGTGCTCAGAGCAGTGTTTGCATCGACATTATCGTTAATTACTTCCAACTGGAGAGCAAAATGTTCCTCTTGAAATGGTAATGAGGGACATGGCAGGAAAGCTCATGGCAGGGCCAGAGAAGGTGCTGTGTGGGGATGGACTCTGCCCTGCTTACAGAACGTGACCTCAGGGAGGAGAGATGTGCAAGAGACCCCCTATTTGTGTCCACGCTGCTATATTTGTTGCCAGGTTTCTCATGACCCTTATGCTCCCTTTACCTCATGTCTGGGGTCTCCCCTGGCTTGTCAAGCAGGGAAACTGAGGCAAGGGGCTCAGGCTTACAGGCAACATGCAGGACCTTTGATGGTCCTCTCAGCCCCAGGGTGAGTACTGGAAGAGAAGCAGGAGGTGGGAGATGACAGAGGTGAAGCCTCAGAGGTAAGGGTGGAGTGAAGACTAGGACAAAGATGAGGATGAGGTCTGGCTGCTTGAAGATCCCTTGACCCTTGGGAGCCTCAGCCCCACCCATTCCCATGCTGGCACATGCTGAACTCTGCATTCAGGTTATGGGACTCATTTAAACTGGAGTCTTGGCTAATGGCTTCATTCCCTAGTTGAACAGTACACCACTGAGTTAATAAAACTCTCCCATAAAAGCCATGATGCTGGCACTTTTCAGCATCCATTGTCTTTTTCCCATTGGTGGAATAATCATAAAACATCTGCTCTGAAGTTTCAATTAAACAAGGCCAAACATGTTTATGTTTTAAAGCAGTGAGGAAGTCAACCATGCTGACATGAACATAAGAAAGTCCCCACAACTTCCTTGGGAGCAGAGGTGACCCTTTACCCTACTGAGCCTTGGCTAATGGACACAGGCCTGTCTCTGCCCTGCTGTTGTCATGACACTGATATAATTCCTTACACGATGGCACTTCTGGATACAGTCATGCTGGAACAGGATCTAGACATTTTATGAAGCAGCCCAGTGACCTAAGAACTGTCTTCCCATGAGCAAGGATTTAAGCTTTTACAGAGTTGTTTTGAAGGGGGTGAGAAGCTTCAAGAAGATACCTAAAACTGCTTATTCTTCTCTTCAGTGGGAAGGGGCACACAGCCTGCCAGCAGTTTACTGGTGTATTTCTTTGGGAGAGGATCTTTTCTTGTTCCTTCTGCTCACGTTAAAGTGACAACTCCAGAGTAAGGGCTCCTCCATTATCAAAACACACTAGTGACTGGTCTGGTGAACTCAACAAATGAAAGCAAAGATGAAGCTTCCCTGGAGCATTTCTGTCAGGAAGACCAAGGAAAGCCAAACTCCTTCATGAACACAGAAAATTTTTCTTCGTCATCTCCCTGGGCCACTAACCAAACATTAATAGGATCAATAGGAACATGATATGAGCTGCAGCTCTGAAGCCTTCCACGTCTACCTCATCATGGTCCTGTTACACCCAGTGCTCTCATATGAAGTTATGCTGAGCTGGGGATGATGTCTGTGCCAGGACACTTCTGGGCTCTCAAGAAGTCCATTTACATGCAACAGCAACATGCTTTTCAACCACAGAGAGCACTGTGGCCTACTCACAGCCTGATCTGACAGCATTGCTCCTGGAAGGGTTAGCTGAAAGACTGGGGATAAGGATTTAAGCTAATTCCATTACCATTTGGAAATAAATGGAATAGTGAACGTTTTTGCAGGGAATGAAACCAGCAGAAAAGCTCAGGGGATGGCTGGGTCATTCAGGTGACAGCAGCCACACAGGATCACTGGCCTCAAGGATGCTCTTACCTCCAGCTTCAGGTACAACTTGACCAGTTCAGAGCAAGAACCCCCACCTTACTCAAGCTCACATCCTGGCTCAGAGACCTTGCCTGGAACCTGCACTGGCCCATGCCAAAGCACCTCAGGGCACACAGGTCTCAGGGCTCCAGCTGACCTGCCTTTGCTTGTTGGAAGTCACCATTTAAATTGGGTAAGTCCCAGTGCTGGGACCAGCTTGTGGCACAGCAGCACACATCTGCCAGGAAAGGCATGGGAGCAAAGGTCAGGACATCCAACAGGCAGGAAGGGCAGACACAATTGGATCAGACCTGGAAGCGGATGGGATTGTCACTGGAAACAAACCAGAAGGAATTGCTCAGGGCGTATGGGGAGGGGTCACTTTTCCCTAAATAGTGGGTAGCTGTTGACAGCACACCACAGAGCTGGCTGGCTCACAAACATCTTTGTGAGAGGGGAGGGAATGGATGGGCTCTGCAGCAGCAGAGACCTCACAGTCTGGTCAAATCCATGGCCTTCAGGGAGCACAGCTTGTGTGAATTGTCACAGCTCTGTGTCTGCTCTGCCAGGGGCTGGCTGGGACTGCACCTCCCTGCTCACCCCCACTGCAGTGTCCTCTGGCCAAGCAGTTCTGCACACAGCAGGAGCTGCTCCCTTGAAGAATGTTCCCTGTTCTTGCTAACTGCAGAGCCTTAAGCAATGTCTCTTACAGACCACTAATTTAGGCACCTAAATTTAGCCATAAAAAGGCTAAATGTGGCCTTTAGCCACATTTAACATGAAAAGTTCAGTGAACAAGGCCAAGCTGAGTTCAGATGTGTATCATGGCAATCCCTACAGCTCCTCAGAACTGGGCATTACAATGCTTTGTTGTCCTTCTGAATGTCCTGAATTTATCGTGTACCAGCTGCAGAAACCCACCAAAACCATTTAAAATTGTTAGTCTTCTGTCTTTTCCATTGTCTGACACAAGTTCAAAAGAGGGATGTTGTCATGGCCCTCAGTTCATGGATCACCAAATACATAGCTTTAAGGAGAAGGAAAAATTTTAAAGTCATCTTAAGCCATTGTGGGTCTGAAATGAGCCAATACCCTTAACTCTGCCCTGTGATTAGGAAACACAAGCAACAGGGTCCCAAGAGGCCACACTGTCTTTTGTCAGCCTTGAGGACAATTTGGCTACACTCTAACTGTGAGCTCTGGGTGTGTGAGATGAAGAACAGCTTTCTTTTGGGGGTCATCAGCCTCAGTCACTGAGATTAGCCATCTATAGGCTCTATTCAAATAGAACAGCCTGGTGAGAAAACAAACTCTTCACAAGGTACATGGAAAAGATTTTCAGTCATATCACTTAAGTGACTTGTACTAAGCACTGAGAAAAACCATTGTGTGTTCACTGTGTGAGGCAATTACCCTGTCCTGGCACACTGAGACTTCCTGAAGGAGTCAGAGTGGAATAAAACCCTTAAAAGCTTTTTCCTCAAGCCTAGGGAGTCCTGGTGATGCAAACCATCACTGGGACAAGGATAGAGGGGAAGGGATGCCCTTTCCTTCACCTTACTGTGGGGACAGGCAGTGCATTACCCACTCAAACCCTAGATCCTGCTCTACTGGATTCAGATTTTCTGCAGTGCCATTTAGCTCATCAGGATGGGATCAATTATTTTAAATAGCTTTTAACTTTCTGGGAAGCCCCAGTACTCAAAGCCTGTCTACATGCCATGTGTTATAACAGCATAGGATGCAAAGGCTGGAGGGGGCATTAGTACCCATTGTTTTAGCTGTGGGATCTCTCAGACCCAAGCAGAGGGGAGGAAGGAAACGAGAAGTGGATTTTAATTGAGATTGTCCATAAAACCCACTAGACAGGCAATATCTTGTGCTCTAGCTTGACTTCAAATATTGCAGCAATTCCAGTGACACTCAGACACCAAATCTCAGTGTAACCTAGACAATCCAAAAGCTGACTAGGCTTTCCTAACTCTTGCACCCATCATGAGGGGCCACATCTGCAGCACCTCTTTACTTGGGTTGGCAAACCTGATATGAAAGGCTTGGGCACACACAGCACCCACAGGCACATACATCAAACCCATCCAGAGGGATAAAATCAAGGCTATGCCCTGCAGAATGCAGTGACCCCAGCATTCTTAAGCTGCAGCCCTTGATTCCTGGCAGAGCAGCACAGTCAGCCACCCAGCAACATTTCCTTATCATTCAGCATCTCTTTCTTCTTCTTCTTCCTCTTCTTTTTTTTTTTATTTTTATTATTACTTCAGTTTTACTTTAGCATTTTGGCATGCCAGCTCAGTAAGCTGTTATGGATTAGAGTTTAATAAAAGCAATCCAACATGGATGTGAATATGCAACTCCTGCAACTCTTGGGTACTGCTGTTATACCATAGAGCACAGCAACTCATGGCAGAACATTTGCAGCTGTATAAACAGTATATTTTAAAAAGTTTTAAAATGCCTCTTTCAGTTTTTTCAATGCCTTTTTCTCTGGCCACCACTGTTAACATATGCATGTCCACCTTGATCACCTTTTAATTGCCTTAAGAAAGTCCGGTTGCTGTTTTTCTTTAAACACAGCACCTTCTTTAATTCTTTTTTTAATACAGTTCATAGAAGTATTTACATCTGAAACATATTCTTGGTGGCTACTTGCATGGGAAGATGTGAATATACTTCACTTTGGATAAATATAAGTACACGGGAAACTGGATTTTGCTATTATTAGAAGTAAAAATAAATGTCCTTGCTCAAAGAAGCCTCATATGTAATAACATTAAATGCCAATGGCATGAAAAATGTATTACAACTGATACTCTTCTGCTTATGAAAGAACTCAGTCTGCAATTTAATGTCAAGCCACATTCCTCTCTTTCTCTTTCCTGCTCTCCATGACTGAACTCAGGGATACTGCAGAAATTGCACTAGATATTTCAGCCATGTGAACAATTGTGTCATCTCAACAACGCATTCTCCTGTGTATTTTTCATTTAAATCACAGAGTCACCTGGGGCAGAATAGGAGGGTCAGTTCATTAGTGCACTCTTTTCCATGGTGGAGCAGCTACTCTTAAATTGTTTCTGACAGATGCTTGTCCAGTCCTCGGGGTGCCCAGCACAAGAGCCCCCCAAGTAGTGGATTGTCCCAGTCTGGTCCCAACACCTACACAGCCATTTCTTCTGAAATCCCCCAGGAATGGTGCTGCCAATCCATCTCTTGGAGATGTCTGTCAGCATGTGCCTCTTATGCCCATGGAAACCTTCTCCCTAAGTCTTTTCCTGCTGTTTTGTTACCTCAGAGCACTGCCTTCCTTACCCTGACAGCCCAGGATCTCTTTGGGAGTGCTCACCTCTCTAATCTCCCTGCTTCCAGCCTCTCAGATGGCTGTATTGTCCCTGCTGCTCTCCTGTTCCTCATGTCCCTCAACCCCAGTACCCAAAACTGGAGCAGAAGTCTTTGCACTGCAAAGCAGTGCAGCAGGATCAGATCATATTTTCTGCCCACCCCTCTCCTGCCTGTGCTCTCCAGTACATCTCTGCTCAGGCAAGTGAGACCTTTTCCTGTTCACCTTCTCAGTCATTCCAACCTCCTTTCCCTCTCCTTCTGTTTGTCTCCATCCTCACCGAAGTGTATCCTGTTTACTTCAGACTGAGTCTTTCCATTTGCCTCAGATTAAATGACTTGCACAAGTTCTCTTCACCTGCTGCACAGGAAACAGCCAGGCAAATGATAAATGCCACACAAACACTCCCAGGCCCGGGAACCAGATACACTGTTAGCCTGGACAGCGTGGGATGTCACGCTAAATCGCATCAGCTACGACTGAGTTACGCTGCAGCATGCAAATCAGGGCTTAAAAGAGGTCAGTGAGGAGCTGGATGCAGGACAAGCACGGAAATCCTGCAGCTAGAGCTGATGTTTTCCCTTGGGATTTCACACAGTTACAGCTGAGAAATCATTTCCTGCCCCACAGACAAACAGGGCCCAGCTGTATCCCACCACAGCACTGCCTTGCCCTGGGAGCTCCAGAGATTGCTGGTGTCAGTCCTGTCCTGGAATGGGCTTGGCACAGTGCTGGTCCATGCAGGATGTTTGTTGCTGCCTGCTGAGACATCTGCCCTCTGAGCCCACCTATCCTGCAGTGATGCTGAGGTTGTGTTACACACTCCCCATCCATGTTCACTGACCTAGCTTCACTGGACTGTCCACAAGGGTCTGAGCAAGAGCTATGCACAGAACAGGATTCATACAGATCTGACTGCAAATGCAGGGCCCAAGCACTGCCTATCAGCCAGAAGCACACAGGATAAAACAGTGCAGGAGAATTCAGCAACATGCTGGGAGGAAGCTCAGGCAGTGCTCCTCTGGGGCACAGGCACCCACAGAACGACTCATTTCCTTCTGGGAGACACTGCCAGCAGTGTGCTGATATGCCATGACTTGATCAAAACTGCTCTGCAGGAAGGAGCCCAGGATGGACCTGAGTCCATGCCATGGGCTCCCTGGCATGCAGTGATGGGGATGGCAGCAAGGCTGGAGTTGGGGATGTTCCTCCCATCAGCAGACCCAGATTACCACATGCACTGGTGATGTGCCCCCACCTGTGCCTCACACTGACCCTGCCACCCAGGAACAGCAGGTCTCCTGGGTCCTGTCTGGAGACAAGGATGAGGTACACTCTGAATAAAATACAAATCTAGATTCTGTGTTCGTTTAAGCTGTTCAAGCAGGAGGCAGCCAATTTTAACAACAATCCAGTCTTAAGATGCTGATCTGGCTCTAGCCCAAGTCTTTGTACTAAGCTCCTTGACATCCTGTTTAGAAAAGCATTATTAAAATCTAATTGCTTCATGCATACATTGCTGTTTTAATTATAACAGAAGCAGGAGAGAGAGACAGGAGCAGTAATCAATCTCTCTGGTACGAGGACATTTTTGAAGAAGGAACTGGCCATGGGAAAAGCCAATCCAACATAATCTGTGGAAACCAGAGGGAGATATTCCTAATGATTGTCCACACTGCCAACAGCACAGCCTCAGTGTGTCCAGGAGTGGCCTCCCTAAAGTGCTCTTCGCTTTGAGACACTTACTGGGATGCTGCACCTGAATTAATTTTACATGTTTGTTGCTGTGTCTCTGTTGTACCAAAATGTAATTACTTCAGAGCCATAGACCAGTTAAACCCATCTGCTCAGCTGGCTGCTGAAACGAATGGATATTCTTTGCAACAAAGTAGTACAAAATAGAGGCATGCTGGAAAGAAAATTATGTAGAAGTCATCAAGGTCCTTAAACCAAGAGCTTCCCAAAGTAATCTCTCCACTGCTATATAAATCCCATGAGTACCAAAGACAGAACAAGGTTAACCAATAGCTGGCAGTTTCAGCAAAACAGTGGCCAAGATGGCAAAATAAATTATCTGACAAATAATTGAGATATAAGGACCTAGAAGAGACCTATTGATAGAGGTTAACTGACATTGATGTACGTCCTTAAAACTAAGTGGATAGGTCCTCTACAGAAAAATTCTTCACCAAAAAGGCTTGTCAAGCACTGGAAGAGCCTGCCCAGAGAAGTTGTGGTGTCACCAACGCTGAAGGAATTTAAAAGATGTGCTGACACCTAAGGACATGGTTTAGTGATGGGCTTGGCAGTGCTGGGTTAACAGCTGGAACTAAGACACAAAGCCAGTCACTGTAGTGTCACTGAAAACCTCCAAACACCAGCAAAAATGGCCTGATCCTTGCCTCACTCTTTGTGTTGCTGGAACTGGGACAGACGGATGTGGCTGGGGCAAAGCTGCTGGGCAAACAGCCACCATTCCTCCTAAAGGAGGAGATGCAGAGATCTTGTCACATCTGGATACCACTTCTGGCTGCAGATTCCAACGGCATAGTCAGATCATCATCCCAAGAGGGGTCACTTCTGCCCAGGCTCTGTTTCCATTCTGATCTGAGCCCAGGCACTGACTCTTGGTATCACCCTGGTGTGAGGAAATCCCTGAAACTCAAATGTGTTGTCAGGCTGCAGGTCTGGGGGGAACTAGTAACAACTTAAAAGATGATGTTTTCAGAGTGCTCAAGGTGACTAACCTTGACTAACAGAGTAGTTCCTCTCCACAAGCACAAATGAGTTGCCTAAACTTGCTTAGAGGAGTGGTGGAAGCAATTGCTTTGTAGAAATAATGTTGCCTCAACCCCCCATATCCCACTGCTTCTCCCATGAAACAGTTAACCCTGTAGATCCTGCACATAAAGTGCTGGGAGATGCAGACAGAAATGCCAAGGCACAGTGGTTTCTCCAGGCCCTCTGCTGATCCAGCTCTCCCCCTCTCTGTGAGGGAATAGTTACCATCATTTGAGAGCTGGGTGAGACACAGCCCAGCAGGGGATGAGCCCATTACACTGCTGCATGCCTGGCATCAAGAACAATCCTGGAAAGAGATGTATTCACAGCTGGCAACCAAGCAGGAAACAAAAAGAAGACAGAAAGGAGGCACTTGTGCTCAGAAAATTAAATCCAAATTACAGTAATTATACTTGCATTAACACCCTATTTGCCATAAAGATACATAACATCCTTAGGTGAGAGCTGCAACTGTTCTGAAGGTGAGAAGAAGGTAACTGGAGAAAGAGTGCCAGCTTCTCCCTGGCTTGTAAAATCCTTAAGAACTCTGGATCATCATGAATGGTTATTTGCAATTTAACTCCCCCAGCAACCACCTATAAATGAATCAGCAATCCAGCAAGATCAGCAGAGAACCTGTAACAGAGCTGATTTATTCCAGCAATCCATGATTTAACCATAAAAAAAGGCATTGTTCTTTTCTATATGACAATCTGGGGTTTGGATTCTATTGTGTGTACACAATATGAGACAAATTCTCACCTCACTCCAGGATGAAATCACATCCTGTTGGAGGCATGGGACTACTGATTAAACTAGGCTCATTAGCATAATACTGAGTCCTTGGACCACAGAAACTTAATTCACATTCTGCACCTAAGCAGAATCAAGCACAGTGGAAACCAGCCCTAGCAGATGTTGTTGGTGCTTTGGGAAGGTCTTCACTCAAACCACTTCCTCGATTTCACTCCATATTCCCAAAGCCTTTCAAAGTCCTTGAGACCTCCATGCTGCCAAGCTCCCTCAAGACTTTATAAGTGGACTCTGCTAGATCAACTGAGGAACGAATAAGAAATTGAAACACCAGTGAGGACACCAATCCACCCTCCCAAATAAATCTGCAGACTGCTCTGAGATTTCATGCCAGTTTTTTCACTGATAACTGCTCTTTTGGAGTGATTTTTCAGCCGGTTACTCTTCCTGTTTCTGACATAACTTCTGCACTCTCTGTACCCTCCTGGTTTAGCTCAGACATGCAGTTGCCATTTGGCTTGGCACTGGAAGATAAGTACAGAACCACAGAAGGTTCCCTCAGGAGGGACAGGTAAAGCCAAGGATGTCTACAGAGCCTGAGGGTGAGAACAACACTCAGCCCCTGTGTAATCCATGGTGTAAGAGCAGCTGTCAGTCTAGTAATCAGCCCTGTAAACAGTCCAGTAAAATGTTTGATATTTCCTGTCATACAACAGACTAGAGTTTGAGCGGATTTTCTGCAACACAGGCAGGCAGTTCCAAGCCAGAAGGTGCTAATTAAGAAACACTAGGTGAGTGTTAATGAAAGAAATTTTGAGAGGTGAGAGAAAGTGAAGAGGATGAACCCTTCTCACCTCCTGTCCCTGGTCCTGTGTGCCACATTCTTAGTCACTGGAAAAAAAAGGAAATGAGCTTTCTAGGAAGGAAAAAAAGAAGACAAAGAGATGACAGCTGTGCTGGATCAGTGTGTCTGTTTTCTGCCCTGGTGATGAAAAACAGGCTACGAAAGGTCTTCATTTTCAGCTAATGGTTTCACCTACAGAAGAAGAGGCAGAAGATAGTTTAAGGAGTGAACAAAGGGGTTGATATACCAGACAGAGTCCAGCAGAGACTACCAGGACTGTTGATGGCTGGAGGATTCACACTGAACAGATGCCAAGAGTGCTGGGCTTGTTCAGCCTATAGAAGATGCAGTTCTGGGTGACCTAATAGCCACCTGCCTGAACCCAAGTGGAGGATATTAAGAAGATAGAAATGGACTCTGTAGGAGTGCACAGCAGGAGAATGAGTCACAACAGCCATAAATTGAAACAGGGAAGGATTCAACGTGACATAAGAAAGTTTTTCTCTACTGTGACACTTAGTCATTGGAACAAGACTCCAGAGTGGCTGTGAGATCTCCAGCCTTGGAGTTTTCAAAAGAAACCTAAGCTCTGAGCAACCTTGTCTGATCTCAGGGTTGTACTTGCTCTGAGCTGGAGGTTGAACTAGAGATATCCCAACATCACCTCCAGCCTAAATGTGTCTGTGGTTCTGCAAACCCAGGATGTTCTTCATCACCAAGTGTAAACTGGAGGATGAATATTGCAGCTCTACCCTACTCTGCTATTATGCTCTTACTGCAGACAGTGTTTCTAAGCAAATGTCCTGTAAAACCTTACCGTGCTCATAATGTCAGGACCAGTGCAGACCAATACAGCCCTCAATTCCCAGCTCCTGGAGAATACTGGCATAGAAGGGACCAGTGCCCCAGCATCCTCCTCCCAGAGTATCTAGATGCTACACAGAACAATTTGAATGTTGGTGTCAAAGGGGTAAAGAGAAGAAGGTCCTTCAGTGAAAAATGACAACCAGGAAGCACTGGAGAAAACCCATGGAGAGCAGAAGCCTAAGGCAGATGGTGACAGGACCAAGGAGGAAGCTGGACTATGAGTCTGTGAGAGATGACACCACAGGGGAGGAGAAAGTGGGGATTGTTTCCTTATGCCTACCCACAAGTAGAAAAGACATAAGAGGGGAGCTTATATAATCCCAGATATGTAGGACAAGTATATGTTTTCCCACTATATTTATATCAGTGGCAGAAAGGGCATAACATGGGTTTAGTGTCGATAAATTCCCACTGTTACTGTAGCACCTTGTTGTTGCTGAGTGCTTGCAGTTTGATTGTTTAACACACAGGCTAAAAACCAAGCCATAATCAACAAAACTGAGGAGTTCAGGAGTCTGTAAATGCAGCTACATGGCCTGTTCCAAACTGTCATTATACCTTTGTAAAAGCTGTGAATATCTCTCTGTAATGCTGCCTGGCAATTCCCCTGTCATGTCAGTAAAATCAAAAACTGGAAGTAGATTTTACACCTTTTTAAACCCAGAAATAACCATAATGATTCACACAAGCTTCAGTCAGTAACCCGAACACAGTAATGACTGTTCCTGGAACTAAAACAGAGCTTTCACTAAAATACAAGGTGTTTTGACCTGAAGGAGCTTGAGGGATGCAGACAACCCAGTGCCATACTAAATACATATGCTCAAGTCCTTGCTTAATTTGGTCAGCTGCCAAATGCCATTATAGCTCTGTATGCTAATTTTAAAAAGCTTTCCTGCATTGCAAATCCCACCCCATGTAGGTGCTTTTAGGATGAGATCAAATTATATTTTGTTAAAATACATTCAGATAGTACATAGAATTGTATTATATATAAAATGATATTTGATATATGCATACAATATAGAATACAACTGTATTACATATATAATCTTAAAAAGTTTTAAAGCTTAATTTACTTGCAAGGTCCTCAAAATCTCCCTGAAGTTGTATTTCCTAGGCCTTAGGTGAATCATCTTCATCTTTCAAGACTTACTTTCTATTTCCTATCAATCAATCAATTAGTCAATCAACGGATCAATCAGTCAATCAGTCAATCAATCAATCAATCAATCACCTCCACTGCAGAGTTAACCCTGGGTGTGAGCAGAGACCCCTTCCTAGTTACATTTAACATTCTCCTGGTCCCAGCTCTCTTTAACAGAATCCACACAGGTGTTTTGTAGTGCTTCTTCTTTTAAGCAGGGTGTTAGCTTTCTGGAGAAAGTCCATGTTCAACCATTCTTTGAGGCATAAGTAGTATCTTGACAAAAGTTTAGCACAGGTCTGAGTCAAACAGCAATTGCCAAGTCAGGCTGAAAGCCCCTGGAGTTCTATGGAGTGTATAAGGGAACCATGGTGGTGTTTAAGAGATCTCATGTTGATAGACAAGTAATTCTTTCTGAAGCAGGGCAAACAGGTCAATTGCAACTTTTAAGTTTCCTTTAAGTCCTTCAACCACATCACCTAATGTGTAGCACCTCCCAGCCCAGTCCACACCAGCCTTTAAAACACCTGGGATTACTCACTCAGGGAGAGGTAGGGGCTAGGTGCAGTCAGGGGTTTCACTAAACCCTGCAGAAAGTCAAAAGCACAGGCTGTGGAGCCCTGCCAGTGATTTCAAGCCAGGTAAGGGACAGGGATAGAGAGAAGGGGGACACCAATTGCCTTGTCTTGTAAACCCCTGCTCAGCCTGCCACCACAACTGAGTATTTGAGAGATAAGGGAACCGAGGACTGGAGATCTCTCTGCCAAGCCATATCTCTTTCTTCCTTTGCAGATAGGTAGTGGTGGTGTCCCATTTTAGTGCTGCTTTTCTAAGACAGAGCTCAGACTAACCTTGACTTGAAATGCAAGTCTGACTGATTGCAGAAGACTGCCTACCACACAGGCATCTGAAAAATCATGGCTGGCAGCATATCCTTCACAATGAGCAGGGTAAAAGCACTCTGAAGAATTAAATTTCCCCAAACGGCAAGATGCAACAACTTGGAGTTTTCCCTGTCACTGCAGAAGGGATGGCAGATCCTTCTGCAAGTCTTTATACTCCACACCCAGTCAGGATTTCCATCCCTGGGCACTGCACTTTGAGCTCAAGCTATCCCAGCTTCTCCCAGCTGCAGAAGCAGGACCCACATCCCTCTTTTTTGCTGGTCAGTGCTTTAGGCTGGAAAACCCCATGAGGCTGAGCTGAGTGAGACAGTACCTCCACAACCCTGCCTTTGGTCTCCTGGCAGCAGACAAGGTGGCTCAGGGTGGGCTTCTCTTTCACTTGTGCAGCCCAACTTTTTCAGCCCTCAGGTTGCAGGAGTCATTTGGGTTGCAGTGTTTTTACAGCACAGCTTTCAAAGCACAGCCTTTATTCTTGAGCAGGCAGTTCTAATTGAAACCAAACCCATCAGCTTTTTGCTCAGCTCTGTTGTGAACTCAGACCAAGAGGCAAAGCCTGGTATGCTATTTTTTTTTTTTTTGTCATTGATATGAAATAAACAAAATTATTAATTTCCTGCGCTCCCACTGAATGTCCATCAGTTGGCCAGGCCAGATAAAATGAGAGCCTTTGAGTTCATTTCCCTGGCTTAGCGTGTTGCTTTAGTGCAGATCAAAGCAGGAAACCTAATCCCAGAGAGGGATAAGCATCCTCCAGTCTCTCAGCTGCATTTGCAAAGTAGTTTCTGGTCGTTCTGGTCTCTGACTGTTTTGGTGTCTTACTTCTGACAGCAAGTCTATATAATCATCAAAAAGTCAGATGAGGCAAAAAAATAAGAAAGCAGTAACTGAGCAGTGCTGATATTCATGCTCCCCCGGTGCTTCTGGGAAGGATCCTTTTCCCTCTCCCTAGGATATCAGAGCCAACACTAGCAACCAAGTGGGAAGATTTCTGGTCTAGTTGAGCAGGATTAGTGTGTACCCAGACAGCACAGGCTTGCAGGGAAAGGCAATGACTTTTATTAACTCAAATAATACTTATCCAGAGAATAAAATACCAGCTTCAGGGCAAGAGCACTTCTCTTTCCTTCCCAGGAATACTTATTTGCGTAATAAAAGGTGCTATCTGTACCCACATACTTTGACCTGATTGCTGTGTTTGAGACTATCCTGACCACAACAGCTCCAGCACCTGACATCCTTAATCTAATGCATTTCCTGGGGGAATTTCAGGGCAGATAGGGATAAAAGGTAAATGCAGCAATTTTCCAGAAAAGAAGACCATTCAGTTTAATCTCGCTTTCAGATGATGAATGGAACAAGTCAACAACCTGTAAGTGCCTGAAATGCATCATTACTAACATGAATTTGCACCAAAGAAGTCATGCTGCACCAATCTCATTTCTTCATGCAACAGTACAATAAACCTTGTGGACCAGAAAGGCACAGAAGTCATTAACCATGACCTCCTGAAGATTTTGCCATTGTCTCTCTTGATATTCTGATCCTGAAGTGAGACAATAAAGTGAGTAGAAACTGGTAAGATCCAGCTGAATATTTGTACCCCGAGCTGCCAGCACTGAGAGATGTGTAACTCTCACAGCTCCGTGGTCTGGTGAGGGTCTGGTCAGAGTTTCTGTTAGTGATTGGATAGTGACAGACGGGAAGGCTGCAGGTGTCCAGGAAGGCAGGACTGGAATTTGAAATTACTTTGCTGGACCAGAGATATGATCTGGAAAACCGGCATGTGAATTAGCAAGGACAAATGTGAGTGAGCTGGGACAATCCCCAGCACAAATACAGGATTTCGGGGAGGGAGTGTTCTGCTATCAGGGTTGGAGTTAGAGGGATAATCACCCGGATGAGACCTGGCACTCCTGTGAAGCAGTAAAACAGCCAGCTCTGGCACTGCAGAGGAATGGGAGCATCAGTGAGTGAAAGGATCTCCTTGTGCTGGGGAGGGAAGCACCCACAGGAAATGGTGCAGCAAGGGCATGGTTCATGGAAGGTGGTCTGCGGTGGGTCAAGATTTCAGCCCAACAGGTGGGAAAACATGACATTGTCCTGGCAGAACAGGGCTCTGCACTGACCAGGCTCTGTGAGGGGTGAGGAGTTCAGGCACCCTAGATTGGGAGCAGTGGGATCACTGTCAGCTCCCTGGTGAGATATGGGAGTAGAGGAGACCAGGGGATGTTTGCCCTAAGACGGCCTCACACAGTTGGTGCCTGGCATCCCTTCTCACAAAATCAGTCAGTGAATTGGAGCATAACAGTTTCCCTCCAGGAGAACCTTAGAGCTGCTTTGATTGTAGCCATCACTGCATCTTACACAGCCAGTGGGATTGCAAGTCAGACCCTCTTCTCCTCTGCTTCACAGGGCTCTTCCTTTTCTCCACAGGATAAAAATAATCCTCTTGCGTCAGTTCCATCTCTGTGAGCAGCGAGACATTTTATTCATCGGTGATCCCTTCCCTTCTCTCATTTAAGCAATTCTGCATTAGCCCATCAAATTAATGTGTGCAATGGACATTTATTTGCCCTGCCTGCAGGTGCAGGTGTCTCCATTTCTTTTCTTTTGGAGGAGGCTGGTAGGCAGCTCAAGTGTGAGCTGGGGAGAGGCTCGGGAAGGGCTGGAAGCAGCGCGATGGTTTCGATCAGGGCGTGCAGGGGCATGAAGGTCTTCAGATGGATGCACCCAGAGTCACAAAACTCACAGGTGAAGTCTGCAAGTGGAGGGTTTTTTACAGAAATGTATTTGGGATGTGTTTTACAGTGGCACAGACACAATCTCCCAGGCAGGGAACTGCCCTCTGTGTCTCCACAAGCAGCCTCAGCCCTTTCCAGCCCAGGCCGGCTGTTTGGGGAAGGCTGTGTCAGGCTCTGGCAGAGGCTCAGGAGGAGTTACAGGAATGTGCCAGATATCAAGCTGTTCCTTTGGCCCTCATAGCTGCATTTCTTCCTATTCCATGTCATGACAAATTTCCTGCATTTGTCACTGCAGCAAATGCCACCAGGCTCTGCAATGAGGAACACTGTCCCAGAGCTCCCAGTCAATGCCCAGGGACAAGGTATCACAGAATCATAGAACCTTAAGGGGTTGGAAAGGACTTTAAAGACCATCCAGTCCCCACCCCATCCCTCCATGAGCAAGGACACATCCCACTAGACTGGTTGTTCAAGGCATTATCCAACCTGGCTTTGAACACTGCCTGGGTTGTGGCATCCACAGCCTCCCTGGGCAACCTGTCCTGTGGTCTAACCAACCTCACAATAAAAGAATTCTTCCTAATATCTAACAGAAATTTGCTCTCAATTAGTATCCATTTTCCCTGTAGAGATCAAAGAAGAGTAAAAGTACTTCTCCAAGCTCTGGGGCATTACTAGATTCTGTGAGGCAAGGCAAAAACATGATGGAAATGGGACTGCAAATGAAGACCAGTAACCTGTTGTCCATCCCTGCTAGTGATTTCTTAAAACACTACACAACCGTGAGCTGGGGAGAATCAGTTACATTTCTCCAGCTTAACTGCATGATGTGGATGCCATGGCAACAGAGGCCAAATCTACACTGTGGAAGTAGAGAGCCAACAAGGAGCTGCTGACCCTACATTCCAGGATTTTGTGTGCTTTTCCAGCCAGGTCATCTATGGGATGCCTGCTCCTTCCTACTTGTACCATGATCCAGCTTCTCATCCCTTTGCTCATACCACTGCCACCTCTTCCCTCTGCCCCTGACTGCTTCCTAATTGTCTTCAGTTTCTCAGTGACCTGGCTGGCTCAGCTTGGCTGGCTCGATAGCTTGTGACATCCAAACATCAGGCAGGAGAGCCTTCCAGGATCTGGGCCCTGGTGGAACAGGGCTGTTCATCACTGCACCCGAGCTGCAGCTCCACTCCTATGGTATGGCTGTATTGGATATGTCCCAAAAGCACACGGCAGGAGGAAAGCACAGAGAAGAGTCTGTAGAAGAGTAGATCCATGGTGCCGACGGACAAACGTCGCTTGGCAGCTGTGGCTCCAAGGGAGATGGATATCCTCATCCTACTCACCATAGAGGGGAGCTGCATCTCATCCAAGGAGATGCAGAGGCCAGGACTATGGCTGGGACTCTCAGGCCCCAGGCACTGCTTTGCAGCTTGTCCTCATGACAAGCCATCACCTTGTCTTTCGAACACACCCTGTGGCTCAGGGACTGAGCTAACAAGCTTTCCTCCTTCATTCCCCTGTACACAGCCAGTGCTCTGGAATAGCTGCACTCCTGAGAGCTTCTTTGGGCTCTCTGGCACAAAATCAGCTCACCCTCAGATGACCTAGAGGATAAGCACCCACATTATCTCCTTCATCAGGCCACTCTAATCAGTTCTGGCAGTGGGGCTGAACACTGAATTGTCTCTGCAGGGCAGGTTGGTGGCTGGCAGTCCTACATTTACACCCAGCCACTGCTGCAAGAATGAGAGCCTCCCTAAAAGCCTCCATTGTTGGCTCTGCCAAAGCTATGAAAACAGCTTGTTCCCCTAGGGGTCCCCCTGCCTTTGTACTGGGGCTGTTATTTAGGCAGAAAACTGGTGATTTCTCAGAATTTCCCAATTTCCTGGATGAGATTTAAGTCATCTGCAGAGAAACATGAGAAATGCAGAGGACTAATAAAAAAAACAGGTAAAACAGGTGAGCCAAGCAGATCCTGTGAGGTTGAGCAGTGCCTCCCTCACTTGTCATAATATTGCCCTGTACTTTCTGCTGAGGCACTGAAGAAAGCTGAGGCTCCAGCTCAAAGAGGAACTCTGCAAGCTGAACAGGCATATTCAGGCAATTGCAGATCTAACCAAAATGAAAGTCCTTTGAAAACACAAGGCAAGGCTCCTTCTCATGCATTAGGCATTTCCCAGGACAGGCAGCAATGGGCTCTTCAGGCTGTAGAGGAGCAAAATCCAGACTGCTGAGACTTGGGGAGCTCTAGGATGGCAGACACTAAAGAACAGACACAATCTGTGCACAAAGGAAGAGGATGCAAAGCCTGCAGATAAAACAGTGCTTGTAGCAACATAACAGTAGCAATGTGGAGAAATAAAAAGGAAGGTGTAAACAAGGCACAACTAGAAACCAATTTTGCTCAGCCGAATTGAGATCTCAGTTACTGAGGACAGCAAATCCAAGGACCCACACCAGATTTATGCCTAGAAGTCTTAACTGTTATTGATCACAAAACCAAATCCCCTTCATATTTTTCTCCAAACCACTAGTATTGCAAAATGGAGCAGTCTCACATCACTTTCAAACACAGGCAACCCTTTTTATTATACAGACTTTCAAAGACAAAACTAAAAAGTCAAAGCCAGTCCTCTTGGCTTTGTCACTATCCCCTTGACAGCATACAGCACCTCACAGAATGAGACTTGCACTTTAGAAATTATTCATAAGTACTATGGATTTTTTGTAAAATGGGACCTTTTCTTGCTTCAGTTGCCAGTGTTTCCATTTAACTTACTAAACACATTTCACCCTGACCACTGGGAATTGACTCCAGCTTAAAATAACTTGTAAATACACTGATGTTTTCTCTCCAACAACTGCCAAACACAGCAGCCACAGAATGGGAAATTACATAAAAAAAAAAAAAAAAAAAAAAAAAAGGTTGAAGATGTGGCCAGGAACAGTAAAAGGAAGAAAAAATTCCAGCTCTTGACCTTGTGGTTCAACAGTGTTTCTGCTACATGGAGCTGTCTTCTCCCTTCATATACATTGATGTAACCCAAAAGTTATTTCATCAAAAGCAAAGAAAATAGATTTAATGAGAGTGTTCAAGTCCTTTCTATCTATCCCTCCTGGGTTAGCTCTCCAAACAGGGTATCTAAGGTTGCCATGCCTCTGTTCAGGATCCAGAACTCTTTGTAACTGTGGTGTGACACTCTTGGACGCCTGGATTTGTACATAGCAAAGGCTTCCATTTTGCCCAGGAACTACAGCCTGCTGGCACATGGCCCATCTCATTTCTCAATAAGTTTCCAGGCTTAGACAGTCCAATATATCTCAGGCTATGCTAGACCAGCAGGAACCTGATGTGGCACAGTGGAGGGAGAAGAAATCCTATGGGGATGCAAAGGTCTTCCTGCTAATGGCTTTCCTAGCACAGTGTCAGGGCAGGAAATCATGGAGAGGAAGGAGAAGGCAGAAGGGGCAGGGGAGCCTGCTTTTGCCAGTATTCCCTTTGGCAGTGGTTGAGTTACAGTTAGGAGTCACAGGTCTGTGTAGCAAAACAGCCACAGCCCACAAGCAATTCTGCTCACACCCTGGAAGCTCCACACCAGTGGCACAGCCTCTTACTGGGACCTGCACACCCTGAACCCAGAGACTGTCAGAGCAACCACCTCCAGACGTTCCTGCTCCAAGGCAGGAAGAGCCACCGGTCTGTACAAGGCTCCAACCTACTCTTCTTGAAGGCCTCCAGCACTGGGTTTCCTTCCCAAAGAATAAACACCAGTGCATATATCCTTACATGGCCTACAAAAGTGGCACAGAAAGCTGTGAACAGTCAAACACAGGCTTCACAAGTCCCTGGATGCACCCCATGTTCCTCAGCTCTCCCCTTAACAGTACAGAGAGCAGCTACTTGCAACTAGACTAAATAGCAGGGGAGGGACTAAAAAGAAACTAAAACGCACTTTCAAATTTCAGAGTAAGCCATCAAGCTGTAGGTCAGTTTTTATGAGACCCAAGCTCATTTGTATGTGCCTCCTTATCCAGAGGCCAAGCTGGCTCTGGAGGAGGCAATCCTCATGAAGGCAGGGCACAGCAGCACCAAATTCCTCCAGCACTGCTTGTGCTTTGTGCTTCTGGGTCACTGAGCAACTAGCCAGTTCTGAAGAGACACTGAGAAAATCGGCCACGGCTGGAGCAGCACAGAGAGAGAAGCATTTGCATGGAAACAGAGGGACTAAGAATTACACTGCTGAAAGAGCAAAACTTGACCTGTTTGGAGAGGAGAGACAAGGGCTTTTCTCTCAAACAGAATGAGAGCTGCTGGAATTGAAAATTTAGGGACAAAATATACTTCCCTCTAGCTTCCTTCCTTAAATATAGTCAGACGTGCAGATGGACTGTATGTGTACAAAAGAAGGGAGTTCAAGTTTGTATTTCTGTATTTACATGCTGGTTGGTTGATCCCTCACACTTCCCACAGCTACAGGAAAACATTAAGAACAGAAACAATCTCCTGATCCTTTACTCCTTCAAGTTACTCGGTGCCACCCTAGGTGATAGCAACACAAGACTATAAAGCAGTTCATGATCAAGCATCCCACTCTCTATTCACAGTGTTCCAGCCTAGTACCTGCTCTGGACATCAGCTGCATCTCAGTGAAACTGGGAACAGACATGAAACCAGGGTCCCCTCCTGAGAGCACTTGTGTGCAGTGGGTGCTGCTGGGGAGCATGAAGCAAGAAGAAAGCCCAGGCTTCAGGAGATCTCTGTGCCAGCATACAGTGCTGGGAAGGGGGATAGGTTGAATAGGAGATTTCAACCACTCTCCTGTTGCCTCCTTTAAACTTCAGACACTTCCACCAACCTTCTCCAAATCCCCTTCCCTTTTTGATCTCCTTAAAATCCCAACATCCTCCCATGGTCCATCATAGTTCCCAAATCCCTCTCAGACCCTGCCATCAGCTATGGCCAAAAAGCCACAGTGCTTCAGGAAGCAAAACTCACTGCTCCTTCCTTGGCTGAACAGTCTTTGGCTGGATCTGGCCAAGGGCAAAATTGTCAGGGCTGCAAAGATGCAATGAGTCACAGAGTTCAGAGGTGCCATTGGCTGGTGTGATAAGGCACAGAGAGAGCAGAGCAGCTGCCCAGCATGTGCACATGGACGTGAAGGCTCAGAGCCAGACTACACCCC
Source organism: Muscicapa striata striata (assembly GCA_030060385.1). NCBI lineage: Eukaryota > Metazoa > Chordata > Aves > Passeriformes > Muscicapidae > Muscicapa > Muscicapa striata. The sequence goes on along the minus strand of JAREIS010000199.1, from coordinate 439,450 downwards.
CACTTGTCCCCACCTTATAAACTGCTCACAGGTACAGGTGTGTGCCTCCAGTTCCTGAACATGCATAGTCCTGGCACTGTGTCCTGGTGTGGGCAAGCAGCTCCCCCTCCCACTCCAATCATGCCCATCTAGACCCAGTCAAGCAGGATTTACTGCCTGAGAAGAAATTCAGTTATTACCAAGAAACAGAAAAAAAGATGCTTTGCATGTGAAGAAACCAGTAGCATGAACAGAGATTATCATCCTAAATAATCCGAGATAAATATCCAAGACAAGCATCAGGCCAAGAAGTTGTCTGCCTCCCTGGCATTCATCCTGGGTACTGGCCAAGGAATTTGCCTTAGCCTCAGCAAATTCTGTATTGGAACCTTTCTTTGATCTGCTTTCTCTTATACTCCTACTCTGCTGTGTTCTCCTAAATTTCTAAAAAACATTGCACAGTGTTTTTTTACTATCTTCTGCTTACTTTTGGCATTGGCAGAGGTTAAACCAGGCTACTTCGGCAGTTTTTAGAAAACATACCAAAGCTTATGAGCAGCTACATTCTTCTGACTGTGATGACAAAATGCTTTAATTTCTTCCAAACCTCGAATGAAACTCAGAAGGCTCACTAATTAAACAGCTCTGCCCCAAACTGATTTTTCTTACAGCAATGCTTCCCTCGGGTGAACTCAACCACCAAGGTCGTTACAAATTAGGAATGATACTTTATTAGTTAAACAATTCCTGCCTGACATCCACTGCAATATTTAAAGAGTGCTTGGAGTCTAAAAAGTGGCTTGGATGACAGTAGAGAGTCACTTGTTCCTACCACTGCATTTTAAAATACTGCAGGCATTTCTGTCCCCTCTCTGTCATTTCTGAGGAGAAGGCCCCAAACTAGTTTCAGCTCATGGAAATAAATGCAGCTTGGGACAAGGGGATCTCTCTGTCCTGCCCCAGAGACTTCAGTCTGTGGGGGCAGGGAGAGATCCAGGACTCAAATCCCCACAGCACAGACACAAGGGCACTCACTATGCCTACCCAGGACCCCTGTGCCCTCTGTGTGCCCTTGACACAAGTGCCTGATGGCTGGCACAGACTCTGTTGCCAGCTCCCTCTCAACAAGAAAGGCACCTTCTCCAATGAGCCACTATGAGTTTAGGATGCCAAAACTCACAAGGAATTTTAGGCCATTTAAAAATATTTTACTGTGTGTCTTGGTGAAAGTCACTTCTGAAAACACCACCTGAGTGCTTTTGAGAAGTTCCCCCTTGGCATATTTGTTCTGCCAAGTGCTCATAAATGAGACTATGCTAATGTAGCTGACAGCAAAACTCAGAGTATTAAGTAACACTTCTTAAAGATCCCCAAGTGTTTTACAAACATGAATTAATTAAGCTGCAGACCAACCCTGTGAATTATTTAAAGAGATCTTGATCCTTCCTCCTTGCTCAAAGACATGAAGACAGGAAGGGGCCAAGGACTGATGAGAACCAAAGCATCCTTATCATCCCCATTTCCACTTATCCACGACACCAACTTTAACTAACAGCCAAAACCCAATAAACTCACAATGGCTAAAATCTCATCAGGATGACGTTAATTCGGTCACTCTTTGTAAGCTCTATCTAGCAAGCCCAGCAATAGTCAAGCAATCTGCAGAACATGGAGCAGAGAGCACTGTGTCTGTTTTTAGGGGAAGCATGGGGTTTGGAATGATGGGACTATTAAGAGTTCTCCTAAAACAGGTTTTACCTGTCAAAAGCAATTGTCCCAGCTGTTTGAGAAGGCAACCCCCTGTGGCATCAGTGTGAAACAGAGGGGTAGTGGGACCTGGATGAGCCCAGGTTGCCCTGTCCTTTTGGCATCCTGGGTTTTGCCAGAAGTTAGCAAAAGGCATCTTTCTATCTCCAAAGGAGCTGACAGAGCAAGATCAGGTAGCTGAGCTCACAGATGCTGGGACTGGTATGGAGCACTTCAGAAGCACTGGCTGTGGCTTGTCCAACTGATTGTCAGGCAGTTGCCCCTGGGATCTGTGGGCATCAAGTGGCAAAGAGAACAGCCTGGGATATCCAGATACTGAGCCAGGCATGCACAAGTTTTTCTATCTGCAAGGAGGCAGCTGGGATGTCAGGACTCCTCTACACAGTTTTGGACCCTCTTCACTTACAAAAATCTCTTGAAGTTCTCTGACTGTCAATTCCAGCCTGAGGAATCCCAGAAAAGAGGGAAAAGTTGAGTCACTTTACAGAGGAAAATTGCACAGAGTAAGGGTGTAAAGAGCACACTGAGTTGATCTTTAGAGGAGCCTGGATCAATACTCTGGAAGTACATCTGACTTCCTACCGTGAGGTGATATTCTTGCAAACACGGCTGGAGGCTTGCTGCTAAGGACACAAAGGCTTGTGCTGGCAAAGGAAGGGATAGACAGGAGCACACACTGGACAGCACAGCCTGTCCTTACAGAGCTTGATCTCCCTCTGCTAAAACATTCTCTACCATCAGTTGAATCTCCTCACCGCTTGTTCACCCATGGCACTGAGCAGGCTAAGCTAGATCCATCACTTTACCACCACACTGCATGTCATGTGTTTTAAATCCTTTCAGGCTGGCTGCAGTCAAGGAACCTGCACTATAACCAGTCATGCCTGAACATCCCTCCTTCCTCTCCACATGTGCGGGGAAGTTTTAGTTCAATGTTCAGTGTCCCTTAAATCTAACCAGGCCAGCAGAAGACAGATAGTTTAATAACATCAGAGCAGCAGATTCCATTTCCATCCCATTTATATGTTGTGTGGGATGTAGTTACATGTTGGTTTATGGTCAGCAGTAAGTGTTGGAGTTACTCCTAAACACACAGTTTAAATTGCTGTGTCAACAACATGCAATTTGCCTTTAGAGAAGGTCAGCAAAGAGAAATTACAGCATTCATAACTGCATGGAGGGCTGCTGCTGGCCACCAGGAGGAGAAGAAGACATTTGAATTCACAGCTGAAGGATGGGACCCCTTCAAGAGGGACCCAGACAAGCTCGAGGAGTGAGTCCATTGGAACACCGTAAAGTTCAAAGCCATCTGCAAGGCTGCACTTGGGCTGGGGCAACCCCTGGTATCAGCACAGGATGGCCATGAACAGATGGAGCAGCCCTGCCCAGAAGGACTTGGGGTGCTGTGGGTGAGAGGCTGGACATGCCCCAGCCATGGCACTCCCAGCCCAGAGAGCCAAACGTGTCCTGGGCTGCATCCAGAGCCCCGTGAGCAGCAGGGCAGGGAGGGGATTCTGCCCCTCTGCTCTGCTCTGCTGAGACCACCTGGAGCACTGCAGCCAGAGCTGGGGTCCCTGCACAGGAGGGACAGGGACCTGCTGGAGCCAGCACAGAGGAGGCACCAAGATGATCAGAGGGATGGAGGATCTTTCTATGAGGAAAGGCTGAGAGAGTTGGTTTTTTTCCAGCCTGGAAAAGAGAAACCTAAGGGGTGACCTAATTGTGGCCCTCCAATACCTGAAGGGAGCCTACAAGAAAGATGGGGAGGGACTTTTTAAAGATGTGTTGTGACAGAATAAGGGTGAATGGCTTTAAACTGACAGTGAGTAGGTTTATATTAGATATTAGGAAAAACTTCTTTACTGTGAGGGTGGTGAGGCACTAGAACAGGTTTCCCAGAGAAGTTGTGAATGCCACATCATTTGGAAGTGTTCAGGGCCAGGCTGGATGGAGCTCTGAGCTACCTGGTCTAGTGGAAGGTGTCCCTGCCCAGGGCAGGGGTTTGGAACTAGATGGTGTTCAAGGTCTCTTCCAACCCAAACCATTCTATGATTCTGGACCACAGTGCACTATTGCTGGGTGCTGGTCAGTCCACAGCTGGGGTGAAGAGGAGAGCGGCCACATTTTATGTGTGTGTGACTTCCCTCCACTGCTTAAGTCCTTGTGCAGGCAGGGTCCATAGCAGACACTGTGCTCACCCATGCCCATGAAGGACTCATAAATTACCAAGGAAACTTATCCTGAGTCAATCTAATGACAACTGGAGAGCTTCAACAGTCTCAGGCTGAAGTGCTGCTGGAAATAGAAAAGTGTGAAGCATATGAGAGATTCTTCTCCACAGTTTCCACAATTCAGCCCCAAACAAATTGTCATGCCACTGTTTTCTATGCCCTCTCTGCACAGGGAAGATTCACATTTCCATTGGCAGCCAGCTGAAGGAACCTTTTAAAGATCATTCTGAAGACTCTGGAGTGATACTACTGTGATTAGTTCCTGGCCAAAGACCTTGCCTAATACAGCAGATTAGTAGAGTATATAAAACATTTGGGAGTACATAAATAAAAGATGATCATCTCGAGAGATTGCTTTCTTGGATCAGTTTTAAAAAGCCTGAAACTGAAAGACTGGATATGAGAACTGCAAGGGTATTAAAAGACACTGCACTTACAGCCATTCAACTCATAGCTGGATGAAGACCATAAAGAAAATCCAGTAAAAGAGCCATGTAAGAGATGTTATCATCCTTCACAATTGGCCCTCATGGATTGGTGAAAAACACACTTCACCAACCCACAGAGGTACATGTATCTCCTTGCTGTCACTCAAGACACGGATCCCAGGTCTCTTTGCATATTAAAGATACTGCTTGCTCATTTACAGGAAAGTTGACATGGTGGTCAGGGGCAGGCTCTGATGCAGGAGCCCAAGAAGACAAGCAGTATGGTTTCTGTGGGAGGACTTGAGCAAGAGTTGAGTTCTCCTTCACTTGATTTCAACGAGTTTTGCAAATAAAACCCAAAACTCAGAACATACGTGAACTTTGAAAAACAAATGAACATCTGCAGAGCTTGTCTGGACCACGGAAACAACTGGGGACAGCAAACCCCCTTCTCAACAGTCCCCTCTCCTTACCAGGAGCAAACCGAGTCTTCTTGCTCAAACAGAAATAGACACAAGGATTTAACATCCCAGACATCCCACCCAAAAGGCTTGAGGTAATTTTAAGTACCTTACTAGAGAGAGGAGCTTTGCCAATACCATTGCATGTACAGAGAGGGGGCAGTGACAAAGCCTGAAGAGACCTTCTATGGTTGGGGGAATGGAGCTTATCCTTACCCTGGGCTTCTTGCGCAGATTGGGAGAGAGCTTCAAGCAGGTGATGAGGCCTCGTTCATCCCCAACAACAATGATAGGGTGGACAGGATTAAACTGGACATGTGTTGTTTTATTTTTCTTCCTGGTCACCACTAGCTGGGTGCAGAGAGGTTCAAGCTTATTAACGTTCAGATCAAACACATGGGCCTAGGGGAAAAAGAACATAAAAGAGATTAATTAGGCAAGAATATCTCTCTGACAGAATGATGGCTGGAGAAACCAGAAAGAAAAGATTCTGTTGCAAAATTGCCCCAGCCACAGCACACATCTGTGCCCCGGGTTGTGGTCTTCTTTTAAGTAAGCAGTGTGCAGAAGTCAGCTGCTGCTTGTGAGCAACTGCTCCCCTCCTGCAGGGGCTCACGGACAGAGGACCACATCCCTGCTGTGGGTGCAAACCTTGGCAAGGCTCCAGCTGATCTGGGCTGGTGGAGGCTCAGAGCCAGCACTGCTAACCCCATAGACCTTAATCTGCCTTTTCAGTGCAAGTAATGAGACAAACAGGTGTTAAATCAGAGTCTAACACAGACTGATGCCCAAAATGGGGAATGCTGTCAGAAATTCTGATTACTGCTTATTACAGAGCTCTCTAACATTTTCAGCTTAATAATAACAACAATAAAGACACAAACCAGTAAGTAATGGGGAAGCGAAGGGAGCAGCTGTAGTATGATTAGAGTGTACCCTGGGGTAATGCCAGAGAAGCACAGAGGACAGCTTGGCAGCTCACTCCAGCCCAGACACTACACCTGCACTCAAGTCCTTCCCCCACAGCATCAGGAAAAGTGCCAGGTAAAGATTAGCCAAACAGGAAAAGTGAGGATGGAGACAGAAAGGCCTGAGGACCCTCTCAGGCTCAAGATTCACTGGCATGGACTTCAGACCTCTGGCCCAGTGACACAGATCTGCCACATCCCTAGCTGCACAATAATGCACAATTCATTGTGCAGAGGAAAGAGTGGCAGTTACACGAGAGAATGAATTAACTTAACATTATCTCCCAATAATTGCAATTAGCTCCAGTAACTGATACAGACTGCAAAGGCTAATAAAACATGATGTGCCTCTCTCCCCCAGGGCTGAGGTGAGCCATTTCCAGCATCCTGGATTTCCACCTGGTATCCACCATGAAGACTTTTAGCCTTATGTTTCTCTTCCTTTTCCTGTCTTCAGAGAAACTAGGAAGGGAATGCTTTATGCTAACAAGTACAGTGGGAATATAGAGGAAATTAGAACTGAACTACTTGTAAACCTCCTTCCAGCTGTGTCTTGTTTACCAGCACTTGAGACAAAGGAAACATGTAATTTCAACAGTATGCCATCCTGACAATTTGAATCTAGGAATTATCTAAAATCAGACAATGCTACTCTATAAAAGCTTATTCCAAAGAGAGTGGAAGGTATCAAATCACTACATGTACTTTCCCATTATGCACCAATGAGTCAGTGAATTTTATCTGAATCCATTTATAGCACAGAGCTGGGCCATGTGCAAGCACATGTCCCAGGCAGTCTCATGAGCTGCTGTGCCTTCCTAGGACTAAAAGTCTAAGAATTTGTGATGTCTTTGGTCTGAGCAGGAGAACAAAGATCTTACAGATGCAAAAAACAAGAAAAGGAACACTGCCTCCAGACTGAAGTAAAATAAAGTGGAAAAGTGCTTGAAAAGTGGACAGGATTGTCAAGACATATTTTGAAGAACTCCACGACAGTACACTTCAAGAAGGGAATACAAAGCATCAGCCATACACAAGGATTTGCAGTTTGGAGAGCCCTTCCCCAGTCAGCAGAAGCATAAAAGAACAGCAGCATTTTTATCTGTTCAAATTACTAGATGCCAGGATTACATTGTGAATTTTGGCCTGACACTTGAGGTCTCAAAGCCCAGCATAGGTAACTTCAATTTCTTGCCTCTTGACATAAATCAAGGTGGCTCTTCTGGCTTGTACTTTACACCTGCTGTCTTACTTACTACCTCAGAAAAGGAACAAGCACTCTTTCAAGCATGCCAGTCTCCCATGAGCAACACTCATTAAAGATCTGATTCATTGCCTTCATAGAATAGATTTTATTAATTTAGTAATCCAAGAGCCTGGGAAATGCTCACTGACTGAGTAGCACCATTCAATCTAGCCAAAAAAAAAAAAAAAAAAAAAAAAAAATATATATATATATATATATATATATATATATATATATATAAGTCACAGTGGCCAGGTTTCTTCTTGGCAGCCAGGTCTGCACTGCTCTCTGTAGGGCTGTCAGTACACCCCCCCACACACACATCCTGCCCAGCCCTGCACTGGAGAAAGATGGCATGGCCAAAGGCTCAGTGCTGCAGTGCTGAGCAATTTAAATTACTCTGGGTGAGGCTGTTTCTCAAAAATGTCAAGAACAGCACAGACAAGCACAATGCCTGGGACAAGAACTTGAAACCATCAGCAATGTGGAGAAGGTCAAAAGCAAACAAGTTTATGAATGTTCCTACTATAAAGCTCCTCTTTTATGAGCTTCTAAACAAATGGGCTTGTTTTCCTTTGCCAAGGGAATCGTGGAAAAGAACAAACTATTTCAGTTCTTCAGCTGGAAACATCAGCCTCCTATCAGCTGTCAGACCAGATGGAGGGGTGGGCCATGGGCACTGAGAAAGACTTCAGAGGCCTTGATTTAGAGGCTCTCAGTTACTCTTAGGAGAAAGGGAAATGGGGTCAGAGCAACACTGGTTTTGATGCTTTGGGAGTAGTCTAAAAGGGGCACAGGGCTTCCCACAACACCTGAGGCAGGTTAATAGTGCTGCAAAGCAGCAGAGCTACATGCAGTCAGCACCTGTAGATCTGCCTAGGGCTTTCTGCCCAAAGAATGGGTGATTGAAAACCTGCAGCTCTCCTTAAGACTCCTAGTCCCCTAGTCTCAGAGTCTCTAGACCCCTGCTCTGCTGGACCGTGAAATTAAGGGTTGTGGAGTGGGATCTAGCTGGATTTCCCATCACAGAGACTCAGTTTTCTTTCCATCCCAGTGCCATGGTGACCCTTGCCCCAAGATCACTGCTTGCACACAGAGATGGCTTCTCAGGTCTTGCAAGACAAGCCCTTTCAGAGTATATGACCCAGAGAAGAGCAACCATGACCCACACAAATGCTATGCAACCCCATGTGTAACTCGAGCATCAAATTCATGGGGAGCCAGGATGACCAGAACCAGAAACATGTACAAACCCTCCTTCATGGAGCACAGGTTCCAGGGCAGGCACCCATCCAGCAGCACCCAGACAAGAATTGATACTCTGACACTGTCACATAGCTGGTATGAAAGGGCATTTTTATAAAAGGTGTTACTTGTGTCATTATCCTTTCAGAGTTTACAAACCAGTGAGAGTCTTCCTTTTTTCTGCCAGCTCTGCAGGCCTCTTGTTATGCTATTGAGGCTGGTCCCTCACTGCAGGTGCTGAGACCTGGGGTTATCACATTTGCTCACCCACACTCATCCAGGAGCAATTTAGAATCCACAGAGTAAAGGTTTCAAACCTCTGGTTTTCAGACCTCAAAAACCTTTCCATTTTGGTGTACATTAGCAGAGAAGGAAGCAGAAGCCACCTGATAAACTCATTTCGATACCTTCTGCAGATTCTGTAGAAACAAGTGAGGAATCTGAAGGGCCTGGAACCCTGCAGCTTGCAGACCACAGCAGACACCTTATTATTTTTCTGCTAATGAGCTAAAAATACAATGGGTAAGGACATTTCAGGTTTTTTTTATAGAGTACTTAGGAACAATATTCAGCCACTTGCTTAAAGGAACACAAATCAGATTCCAAGAACAAGAAACATGGAAAAAGTCACAAAGAGAGACATAAAATAAATCTGAAAATGTCTGAAATATGAAAGTGCAAGAATTCCCTTCTGTTTCACTCGTAACTACAGGAGAATAAAACTCTGGACAGTAACCAATTCTCTGACAGCAATTTTATTTATGATCCTTGTAAACCTCTGTGCCTGCTCCAAGAAAGCACAGGAGAAGAGGTTGCACTTCCAAATTAAGCCCAAGCTGCTGAGTTAAGCAGTTCCTTGCAGCATGGGGATTTATGAGCTGGTATCAACCACAATCAAAAGAAACCTAGGCCCACACTACTGAAGTGATGGACAGGCTGGTAGTAGATAAGCCAGGCAGATGTTCAAAGCAAATTTCTTGATGGAAGGGCAGCAATTCTGCTAAGTCCCTGAAAACAAGCAGTGAATTTAAGCAGATGCCCATTTTTCTCTGAGGTGGGACCAAGTGAATTCTGCAGTTTCTGATGCTTTTTATCCAATTAGAACAATTTCAAACTGCCATCACAGAAACAACAGAGTTTCTCTTCATGCTTGATGTACAGGCAATAACGGATCTAAGTCTATTGTACCACCGTTGCAGAAAATGTTTGACATAAATGAGCTGCTTTGACGCTTGACTTCCAAACAGCCAGAGAAGAAATCCATCTCAGTCTTATCCAGACCAACAGCTCTTCTGTCTATAAATCATGCTAATGCATTCCACCTCCTAAAATCCAGCTGTTCCCCACTGCAACTCAACATAGCTCCTCTGCAAGCATGGCACAGTGCTTGTCCAAGGCAAATATCACAGCTCCAGCATGATACCACATTCAGAGTTTGGAACTTACTTTTTCCCACCTGCTCTACCAACCGCACTTACAGCTTGAAAGCCAGCCTAGGCTCTCATCTGCTCAGCACCTCTGGGATGACTTGGACCCCTCTGTCCTTACACCCTTAACTCCCTGCCCTGAGGGGACAGGGAGGGAAATGCCAAGGGATGTGGGGGGAAGCAGAACTCTTGGCAGAACCTCTCTGCCAGCAGAACAAACACTTGATTTTTGTGGCTCATGAAAAGGGAGCTGAAAAGCTACTTTGACCAACACTGCATTTATTTTGTCCTCAAACCCCTGCTGGGGATTTGGAAAGGCTGGAGCTTTTCCTGTACTTTTATTCCAGTCTTAGAGGCCTTCACTCCCCAGGAGTGGGTTGGACAATGCTAGCATGTTCAAAAACAACTTGATGGCATCCAGAACCAAGACTAAGGGGAAATATATATGTGTATAAGAACAAGGCAGATATGCCTGGTACCTTGGCAACAAAGAATAAAATCAGTGTAAGAGCAATAGGTGAGGGATAATTTAATACCATGCTGCCCTTTACCAGTTGACATCTCTTTCAGTGCTTGGCTTTCACTGTCCTTTTGATCGATTTACCTCATTTTCTTGACTGAATCATGATCCCTCATCCACCCGCAAACTCTGCAGATGATTTGTTTCAAACTCTCAGGTAATACATTTAACAAGTGGGCAGGCACCCCCAGACTCTGTCTAGCACCATGACACTGCTAGAGCATGCCAAAGGCAATGGGCAGGCAGGGCAGCCCAGCCTGCCCTGCACTGGAGAACTTAGTTTGCTTGATTTCTATACTGCCACTGTAGCAACAACAGGTTGCAATACAGTTAATTTTCTCTAGCAGGACATTTTTCACTTACAAATGAATGTTGCAAGATAGTTTTTGGTCCCCCTGACACACAGAGCCGTCAGGGTCCTGGCAGGAGTAAAGGAGACCTGACTCAGAAAACATTCATTGCCTCCCTGCTTCTGCAATGATAACACTGGAATCCTGTTCCTCAGTGGTACCAATCGTAAAATTCATGGCCTTTCACAACACTTTAATGCTGCTGGTAAAAGATTAGGCCCAGCTCTGTATGTATCTCCAGGTATGCTCATAGCAGCTTTCTGCTTGGAGGATGAGCAGGCATGTGTGAAAGCTGCTTCTTGGGCTGAGTCAGCTGCATGTTCTGAGGTATGGGAGAGGGCTAAGCACATCTCTCTGTTCTGCAGCCCGCTGCTTTAGGGCACATGACACAGGAGGGAAAAGAATGCCTGTCACCTGACTTAACTGTAGGGCTGCATCTCTCATCTTTTCCTCATTCAGTAAGAACTGGGTCATTCTCAATTTGACATGGAATGAAAACAGCATCAGCCTTAGGTGATTTGACTCAGCTCCTGCAAGTCAGTAAGAAATCAAAGCCTTGGTATGTAGAAAAGCTGCTATTTATTCAGACAAGCTGAGGACCATTTGGCCTCTTCTGGAAACCCAAAGACATTGTTTCACAAGAAAATGCTTGTTTATCCAAGCTAAACTCTCTGTCGGCCACCAGTTCTGCCAGCCTGGCTCTCCCCTGAATGCCTCAGTGATAAGGATAAAGCAGTGTACCTGAAGTCAACCTGTAAACATGTGCTACATCCTCTTCCTCTGATCTACCAGGCCTGTTACTCTTAAGAACAGCATTAGATTGGTTTTATGTGATACACCCTCAGTAAGACCTTACTAGACTGCCTGCTCCTTGATCTAGCAGTGCTCATAAAGAGAACAACCAATTATTTGTCCCAGGATCTTTCTGGGTAGTTTGTTTAGGCTGGTTGATCTCTCCTGCACTGTCATAGTACTGAATACTGGGCAAAGACTCCTTCCAGTCTTCTGACACTTCCCTACTCTGCCGTCCACCAAAAATACCTGATAAAGAACAGGGAGATGGTTTCAACCAGTCTTTTAAGCGCCTCAGGGCATATCTCCCAAGGTTGAGCTATTCTGAATACACACCCCAGTTGTGCCAGTCCCTCTGTGCTCTCTCTGCTGTGACCCACAGTCAGTGAGTCATTCAGTCCCTGATGTCAGGCTGAAACTGTCCTCTCACACCATGGCCAGGCTCAATCTCCTCTCACGCTGGCAGGGTCCTGGCTATGCCCTGCCAGGGAGAGTCAGCACTGCAGGCTGGGGCAAGGGCAAGGGCAGGCAGTTGCACAAGAAAGGGCAGCACCACATCTGATGGGAGAGGCAGTCACTGGTCTGTGCCACCTGCACCCCATGGCAGGCCAGCAAAGCTGCTCACAGGGCAGACACTGAACTGTCATGGTTTGGAGACTGGCATTTAAAATGAACTTGCACAGATTGCAGGTCATTATAAAATGCCAAGGAATAAAGATCAAGGCTCAGGAGCTGCTATCTCTGTACAGAAGGATTTGATAGACAGCTGGAGGCTCTCAGTGCCCAAAACAAACCAAACCCAAACTTGCAAACTCAAACCCAAGTGAAGAGCCATTCCTAATGTGAATTAATTAATTAATTAATTAGGAACAGAGAGGGGTAGCTTTATAAACTCTTGCAGATTCTCCCGATGGACTCTGTGCCTCCAGTAGGTCTTCATGCAAAGTCTAATCAGAATAATCAACACACAAAATCTTTTGAGATGCTGTTGAAGCAATTTTTTTTGATTCACACATCCATGAAGCAGAAAAAGGCAAACTTGGCTCCTGTGTGCCTGAATGAACTAGTTAGCCTCAGCAGATCAGTTTTGTCAAAATGCTGTATTTCACAATCTGAAAGAGCAATAGCTTTAGTAATGAAAAACTGGCCTGTGAGCCTCTCTTTAAAAAAACAATTCCTGTAAAGCCATTGGCAAAAGCGGTTGAAATTTGACTTTGTACTGAAACCAACTACCATGCTGATAAAGTCACCTCACCTGCAATCAGTAGCTAATGGATGTCAGTGAGCAGTACTGTCCTGAGATGCCTGATGCCCATTATGAGGCTTGGAGGCCACTAGAGCATGCTGTGATGGGAAGGGGGCTGCATCAGTATAGAAGTGAGGGCACAGAGCTGTAATAGCAAACCAAAGTCTTCCAGGCCAGCTTTATTCCCTAAAAACAGCTGCTAGTGGAGAGAAATGCCAATGCACAAAGAGTCTGGTGGCAGAGGGAGGAAAATGGGGAACAGTCTAATTGGCACAAAGTGAAGGCAGCATTAATTTTGGGACTCTAACCTTCTATCTCATTGAGTGCTGACATGCCACCAGCCCTTGTTCTAAAGCTGACTCTCCAGCAGTCCACATCAATCTCAAAGATTCAGCAGGGAATAAGAATGAGCCTTTTAGGTTTTGCAGCAGAAGAAAATTAACAGTTTTACAAGAAGCAGACACTTATGCTGCAAATACAATTTCAAAGCCACTTTAAGAAAGCTCCTACTCGCTTCAGCCTACTCAAAGGTCCTTTTGGGTGATGGTAAAGAGACTCATGCTCATTCAGTGTCTTTACACCCCTGCAATCGCCTTGGTCATGGTGCAGAGAGCCAGGCAAGACCTTGTCCCAGCCCTGCAGAGATGGTGGTGGCCCCATAAGGTATGGATAATCCCCCTGGGCTACAGCAGAACGGAAGGAGGAAAGATTCAAATGCAGCAAGGGCATCTGTAGTCATGTTCACTGTCCTGACACCTCAGGACAAACGCATCAACAGATGAGAGGTCTGCTGGCACCCCTGATTCATGCCCTACAAAGAGAGGACTAAGTCAAAAATAGCCACACAAATATTTGCAAACCTGAAAGGTTTAACATGCCTCTTGTCTACAAAATCATTCCTGTTTTAAAGACAGAGTTTGGCTATTGCTTCAAGTCTATGGTAAATGGCCAGCAAGTTTCTGCAAATTGCTCTGTGTACACTCACACATGCGCCAGCACTAAGGAAGTGTTTCTCTCTTCACTAAGAAAGAATGGGCATCAAGACCAACTGGCAGAATAGCCTTGGTATGTTATACTGTGAGTTAGATTCAACACAAAGCTGGTCTTCAAGCTTCACATTCAAAACAGTTGTACAAACAGTAAAATAGGTTTATATAAGCAGCAAAGAGCACACTTGCTTCCTGTGCAGCAGCACAAACCATTAACTAACTTCCTGAAGGTTTGGGTTGTTTCAAATATTTCACATCTTGAAAGATCAACAGTTTCACTAATGAGGAAAAGCCCTGGAGCATATGTCTGACCAGTTTTCTCTGCAGAGTGAACACTTGGATGGCATTTATCTTGAGGCTATCAATATTTACTACAGATGCTTATATCAGGACCTTCTTGTTGTACTAAGTAATGAAGAACATAGCCCACAAAAAACAGGAGAGCAAATGGATTTGTACTCTGTACAAGCCTGTGGTAAAACCCCTGGGATCCTCCTTTTCATACCAGACATTTCACAGGATCACAGGATTAGAAGGCAATTCAGGTTGAAAGAGACTCACAGAAGTCTCTAACCTTCTGCTTAAAGGGTGAACTCCGAGGACAGATGTGGTTGTTCAGGGCTCTTTCCAACCTGGTCTTGAAGCCCTCCATGGACTGAGACACCTCAGCCTGTCTGAGCAAGCTATTTCAGTATCTGACTGCCTTCAGAGCTAAAGTTTTTATAGATATCCAGCCCAAACCCCTCATTTCAACTGACTTCAGCTGTTGTGTCTCATCATCACTTCATGTGCTGCTGGGAAGATCTTGGCTCTAACTTCTCAATGACCTCCTTGGAGGTACTGGCAGGTTGCTGGGCTCCTTCTCCAGGCTGAAAAAGCCCAGCTTGACCACACCATCACACCCATTGCTTAGGGCAGCTATGACCCACAGCCTGGGATCCAGACAAGAGGACACTTGTGATATGAGTCTTCAGCTTTTTTATAAGCTTCATGTAATAACTCATGCATGAATTCTGCACACACACAAGTGGAGGAAATGCCAACACCATTTCCCTCTTTAATGAAAATAAGTAAAAGAAGACCAAGAGAAAATTTCAGGTATGAGTCCCAATTTTACATATTTCAATTATTTTTTTCTTATGCTTTAAGTTTAAGATGGACTTAAAGCAAACTCCCAAAAGAAAATGCTGAATGCTGCAGGACTGAATTCCATCCCTTCTATTTCTCTGCCCTCTGCCTTTACAATAATCTGGCCAATATCTCCACATTTCCTGTACCCTAAATGGAAGTGTCCAGGTATTCAAGTCCACCTCCAGTTTTTGTTTTTTTTTTTAAATTTCCAAAGTAGGTCTCTCATCCTAGAAGCCTTTTTGTTCCTGTCATGCTTTTACCATCTACAACACAAGGTGATCTCTTTTATGAATCTCTCTTTATGATCTTTCTGAAACAAAATGATCAGCAAGTAGAGCAGGAAACTAAGGAAATTAACCAGAACATGATGGAGAGCAGTAGTAGCAGTTACTATCCACTGCACCAGCGGTGGAATGTGCACACTTGGGTTATTTATGAAGAGGCAGTGCTGTCCAAAGCAGATGCCCAGCTGCCAACGAATACGTTTTATCATAATGACCCTGATATTTACAGCTTTTATTAAATCCCTACCTCCTGAATTCATGAGGATTAAGAGATTTTTATATTCTAAAATGCCTCAATTTCCAAGTCGGTCTTAAGGGGCTCATGCACATTTTGGACACATACCATCAGCTTGAATAAGAAAAAGTGTTTTAGAAAATATGCTAGGTACCTCTTGAAGACTGCAATTAGGGCCTGGTTTTAAAACCACCTCCAGGCAACCTTCAAATTTTGCAGGCATGATTATGTGCAGATGCCAAGATAGAGGCTGTTTGTAAACAGGAGTCCGTTAATGTTTTATTTTCTGGCTTAATGTCCTGTATTTTTCTGTTCTGGAGAATCATAGAACATCCTGTTAATGCAGATTTTTTTTTTTCCAGCATTAATGGAGCCTGCCCTTTGCGAGGCACTGAGTTATTCACAAGAAGTGCACTCTGCTACAAAGTGGATTATGTCCAGAATAGAAAAGGTTGTAAACAACAATTTGTTCCACTTCCACTGCAGATCTAGAAGGTTCTGTTCAATAGCAACTATGCTGTGTCTCAGACTCACCGTGCTGCATCCAGCATGGTCAGTAGCTAACACATGGAGTATTGCTATCAGCATCAGCTGTGGCCTGACTACTGCAATAGGAAGGCAGCTCTTGCCTGGACCTGTCCTGCTAGCCAGCCCAGTTATGGGCTGCTCCTGGTTGATGGCCACTGTTCTAAGAATTTGGGACAGAAGGCATAAAACAGAATCAGATCCTAATAAATTAGCTTCTACTTAGGACTACTGAATTAGACCCAAGGATAGCCAAGTGAGATATCCTAGGTGTGGTGCTGCCAACTCAAATAGGCTTTTGCTTTATCAGTAGCTTCATATAGACTCCAGGTCCATAGATGCTGTGGCTAATGTGTCTAGGACAAGCTGTGGGTGGGATGGGAAGACCCCATGGCGCAAAATCTTGCCAAGACCACAACAGTTTCTCTGCAATAGGTAAAGCTCTGAGACAGAATTCAAGTGGCATGAAGCATCTCTAGAGATGAGCCATCACTGCCAAAACTTGACCACATAAGTAGGAAATCCAAGTACACACAGTGTTTACCCTCCATCTGTTCACGATGCCCAGGAGGTCTCCTTGCCTGCAGACATCTCCATCCTTTTCCCCACAACTGGGCACCAGGACACAGATGGGATATCCACAGCTCTCTGCCCTGCTCACCCCAGCACTCAATTAAAGCTGTGACAGCCAGCAGAACCCTTGCACACACAATGTCACTTGTGGAAAACAAGTCAGAGGCTGTGATGCACTGAATGCACTTGCTGCCCTCAAGCAGGTTCTTCATTTGGTGTATGGGAGACTGGAGACAGACAGATCCACAAAAGAAGAACCCAATCCCAGCCCTAACTGTGAAAAAAGAGCATCAACATTCTGTGGCACTCTGTGGCATCTTCCAGGGAGACCAGGTGACCAGTGAAGAGATTTCTATTGCTTAGGAGAGACAAATTCACAGCCTGAGGCAGTGTATCAGTGAAATTATTTTCTTGCTATAAAATAAAGGTTAAACTACAATAAAGTAGCCAAGGCATCAATTCAATTATAGGGATACATAAAGGCTATCCTTTTGTTGGAGTAATTCCAGACAAACTGCACAGACTTTCCAGTTTATACCAGCTAAACATAAAGCTCATAGTAAGAGAGCAATGTGCTCTTACTGTATTCAACCAGTATTGATGGATAGCTACATGTCCTGGCTACTTGCCAGGCCCAAATTAACCACCTGAGCTATTGCAATACATGGCTATAGGCAACAATATAACTGCCATCATGCCAATATTAGGACTGGTCTACAGAGTTCATTATCAAACTATTACTCCAAGAGACAGCCCCATAGGGTGGAAAAATGTTTATTTTATTGTACTGGAACAAAGCTCTATTGGCAGACTCTAGGTGTATTACTGTAATTGATTTTTAAAAATCAGTGTAAGTATATAACCACTTTATTCTATTGTTTCTCTACACCTTGAAAGTTCAGAACCAATGCCCTGATGCCAGCTTGTATAGGGGAGTTGTGATCTGGAACATTATCTCTCCATCCCCAGGGATGTAATGGGGATTTCATATCAAGGAATTTCACTGTTTTAGTCATACCATGTGCAAGCTGCACACCTGCACTCACATTAACAGGTTAACAGGAGAGCAGGGAGGGACTTGTATGCATCTGCAACACCTACTTTGAGGAGGACTGAGAGATTAATGCCCCGGGACGTGTATGCCAAAGTAAGGAAAGCACAGGAGAGGGTGGGTTCCTGCTGGTGGCTCCCTGGGCCAGGATTGGGCTGGCTCATTCCCATGCTCAGCCCTAATCTCCTTTGACTTTCTCTCAGCTCAAATCAGAGCAGTGTTCTCCCAGCCTCTCACCTGGCCATCAATGGTGACTGCAGCAAACACCGTGGAGGAGTAAGGAGACCACGCAACATCCCCTACAGCACTACTCAGGTCATAAACAAACATTGGAGTCCTATAAAAAGAGACACAGAGACAAGAATTCATGTAAACACATGCCACTCTGGAAGTGTAACAGCCATGAACACTTAGAGATTTCAAAAGTGGGAGATGGGTATTTCTCTATGTCAGACAGCAGCCAGGGTCAGAGCCAAAGGCAAAGCAAAGCTGAGCACAAATACAAATGGGTTAGGATTTGACCTACTGCAATGAGAAGAGAGGTAGCGTCTTTCTTTCTTTCTTTCTTTCTGAAAGCATTTTGAAAACTTTTTCCCAACATACACAACAAGATGGAGTCTCTCTGGTAAATATCAAGAATCATCTGGGAAAAAAAGATCTCCCTTCTCTGGACTTCTGACAACAACATTGAATATTAGAGCAGTATTGGCAACAGGAAATATGTGGTTCTGACTGATTTACAACAAAATCAATTTCCTGATTGAAACCAGACATTCCTTAACCACTAACCCTGACCTTAATTTCATATTTTAAAATGTCTCGATTTTTTTTCTTCTCTGGCTCTTAGGAGGTTTCTGGCCCCTGAAGCTAGAAGCCAGTCCCTGACATTTCTCTGTAGCATTTCTCTGCTACAGAGGAGTCCTGCCTGAAGGAAGCCAGAACCGAAGTAAAGCAGCCAGGCTCTGTGCTGAGCTATGCTGCTTGGCAAGTTCCTGGGGCAGCTGATGCTATATCTTACATCTCATACCTGGGGAACAAAAATCTGAATACAAAATATAAAAAATCAATTAGCATTATCAACATCTGGGAAGGAAACCAAGACTGAGGTATGAGCAAACTCAACATGTGCTACTGGCAGGTCAGGCTGGACCCTCTTGCCCACACTAGGACCCAGCAGGACCTACTTGATGGTGTGATCCCAAATCTTGACTGTCCAGTCAGAGCTGCAGGAAATGAAGACTTTCAAGTGGAAGGGATTCCAGCTGACTGAGTCCACAGGCATGTGATGGGCTTCAAACACATCCAGATACTGGCTTGAATAGCTTTTTGAACACTGCAATGGAAAGAACTACTCAGTAATCAGAGCTAGACCTCCCGAAGCTTAGATTCGTGTAGAAAGATGCCTCTGATGACATGCATGACCCCTCAGGATCTTTTAGACTGGCTGGGAAGAGGTGGCTGGTACCCAGAGCTGCAACTGAAAATCAATAATTTAGCACATGCTGTTTCACCCCACTTGCAGGCAACATCCTGCAACACACAGAGATAGGAATTGAAGTTGTCTGGTTGAATTTAAACAGCCAGGCCCCAGAGACCATTCTTGACTGTGGGAGCTACAGTGCCTTCCTGCCAGCCCGGGCTCCTGCTGTGCTTCTCCTGTATAAAAGGTTCACAAGAAAGGCAGGGGAGAATATCCCTGTGCTGCTCAGGAGCACTGTGTGCTCACAGCACCGTGTACTGCTCAGGAGCACAAATGCTCACAGCACTGTGTGCATTTCAAGTGTCACAGTTAAAACCTCTGGTAACAGTGCTCTCAGCACACAAATGTCTTACTGGTCCCTTTGACTGTAAGGACTTTGGAAAGATGCAGTAAGTCCTCTCCTGTCACCCCACTGAACAGCCTGCTCAGAGAGCCTGCCCCATTGTATGACTCTGCAACTCTTTCTGTTGTGCCACTTGAGACTTCCCAGAGATGTAAGAACCACAGAGATTGTCCAGGACTCAGGCATGTCCCTGACAGGGCAGGGGGCTCCACTGAAGGGCAGCCAACAGCAGTCTGTGAACTGGACAGAGCCTACACAGACATGCAAGGGTCAGACCAGCAGCATCACAGCTGTGGGTGGTGCTGGATTGCAAAATAAAGGATATCTCCAAGAGCTAGAAAAGGAAAATATTTGGGACCCTTGGAAAAGTCACTTTGTATATGAGCTTATGAAACAGGGAGAAATTAAAATCTAACTGGTTGCAAGGGGACTTGATCTAGATCCTGTCAGTTATGTGTAGACAGAAATTTTTGGTTATTCTCCCAAAACCTCCTTCCCTCCAAGCACATTAGAGGCTTTCTTCACTAGCAACAAGGACTCCAACTCACATGAAATGTCATTTTACTTGTTTTCTCACACAAGCTGTATCCATACAGGACCTTGGAGTTGGTTTCAGGATTTTCTGTTGGTTAGCCTCACTACTGTCACAGCAATGACTTTTTATTACTCCCAACTGAATGCAGTACCACACCATTTGCCCAAGTAGCAGGATTGCTGAAGTGTTACATGACTTTAATCCTTGCAAAACAAAAATCTAGATAATCATAAGGCTCAACTATTTATCACAAGTGACACTTCTTGTCTGAGTACTGTTCACTGTGCAGGTACTGGAATAAGGGTGCTAAACCATTCCCACAGTAGCAGCTCCTACACCCCTGAGAGGCTTGCTGTGGTAAGAAATGGAAACAAGAAAGTGGCTCATGTCCCATTGAGATTTACTGACAGTGTCTATAAGCTTGCTAATAGTTTGTTGCATACTCTGTGTTGTTGCCCCTGCATTTAACTGTGGGACCGAAGTCTCCTCAAATGTAATGTTTCATAACATTACTTCATAATTCTTAATGCTCAGCCATCAGGAAAATCAGTACTTGGCTTGTTTTGAAAGTCACTTTTCTGGAAACAGAGAGAATGGGTCACAAGTAATTAACACAAGAGAGATGCTGCTTTGCCCATCTGTCCTTCCAAGTGTGTGGATTGAAGGTCCTTAATACCTGAGAACTTTAAAGAGGGAGATTTTAACCAGGTTTGTCTGCCTCCAACAGAATGTTAAGCGCCCTGTTTTCAAAGGCTTGTGAGGGTTGAGACCTTGATCAATGGTCTCTTGGCTCTGGTACAGGAGATCCACCATGTTCTGGGATGTGCTGATCCATAGAACTGCCTTTGCAATCTCCATGACAGAAAAGGGATCTGCATTTTTTTCTATGAAATTAGTAGCAAGAATATTTCTATAGGGCAGACTCCTATCTGTGTCCTTTGTGAGAAATGAAGCTTGCATGTGTGCTTTAGCCTAAAGGCATCCACTGTGCTCTGGCAGTGCCTGCCAGCCCCACACGACATTAATCACAACCCTTACCATTATCTCTGAGTGCAAGACAGGGCTGCTTTCTTCCCAAGACGCATTTTGAAGAAACACCACAAACTTCAGAAAAAACTCAGAAAAGAAGTATGACTTTAATAAATAGAAGCAGTTTCTGAGCTAACTATAACTGCTGGTAAAGTCTTTCCCGACTATTCAGTTCAAGAACCCTACAATTATTAGATATGTCAGTATGAAAACAAAACCACTGGAATATGTGACACCTAAGTCCTGACAAGAGAGCTTTGAAGAGGATGACTAGATTCAGAGAGAAGGAATTTGTGCAACTTCTCTGAGCTTCTAGAGCACTGCTCGAATTTGCTGATAGTGTTTTTCTCCTACTTAAGTGACGTGTTTGAATGGCAAATAGTATTTTTATGATGAGACAGAAATGCAAAAATATATCTATGGCAATGCAGGAAACCAAAGACTACTCTTGACAAGGCTACAAAACATGGGGGAGGAATACTGGGTGAAAATGAGAACTCTGAGGACACAAAACTTATGAATAATCTTCATCAACAGCACTTCAGTTTACGCTAGACGTTAGTCTGACACAAAACTCTCCCACATACCCAGTGAATGGGTGGTTATTACTGTCCTTATAAGGCAGAGGGTTTCTCCAGTTCACTAACAGGAACACTGAGAATCTACGCAATACAGAAATCCAAGAGCAATTTTTTTCAGAGGAGGTTTGTATCTGGAAACAGAAAGACAGTGCTGCCCAACACTGGCACTTCCAGGCAGCTCAGGACATCCAGATGCTCTTCAGAAACCAGACACAAACATGTTGCATGTTGTGGTGGACAGGCTGATACCAGCTACATCAGAGACTCTCCTGGTTTTAGCTCAGTGGCTGCTTGTGGAGATCTGTAACAGAAATGCTGAGATTTCCAGAAGGGCTCACAAGTAGAAACCAAGGCACAAGAACACATCAAGAGGAACAAAAGGAAATGGTAAAAGAAAGAACCTGTGGTAATTGATGAAAAGTACAGTCAGTCCAGCAACCAGACAACCAGGCAGAACACAGACAGAAGCCCCAAAGATAAGGTGGTGAGAAGATGAAGAACAGAACTCAAACCATAAAATATCCAGACTTTGCCTAAGACAAAGCAAGGATAACACTGAGGCAAATGATCTCTCTAGTACTAAATGGTCACTGGAAGTCAGACCCTGTCCAGAAAATAATTTTTCATCTTCTTTTAGGAAAAACTCAAGACATGTGATAAGGATTCAACAGGCACCATCCTTTGTCATCTGTAATAATAATAATAATCCTGTCCCAAACTGAAAGATACCAATGTTCTGGTATGTACTATAAGTGAGTAAGTGAAATTACATTTGTTTAAAATTAGAATAACCTTTTCTTCTAGTCAGTCTTGCACTAGGTTTTATTATATTCATTTGTTACTCTCAAGAAAACTGTCTAACAGTGAAAAAAACCAAAGCCTTTCTTACATGACTGCATTCAAATTTCCTCACAATTTTTCTATTGAAGGCATGTTTATTGGAAGTTTTTCTGACCAAAGACTTAAAGTCACAATGTTTCAACACAAATCTCAGAGACCATACTTTTTGATGCCAAGCTGAACAATTCCTAAATAGCAAGTAAGATATGCAAAAAAGCATTCAGAATTGTATTACAGAATCATATTAATGCAGAAACAGTTTCTCCTCTACAAAAAAGGGCAATAGATTGGTCTGTGTGTAATTTAGATAATGATTTCTTGGCTTCAGAAACACTATTAACTGAGCCATTTTCAGAACTTCACCATAATTGTTCTGCAGCTAAAGAATTAATGTATTATCACACTATTTGTGGGCATGCCTGCTCTCTGGGGAAATAATAATAAAAAAAAGTTTCCCTGGAATTCACTTTCCAATTTATTTAAGAAATTATCTAAAATCTGGCCCAAGGGGAGAGCAGCCCATGTTTGATCCCTGACTCAGACAGCATGTGAGGAATCTGTCTGTCTCACTCAAGATGCCAGTGCAGCACAGAGAACTGGGCAGCTCATTGCAGCCACGGGACCTGAGAGCTGCTCAGGCTACTGTGGGACTGCCCCTGCTCCCAGGATCCAAGTGGAGCAAGGCTGCAGAAGGCAACCCATGGGCAGCTCCAGTAAGGGGTTCACATGTGCAGTGTTTCAGTAAAGTATGTGATGAAGGTGCGTGGTATTCCTTGGGAAATATCTGGAGCAGCAGCTGACCCCAAAACTTTTGAAATTGCTTGTAGCAAGCTCTTGGGGGATGCTAAGTGTGGAACACTCTTCCTCACGTTTTTTGTAGATACTGTGAAAACCTGCTCATGCTACACAAAAGATTTCTCTTCCCTGTGTTGTCCCAGATCCTCACCGTCTGATTAAAGACAGGCTCTTCCTGCCCATGGGAACAGGTTTTTATAGGGCTGGGTTGTACAATGGATACTATTCACTGAGGCTCACCAATGCAAGAATGTTGCTTTCCACTTGCATACAATAAAAGGGGAGACACTATGTATCAGCATCTCCCCACATTTAGCACAAGAACTGCTAAAATATCTGCATGGCATCATGGCTGGGATCAGTTCTTACGTTAAAAGTGCATCCTAGTTATAGTTTCACTGGAGATTATCTAAGGCAGAAACACCCACAGCTCTTTCAATGTCAAATTCTCTTCTGTCCAGTACTCCTCCATGAAGAGTTTTCTTTCCTGTGTAACTCAGCCAAGATACAGTCCTGAATGATCCACTGACATCCACTGCCACACTCACCCACGTCCATCTCTCACCCAACCACAGATGAATTTAAAACCTGTGGTTCCTTACTGCCTTTTGATCAGGACTAAATACAACAGTACCCATCAATTTAGAGTACAATACCCAGGGTACGAGCTCCTATGGGTGACCAGACAACTCAGAACATCTGCCCATGAATGTTTGGATGTTTTGTGTTCTGAAAGCATCAACAAAAAAACAGTGGACCTATCCACTGGCTACTGCCAACAGCTCAGCTGCCCACTCCTCCCACCTCCCTTCTGCACCTATCTTGTCTAAAGCAAGTGAACACTTCTCAAAAATCCTCTCTAGATACTGCCTGGCAGAGGGAAAGATTTCAATCAGCATCATCCCTCTGCAAGGGATACATATTTGTTAAGCACATATTGCCTAAATGACTGATAGTGATTTCAGGATATGATTTCCTTTGGGTCCTTATTCTGTTTCAGGTTCATTTTGCAGGTGAGATATAGGGGAAGGAGTTTGGATCATCCTCTAGAGATGTCTGGATGCATCTGCCCTGCAAGTCAGCCTTCTGCTGATTGTCTACCCCCCATGATGAAGGGCTGTAGCTACAGATTTAACAGAGCCAAAGAGCCAGCTCAGAGGAATGCTGTGCAAATAATAGTTGTATTAGGAAGGCACCACTGGCTTTATTTTCAAGGCTAAATACAGCAGAACTCAAAACTTCCTATTTTTAACTCAATTTCTCAAGCAAATATGATGCCTGTGTCCCTCCTTGTGCCCATCTCTCTTCACAAACAACTTTTGTCCTCACTGGCATTTTCAGCCAAAGCTGGCAGCATGTGGGATGTGGTAACATTAAGGTCTTACACATTCTGTGAAAAGCAATGGCCAGAGAGTACAAAACATCTGGGCAGTGCCCCCAGTGTGGGAAGGGCAAGCACAGTGTGACTGCACTCACCATACAGCTGAAGCTGGCTGGCTGATACTCCTGCCTGGCACTGAGAACCAAAGCACCAGGCTGCAGAAGGGCACTGGAGGGGAGATAGCCAGCACTGTCTGCAGGAAACAAGGGTTATAATTTGGAGGTGGGACCACTGAGCTGGGGACAGCATGGGGTGATCAGGAGGAGGAAGGTTTCAGTACGTAGCAGTGGACTGGAGATAGGAGAGCAAGGAGAAAGTGAGATTGGGAAAAGGATCTGGAAAGATCTTACATGTGTTTTCCAACCTAAATGATTCTATGATTCTATGTGACTGTGGAAGGGAAGGGCTGCAGGACACTAATCCATAGGAAATACGGCTTCATTAGCCTCACTCCTGACAGGATAAAAAGTCTGAAAAGGCAAAGAATGGATATTTTTCCTGCCATTTCCCCATAGTCATGGGGACAGAGGATCAATTCCTTTTAACTTCTGCTCTGATCCTACTCTAGTACTTCACTTGCACAGCTACAATCTGCACAGCATTTTCTGGGATGCAGTTTGCATGAAAAATGTTTCTGCAAAAGAGGGTCTTAATTGGGTGTGTGCAGAGAGCTCTCTGTGACCCTCTGCAGTTCTGGTCTGGTCTCAGGCTCACCACAGGCATCCCAGGGCAGGACCAGGCTCTGAAGCTGTACTTTGTTACCACCTGAGCAAACAGTTCAGACGATGAGCCTGAAAGACACACATGGGTCAGCGATATAAAACAAAGGATAAAGAAATCATTTTTACCTTATAGATCTTGCCCTCTTCAGTACCAACGAGAAACAAATAGTCTATTTTTTTGTGAAAATCAAACGATGTCCCGCTGCCTGTTAACAAAAGAAAGGTCTGTCACACAGAGAATTGGTTCAGCTGGCCAAAACATGCTTCCTGCCTATGGTAAACACACACTGCCTGTGTTTTCAGGAGTGATTTATTAGCCAGGAGCTCCCAAAAGAAATCAAAGCCACCCCTTCCGCTAAATTTCCAAGCTGTGCATGTCCCTAAGACCTGCAAGTTGAACAGCTACCCCAGTGACATGTAAAAGGGCACTGAAAGAACCAGAAAGGAACTGGAAACCACTTTAGCCTAGGATTCATTTTGGTAAGAGTTGAAATTGCCTGATGCAAACATAAATATTGTAAGGATCTGGCCACCTCCTATTGAGGAAGAACAGATCTTTTCTGTTTGTATATCTACAAAAATGTAAGTGGTTTCCTACGCATAAAAGAGCCTAGTGAAAAAATACCCCGTCATACCTTCCCATGCTCTTTTTGCCTTTAATTCAGAATCCATTTAGCAGGCTCACTTCAATAAAGCCAATAGCAAAGAATGTGATTTGTGAAGAAATCCTCTGCTAGGGACAGAAGGATTCTCTTAATGTCAAAAGCACTGAATTGTGCAACATTGTGAACTATGTTTAAAACAGGTGTCAACCACAAACAGGATGTGACTCATTGAGATTTTGTGGCTTCTGCTCCTGAGGCAGATGCATCATCATCCAAGAAAACCAGTTCACATATTGGGGAAAGAAAATTTCATCAGGGCTCTTGAGCAGAAGACTGTTGAGTACTAGAGCTACTTGAGGCGGTCCTTGCCAGTAGGGATACCCACAATCATCAGAGGAGAAACACGAACAAGCAGACAAGGCTCAGAAGCACAGAGTCACAGAAACTTTCTGCACAGGCAGTCATCTTAAGCATTATGTCTTTAACATTAACAAAATGTAGTTCTCAAAGGAATTGTTACAGTAATTTCAGCTCTCTAATACCATCTGCATTTTTAACATTCAAAGAGATTGTTAAATATTCAAGACTAGTCTTTGAAAATCCATTTCCCAATAACACTAACAAATAATCCCAAAGCCCCCAAGAGGTCTGCAGTGTGCTGCTATAGATGGTTTCCTGCAACCTATGTGGCACTGCAAAGCTTCCCACAGACTGTTCAGAAGTTACTAGCCTAGAAACATAGCAATTCCTAAAAGCAGAGCAAGACTGTCCTCCAAACAGAGGAGGAGATCTTCTCAACCAAAGGCAGGTGTAGAAAGACGATAAGAGGATTCCTCAAGGACTTCCTTGTGTTATTCAGGACCTCCAGAGCTGACTCATCCCATCCTGTCACAAGCGCAGGATGATCAGGATGAGTGAATTCAGCCGAGAAGAACTGCACTGACTCCACTTTGCATGGAGGAAGCCTAACATAGTGGCTCAGAATAGTGCTGTGTTCTTACAGAGCCCAAACTTGATGAAGCTCATCCCAAAGCTGGCTGGGTCAACTGTGCAAACAGGAAAAGGCAGAGGTTGTTTTTCACCTTGATTTTGCCAGTCCAGATCAATGTCTGACAGTAAGAACAAAACTGACTTTGACATAAACAGGTATGTGTTTTATCTACACAGAGACAGCCCAGTAAAATGGACATTTCTTGCATTAATGTTCAATTAATCTTTTTATGTAAGTAAAGGCAATATGTACCAGCAAAACTTGACTCAGTGGCCATTGCTCCAGACAGACTTTGCCCTACTGCATGATGAAAGCAAGGAGGCGTAACCCTCCTTTAGCTCCTTTCCATCTCAACACCCTGCTCCCAATTTAATTTCCCAGAATGACTGATTAGAGGCTTTGTGTCAGCAATTAATCAGCATGGCAAGGACTTGGGCTCTTACCAAGCATTTGCAGCTGCAGTCCCTCTGGCCCCTGCATCGTTGTTCCATCTGCTGACAGCTTGATGACATCCATGTGAACCAGCTCATTCTGCAGGCAGAGGAGATTCCACATGAATAGCATGCTTTGCAGCAACAATACAGAGACATTCAGTACTTTGAAATGGCAAATTTTATGGAGGAATTTAAAAAAGCTGCCCAGAAGTTGCTTAGTGTTTCACGTTTGGCAGCTTGCTAACATGGTGCTTTCCATAAAACCTTCAGGAAACTGATGGTTTGGTGCACTGGAACTGAGAGCCACTGGTACATTACCTCAACATGTGCACTTGACCTGGAAAATTTGCAGTTTCTGGGTCAGTGTATTTTAGTGGAAGTTGGCATAGTCAGCTTAAATTGTAGTGTTTAGTTAAACCACCCTGTGTGGTTTAAGATTGATATTTCATATTCTTGTGGAGCTAACTAAAGCCCCACATTAATGAATAGTAACTTATCATCTTGCCAGTTCCTGCTTCTAACATCTGTTATTCCCAGAGCAGCTTAAGTTCAAAAATACTCTCAACTTCATGGGGTCTGAGATTCCAGTAACATCTAGCAAGCAGTTTGCTCCGAGGAAAACTGTCCCATGTTTCTCTTCTCAGCAGAGCTCTAACACTGCTGTGCAAGGTGATGAACACAGGGTCAAAAGGTTGTGTCCCAAAGAGTTTACAGTGGAGGCGGGAGACAAAAGACAGATGCAAATAGACACAACATAGGTAAATATAAAGAAGCTACCAGAGGGAAACATACATTCTCACACTAGCTTTGGGAGTTTAAATACCACTGCAGAATGGAGTTGGTTGTGACTTTAAGAACACCCTGGGGCTTCAGAGGTCTCTTCCAACCCCAACCATTCTGTGATTCTCTGACTATGTGACAAAAAGAACAAACAACTAACAATTAGTGAGTAGTATGAGCTGTGGACTAGATGGTATAATCTGCAAATATCCCATTGAAGCACTGTGGGAACAAAACATAACTTCTTATCTCAGTGATTTAAGTGGTAGCTGAAGCTACTCTTAGCCCAGAGCAGGACTCAGGTGGAAAAAGAGATTCTGCCTGGCAAAGTCAATCCCAGGAATTTCCATGATGGGGAATGTGAGAGAAGATCTTGTGGGCACCTGTTCAGTACTGCAGTTGAGAGGGGACAATGTCCTATAAGGCATCTTTATCATACTGTGGGGGTTCAAAGTTGCAGAAGATTAAACAAAGGTCAAAACCCCATAAAGTAATCTTCTTCTCACTAATTCTCACTGCTGCACACCCACATTCACTGGCCTATTGATGGCAGTAAATTGTCCTCTGAGAGAGCAGCAAGAAGCAGGACACACTCCTGCAGAGTGTGCAGAACCTGAGCACCAGTGTGCTCTTACAGCACACTGGTTACAAATCTGATTCAGTGGGTAAAGTCAGGAGTGATGCTAAGAAAGAGGCCACACATGCTGGTGTACATGTGCTGAAAGAGACTGCCAGAGTAACCAGGAGCAAAGCATATTCCACTGCACATCCATCTAGGAGTGGTGGTGGGCTGCTGGGAGTGCAGACAGGACAAGCTGAGCAGCTGACCCTACTCAGGCTCCCAGGTCTGCCTGCTCTCCAGAGAGCATGTGCCCTGTCCAAGACATGACCCTGGTCTGAAGAGCAGCTCTGGAGCTGCCTGCAGCTGGTTATGTTGATACACCCAGTGTGAATGACACACATGTGATCTGCACAGGCCCAGTGTGTGCTAGCACACTATCTCTGTGTTTTGGTAGAAAGGCAAACCTCAAGAAACCTTCTTTCTAAGCACACACCTTTCTGCAGCCTTCCTCTGAAGATTTCTCCCAGCACCTTCACCTGGCAGAGGCCCCTATGGACAATTTCTCCAGCTCCTCTCCTTCACAAAGGACCCTGCTTGTGCAGACTCCCCTGCTGTGCTGGTTTCATCCTGTACCCAGCTTCACAGCATAAAAAACACTTCTGTTCCTGAGGCTCTTTGTCACCAGAGCCATTCGCATATTCCTCTGGGTAAACAGCCTGCTGACAATTTGGCCTTCCAGGAATACTGAGCAATAATATGTTGCTTCTGCCTAATAATTGCAGAGCACTTTGTAAGCATTAGTGAATCAGGCCTTACAGCTGCTGTTTTCCCCTTAGTTCTTGCTAGCCTTAAGTGATGAAGCAGGCCCAGAGCTGTTCAGTAATTTAGCTGTAGGTCATACAGGAGGGGGTAAGCTACGACTGCTAATCAAACTTGAGATTGCTGAGCATCAGCCTGAGAGGTAATGCCATGTTGCATCCCAAACAATTCTTTGAAATGGCTGTGACATTTCTCCTTTTTGATAGGCAATGTGTGCACCCAAGGTGAGGGCACAGAATCATCTAGCAGCAGAAGTCCTGCATCCTTCCTTGGTGTTTCACACCCTTATGAGGACCCAAGGTCAAGTCCAGACAGTCTAAGTAGACAGAACTCACATGCTTTTTCATGGCCAAAGTGATTGTGCCCCTTTCTAACAGAGACAACCACTATGGTCAAGGCAGACCAACTGTCCCTGGCTAACATTTGACAACTCTTCTATCCAAATTTTGAATGTGGTTTCCCAAATATTCAGCTGGAATTAAAAATAAAATCATTTATTTTGTGCTTTCAGCTTTGGAAGTGTCAAACAGCAACCACTGTTTGAAGAAGGTTTATTTCTGGATAGTTCTGTCAAAAAGATTAACGAAGCACTCTTTCATTTATTCCCTGTGTGCACCATGATTTTGTAGAACAGAAAACCTCTGGAGTGCCTTCAGTTTTACCCTAAATGAAACTCAGAAAAAGTTCTTGTGAAACTGGAATTCAAGCAGATTGTCCATTTGTCCTCACTGGATAAAAAAACAACAGACTATAACAAAACATTCTTTCCATCCTGTGTCTTGTTTTCTCTGTTGAATATCTATTCCCCCCCAAAATGTCCAAAGCAGACAGCCCCTAAAATGTTGCTGTTTGCCACCCCTGCCTACTAAGTAAATACCAATTCTGGCAATTTCAGAGATAATTTAATCTTAAAAAAAAAAAAAAAAAATCTTTAACTAGTCTTTTCACATGGGTAAGGCCAAGTTCATTACAGTAATGCAAGGAATAAGTAGAAATGACAACATGCTAAGTGGATGCAGATCTTAGAAGTCACACCAAGGATACTTAGAAAGAAATATCTATGTGTTCAAGGCACAGCAAAAAAACAGATTATGATGTGGAAACAATTAAGCACTGGCGCATAAGAGCCTCTACTTGGTGAGCTGCTATCAGAATCCATCTGCAGACTCTTAGGTTGTCCTAGTTGTGGCATTTCTCCAAAGTAAGAGACTTCTGCCAGTGTTTCCTGCCTCCTATGGGGCCCATGCTGGGCACGCTCAGTTACAACTCAGGAGCTCAGCTGGCAAGTGTACCCTGCCAAATCACCTCAGCTGGATGTGTCTGGCTGCAGGCATATACTGCCCACTTCAACAAAAATCCTCTGGGCATTCCTATTCAGGCAATAACGCAGGAGCTGGGAGCTCTTCCCTGTCTATTCCCTGGGTCTATCCCTGCCTAGAGAGCTCTTTCAGGAAAAGGACTTGGGATGCACTTGTAGAAGGGATTTTTGATTCTGACGCTGCATGTATGAATGTGAAAAAGCCTATACAAAAACAACTTCTAAATCTGTGCCATCTGCCTGTGCTTACACTCTTCATTAGGAGATGCTCCCATTCCTGAACTGGACATGAAGCTAAGATTTACATAAAGTGCTAGAAATTAATCCCTGCCATGGCAGCAAAAATGGCAGCCTAAAAATTTCAGAACAGGCAAACCTTGCTATAACAGATTGAAAAATGAGCATCCTAGGATGTAAAGAAATTTCTTCTTTTGTTGGGGAATAATGGGACAGCTGGTTCAAACTCATATTTAGGGCAATGCAATTATTTTTTCGCAAGAGATTTGAAATTTCCAAACGTAAAATTAAATAGCCAGCAGAAAAACCCACATATTGGGATTCAGAGACATGAATCTAAGGGTCATTTTGGGCCATTAATTCTAGGTTTCTATCAGCATATTTCAACATATTCCAAAAGGAAAAATGAACAAAGGCAGGGCACGCAAACCAGTTTTAAGAAGTTGTATTGGATGTGAGCTGGCAGGGAGAAACCCACTGCCATGCCCCTGCAAGCACAAGCTTACTCTGTGCTACTCACTCTGTCCCACATGGGGAGAAATTTAAATTGGCCCTCTCCCAATCCAAATTGAAATCTGTAGGGGAGCATTTTGGGGATGAAAATCTGGAAGCTGTGGAATAAAGCAGAGTATTTTGTTCTGTGTCTAGTTGACCCTTCTGGGACAAAGAAAGTGTGAGAACAAGGAACAGGCCTGAATTCCTGCTGCTGCCAAGCAGGAAAATGATCTCTCATTTTCAGGCCCATGGTGTGCTACAGGTGCAGGCAAGATGAAGGTTGACAATGAGTAGGCTGGCCCTGCTTCATTTCAGAGTTTAACGTGGAGCACCAGATCCAGCTGTGACTGCACCAGCTGCTATTGCTAACATTTCTTTTCAAACCTGGCTCATTAGAAATAAAAATAATACTAATGAATCACTGAACTTCTGAGGCAATTGGTTATAATTTGACTGGAAAAAGAAATTGCCACCTACTGTTTACCTTAACTAAAGTCCAGGAAACAATCCGCCCATCCGAGGAGACAGAGAAGAAGTTGGAATTGTTGTCCATGTCATCCTTCTGCCACTTGACCTTAAAACAAGAAGAAACGAGAAGGCAGTCCCAGTCAGCACAAGGCATTCAGTATTGGCAGGACAGAGTCCCATGACCTCAGCAAGGTCTTCTGAAATCCTTTCTAAGGAGCAGCTGGTTTGCACCCCAGAGGCTTGCTGGTGTGAACACTTATCTCCACCAGCAGCTTTAGAATTGTCCCAAGCACTCTGGTCAGCCACTTTCCTGCAGGATGCTCCAGCAAGGGAGTAAAGCCCCTCAGATGGAAACTCTGCACCTATCCATGGCCACTGGAGCACTGCCATCAAGGATGGGCCTTGTGAAGTGTCTGAGCTATGCGCCAGACCTCTACACTGTGGCACAATGCCATCCCAGAGATCCCTAAGACATCCCCAAACACCAGTGGTGCCACACAAAGGTCCCCCAAAGCATTAGTCTTGTCTTTCACATTTGACTAATTACATTACTCCAAGTGCAGTGCCATATGGCTACCCTTCAGCCAGACAACCCACAATTAGCCTTCTGCCCCTACGTGGGGTGCATGCCAGACCTTGCAAGCAACATGTGACAAGGGTCCTTGGGGCACTTCTGTTTTAGGGAGATGAAAACTTCTCCTTTAAAATTGAAATCCTCCCTATACCTTCAGGTCTGCATCTGTCTGCCTGGTAAGAAGATTTGCCTTTTGACTCTGACAGCTCAGCAGGAGAGATTAGAACTCAGATAAATGGCTTACAGTTTAGAAGAGACATTTCAGTTAGACCAAAAGCATTAAGAACACTCGATTTTCAGATCTGGGAATTCAATCAGACTGAAGTGAAAAGAATGACTTGTCACTGGGTCTGTCAGCACACACTCCTGTTGGCATCTGTCAGATCAGGATGGGGACAAGCATTTTAGAAGGTTCTGAGAAGCTTTTCAAAGGTATAGCTGCTCCTGTCCAAGCAGTGGAGTAGATAAAGCTCCCTAAACATCATCCCATAAACATGATAAATGGGTTTGATCATCCCAGAGTTTACCAAACACTCTATCCATGACCATTTATGTAATTCATACCTAGTCCAGAAAACAAACAGCATTTTCCATACTTTATTTGCACAAATTGGATATTCCTGTGACAGGTCCTTGGGAAAAACTGTTAATTCTCTTTTGTAAAATTGTTTATACTGTGAAGTTCTGTGGAGCATGAAAATTAAGCAAGAGACTCAGCAAAGAATAGTTAACCCTCCATTGAACAGGTTTTCTTCCTTTTCTGAGGAAGGAAAAATAGAATGTAAAAGGAATCCATCTGAGAATACCTCAAAATGCCAGTTTTACACCTATAAGACACAACTGAAGAGCCTTGAGTGGCATATACTTTTGAATATCCTTCCACAAGTGAAATTTTAAGTTTCTGTGTGGAACTTTTCTGCTATCTGGCATTAAACTAATGACATAATTCAATATGACCCAGAATAAAATGATTAATGATTAAAAAGCAGGTTCAACAGAACCGCGATTGCAAAGGCTGACCCATTGTGGACCAAATGTGCTGGGTATATCTATTCCAAGAATATCTCCCTGTGATCATGAGCTACTGCTGACAGTGATCGTCACCAGCAGCTGCTTCAGATGAAGGAGCTGGTGTAGTGAGGAGTTTTAATTCAAGGTGAGAAATGCAGAGCTCAGGAACACTGGTTACAAAAACATGCCCAATATGCCTCATGGTGAGCACAGAAAGAGGGTCATTTTTTTGAATCACAAGATTTTTAAAAGTCACTCTAAAATGGTCTGACAGTAAGATGTTTTTATGTCTATGTCCAACACAGTTCTCCTCTAATTCAAGTTCCTTCTCTCCAGCTTGCTTTCCCAAATATTTAGGAAAAAACTTTGCAGATCATCAGATCAGTGGCAAATACATGGATGAAGGTTCAGCAGCAGGTTCCATCATTCTCTGCAGACATAACTTCTGAGTCCAGATGTCTACACGAACACAGAGTGTTGCAAGAACCTTACCTGGAGGTGACCAAATAACTTAAGAGCTACCATGAGCTTATGGGGGATTTTCCCAAGCTAATTCCTTTCAGCATTCCCAAAGCAAAGAGCTTTACCCCAGGGTTTGCCCACTCTAAATACCCTCTCTCTGATGGAGATCTATTCAAGTTTTCTACTATTAGTTAGGTGTCACAGCTCTTCATCCATTACATGGATAGGTGGGGTCACCACCCCCAAAAATCAAGTAGGCTGATTTGCTTGGGGTGCTCCTGCTCCTTTGTTCAAAGCAATCAAACACACTTGAAGTAGGTACTTTTTGTAGACAGCTTGAAAAATAGCCTCTCGAGACACCAGGCTCTGCCCCCAGATGAGTATTAGCAGCTCTCAGTGATGGTAGCTTGCATTTCAGAAAACAGAAGTTGGCACTTAATACTTTCAATTTTCCTTCAACACCTCTGACACCATAATCGTGTTTGTGATCTCTTTCCTCCTGATCTCTGAATCCCATAAATGCTTATTAGAGTAATTAGCCCTCATGATACTGCAATCAAATCGGGCATCTGCTCAGAACTGGCCTTTTCTCTGCTCCCAGAGGCTTGTCAACATGGCACAACCTCCTGTCATTAGCAGTATCCATGCTGTGAGGGGTGGAGCATTTAAGGAGAGAACGAAGCAACTGTCTGCACAGTGGCAAGAAGTTAATCGTTCCCCTGAAGCATGTGATAATCAGCCAAGAATTCTGCCTGTGTGAAACAATTTAAAGTTCAACTGTGATACAATCAGAGTAAAGAAGCACATGAAAAAGAAAAGTGTGTGTAAACAACAGAAAGGAGACAAGCAAACAAAAAGCAGCAAGCATTTTCTGTCCCTGTTCATGATGGAAGCTGTAGGAAAAACAAGCCATTTTTTTAGTGATCTTTAACCTGACTCTCTTTGCAGTGCAAAATTAGTGTGTGAAACCCCTTGCTGTAAGAACAGCCTACCACTTTTTATTTTGATTTCTTAAAGCCCATTTATTTATGAAGAACTTGAGACTATTCAAAACGTTATTTAATATACAGAAATATAAAGACCTCATGTTCATTACTATGTAGAGCAGGTTAGCAGGGTGATAATCCATTCATTTCTAGCAAGAGAATGCTATCAGTTTTATCTGCAGCAGCTGGTAATGGCTCCTGTCCGGCAGGAGATTAGACCATTTATCCAATCTGATTTGAAAACACCCATGTTTCTGATGTCATTCCTATGAAATAAATAATGCTTGATCCCTTTTCACAAGACACAGGCTGTTAGTCACTTGCACTGACACAATACAATTGGTCAAAATCGCCCTGGCCAGGAGGCTGGAGAGTGGTGCAGGCACCAGCTACCGCAAACACAGACCTGGCTAGCCTTTGGCTTGCCAAAATTCAGGTATGGGGTGCCACATGCAACACATGCGCATTAACTGATGAGCAAGTCCTTCCCCTTCTTTTCCTATAATTATCCTTCAAGCAGTCTTTTGTCAGCATTGCAGTACCACGGTCCTGCTGATACCTGCCTTAAGTGAAATAAGGCAGACTTTTTGTCATTCAGGGCCTGGAAAAAACTAATAAAGTCTGCCTCAGCTAGAGAAGAGGAAAGACAAGGGCATTATCAAATCCCCACCCCCAGGACACCCTTAGACTCGGATGACTTTGGTATGCAAACATCTCCTAGGGCTGCTGAAAAAAGTCCATGCTATTTTGACCTGGGGACAAATTCCTTCCAGTGACAACCTGGCTATCAGTAGACTCCTAGACAAAGCCATCATGGCAATGCAGGGCTTGGAAGGACCCAAAAAACATATCTATTCTCTTCTGAGGTGAAATCAGACACTCCCCTACCACTGGTGACAATTCACATAGGTTGGTCTCACAAGTCTCCAACAACAAGTACACAACAACCTCCTTGTAGATACATCTGTGCTTAACTGCCCTTATACAGAAGATTTTCTTCACCAAGAGTCAAGCCAATCCCAGTTTATTCCCCTTTTTGTAACAGTCTTCAAAAGGGCAAGAAAAGTTTGTGCCACTGTTCCTTCTCTTCTTTGCTCTCTCCAATTCAAATCAATTGCCTCAACTGTTGCTTCCAGGCCCTGTCTTCAGGACCCAAGCCTCATCACTCCTGTTCTTCCTCTTCAGCCTGGTTCTGCAGCTGCAAACACAAGGTACAGGACTAACCTGAGGCAGGAGTCCCAATCTCCTTTCTCTTACATTCTTGCTAATTAATTAGAATGACACATATCTTTGTGCTGATCACTGGTGCTGATCACTGGTGATCTGCTATGCTTCCCCTTGGGCACCCTGCTGCCTAACCAGCCATCTCTTATTTCATATCTGTGCATTTAATTTCCCGTCTCTAAATGCAGTATTTGCTCTTGTCTTTATTGAATTTCATCACATTGATTTTGGGTCTTTCTTCCGATTTATCAAGATAATTTTGAACATAATCACGCCCTGCAAAGTGCCTTGTCCTCCCGGGGGGGGGGCTTCCCTATTCTGTAATTTGAGTTTTTAATGAATGTATTGATCAAAAAAAGACCAGAAGTGACAGCTCACTTGCTGGAGAGTCTCACCTGAAGCACCTTCAGAGTCTGACAATGAGCTCTGTGTAACTGCTCTTTGAGCACACTACCTGAGCCACCTGAGCAGCCTCTTTATGGTAATTTTATCTAATTCATATTTCTCTGCTTTGGTTATATGTATGTCGCTGTGTAAGCCTGGATCAAAAGCTTTAGTCAAGTCAAGATGGATTGAGATGATAACCTTGATTGCCTCTCTTTTATTCATGAGGCCCATTTCTCTGGGAAAAAAAAGGAAAAGAAATTATACTAGCTTGCTAATCTATTCTGGATAAATCCATGTTGGCTTCTCTGAATCACCTTATTAGCTACACATTAAACAGTAGTGTTGCCATTTATTCAAGTGCTTTTCCAGTCCTTGAAATTGCTCTGACTGGTTAGTAATTCCCTGGGTCCAATCCTATCATTTTGCTCCAGACATTTTTCTGCTCCTTCAGGCCCTTTGAGATCTTTCTTCCTTTCCCTGGCCATGCTTGTGCTACAGGCCAGCGTGTAGCCTGATGCACTGCACTTTTCCACCCCCTATGGCTAGCTTTGCATGCCTCCAGCTAGGTGAATTGTCCAGTTTCCTGGGCTCTGGTACTCTGTCTGTGCCGCTTCCTCTCCTGCATTTAAGGACAGGCCCTCTGAAGACATAACCTGTAGATACATTTTTGCCAGACATTGGTTCTACCGCATCACTGAAAAGTGTGTGGGGATAGATGACAGTAGACTCCCCTATTTCAGTCTGCCCATGTCACAGGTACACAAATGAGTATGAGTCCACAGGTGACAGCAGAGTGTGTTTCCCCTCATCCTTGCTGCAGAGCACATCCCAACCCTGCCTCTGAGTCAAGGTGCTCACTCAGCTCAGGTGCTGTAAATGGGCTTGCACATAACGCCCAGCCTCTGCCTAAAATGCAGGACAGATATGGCCCAAAAACTCTCAGAAATGCATGTAATGGCCTGAAATTGGTCTGGTTGTTTCTTTAAGCACTCCAGGGTGTGTTTAATCTGACCTTGCTGATGAGAAAAAACTTATCTAAATATTCTTTAACATGCTCTTTCCTTATCTAACCTATGCATTTTTCCTCTTTGTTATATTAATCAGACACTCACAGTAAGATTAAACAATACAGCACCAAATATTTCATCCTTATTCATACCACTCTGTAGTAGCTGAAAGCCTGCTTTAGTAATGTCTCTATCTTCATGCCTTTAACTACTTATATGCTTCCCAAATATTTTCCCTTTTCCTTTTGTGACCCAGGATAACCAGAACTCATTTAACACATTCACTTCTTTTTAATAATTTATGTTTGTGCTTTTCCGTAATACTCAGCTTTAGACATGGCTTTGTTTCTGTGCCTCAAGCATTTCTTTGTAAGTCTCTGTTGAGCTGCAGATGTAGCTGTATAGGCCCCTCTCAGAGACTCTGCCATTCTGCCCAACCCAGCAGCTCAGGGATTTCACGCATCTGCCTCCTCAGCTGAAGAGAGCCACAGACTTACAGAAGTCCACGTGTGCATCACAGAAGCACAAGTGCTTCTCAGCCCTGCTGTGCTCTCCTAGCCACCCTCTTTTGCATATACCTTGGTCACACAAGGCAAGCAGTGGGATTTGGTCCCTTCTCCTTATATTCACACTGGCTAAAGACGTTTACTCCAGGCTGGCAAACATCTGCTCCTTGAGCAAGGGAATCAGCCTCAGTTCTCTCTTGCTGTGCCTGACCTGGCAGCCAAGCGCAGACACAAATCTGCTGTCCAAACCACATTTCCTGTGTCAGTATGCACAAGTCTGGGCCAAAGCAAAGTGCCAAAAGAGCTCTGGGGCTCTTTCGAGGTGGACAAGCTGAACATGCGCTGTGATTTAGCAAGAGCACAAACTCTCATGGACGCAGTTTGGCTGCATCTGTTGCACAACGGCCCAGCTCACCAGCTGGCAGATGAACACTGTGGATTCTTGCAGAGATAGATTAAGACAGACCAAACTCCAACCAGGAACACCCATCTAAACCTGGGCATGTTAGTGCAACTGTGGGCACCTTTGATCTGTGTAGTGGACATTCTCCATTTCGCAGCTAGCCTGCCTTTTAGTCTGCCTCAGCATCATGCTGAGGGCTCATGCTGAAGTGCTGATCTACAATAAATTGCTCCATATCTTCTGAATCCCCCTGTGCTCTGGTGCAAATATTCCCCTGGGCTACCTTACAGCAGTCTCTGATTTGAACTAAGAAACAGTTCTATTTCTTCACTCTGTCACCCTCAAATGTGTTTCTTGTTAGTTCCTGACAGCAACTTTCAGCAAAACAGCATCCAGAAACGTCAAGTCATTACCAGAAAGAAGAAATCTTTCACTTTCTTTTCCTGACGATGACAAATCGCAGTTTTCTTGTTTATTCTCTTCTCTGGGTCACTTATCTATGCTGTTTGCCAAGGGATCTGCTGGTGTGAAAGTCTGCTTCTACACTCAGCTTATCCAGAGTCCACTGACTTTTTGTTTTGCTGGAGCAAATAGTTTGTCCCTCCTTGCTGCTGAGACAAAGCATCTACAACAAAGTTCCCAAATGTCCTCCATCAAGGACATTTCCAGCTATTCTGCATTTGTTGTTTATCATGCCTGACACAATAAGTGGACCTTGACATCTCGCAGAGGATCCTCTGCCAGCTACCACAAGTGAAGCCAAGCCCAGGTACCCTGAGGAATGTAAGCAAAATGCAAGGCTGCTCTCCTGCAATCAGTCACAAAAGACACCCCAAAATTAATCACTTGGCCATCTAGAAAGTACAAAGAACTTAACCCATAAGCAAAGTAACTCTAGCATCAATTTTTATACACAGCAAGAGACAGGAAAAGCAAGGTTTAGAAGTCAGGAACAGTGCAGTGTCTGAAGCCCCTTCCCAGTGCCAACTTGGACAGCAGTACAGGTCATCCTAGGTAGAGGTGGGAGGAAGGAAGACAGAAAACTTCATTCCTCCATGGTTATTCCAAATAACCATGGTTATTTGGGATAAAAGCAAAAACTGAGCTTAGTCTAGATGACTCATTTTGACTCAAGGCAGTAATAAAGATTTTAAAGGGCTGTGATAACTGAGTACAGCCTGGTCAAAGGTCAAAGCAGCCCAGTCAGACTCTTTGGCTAAGCCTACACTTGGTGAAGAAAAAGGTCCTGGGTCCTGCTTGCACTCAGAGCATATTATATGACTGTGGAGAAGATTTAGCTGTGCTCTGGTTATCTGTAGGTGTGGACTTCCTGCCAAAGGTAAATGTGGGCAGGCAAGCACACAGGCAGGCAGGAACTTTAGTATTCCCAGCTGATCCTCCAGTGAGGGGCACCAGAACCATGGAATCACCAGCCTGCTCATGCTGGAGCCAGCATGGCAGGGTACAGCCTAAAGGGCTCCTGTCCTGTGACACGCACTGAGCAAAAGAGATTGCTGGTCTCTATTTGCACTTTTTGGCATTTCTGTCGATTACCTGGGAAACAGACAGCACTTCTGCTGTGGAAACCCTGTTGCGAAAGCATAGTCCCTTGTCCACATCTGCACCTCTGGGCTCTAGAAAATGCTGGTATAAACAGAGTGAATCAAGCCACAATAGAAGAGGAGAAGCCATCCCAGAGATGAAGAATCAGGCCTGCCATGAGAGTCTTTGCACATCCAGGAACTTCATGGTAAAAAGAGTCCATGTGTAGGGGAATACCTCTCTGCCACTGCCTGAGATACCTTCATGGGGAAGATGCTGGAGAATCGTTTTAAGGCAAAATAGACTTTTCAGACCAGGAGGCATGAGGGCAAAATCAGACACCCCAGAAAGCCTCATCTGAGCCTCTTCCTCCTAGAATCCACTTATTGTTTAAAGAAAGGCAAGTCCAACATTGAACTACAAATGAAACAGAAGCATTAAGGCTGTCCTTTCAGTGACATATAAAAAAATAAACTGTAGCTAGAAATTCAAGAAAACTAACTTTAAGGAGCACAGGCAGATATATCTGACTTCGTAAGGCCTGGTGAAATTCCATCTAGGGTACTTAAGGGAGCAGCTGAAGCAATCTCTGACTTTCACAGCAATTAGCCATGAAAACTAGAAGAGAGGAGAGGTCCTGGGGGGACAGGAACAGGGCAAAAATGGCCCCAGGAAACACAAAACAAACCTGTCTTGAAGGATAGGTTAAAGGGCAGTGGATGAGTCAGCCTAATGCTGAACTTTGAGAGCTGGAACAAAGTATTAAGTCATCTGTGCATATGTACTGGATAAGAAAATAGGAATCAGTGAATATGGTCTCCTCAAAAAAAGACCTGGCCAAAGAGAATTTATTTTCTTCCTTTTCAGGGTAACAAGTCTAAAAGAAAGAGTAGATTTGTTATCTCTAATTTTGTAAGGCTTTTGGCATACTCCCTGTGATGTCTTCAGAACGAAGATAAGGAATTACCGTGAAATGGATGAGTGCTTGAAAATGAAATCCCAAGAGTTTGGACAGCGGTTTTTTGACCAGATGGAAGATGCTCATCTAGATGCTCTAGATGGCTCCCACAAGGGACTATCTTTGTTTCCTTTAACTTTATTTAGCCTTATTCTTTATCTTTTGTTTAGCCTCTGCTCTAGGTAGCATCTCCAAGGCATCAGATTCAGTTCTATACAATATTTTCATTAGTTAGTTGCATACTGAATTGCAAAATACACAGACCACTTGCAGATGGTGCAGTTGAAAGACACTGAATTCCATTAAGATAAGGACTCAATGTTATCTTGAAAAACCGGAGAAGTAATCTGAAAATAATAAGGCGAAACGTGATAAAGACAAGGGCAGAGGGACAGAGCCAGGAAGAAGAAAGCATTAAATGTGTAGAAATTAGGGGATTTCTGGCTAAGTGACAGTAGTGCAGAAAAGCATGAGTGGCTGGTGAGGAAATCAGCAAAGTGATACTGCTAGAGTGGCACAGGAATATTTTCACATGTATTAAGAAGCGTGTACCATGTAAGACACAGGAGGCAATCACTCTATTAGTACCAGTGAAGACAGCTAGACTGCCCAGTCTCATTTTGAAGGAAACACTTCAAGAATGATAACACAACATCTGTGAGGGCATGATGGGAAGAACAAGATACTCTCGAGGCCTCTGACACTTCTCATTTCTGTGGTTCTCAAACAGTTTCCCAGTTCCAGAAAGGAAGGTTGTTTTATTTTAAATTCAGTCTCACCCCTCACATGTTTACTGTGCGTCATGTTCAATCATACTGTGACTGCTTTGTTCACTGCAATAGATGAGACTGCTTTGTATAGCAAACAAGTCTTTTGAGTGTGAGTAAAAGCTGATGAGGAGAGATAAATGAAAATTACCTGTTACTTAAAAATAAATCCATTGAAAAATGTTCCTATCTGAAAATCCGTGTTTTTTTTAAAATGCAAATGTTTCAGCTATGACAGGAATCTGCAGATAAGGGAGCTGCTAAGCAAAGGAGGGTTCTCAGTGCTGTTCAGTCTTTTGTAGAAAAATTTAATGACATTTTACCATTAAATCATTCAACAAAACAGAATGGATCAGTTCAATTTGCTTAGGAAGTAAACTTGCCTCCATGACAGCAGCCATTGAAGAGTTAAGGTCTGT
This sequence comes from Muscicapa striata striata, assembly GCA_030060385.1. Classification (NCBI taxonomy): domain Eukaryota; kingdom Metazoa; phylum Chordata; class Aves; order Passeriformes; family Muscicapidae; genus Muscicapa; species Muscicapa striata. The sequence goes on along the minus strand of JAREIS010000199.1, from coordinate 397,341 downwards.
AAGTAGTAACTCCTTCTAAGGTGAGTCAGTAATATTTAAATATTTAGCTGTGGTGTTTGCCTTAGAGAGGAAATGGTTTAGACATCTGATGAATATCAAAGTGTTCAAAGATTCCAATGACTTTCAATCAGTTTGGGCTTCCTGCATTTCTCTTACATATTTAATGAGCAAGTCCAACCTAAAGGACTCCCTGCCATCCCATCTGTAGCAGAGGCAGGGATTTACTTAGATGTCTCCTTACTTTATCCACTGTATGTTTGTGATAATGGACATGGCAGTTAGGAGAGTCAGGGTGGCTGACAGGTTTGGCAACAGTAAATAGGTACTGAAACAAAGTCAGGTGCTTCATCTAAAAAGAAATCAGGCAGCAACCAAGGCAGCCAGCTTGACAGAATCATATGTCACCAAGCAAAGATGCAGGAGGAAGAATTCTTTCAGAATACCTATAACAATGAAAAGCATCTCAAAACCCCCTGGAACAGAAGACACAGCCCAGCACTGCCTGGATGCTCCAGGAGCAGCCCTCAGTCCAGGCTGTCAGGCACCTGCGTCATGGGCAGGAGGCTGGATGATGACTTTATTTATGGATACCACCAAATACTGGGCCTGTCTGGTGTAATATAGCTTTCCTGGCTACAGGCAATACCAGTGACTTTCCATTTAATAATTTTGCAAATTATTTCTCTTCTTCTAGCAGCATATGGATACTTACAAGTTTTACTACAAGCATTCTCAGTGTTTGCTCCTCCAAAGTCCTTTGAAACTTCCTATTAGCTGAGGGAAAACAACCAGATGAGCTCAACAGTGAGGAAACACTCTAAGATGAAGTCCCATATTATATTTAGGCCCATAAAACCTCCTGTTTAGAAGAACACTGCTCTCCTACACCTAGATCAAGTGCCCTCCACCTTGACAGGATCTTCCTGGGATTCAGAGGTCCAGGCTCCATCTCTTCAGCACAAGTGAACTCAAGGGTGCAAGGCTGGCCAAGAGGAGCAGGGAATCAGGCCTACAGCATCAGACCAACCACAGATTTCGGGTACAGAAAAAGGGTAGCAAAACCTTTCCTACTAAAGAGCACATGTGGTGGTAGTGGGAGGGACTCTAGAGTAAGCAGAGAGCATGGACATGGGAGTGCCACTGAAGCAGGGCAAAGGCCCAGCCTGAGGCTTGTGCACCACTCATGCTTCAGAGACTCAGATTTATCTGAAGGAAGCAGAGCTCAGTTATAAATAGCGTTGGATAAGGCTGGTCCTACTTTTAGTTTGTTTTCTTCCTGCTGAGATTTGGATGCTCTGCTTTGTACAGTGTTCACCAGGAATCTGTGTGCTTGTTCCCCTCACAGAACTGCCCAGTGAATTTATTAGGCTGGCATGTTAACAGATGAGGAGGGAGGAACCAGACATTAGACTTTCACCTGTTTGTCTTGTCAGTGGCTGTGTTCCCCTGTCAGACACAGCATGCAGCTGAGCAATGCATGCCAGAGGCCAACAAAGCTCAGGGGTATTTCACCAGTCGCAATTCACAGCTCTTGGTTTCAATTCCGACCGTGCTTATGGTGCAAGATTCCCAATTTACAATAGACAAAATACGAAGTTTCTCACTCTATGTGCATGAAAAGCAGACACACAGGACAGGCAATTTCACATCCAAACCCCCAAGCTTGATGCATGATGTTGCTGCATCAGAGACAGCGTCTGTAATATGCCTGACAGGAGGTTCCCATCACCACAGGATCAAGTGGACTTGCAGCAGAGATGGGGAGAGACTCTCCTGGGGCCTGCTGGATGCTGAGAGCCCTGGACACCACATCAAGCTGTGGCAGCTCACCGTGGCTCTCGGGGTGAGAGAAGGGTGGGAGTGATGGCCAGCCCCAGCTCCCTGTATCTCGCTATCAGTGTGACCTTGCCTGCACCATCCTTGCCTCTAACTCTGCCATTATTATTCTCTTATTTCATCCTCTTCAGAGCAGCATTCTGTTGTTTCACAGGCTATACAAGAGCCATTAAGACCCATCAGTGTGTTTATATATATATACTATAAAGCTGCAGAACAGAATTCAAAGATACAAGCAACCAAACAAATGCACTACAACTTCTCTGATATTTTAAACCTCAGGCTAACATCATCCAACATCTCAAGGCTTGAAGGGACTTTTAAATGTTATAAGTGACATTTTCTTCACAAATTAACTCCAGTGCAAGTAACAGGCAAAGAAAGTTTCTTGTATTTTGCTTGGAGACATCAGAAAAGAAATAATCAACCTGAAAACCCACAGAAGGATGGTTTGGATCTTAAGTAAAAGGAAGAGGATAAGAGTAGCATGAGAGAATAATCTATTTAGCAAGGAACAGTGAGAGCAGAAGGCAGAAAATAAGTTCAGCATCTGAATGAAGTACATAGGGAAATGCAGCCCCAAAGCAAAAAGAGCTCATTTTTCAGACAAACATTACATGATCTGCAATTGACACTTTCCTAGACAATTTCTAACCCAAAAGAATCCATGCCCAAGGCACAATTTTAAAATAACCATGAATAATTTCTGAATCTCCAGAAGACACATTTAGACACAGTTAGATACCATCTCAAAAAGTACAACACCAAAGTTAAATGATCAGGGATTTTGTTCATTATTCTCAAAGACATTTAGGAATAAGCATTTGGACGTTCACCTTTCCTAACCTATAGTGACTTTAAAAGTGTCAGTTCAAAAGTACAGTTTTGAACACGGTACAAGCAACACTGCAAAAGATTTTATCCAACATTTCTGCCACAGGCTTATCTTGCAATTTCCACCACTTCTACCATGCATAAATGAGTCCAAAGCTTCCAGATGAAATTTGTGGCTTTGCACAGCCTTTCCAAGAAGTGGTAGAAGCTAACTCTGTGGGAGACAGGACTTCCTCCATTAGGGCTGTGCCTGTAGCGAGCTCACATAGCAGCTGAGGACAACCAGAAAGCTGTTGATCTTGACCTGATTTCTACAGCAAGCATATGGCAACTCTTCCCGAGCACAGTCCTTCCTCCCCAGCACCCTCCAAGAGAGAACAGGGATATATCTGATGCTTGTCAGTCAAATAGTCCCATAGTGCTGCAGTGAGGAACTCAGTGTCAGGTGCTCAGCAGGCAGGACAACTGCTGCAGCAACAGCCTGTTACTGGACACAGAATTCAGTGTAGGGAGCAGAACTGCAGCTAAAGACTGCTCCAACAAGGAAGCCTCTGACAGACTGAGATCTCTCAACCCCAAATGCATGCTCTCTGTTCCATGGATGTTTCTCTCACTGCTTCCTATTTCTGAGGAGGTGCAGAATGAGTGAAGTGACCTTTCTGGTCTCTTTTACTTCTGGGATGTGAGAAGTTAATTTGGCTTTTTGCCCTGTTTGCACTGGGCGCTGTTTGTACAGGGTATGCAAGGAACAGCTGGTGGCACAAAAAAATGTAGTAGAAAACTGGAGCTGAAGAGAAAGGTTCTCTGTGCATACACTGAACTGACCCAACATGAGAAACACATTTGTCTTGCATTACTGAAGAGGTTTGGTGCTAAATGATCCTCACAATTAGGTTTCTGTCCTATTTTACTTTCAGGCTACATTCTTCCCCCTTTCTTAGGTTCAGATTCCTTCTCTGTCACTTTCCTTTCTTCTCCAGATTTCTGTTCCTCCTCCAGAGTTATCCCCTAGCAATATCATCACAGAGTTGAATGAGATTTTTTTTTCACTGAACTCTCCTCAGTGAACACCTATTTTGTGCTTCTTAGTGAAGGCAACAGAAGGGGTGTAGAAGCTCTTCTGAGACAGCTGATCTTTATTCTGACCTTGCTAGCAACCTTCTGTCTTATATTTTTCTTGTATTTCCTTTGCATCAAACAATTTGTATGCCTGAAGCCAAAGGAACAAAATATTATGTGAAGCAGTAACATCTCAGAGGCAATGCAAGCAGCAAAATCTGTTTGTCTGACTGCAGATGACAGATTTAGGAGAATGTTCATCATCAGAAATGAAACAATGTGCTGGTGTGACAGTGGATTATGAACAAAATCCTTTTTTTTTTTCTCTAAGTGCAGCAAATACGATCAGCTTCTCATAAAGACCTTTCTTTCTGGAACTGCGTGCAGAAGCACAGAATGGGGTAAAGAACAGCAGGCTGTGCTTACTTTAAAAGGATTTTCACTTACTTCTATCAGCAAAACAAGACTTCAGTGAGTCTGAGGTGGCTTCACAAACTGCAAAAGTTTTGTGTAAATTTATTTAAGCACTTAGATTGGAATGCAGAAAATAGACAAATAGAAGGGATCACACAATTATGGGGCAAACTGCATTGAGCAATTTCAGGTGTGTTTTGTCAGGTTGGCACTTGAGATGGGAATTCGACAAGTTCTGCTGGAAAAGTATTCTGCAAGCTCCTTTTAGTTTCCTTGGGCAGTTTGCAGGCTATTACCATCTTGCCTTGACTTCTTTGTCCAAACCATGAGCATCACACCATAAGCACCAAACCATGAGCACTAACCTGACTGTCGTTTGGTGAAGAATTAGCCTGCAGTGGCCAGCCTTTCTCTTCCCATGCATGAATACAGGAGGGCAGAAAATAATTCTCTCAGGATGCCATCTGAAGCTCCATGGTATCAGCTCCTCAGGGAGGCCAGACCAGCTTCAGTAAATCAACACTGAGCAAAGTTGTGTTTCCAACCAGTGAGGTCTCCATAGCAATTCCAAACCACGCTGTCCACACGGGCATGCCTGTGACAGCCAAGATTTGCTTGAAGCACAACCAAAAGAAATGTCCCATTTGCATATCCTAGGGTCAACACTCTGCAGTGGGAATTTTGTCAGTAACTCTGATAGTGAGCAAGTAAAATAAAAAATTATTTCCAGCCCTCTGCAGCAGAATTGGCTCTGCACTAGCCTCAGCAGAAATAACATCCTTTTGGCTTGATGTGAAATCAAAATAGATGCACACAGTGAAAACAAATCTGTCAAATAAGATGTGTTTTAGGAAGGAGATTGAACAACAGAAACAAACCCTGACACATAGTTACAGTTATCAATTCCTGATTCTGAACTACTCCAATTTCCAAATAGTTCAAACCTAAAATACTTGGTGTATCCCAATGCAGAAAGGTAAGAGAAAAAGCACTCTTCTCAGCTGTAAATAAACCCTAATCATCATCTTTTTAAAAGAAAGGAGAAAGAAAAAAAATTTAAATCTAGAAAAATTAGAGGCTCTATGCTGAGAGCCCTTTCCCAGCAAGATGTCACTTTTTTCCAGAGAGCACAGCTCCGGTAGCTGCCAAAGTCTAGTCCAGTAGTTCCACATCAGCCAACCTCATTGACCTCCAGAGCCAAGCCCTGGGACTGAGCCATTGGCTTAAAAACATACACTGTTAAGGGACTTACTCTGTAGGCCTATTCAGAGATGATAGGAGTGTGAAGATTTTGCTGACTTATTGAACATTATTTTGATTAATGTGAGGTTTAGGTTAATGCCACATAGTTTTTTTTCCCAGCAGAACACAACAGTTTGACACAGTTTTATAGAAGGTGACTCCTGTTAAGCTGGTGTTCACATTCAAAGGTAGAGGCCTGACCTGGGAGATCATTTCTAGCTCTATGATCCTGTGACACCTGAGTTTTAGTGATATTAGCTACATTGCACTGCATGCATATCTATTCATACATCTCTGTATGTGTTTATTCCTCTCTGTTTATTCCCCTCTGAGGATTTGGATCCTCACCAATTAGTAATAAGCAATTAGAAATGTGTAATTTAAAACAGGCTAGAATTTTCCATTATTTACAATGCAGTAGCACTTAACACATGGGAGATAATTGCCAAATCTATTAGAAACCATTGCTATGCTCTTTTAAAAACTGGGGAGTGGTATCACATAGACAAATTCTTTCTTAGGTAACAGAAATAGAAAAATTGTATTATTTTTATTTTGATCTTAACAATGGGAACATTACATCAGCTTTGTTTTATGCAAACGTACTGAGATATTACTAAGTCACTGAAAATGAAACAGCGCAAGAAAAGAGCTGTCATTCTACTTTGCCCACCTCCCATTTTGTTTCCATTGTGAAAGGGTTGCATTGTTTCAAAAGAAAAAAGCCAGGCAGTCCAGAGAACAAAGGCTCTTAATTGCTCAGGATAACATTGTTACTTTTCTACTTTGTTCACTTTTCCTCCAAAAAGGGGGATTTTTTTGAGGACTAGTATCTAGACAAAGATTGGGTCTCAGACTAGTGAGGGATGGTGGGGGAGAATATGGGGAGTTAAATATGAGGATAACAAGCATCACTTTCTAGAATCATTGAATGCTGAATGAGGAATAACAATCCAATGTCTCAACCTAACAGATAGTCCATGCTGCTTTTCACATTGATAGTCCATGCTTTTCATCACATTGAATGGAGTGAAAACCTTTCCTAAACCTTTTAGGTGATATTGGCAAATGCTTACACTTCAAATCTTTCCAACAGAGGTACAAGCTCTTTGGCTTGCTATACAGTCACATAACTACTAACTTTGCTTGCTAGTTTTGTAGCAAGTTAAAAATTCTAAAGTTTAGTAAAAATGTTGGTACTTTAATCACAGAATCATAGAATGGTTTGGGTTGGAAGGTTGAAACAAGATGGTCTTGTTCCAACCTCCTTGCCATGGACAGGGACACCTTCCCCTAAACCAGGTTGGTCAGAGAAATTTTCTTACTGCCGAAGAAAACTAACAATTATGATTCTTAGCACTCAACCTGTGGATATAAAGAAGCAGGAAACTTCTTTACATATCTATCCACATCCATGGAATAGTTTCTTTCCTTTTCAGAGCTATCTTCCTAGAGCACCTAATAATTTTTTTCAGTTCTGAGTCCCACTGTGGTACACAGAAACCTATCTCAAAAAATCCCACACAGAATGCCTCCACTGCTGTATGTACCTGCTCCTGGTCTGCAAGGAACAGGCTGCTAATAACACTCCTTCAGCATACAGTCCTTTACAATATCATCTGGGGCACAAGGGATCTGAGATTTTTGTGTCTCTAATGTGCAGCAACAGCTGCAACTTCCCATAGCATGCTGCAGCAAGATCATTAAAAACTTCACATAGGACTTATTATTTGGCCAGGCTTTTTTACTGGAAGCCTAAAGGGCAATGGGAAAAGCTCTGAAGTTTTCTCCATGTGGGTGTGTCCAGGCTATTCTGTTAACCTGCTAGAAGAGCTATAAATATCTGCTAGAGGAAAAGCTTTGGAGAGACAGGCAGGAAATATGAAATTCATGTCTTCTCAGAAATGTTACATTTGCACAAAATCTCTGTTTCTAGCAAGCAGAGGTCTAGCTCTTGGAATATTCTACATTCATCAGCAGTCCCATCAGGTTTCCCTGATTTCCTGGACTTTTACTAGAAGATGCAATAACAAGGAGCCATGGCTGGGGGACAATCCACGCAAGGTATGTGCCAAAATTCAAGGAACACTAGTGTGTGACTGTATCAACCAGCCTAAGTCAGATGACAGCCATAGTCACCACAGCAACACCTTTAGCCCAGGTTAACAAACCAAACACACACCCCTGCACCTCAACAGGTACATACAGATCATGTTGAAATATGTGCTGACACACTTTTACTGCTAAGAACAAGATCAAAAGCACATTTATCTTCCAGTGCTTCAATCTGAGCTCAGATTATGTATGCAGCTAGTTAGCTGGATACAGCAACATATTTACCCTGACCCTTCAGAGTACCATCCATCTGGTGACTCTTTGTGGCAGATGACAGAGTGGCAGTAGTTTAAGAACATTATCTACACATTATAGTTCTGAATTCACTAGAGTACTTCAAGGTCAACTAAAAGTCAACTACAAGGTAGTGTGTCTTGACTTCTGCTGGCAGCCAGTTCCATAGGCAGCTGCCCCTGGACTTACTGTACCCAACAGAGCTCTCTTTTAGGCTGACATACTTGTTTTTATGCACTGCTCATTACTTGCTACCCTGTGATTTTCTGTTTGGAACACAAATATTATTGCATGCTGGTACATATAGAGGATACCAGTCCTTCTCCAAAGAGAAGTAAATTATAATAGTGAAGACTAAGGAGAAATAATTGTTTACAGCAAATTTTTGCTCAAGTTTAGTGTCTGCTGAGGGCCAAGGATTTGTGCAGCTGTTTTGTCTTTATGCATATTTCAAAATTAGCTTGAAATACAACTTAAACAATTGCATGTACTAAAACAGCACCTTTCCCCACACAGGACTTTTCCTGCTGCGCCCAAACTCCATGCCATTCAAAGCCCAGTCACAGGAAAGGAAAAGCACCCCTACCTGCCACACTGGCTCGGTGTGTTTTCCTGACTTGGCACTACTCTTGTAGCTGGGCTGGGAGCTTGCCTTCTTCAGGTTGTAGACGGCCACGTTGCCATCGTAGAAGCCCACTGCCAGGAGGTGGGAGTGGTCACTGTGGAAGTCCAAGCACATGATGCCACTCTCACTGCTGAAGGAGTACTCTGGGAAGGAGGGGTTCTTCAGGGTGTACAGCAAGAGCATGCCATGGCCCTGCTTCATGAAGTCATCTAAACAAGGAGATATCAGATCAGTTTCCAGGATCTTCAGCTACTGAAATGTAGAAACAGACAGCTCCCACCTATGCCTGAAACCTACCTGAACCAGTCACAGAACCAAATGGTCATATTGGTGTGCCCACAAATGAACATCCTTTCCACCACTGATATGCCACCCCCAGGACATAGACTGAAAAACTAGTTTTAATGTGCTTTTTTCCAAGGAGAGAGAGCTCCTTGGAGGAGAAGTGTGGAGGAAGGAAATAATTTTGTGGACACTTATTTTCTTGGGCTAGGATTACACTTCTTTCTGTGGGCTAGGACTTCACTACATGCAGACATGCAGGTTGAACCAAGAATAGCATCATTTTAACTTCTGTAATGGTAATATTTGCTATTTCAGTCTCCACTACTTTTTCAAAGAAAAACATTTCATTAACATATTTGTAAAGCATTATATCAATTGCCATTACTCATAACTGGACAATGTAAAAGTCACTATAGCTTTATTTTCTATTTATGTCTAACATCTCCCTGCTTGGCACAGAAAATCTTTTTTTTTTTTTTTGCCAAGACTCTCCAATCTTTTTTCCTATTTACTTTTACCTTTCCTTTGTGCTGCCTGAAATTGGCTCTCCCTTTTCTCAGTAGGGCCATCTTTCTTTTGTGTTTTTTCTTATCATGCCCTGGCTGTCTCTGCAATTCTTAGGGTATTTCGATTATGTAAAAAAACAATTCCCAAATTGTCTGAAAGGGAAAGAAAAGCTGTTGATGTAGATAAGCTCTCCAGAAACAAAGAAGGAACTTTGCTAATCTATGAAAACAATGCTGCTTCTGAGAGCATCCTAGCCATCCAGTGCTTTTTATTACTGCCAATGCCCTCAGGCACACAGTATAGGGGAAATAAATATACTGCTTTCTGTGATTCAAATACTCACTACACGTTCTGTTTCCAGAACAGTCCTCTCCTTTTAAAAGTGCTTCCTACCTTTCTTAACATTTTGTCCAACCTGCAGGATCAAGTCTTGGTAAATGTGTACTCCAGTGATAACACTAACTTCAGAGAACTCTCCTTAGCAGTAAACTGATTCCAAGTCAGCATGCAGGTAAAGACATTGTATACTCCATGTTAAACAGGGCCACATAAAAGCATTCAAAGAACCAGTAAAGAAACACACACTAACAAAACTATTACTGCTGCTTTGTACTAGATTATCAAAATATAATATTTTCACAGGTTTCTCTGTAGTGGGGATAGATGAAGAAAATAGCTTCTTTATTTTGCAGAAAAGTAAGATTCCAATATTGGCATTACTTTAAACATATCTGACCCCACATAATATTTCTAATTTTTTTTTAATGAAGGGGAACCTTATTCTTAGAATTCTTGCTGAATTGAAGTGAACTTGCTTACTTGATTTCCCAGTTCTTTTAATTCACAGTTCTTTTAATTCTTTGCTCTTAGACAAGTATTGTCATTGAACTGATAATTAGTTGATGTCCATGCATGATAAGGATGTATCTGTGCTCTCCTCAGAAGCAAAAACACTTGGAAAGGCTGTGGAAATAACCACCAGGAGTGACTCAGAGCAGAATGAAGTCAAATTGGTTGGATAGCCTTTGAATTAAACTTATTTCCTTCATGCTCTTATTTCTTTTGGAGTGGGCTGACCAGCCAGATGTATTCCTAAAAGGTCTGTAGTATACATTAATTTTCTATCTGTTAGCACTGTACTGAGTAGCAAGTGAGACCTGCCCCCATGTTCCTTGCATAGATAGCAGAGCAGACACCTCTACAAGGGGTAATTCAGCCAGAGATCTAAATGGGGTTTTGGAGGTGGTTTTCTTCCCAGTGATCTCACAGGAAGAGAGACTACCCACATTCCCCAGTTAGAGGTGACAGAGCAGGCCTTCATCAGGTGAAATCGCTCAGCAGCTTCATCAAGTCCACCTGGGGGTTAGTTTGGCAGGAGAAAAGCAAAGCCTTGGGAAGAAGCTCTGGCAGAGTGAAATGCAGGGTCTGGTTTGCAGATTATGACACCCTGTGCACTCAGAGTCCAAGCTCCTGCTGCCATCAGTACCAGCAGCACCTTAAAGAGCAGTTTTCTCTGAATGCTGATTTACTGTCCATGCTCCACTGACTGCAGTGGCCACTACAGAATGTAAAACCCTCCTTAATCTAAGAGCTGAATCCTACTCACATTGTTTCCTCTATGTTAGCAAATATCAGGAATGTGGGTTAAATCACAGATGTGTGAATACCACATGTAAGGCTGAATAATATGATTGCTAAAGTACAGCCTATTCTTGATGAAAGGTAATGGGATGAGAATAACCCACAATTAACACTGAAGCATGACACATAAACCCCAGTAAAACACTAACCTGCTGAGCATAGGCATATAAATTCATTTAAATGTAGGGTGAATTCTCATCCACATTACTAACCTGTGACATACCAACATATTTTTAATGAATATTTTTTTAAAAGTGCTTATTTCGTTAGTGATATTCAATGTTCCAGAACAGCAAGCACAGCACATACCCACAGCAGCACATTTGTGCTATAGTTTACAAGAGCAGCATTTTCAAGAAAAAGGTTTTTAGTTTTCAGCAGAAACAAGCAGAGTACTGCACTTTGCCCCAAAACACTGGGCAGATAGACTCTCAGGATGTAGCGTAAATCAATGCTAGAAGACCAGAGTACAGCCAAGCAAAAGGTGCAGACCCAAAAACTGACAATGGTGAACCAGTGTTGGAAGTTAGAGCAGCAGCTTCAGACCTGAGACAGCTGCTCTGCAACACATGGATGCACTAGTACGGAATGGAAGAGTGGAGAATATTTGCCCCATGCAGACCTACGAATTGCAAATTGGTGGGGCTTTTTTCTTCTGAGATACAAGGGCTGGAGATATTAGAGATATCTGTCAGGTTTTCTAATAATTAGTGCCAGCAGGGCTTGGTCTTTACAGGAAGACACAAGGGAGAACAGCCAGAAGAAGAGAGTGAACAGATTCTTGCAGCCATGAGGATCCCTCAGTGTTCACCTGAGCTGAGGCTAAATTTTAGACCCTGACATATAACATGAGTTTGTAGGAAGATAAGTTTTGCTAAGGAAAGATGCAGATAGCATGATTACTGGTCTCAGCATGGACAACTGAGCCTGCAACCATCACATGCAAACAGAAATAGGTTTTAAAACAATTACGACCACTGCCTATAATACTCCTCTGCATATGCCTTTAAAGCTGAACAGATTCACCCCAAATCCTTTTCAAAAAATACTGTAATGGTAGAAAAGTATCCCAGAATATTGTTGTGATATCACCAAATAGTTTATGCAAAGTAATGATCTGAAAAGCATATGAATCTTTTGTTCTGATGCTTACCAAGAGCCTGTTTTAATAGATTTTTAATTTATATTACTCCTTAGCTAATTTAAAAGAATCAGCAAATGTCCAATATCAGATCAAAGTATTTTGTTTTTTGGACAGATGTTAAAAAAATTTATTTGCATCTTTCCCTCTTTATTTATGAACAAAGACATGAGACACACATGGTTTTATTCCATTTACCCCAAAATGTTTAGTGGCTGAACCATTATGCTCAAAGCAACAGCATCCTCAACTTAGAAAGCACAATGCTTAGCGTAAATCCTGCAGCCACGTAATAAATCTCAATGTGGGGACCCTCCACGGATATGAGTTAAAGTCAGTATTTTTACTACACAAATAGCCAATACTACACTTTCTTGTGTGATAAACTGGTAAATTACTTTCTCTTTGGAGGATTTAACACCCAAAACACTGCAGCCTTATATCTTAGATCCTGTGATCCTGTGATGGCTTTCTAAACATTCAAATTCTGCAATCTGTCTCACTGATATGGCTTGGACCAAGGTATCATTAGCTAAAAAGAACTACTGGTGCCTAAAATCTGTCCTCTGTCCTCCAAGAGCCCATCTGGGGAAAATAAAAACAAATAAAATAAGATTGGAAAAAAAAAAAAAAAAAGTACATTTGCGAAGAGCTGATTGTTTCTGAGCATCACATCTACACAAGCCCTTCTACCCTCCCAGATACACTCATGCATTGATGAGCTGGCTGGCTGGGGCCTCTATCCTTTAGGACTGGTTTTCTAAGAAGCCACAGGAAGGGCCTGACTGTGCTGTACACTTGGTGAGGCAATCTGCTCTACGGAGGAGCGATCAGTTTCACAGACAAAATTGCTGGTAGCTGAAGATATATCTCAGCTGTTTATTTGTTTTTCCAATATTTAAAGTGTAGAGGAAAAAAAAAAAAAAAAAGACCAGCAAATTTTCCCTAGTAAATTGGGAATCTTCAAAACCCTGAGCACAATCTAAGAATATTCCTGTGCTTCTTATCTGCATGGCATAGACATGATGACTGAGCAAGTAATAAATTAGTGAATTTCCAGTAAAATTTCTTTTTTATCAGTGAGCAAACCCTGTGCAGCAGGGCACTGAGCTCAGGCTAATCTAACCCGCTGTGAAACAAGTTGAATGACCTTGCACTGCTCTAGCCAGACTCTCTCCCGGTTTATTTTAAAAAGCTGTGTCAATTCCACACTTTGCTGCTGTCGCAGAATTGGTGTGCTGTAAGAAAGGAAACAGCTTGCACTTTGAGCTTAACTGTATGCCAGTAGTTCTGAAAAATCAGAAAAGAACAAATCTTTCCAAGAGCTCAGAGAGTTTGGGCATGTGCTGAATGTGTTTTCAAAGCTCTTCAGGAATAACAATAATATCTCAAAGTTTTATAGCACTTGAGAGTGCTTAAGCTTGTATATGCAGCATCCCCTTTTACATAATGAGAAAGGGCAGCAGAGGCAACTGCCAAAGAACTACAGCAAGCTAGAACAGGGAACAGAGCTGGGACTTCAGAGGGCTCTGCTCAAGCAGATCGCATCCCAGGATCCCTGAGAAATTTAAACTAGGATCATTGATGCTCATTCTGTTCCTATTCCCTTAAATGCTCAAAGTACTCGGGTACACCATACTTGTGTACAACACAATGTCGTGTTGATATATTCCACATCACTATGGATCAGGCTGTGAACCATATTGTGGGCAATGAAAATACGAACATTGGACTTTCAAAACAGTCCCTTCCCAGAAAAGAAAATGTTTTGAGAACTCATTACTTCATAACTCAAGGCCAGAAAGCCTCTTTTTCCAAATCCAAAAATGTTACTGGCATATCCTGTTTTGAGCCTGATAACTTGGTTTTGGCAAGTATATGCATACTTCATATGAAGATCTCAAAAAACAGAGAAGCCACTGTTTCATTTTGCAGTATATTTCAACATATAATCACTTTGAGTGATTAAAAGGCTGCACCTAATTCCTTACTTGACTTACCTGGCTTGCCACTGCTAATTCTTATTATGCCTAGGATAAAGGACTGGATAAAGGACTTCTTTCATATCTGGTGCTTCTCTCCATTACAATACTTTAAAAACTGAGCACTAGTCACATTCCAGCATACTTTTGATAACCATCACAGCCTGAACTCAAAAAACCCCATTTGTTTTCACCAGCACTGCACAGAGAGGTCTGCTTAGCAAGAAGCCAGTAACCAACACTAACTTTGCTACATCCAGTGAAAGGCACTGCCTCCACAACGGCAAAGAGAAAGCCACTTCGCAGCAGACACGGAGAAGAGTAGAATATTAAGAAACTTTCCAGAGATAAGTGGAGGATATCACATGGCTAGGATTTGTGCAAGGGCCAGACAAATAATTAATTTTGAGTCCAAATTTCAACTGGATGTTGCTCTCTTTCCACATTTGGGGCATGCTCTCCAAATCTTGAATCAACTTGGGGCTCTTTCTGAATTACCTACAGTTCTTCTGCATGCTTTGAAAAATGTTGGCTATGGAATCAAACATAATATTCCATTATTAGTCTCACTAATATTTAAATAATATCTCTATTGCCATTCAGGATTCCTTGTTTACACACCAGAATCATGTTCAGTCTCTTTGCCAAGATACCACACTAGGGACTTAAATTTCTTACTTGTACACAAAAGTGGAGTTTTCTTCCTTTTTTTTCTTTTTAAGGAGTTGCTGCCTTCCAAAATACAAATCTTCTTTTTGTCTAGATAGGTATAATCCTATATTTGACTGTACTAAAATGCATTTGCTTTGAATAATTCTGGTTTACCACAACATTAATCACTCTGTATGACAGCTCTGTTCCCAGCATGATTTACAACTTCACCTGCCTTTTCATCAGTCACACATTTCATCTGCTGTGAGTTTATATTCCCATCCACAGGACCAATGAAAACAATGCCTAGATCCAAGGCTATTACAGCACCCCCTCTGAGACACTGCCTCAGATGATAATTCCACTGGCATTTATTTTCTGACATTTGTCAGAGGAATTTGAATGCCCCTGTTGAGACCACCTGCACTGGCCTGAACTCTGTGAGCACAGGCATTTCCTACCACAAGGAAATATGTACCCTCCAATTAGCAGTGTTGGTACTGCAAGATCTGCAAATGCTGAGCAAGTCCACCAGTGCAGAGGAGGCAAATGATAGATCATTTTGGCTTATGCTCATTTAGATGTTTGAATGTCAAATTTAACATTCTGCTTGACACCTTTCACCAGCTGTTTGACTAATCCCTGCTACTCCTGATCCAGTTAACATTTTTAGCTGGGACTCTTAGGAACTTGCAGTTTGGATAAGAGAGGTACAAAACCAGAATTTCAAAGTCTTTTGGATATTTTACAGAAGACAAAATTGACAGATGACGAAGCAAGCTGTAATTTATACATGTCCTGAGGCCTTGTTGCTGTCCTAATACATGCTGCCCACACATGTCAGAGGCAAGACACACCTCAGAAGCAGAGATGGATAGAAAGAGATAGCCTTTCTTACTCTAAAATACAGTCTGGCAGAGTAACACAGGAGAAACCACAGTCAACCAGGCCAACAAAAATGAGTATTTAGGAACTGGAACTATGCACTGTCAGGACCTGTGAGAGCAGAGGCTCAAGAGCAAACAAAAACAGGGGAGAAGGGATGAAAAGATGTAGCACCTTCCTGAAAAGAGCAGGAATATCTGGCTTTCATCTCAATTCTCCCCTGAGAGTGAGGTGAGCAGTGCAAAAAAAAGAAGGAATATGTGACTTGGCTGAATTTGCAATGCTCTATTATAAAACCAGAGTTTTCTCATTCTGATCAGACAGGCTTTTTCACATAGGTCTAGTACACACTATAATTCTTCCTTAAATTTTCTTTAAATAAGATGTTCACAAGGGCACAATTTTGCAATGCAAATTATACTGGTGCAGCTGCCTGTATGCTATGAAAGCTAACATCATGTTGAGGGAGGGGATACTGCCCCTCTGCTCTGATGCCATGAGACCCCACCTGAAGTGCTCTGGTATCTTCAGCACATCAGACTTCAACCTGCTGGAGCAAGTCCAGAGGCCACCAAGATGATCAAAAGGATGGAGCACCTCTCCTATGAGGAAAGGCTGAGGCAGCTTTTGTCTGTGCAGAGCACTCTGGAGCTGGGAATCCAGACAGGTGCTGATCCTCTTGTTAAACAGCAGGCAGCATTTGGCACAACCACCTGAACCTATGCTTCTTGCTTCTTGTTTTCATTGATATAAGCTCCAATTTTGATAGTATTTCACTGTTTAATACTTAAGGCTCAGTTTCCTCTATCTCTGTTCTACTAAGCTGGCACATTTGAGAACATTTTCAACGAACTAAATATTTAAGAGTGCCATCAAGTGGCCAAGTGAGGGGCTTCCAGGTGGTACACAACGATTAGAAATCCACAGGATCATGCAACAAATGGACATCTACAAATGTGTTGTCTCTGGATAATCACACCAGCCTGCAAACAAGCCAGGCTGTCAGCATTTTAGTATTCCTGACTGGAACAGCTCTGAGGGGGATGCATACACTGCAGGAGATGTTTATATATTCCATAATTAAAAGGCAGGAAAGTTAGCATTTTATGGTAGTACTGTGGTCTCTTGGAAGCAGACAGATGATGCCTGATGAGATGGACATGTACAGCTCAGGCCATTGAGGAGACAATGAGAAATGATACTGCAGCTCTGAGAACATTTTTGAAGACATTTGGCAGAAGACACAGATTTGATAGAGGAGCAAGGAAGAAGCAGAGTCATACATAGGGGCACACAGTCAATTTTGCAATAGCATGCATCATGAAAATTAAGAGTAGCCATTACAGATCCAACACCTGCCTCTAACCTGTTTGCAGCAGTGGTTAACATCAAATGTGTAGGGAAGTGTATAAAAACAGGGCATAAAACCAGTGATATTTCTTCTAGAGGACTACATAGGCCCCTACTAATTTGTAGTTAAGTATCTCCCAGGTCCCTAATGGACCTCTTCCCATTTTCTGTGCAGCCAGCTACTGAACGTTAAATTTGGACAATATTTTTCAGCATTCCTCTTTGTATAAGGCTAGGATATAAACCAGATATTCACTTCTTTGACAGAAATTATGGGGGTTTTTGCTTGCCTTTATTTTTAGTACATGAAATATTATGCATCCTAAGCTGGTATGTTAAGTGTATAATTGGGGGTTAGCATAATTGGATTTTAAGAGTTACTAAAAGTAGATTTCAGAGAAAAAAATAGGTCCAAAAACAATAAATAAGAATGAAATCAGAAATACCTAAATATTTGTTAGTCTCAAACCGAATCACAGAATCAAAGAATGGCCTGAGTTGGAAGACACCTTAAAGATCATCTTGTTTCAAGTCCCCTGACATGGGCAGGGGCACCTTCCACTAGACCAGGTTGCCCCAAGCCCCATCCAGCCTGGCCTAGAATGCTTCTAAGGACAGGGCATCCACAGCTTCTCTGGGTGACCTTTTCCAGTGCCTCACCACTTTCAGTGGCTTTCAATCCTTTGATGAAGTAACAAAATCAGGAGGGAAAAGATATTCATGGCAAAAGGACAGAGCCTTTTTCAGAGTGAAATTTACAAAGAAAAATAAACTGCTACTAGGGAATGGAGCTGGTCCAAAAGTTTCACATAAAGCATCAAGTATCTATGCAAAACATGGGGCAAATTTTGGCTTACACTTACATAAGATGGATAAAGGATGGAAAAAAAAAATCACAGAATCACCAGATAGCTGAGGTTTGAAGGTATGTCTTGTGAACATCTAGTCCAATTCTGCCTTCTTAAATCAGTGTCAGCCAGAACACAGTGTCCGGGATTGTGTTGTCAGAGTTTTAAAATCAGCCTGTCTAGAGTGTGGAAATAATGCCCTTCTGCTCAACCACCCTCATAGTAAAGAAGTTCTATTTTACATTTTAAGGGACTTTTCCTTATCACAGCTCACATCAATTGACTTTTACCTTTCATTTGATACCACAGAGAAGAGTCCCACTCTGTTTTTGTCATTCCTCTCCACCAGGCATTTATCCACATAAGAAACTTCCACCTTTCTCCAGTGACAGCCAGCTTTGTAGACCTGGAACTCTGAGAAGCCAACCAACAGCTGATACAGCTGTCCCTCTATGAAGATCTCTTATACAGTAGTGGAGACCACTTCATAACACACCATTTGATGGGAGAAGCTGGAGAATGCCAATGAATTCCAGCCAGCTCTCTCATACCTGGGGAATCTGATAAGAATAACTTAGGACTGAAAGACTGCGATAGCTCTTGGAGCTATACCTGCTGCCTTTCTTTTATTGCAGGTGAGCCTTTTCCCAAGAGCAGCCACTCGCTAAATTTCATCAATGATTTAAATCCAGCATCATAATGTCAAAAAATTAAGGATGCATAGATTGTACAGTCATACAAGCAGCGTGAGCCTCAAGTTTTTCACACAGTAAAGTTGTATTCTGCTTGTCTCATAGCCAGAAAAACAGAAGTGTAAGGATCAAACAACTCAAATCTACTTACATGATTAGCTACTTTGATCCCTCACTGATACAGTTAGGCATCCCTGAATACATTTTCTTCCTACCTTCTCTAGTTGACTTCATTTCACAATACCATAAAAAATACTCAATTTTATCAACTCTCACATATGCTACAGTAAAGTGATACTCGTGAGAACACAATATGCAAAATAATTTTTAAAAATCACACACATAAAATGAGTAGTTTTTCACGGTGTGCTGATGTTAAAAGTTTCCAAAAAATGGAAATTTGATAGAATCTTAACCTGAAGGGGCCTATCATATGAATCAGTGGAGGTTATCATCCAGATATTTCTGGTTGTATTCTACAGTTTGGCAGCCTAGAAAGTATTACCAAGCATGAAGAGAAGAACTAAAAAAGTATGATTGAGTTCTCTAAGAAGAGATGAACAGAGGAAGATTTTACATTGTAGAAAATGTGATTTTGCTTTATAGCAGCAAGAAACCAAAGGTAAGCTAAGAAGGGTCTGAACAGCTTACAAGTTTCAACTAATTGAAACATTACATTAGATAGATTTCCTTCAGGTTTTTATTAATGCATTCTGCTGAAAAATGAACCACACTCATCTCCAGGACAAGAGACAGAAAAGTCTTTGGAGAAAAAGTCTTTAATGGGGCCTTTTACATTTTCTTTTTACCATTCTGCCCTAGGAATAATGACAAGCCATCTAACTTCAGGAGCTTACAGAGTAACTTACATATTGCTGGAATTAATGATGGAATATGTTCAATGCAGATTTGTAAATTCTAAGACTAAAGAAGATAGTTGTGATGAATAAATCCTGTATTTGTTCCTATGCTTAATCACTTCCACCATTAAAAATTCATTTCCAGCTTTCTGAGATCTCTGAATTCTACTTCCAGTTGCTAGATTATGTCCTAGATGAAAAAGTAAGATGAAAGAGTTCTTTTCTATAAGATATCTCCTTCCTTTCCCTTCAAGTAATTAATGGACAGTAATCAAATCACTACTTAATCTCCTCCTTAACAAGCCAAGATGAATTGTTTAAGAATTTAATTGTAAGGCAGAATTTTTAAACAAAAGTCATAATGTGGTTCATCTCTGAAGCTTTTTCAATTTTAACACCCATTTTGAAGACTGAACTATTAATAGCTGGATACAACATTCCAGGGAAGATCTCATCAGCATCATACACAGAAGTAGCGCTTCTTCCCCCTGCTATGCTCAAGTAAGTGAATGCATAGGGCATTCCATCTCAGACCCCCTTACACACATTTCTGCAACTGCTTTTCCAGGTTTAGCTGGAAGTTTTCTTTCTCATAGTGTACACCAAGATAGGAAAATATTTTCAAGTACAGTTTCATGACTGACACAAACCAATCTAACTATGGGCGGCTGCTAAAAATGCTGATGCATCTTTCCCCTTGCCATCTTTGATTCCCTCCTGTGTTCTCAACTCAGTGTACCTGTGGTTGTTGAGCTGGCTGAAAAAAACAAAAATTTTAAATGACACTGACATCTTTAGGTACTGATAGGGACATCACATTTATGTAACATTCTATCTATGTAACTAGCAATTCCTAAAATACATCTAAGGAGGACTAGGTCTTTAAAGCTGCCTAGTGACCCAGCTGTCTGATTGAATGCTAGCCAGCAAAGACAGCTGAGTAGGAAAGCTTTCTGCTCTTTGCATGGGATGGCTGGGAACAGTTAGGGGCTCTGGCTCTCCAGAACAGAATCACAGTGTGATGGCACAAGTCTGGAGAAATGGCAATCAGGGCTGAACAACCTATTTGAAAAAAAATGCCTCTAGAGTCACTTCCCTTCTATGGGAATAGCTGGAATAGAGCCTGCTGCTTCTAGGACTGCTTTACAGGATGTGAGATGAATGCTAATATGGGTATTTGCTGTTTCCTGTGAGCCCCTTGGCTTAGTTATTTCATCCTTAAAAAGTCAAGCAGCATTGCATGACTTCATCTGGAAAAACACAAACTCTCAAGGCAGAAAGGGACCTCAGACACGACAGAAATGAAGACCATGTACATAACTAAAACAGGCAGGCAGAGATCCTGCCCACTCTGCAGTCCCAGGTCACCGTGAAGGAGCTGTCACACCAATCAGCTCTGAAGTCAGTCTAAACAACAAATAGGTAACTGCATCTCCTAGATGGAAGAGAAAGACAATTAGAAATTAGCTCTGCTGGGAGAAGTGCAATACAGGTTACTCCACACGTAAGTATTTCTACCTCAACCTTCCTGCAAAGTATGTTTGGTCTGGAGGAGGGCTGGAACTTCTCGTTGGTTTCCTTGTAACGGCTAGATGCCATAGCTGGAGCAGAAAGGGCTTCAAATTAACAGTAGAAAGCTGACCCCTGGTGTTGAGAACGGGGATACTGATAGCAGACAGCAAGGAAGCAGACAGCTGCTGCACTCACAGTCTGTGTGGTTCTCCAGTAAGATTCATGCAGTAGCATTCCTTCAGACGAATGAATAAAACCAGCTGATGAATGAAAGCAACAGGCTACAGTGCTTGGCAGGAGTGTTGCTGTTTTCATTTCTATGTTTTCATATCAGTTCCTCCTCCACAAAGCATCTAATCAACCAGCGCTGTACAGCAGAAAATTAATGGTTTCCTTTAGGGAGCTGCCTCACGATGCCAGAGAGTACAATGGGATTGTTTGTAAATATTTGATTAGAAAAAGCAAGTAAAAATGGTATGAACACATGCAAGAATTAACGCTGTGCCACTATCCAATGGGATATTTATAGTACAGAACTGATGTCAGTCACCATTAACACATGTGGTGCTACACCAAACACCTCAGGAGTGACTCTGCCCCTACAACATCAGGATTCAGACAGATCCAATCTGTAGAGAGCTGATTGACAGCAGCTACCACTGTTTTCACAGGATACACTGAGTACTTTCTTCTACTTCATCTCTGCACAGCCCACAAAAGGAAGAGTGCTGAAGCATCTTCAGAGTTTTTAAACCCTTAACCCTAATTTTTCTGGTCAAAACAGGGGATAGTTATCAGGGTTGGAAATAACCCTCCTTTCTTGATTCTCAGTGTTCTTTGAAAATTTCCCAAGGGGTAGCCAAACACTTGATTGGTCATTAGCCCATGCATGCTCCTCTGTGGATGTTTTAATGCAACAGAACCCTATTTTGAAGAGGTTCCCTTCCAGGACTCTCTCTCCTAATAGAGGGACATCTGTAGGGCTGTGATGAACCTCAAACTGCTGTGCATGCACATCCACACAAGGAATTAAAATAACCCTGCAGCACAGCCATGGGGGAGGAGGCTATTCTCCAGGAAGGATACATCCTTACGTGTCTACCTGGCTGAAGTGGGAAATCCCTCATCTAATTCCCACTCCAAGGTCTGTCTCTGTACTTCTGAATTTCAGCTTTGGAGCTACAACAAGCCCTCTGGCAAAGTGTGCCAGGTGCATTGGTACAGGTTTTTGCTCCAGCAAGTGAGTCTGAGAATGTTGAGACAAGCTGCTTAAGAGGATATGAGGTCCTATCCTCTTGAGCTTTAAGACACTGACTTTACAAGTGTCACACATTTGTCAGAAGCCATCAGGCAGAATTAAGCCTCTCCTGATATAATTAGAGGCCCGCTTCAGCCTGATTTTATATAATTCTTTAAATTTACACTTGTATGAAATCAACATTGCAATAGCCAAAGGCTAAAATGAAACCAACATATTAATAAAAACTTCTTTTCAACAAACAAGGAAAAAATTTATCTAGCAGTGCAGAAGGCAGACACCATCAAAACACCTTCCAAATGAACAGAAATTAGATAAAATTTCATAGCCAGATACTCTAGTAAACCTAGGCATGAAATCAGAATACAGTTGGGCAGTATTTCATAGACATTGCCCAAATGACCTCTTCTACTCAACACAGAAAATACCAGTAAGAAGTGGTATTACCTTCATCATCCCAACTGGCAGAAAGTTTTCACTGCCCAGTTATCTCAGACGTGGTTTTCAGAATTCCTAACCTGCAGCTGTTTACTGAAACTTCTTTCCACTGCTGAACTTTTTTCCACTTCATCTGGAAGCCACATTCTGCCCTTTCTCTTAACTAATCCTGCAGTTATGTAAATATATGTGCCAAGTAAAAGACAAAATGCGTGATTAATTGCGCAAATACCACCCAGTGCGTCTTCGAGAAAAGCTGATGATTCAAGAAATCATAGAGTTCAAATTGGGAAAACAATAGCTTATTAAAATGTGAGTCAGCTGCTGTTCAACACAGAACATGGTCCCAACTGACTGTCATTTGCAAATTAATTGAGATTTCATTTTGGTGGCACCCACCTTGAAAGTCTAGTTGAATAAGTTTATACACTGCACCACAACTCAAGAAACAGAATTACAGTCTTAATATTCAGGCTGGGACTTCATGCTGTCAGCTGTTATACCATATGCAAGAAATGATAAGAATTTGTTTTGAAGAAGAAAAGGAAATTGCAATTTTCAGAGCATGCTGTGAAGTCTGGAAGGATTAGAGACTGTCAGAGATCCTGCAGTACAAGAGGAGTTTAGGAAGAAGCTAAACTCTGATGCCTTCAAAATATGTAAAATCCCACTGGGGCTTGGGGTTTGGATGGAAATCCTGAAAACTCTTTTGAAAATCTGAAAATGTATTTCAAACTTGCCTTTGCAAAACTTAATTAATTTCTCCCAGTGGGAATACTAATTCAGAAAAATACATTAAAAACCGTAAATAATACAGCCACAAGAGCAATAATCTCATTAAAGACAAATGGAGCTGCTTTAAAGGAACCAAATGAAAAGCAAGGAGCAACAAACTAGCAGAGGTGGACCAGACCCATGACTCAGTGAGAATTACCTACTGTATTCCAGGGTTCAATGTGGAGCTGTGAACTGGTCTCTCAAGATACATGAAATGCAGAAGTTGCAAGTAATCAGATTTGCAAAGGACCAGGTCCTGTGGGATTTTACTAAGGTCACAGAGCTCCATTTTTTTGGGAATCACTGCCTCTACCTTCATGAAGTGACACTGCTCAGAGGCTCATGCAAAGACGGAGACAAAAGCTGCAACAGGGCTGCCAGTTTCCTGAAATCTGGAATGCTGCAATAGCAGGAAGTTTTCAAGTCTCAGCATTATTCTTTAAACAAAGATTTGCTTCTGCTTTGTTTCAGATCAAAACACTGCTAGCCCTCATAGCAATAAAGGAAGACTTTAAAACAAACAGATTACACCCTGAAGTTATAGAGGGCAAATAAAAATAAATAAAGTCTTTCAATTAATCACTAATCTCATAATGCCTTGTCATCTCTGAATGATCAGACCTGGCAATATCATGGCACACTCAGGGAAAAATTTCCTAGCTACTGAACAAAATTTATGTACTCCCTGAGAGACAAACTCCCAATGCCTATAAGTATTACCTTCTCCACTTGTAATTTTTCCTGTTTTCTCACTTTCATATGTAAAATAACTCTGCTGAAGATATCATAAATCCTTATGTTGTTTGTAAAACAATTTAAAATATATTGTTTTTATCATAGACAAAAAGATAAGCATTCCACCACTCACTCCCTGTGTTGTTAATTTCTGTCCCACAGAGAGATTTAAGGGCATCCACAAAAGAAAGAAACAACTATTAGTTAATATACTTGTTAAGTTACTACATACAAATATAGAGATATTTTGCCTACAGTGGTTTGTAACAAAAACGATTTACATACATAGTCTTGCTTTTAAGGGTGGCTATTGTGTGCTGTTTAGCATGCAGCAGATCAATGCATATAGAGAAGATGCACGGAGGATATTTTGCATGCTTTATTATACACGTTCTTATTGATTATTTTCTGCACTATAATACAACTCCAGGGTGTTACTGACAAAAGTCTTGCTGAAGTTGAGGTAGACAATATCCACTGTTCTTCCCTTATCTATCCAGGTAGCTGTTTCATTGCAGAAGGCAATCAGATTGATCAAGCATTATTTACCCTTGTGAATCCATGCTGACCACTCATGACCACCTTTTGGTCATCCATGTGGTAAGAGTTAGCCTCCAGAAGGAGGAGCTCCACCATCTTTCCAGGGACTGAGGTGAGGGTGACTGGCTGGTAGTTCCCTGGGTCTTCCTTCTTCCCCTTTCTGAAAACGGGTGACATTTACTTTCTTCCAGTCCTCAGGCACCTTTCATGATTGACATGACCTGTCAAAGATGATTGTGAGCAGCCTCACTATGGTGTCTGTCAATTCCCTCAGTGCTTGTTGATGCATTTCATCAGGGTCCAGGGACTTGTGCATGTCAAGATTGCCTAAGTGTTCCCTAACATGATCAAAGCAAAGTCTTGCTTCCAGCATTCCTCTACACTCATCTTTTAGGTCAGAGATCCCCGAGGGCTGTTGTAGTCAATGAAGACCAATGCAAGAAGGTGTCCAGTAACTATGCCTTGCCTGAATTCTCTCTTACCAGCTTCCCCCCTCCATTAAGTAACAGGCCCCCATTATCCTTTTGTTATTGATGTATTTGATGAAGATCTTCTTGTTGTCTTGACATCCTTGACTAGAATTAATTCCAGATTGGCATTGGCCCCCCTTGCCTCATTTTTACTTATTCTGTTAACACTCCTAAATTCAGTCCAAGTGGCCCATCCCCACTTCCATCTCTTGTGTGCTTCCTCTTTATGCCTGAGGAATGACAGGAGCTCTTTAATGATCCACATAGGGCCTCTCATCTGCTTTGCCCGATTTCTTGCTCATCGGGATGCATTGTTCTCAAGCCTGGGAAGAAGTGATCCTTGAATATCAACCAACTCTATCAACAGATCTTCCCTGCAGGACCTGTTTCCACATAATTCTTCCAAGAAGACTGTTGAAATCCCCCTCCTACTCCCAGGGAACTACTTGCCAAATTGCAACCACCACACAGGGATTCACCACTGAAGTACATCCTTAGCTTGGAAGACTCTGAATCCAACTGAACAATGCAGATCACTCAGTTGTATCTAAGCCTGCAATAGCAACCTCTTAAAAAATCATAACAGAATTCTGTACAAATTGTTTATATGATCGAGTTTTTCAACAGCAGTGCTTCACTACAGAGGCTGCACTCCCATAGTCATGACAGATTAACAATAGTTCTATTTTCTTAAAAAGGATTTTTAAAAACTTTTGAGCTTTAATAGCTGATTAACCACAGGAAAGTATGCATTCACTGATAAATAAACCTTACAGAGCCAACGGCATTTCTTATCTGTGTGGCTGATTTCACAACCACAGTTGCATGTGACAAACAGAGCAAATGGAAAAGCCTCTCAAGGTCACTAGATCCAGAGCCTTTTCTTGTGAAGCAACCAGAACAAATCCATAGCATACCAAACTCTCCCTTAAAGTAATACATGTGTCTGCACAAGTCCTAAACAGGTCTTATGCCTCCTGGCATTCATCAGCCCTGATACATTTACAGAGCACTATGGAGGCAAAACCAATCAATTATTTTAGTTTTCCCTTACTTGGACTCTCTGGAATTCCTCTGAAGTGACATACATATCTGAACTATTGTAAGGTAAAAAAACTTTTTTAAGTTAGTATTTTTTGTGAATCTCCCCAAGTTACCAAACTTCATCCTCAAAGTTCTAATGCAAAGAGTAAAATGAAGGCTGGATCTTTGCTCTTGCTACTGTTATCTCTCAGATACAAGTCAAAGCACTCAGATTAAAAAATCTGCTTTGTACCCCATATCAAGGGTTCAGCTATTAAATATAAAGCAAACAGAAGGAAACCAAGCCCTTTAAAATACAGAGTGAAATGGAAAAATAGTTAAGTATCTGATATGAATAAATACATCTCAGTTAAGTAACGCTGATTTGTGTTCTATCCAGATTTTGCTTTGCTATTTATCGACCTAAGCATTGGATTATCAGGGAAGCAGGCCATGTGTCAGGGTTAGTTGCAGGAATCACTTGCTACTCCCCAAGAGATAGGGAGCTGCTACCCAAGCACAATAACATAGCCAGCAATACAGGAGCTCGGTAGGCAGCCAGTGCTCATCCCACTGCTCTTGAGCAAATACTCAGGACCACTATAGCCTCAATGCCTGACAAATTTTTTGCTACTTAGACTAGAGTGTGAGAAGCAGAGTTGATTCCAGAACTTTTGCTACAGAAAAGTCAAGCTGTGGTGAAAATGTAACCTTAGTATTTGGAGGGAACGCAAAATAAAAAAGCAAATAGTGTTTACATGATAGAACACAGACATAAGAACATCTGTGGGGGGAATGAATCTTTAAAATAAAGCAAAAACTGAGCCTTTCAAGAGAGAGTGTTTAGAACTGTTTTGTCTGTCCTTAATATCTGCTAACTGTCTTCTCCTACTGAGTCAGGGGGTGCCTCAGTATGGATGGTTAAAAAGTCTTCCAGCAGATTTTCATCACAAGACCTTCTCCTTGACATCTATGACAAAGAGAGTTGACCTGTCTATCCTTGTTTTGTGGTGTGTAAATGCTAAGAAAAGAATTCCCACAGTAACTTAAATGGACCCATTTTCAGACACAAAGCTAAGAAAGGAAAGGTATCAGACTAGTTTTATTAAACAGGTAAGACTCCATGGTACACAAATGTTTTGTCCCCCATGGATAAAAATGCACTAATCAAATGAACTGGACGACACAGAGAGGTAAGTGGGTGTAAGTCAATAGTCTGCAATGCACTGGAGACACAACAGGATGGCTCAGCAGCTCCTTTGATCCCCAGGCTCTAGAAAATCTGTTAATGCATCATTTTTCCCAAACACGCCAACAGAGCTCTTTACTATTTCATGCATAACAAAATGATACAGCAAAAGTTAATATTGTGAGTTGATTGAAAATAACATATATTAAAAGGTTAAGACTGAGAAAAACCAGGCAAAACTCACAGAATTTATATTACAAAACATTAATTAAGTCTCCAAATGAAATTCATCTTTCATATGATTCACTTAATGTATTATGGTTATTAGGTTGTATTTACTAAAGCAGTCAATAGTGTAATAGGTCCTTTCTCTCCCTGCATATGTGGTAAGAGATATTTGGTATTTGGAAAATAGATTTTAAAATGTTCTTTTCAGTGTAATTACATTTAATTGACCACAATTGGTTATCTCAATAAACCGGATGTATGATGGCTTAAATTTCTAACACTGATTCCACTAGGGAGGTTTTTCAAAGACTGTCAGACCATGGGAGAGGATATAGATGTTTTGCAAATGAACTTTGATGCCTTAAATGGGAGACAGTGCAGAAAGAAGCCCCTAAAATGGTTAGAAGAGTGAATAAATCAGACTGCTGAAGAATATAAGACATCAAGGACACAAGATTTCACTACTTCGAATCTTTAAATGAAGAAATCATATCTGCAACACAATAAACCTTCAGAGAATAAATATCGTATCTTTAAATTTTCCACATTTTATGTTTTCCAGAAGATGGTAATTTACCACATGCCAAAATTAATTGTTCTCAATTTCTCATCTGCTATTAAGTGCCACATATTGTCTAGCCTGATTCATGTAGCTCCAGCTTTTCTTTGATCTGGTTACATCATTTGTCTGCCAGATTAAAGATCCCTTTGTTACATGATCTGCTTTCCCAATACAGGGAGTTAACAGACCACAATCCAATGACTTAATAAGCTTTCCTTTGACAAGCTGAACAAACTGAACTCCTTAAATTTGTTTCCCAGGTCAGCTGCCCTGCTCTTAGATCATTCTTTCTTTTTTGAACCCTTCCCAGTTTGTCAATCTTCTCCTTGGCATGTCACCAGTGATGAGCATGCCTTTCCAGGGTAGTAATTTCAGCATTAAATTAAAAACTGCACTTAAAAGTTCTTTCAGCCCCTCAGTTCCTTTGCAGCTCTTCTCTATAGATCCAAGGAACTCTGATGAAGTTCAGCATTGGGGTTTCCACATAAAACTTTTTAAAAATAACTGCTCCTGAAAACAGGGCTTCCCTCTGTATGCATACACAGTTTGAATCTTTTTGAACACCATAACATAGAGTGATGCCTCTGCTACAAATAGGATCTAAATTGCTCTTTGAATGATTGTTGCATTTCTTGACACCTCCCAGATATTTGTCTCATCAAAACTTTTGGTCAGCAGTTATTTCACGGATAAAATAATAGATTAGCATTAGACCTAGTTACTAATGGCTTTTGATATGCTTGCCTAAGAGGCATCTGATTGCTTTTTATTTCCTATTTTATTCCCCAGCAGCCTCTTTTAATTAATACAATGTATTAGTGGAAAATTCCTTTCAGCTTTTAAAAGTTACATAGCACAAACAGCATTTTAAAATTAGTACATAGCAAGACCAAGTCCTCCAGGGTGCCCCTTTTTGATTGTGGAGGTACTTAGTACCCATACAAATGTTCTACAGCAATTCACAAATAAGACTTACAAATTCCCTTTTAATTCTTCTCTCTGCTTATTCTACTGATGCTGGTTTTCTGTATTGTAATAACTCCTTACAGTAGCAACTTAAACATAATCAGTTAAAATCACTGGTGACTATGCAATGATCAGGCTTTATTTCTGTGATTGTCTTTTTTTTCTCAACATAATTTCACTACTGATATTTAGATATCACTAACCCTTGTACCAACTACCATTAATAACTGGCATCACAAACATTTGCAAAAATGGATAGTCTTTCAATTTACAGTTCAAATATCCAAAAGATCAATAAAAAATACACAACTAAAAGGAAACATTCAGACTTTATGGTGGTAACATGCAGTTCTCAATCCTGTTACCAAAAACCGAGAGTGAGCCTCATGGGTCTTTTACCATTGAAGATATATTCATCAGCTTTCACACTGGGGACATGACTGAATGAGCATGACGATATTTTCCCAAAGCTGGAATCTGTTATAGCATACAAATGTATGCCAAACAGCAAACTGAATCTAGACTGCAACATTAACTTCTCTTTGAGTGAGGTGTGTGGGCCAAATGAATCTCCATCAGCCTTTTTGTAGTACCTGACTCAGAAAACTTCAATAGCTTTACTATGGGGTCTAGAAAGTCTGACAGTCAGTGCTGTACCTGGTCCAGCACACAGGCCATTATGTGACTGGGGACATGCCAGCCCCTCCTCTCCAGAGCAGTCCCCTCACATGAATTGCATGTACACACAGCCTCATACTAGACAAAGAATTTCAACCAAGCAATATAAAATGTTTTTTTCTCTGTCTGGCAAGGTCTTAAACCTCTATTCCCAATATAAAAACAAACTCATGTAGCTTAGAGAAAGATTAGTAGGGATTTCTGCTCCCAGGAGCTTCTCTGCCTGTTCTGGGAATATAATTTAAATATATAAACATATTGGAAGACACTTTCTGAGAGCAGCTTCAAAGATCTGAATTTTTTAGGCAGTATTCAATCCACTTGGTGCTTTTATTTAAAGGTCTTTGGTCATTCATCAGAAAATACCAAATTTAACTGCAGCTTGTCATGTAAATCCATTCCAGACTATGTTCCACATTCTGCATCACAACCTTTAAATCTGCCACTGCAGAGAAGAAAACACAAGCAAACATCTGGCACATTTTGTAACACTCAGCCTTCTTAAACCCACAGCCTGCACTCTTAAATCAAAGTTTTCAGGCTTTCTAATGTTCTACTTCTCAAACATTTCTGTTCTTGTCACAAGTCTTGCCTGTCATCTACAGGGCCATGCTGTCAATGATGACAAGAATTACAGAGCATGCAAATCATCATTAGGTGGACTAAGTTCAGACCTCAATCCATGTTTTAAATAAAGTATTAGCTTGCATGGAGATGGACTAATAAGTTTCTGAAATTATTTTCAGTTCTATTTTTTATGATTTCCTAATGTATGAAAGAGGAAATATCCTTCTGGATAAAATGTCTAGTTTGCAGATAGATAATTACATCGTGCAGTGGGTGAACACTGGCTGATGCATAGGACACAAGGAGTTATAGTAAATGGGATCACATCAGGCTGACAGCTGGTCACAGGGCTCCATCTTGGGCCCAGTGCTCTTCAATGTCTTCACAAACAACTTGGACACAGGTACCAAAGGAATATTAAGCAAGTTTGTCCATTATATTAATTGGAAGGAGCTGATGTCTCCCTCAAAGGCAGAGAGGCCCTGCTGACAGACCTTTACCATTAGAGGGCTGGGCAATCACCAACATGGACTTCAACAGGAGAAAGTGCAGATCTGCACCTGGGATGGGACAGCCCTGGATGTACAGACAGACTGGGGAATGGGGGGCTGCAGAGCAGTGCCAGGAAGGGGACCTGGGGGTCCTGGCTGATGAGAAGATGGACGTGAGTCAGCAGTGCCCTGGCAGCCAGAAGGGACATCCCTGTCCTGGGGGCATCAGGACAGCTGGGCAAGGGAGGGATTGTCCTGCTCTCCTCTGCACTGGGGCAGCCCCACCTCGAGTGCTGGGGCAGTTTGGGTGCCTGTGCAAGATACAAAGCTATTAGAGAGCATCCAAAGAAGGGCAACAAGGATGGAGAAGGGCCTCGAGGGGAAGCGTGTGAGGAGTGGCTGAGGTCGCTTGGTCTGTTCAGCCTGGAGAAGACAAGACTGAGGGGAGACCTCACTGCAGTTACAGCTTCCTCATGGGGGAGAGAGGGGTAGGCACTGATCTTTTCTCTCTGTGACCAGTGACAGGATCTGAGGAAATGGCCTGAAGTTGTGCCAGGGAGGTTTAATTTGGATATCAACAAAATGTTCTTCCTCCAGAGGGTGGCTGGGCACTGGAACAGGCTCCCCAAGGAACAGGTCACAGCATCAAGCCTGACAGAGCTAAAGAAGCATTTGGAAAACACTCATAAGCACTGGTGGAGTTCTTGGGGATGATCCTGTGTAGAGCCAGGAGCTGGGCTTCCACAATCCTTGTCGGTCCTTTCCATTTCAGGACATTTTATGATTCTATGATTCTCAAGTGTTATTTCCATAATTTGACTGAGATCACATAGAAAACTTGAAGGATTTATCTAAATTTCAGGAGCAGCTAACAAGCAGTTAACATGAATTAATGATCGCAGACCTTATCTGCATGCAGTGGGCTTCCTTCAGTGTAAGGACTTCAGTCCCACTGAATTATCTTACCTCTTATCTGGATCCCTAGACCTAAGGAGAGTGATGACAAAACTGCCATCCATCTTGTCAGGATGACTGATAGAATAACTGTCCTAGCATTCAGCAGCCAGTTAAGTATATAATAAGATTTGATTTTAACTTCCATGGCATTGAATCAGCAGAGCATACACTAAATGGATTAAAAAATATTTCACTGCCAGAGCCTAAATTTTGGTTCTTTAGAGCACTAGCATGTGGAAAATGCTCTCAGAGATAAAGGAGTGAAAGACAGCTGGGAGACATTTAGAGACATTTTTCTTGGGGTGCAAGAGCTCTCAATCCTGGTACTCAAGAAGCTGGGTAGGGGAGCCAAGACTTAGCCATTATCATCACAATAATCTCTTCAGCCCCTGTCTCCTCAAGGTTTAGCACCTCACATCCCATTTTACACTGACTGATGATCATCCCTGGAGGCCAAAGAAGACACGGACTTGTTGGAGTGAGTCCAGAGGAGATCACAGGCATGATCAGAGGGCTGGAGCACCTCCACTATGGATACAGGCTGAGAGAGTTGGGATTGTTCAACCTGGAGAAGAAAAAACTCTGGGAAGACCTCACTGTGGCCCTTCCAATACTTAAAGGGGGCTTATAGATGAGATGGAGAGTGACTTTTTACATAGGCAGACAGAGATAGAACAAGGGATAACCCTCTTAAACTGAGGATTTAGATTCAATATTAGGAATAAATTCTTTACTGTGAAGATAGTGAAACACTGGAACAGGTTGCCCAGGGAAGCTGTGGATGTCCCATCCCTGGAAGTGCTCAAGGACTGGTTTGATATCCTGATCAACATGATCTAGTGGGTGGCATTCATGCCAGTGGAAGGGGGATTTGCAGTGAACCATCTTTAATGTTCCTTCCAACCCAAACCACACTATGATTCTATGACACCTTACTGGTGTCTCTCAAATTCATATTTGGCTGAAAAATGCTTTGCTAGAAACAAAGTATTTGGCCTAGAGCAAGTCTCTGGGGCTTGAAACAGGTTGTGTACAAACCTAAGTGGTGTAGCATGATGCCAATCTTAGTTTTTATTAAATCTTTTGAGTGAGTACTGGATTGGGAATTTTTTTCCACTATTTGCTTTCTAGATAGAGGGAAATGAGGCATTTGGAAGAAAAAGAGGAGGCAAATAGTGTATCTCCATGCTTATCTCCTCCCAGTCCCTGCCGAACAACTTTTTCTCCCTGTAAGGGAGCTAGTTTTACTTTTCATTTTCTTGATTCTAATCTCTGATTAAAGTGCCTGATTCTGAAAAAGCCTATGAACTAGAGAGGCAAACAGGAAGAGGCAGTACCTTGCTGTAAAAGCCAGTTGGTTCATTTTCTCCACTCCCTGTTCCTTCTGAAGCACCTTAAACATGTCCTATTTGGGAATATCCTTATTGCAGTGACCAACCATCCATCAGCCTCACTCAGTGCAGGGCAGGAAATAAAAGCTTAGCCATTGGTCATTGGTCAGTCCATTCGAGAAATGGGAGAACACAAGACTGTCCAGTAAGCTTGCCCAATTTCCCTGTATTTATCTGTCTCTACATTATCAGAGAGCGCAACCAGAGCTGTTCCATGTTCTGTGTTCCACCATTACTCTTCAGCTTTGGGGAGCCTCAGGACATATTCCAAGAGCCAGCTCATCTCCATGAAAGCTCTGGTCTGGATTTAACACCAATTTAGTTTGATCACAAAGTTGCAGCTACTCCTACTTCAGATGCAGTCACACCTGTGCCAGCATTACTTATGCTTGTTTTACACTAGAAAACCAGAACAGTGTATGCATCTTTACGTGCTTTGCTTCTGCCTACATGAAGCACTATTTCAAACTGTGAAGAACTGAGTAGATATCTTTGCCAAATACCTCAGATTGCCAGTACTTTGTGTGTGAGTCCATACTCTTCACACATCCTTGTGAGTGGCAAGTTACATCCATTAAATCCAAAGAAATTGTGGTATAAAATACAGTGGTCATAGAGACAAAGGTTTTCCTTAATCAGCTTGTGTGCTGACAGTTGGAGCTGCACATGAAAAGCCACCTCTGAAGCCTGTCAGAGGCACAATTGCTTTTGGAACATGAACTGAGGTGATGGTAAAGACCTGAGCTTGTATTCGTAGTGCTCCCATCAGCAAAACAGAACACAAGCCCAACACCCACTATAGGCTCTTTGAACCCTGTACTGAAAGCTGTCAGTGTAGCCAGAAACCCAGCAATCTCATTTATGCAAAAACAAAAACAGAAAGACAGCTCCTCCTCATGGGACTAAAAATTAGTTCCAGCCAGGCAGCATAAACCCTGGATTGCAAATTACAATGACAATATTTCCTTGTTCAGAAGAGCCTGCCTCATGCCAAAGAAACACCGTTAACATCAGAAACCCTATCCAAATGAATCATTGGAGAAGACTGCAGAAATAGGGTACAAAAGCAAGTGAGAGTCAAGGGCCCTCTCTATAAAGAAAGCACCCACCAATCTGGAGTGGTGTCAATCAACAGTAAACAAGGGACCTTTTGTTTCAAAAAGTACACTTTAGGCAGTAGGAAAAATGTGTTACTTGTATCTTGGCAGTGCTCCCAAATGGCTGCTACGCAGAAGACTGGTGATGTAATGATTGCCAGAGCAGACCCAAAAATATCCCAGCTGTTGTGTGACTATAATCATGTCCTCTGGGCTGGATTTATCTCACTTCACTTTAGTCATCTAAGAGATAAGCAGCCAAGCTAGGTGTTCTGCCTCGGCTCACTTGTGAGGAGACATCACCCCTTCCAGAGAACCATTTAGCTCCTCCCTCGAACATCAGGATGGATGGCCTCTGGATGTGCTGATTTCTCCATGCTGACTAAAGAGGAAGTCTAGAGTCGCCTTCAGCTGCTGAGACAAGCTATGCCCTCTGTCCTCTATAAAATGGAATAAGATTTCTGGCTCTCTTGTCCACTTACACAACAAGCCACTGAGTTAGTCTCCTTCCCTTTCATCTCTGTATTGTCTTTGGCTAAATGGACCCTGGCAGAACTAACTATTATTTTTCACAACCCAGAAAGCACACTGGTCTTGCCTAGTGTACAAAGCACATGAAATTAGAAAAATTGAATGAATAGGTTACTGAAATGTTAAGCAGGGAGATTACCTTCCAGGTGCTTGTATCTCTCCTGTGACACCTGGCTGGCAGGGCAGTGGGAAGGCACTGCTAAATTCCTGCACTCTCTCAGCATAGGGATGTGAGAACAATATTGATTTTGCTATGCTGTACAAAGCAAGGACATCCTGAGCACTTCACATCACGCTTTCTTTTCCAAAACCTTATTCTAATGTGCTCTGCAGAATAGCTACGGCCTGCCGAATTAAAAAGAGTGTCAGGCCAATTTAGGCTTCTTGGCAAACTAACAAGAACATTTTCAGAGCTCAGATGGAGTGAAAGTCAAAAGAAAAATGTAAATTTGAAAGGAAAACAAAATTTTACAATATTGCAAACAGAGCATGGTCCTTGCCAGTACAAATGAAGACAACCCATCTGGTTCCATTGTGAGAGCACAGAAAAAGGCATAAGAATAAATACATATTTGGGATGATAACAAAGGTTCCTGTAGCCACTCTAGCCAAGTATCTTACACCAACATGTAACAATTGTTTAAATTGAGAATGTCAGCAAATACAGGTCTGTCCCCCTGTATGTACTCAAGCTTTCAGCAACTCACAGCTATCAAATTACTGAATCAGGTGGTTTATCCCTCCAAGAGCAAACTGGTCCTCCATGAATCTATCTAAACTCTTTTAAAACCATGTGTATTTCCATTCTCCCGACCACAAAGAAAGGAAGAATAGATCAGAAATTCCACTATATATCACATCCTATTTTAAATTTGGTCTGGTCCTACGATAATTGCTGTCTAGGCTTATATATTTCTGAATGTTCATGTCATGAAATGGAAAGGCCTCATCCTTGTACTGAGTTAAATCTCAATTTACTGCTATAAAATTAGGTGAGTCCTTGCTATGAGATGCAATCCATGCCTCAGAGGATTGTCTGAACTGATCTCAGAGCACTTGTTAAATATTTTAAATATCTAAATTACTCTTTTTGCATTTAATACTTACAAGAACCATACCCCACTGCAAATAGGTCCTTGTACTTGGGATTCCTGTAATGAGAAAATATATATAAGATTGCATTTATTATTTACCATGTAGTTCCATAGCAATGCAAACTAGGTTCAGAGTCCATTCTCACAGAACTGACTGCACTCAGTCTGAGGGCTCCACCCTTTGACCATACGCACTAGTAAAGTCTGTGACTAACTCATGATGCACAAAAAAGCAGAACATCAGAAGATCAAAACAGTAGATGAAAAAGATAAAAAGACAGACATGTCAATCTCCAGCTTGGCTTATCCATTTCATAATTGTGGAAAGTTTACTTTTAAAAATTAGATCTTTGAGGAAAGCAAAAAGGCAGAAATAGATTGGTTCCCATCTTTCAGTGGCAAGAATTAAAGAGTTTCTAAATCAATAAACTCACTTTCCCTACCAGTTATTAAATTATGAGAGATGCTTCCAGAGACAGCTATTAGTTCATAAATTCATGATCAAAACCACAAATCAGGAAGGGAAATTCCCTTCTGACCAGCTGGCAAACAGTGTATATCCTGTGGTAAATACTGGCAATGAGCAATTAGCCATCTACTATGTCTTCTAAAATCCCTTTACTTGAAAAATATCTACCCTCTCTACAACCTCTTCTGTGGATGGTAGGTTACTGTAAGTAGCGTTTCTATGGGACAAAGATCAGTACTGTTGGTGTCCCAGAGTTCACACAACACAACCACTGGTAACAATTCCATGAAATAAACACACGTGGAAATTATCTAATACGTATTTTCTCTGATTTGCTACTGTGAGTTGACAAAATAAACCCACTTCTCTTTCTACTTCTCTTTTCTCATTTGGACTAATACCTAGGCATTCTAAGCTCTTGTTCTATTCACTAAATGCACCAACACTGCTAAAAATGAGAGAATAAAAATTGAATTAGAAAAGCTTATTCCATAAAATAATTTGGAGTAATTCTTCCAATTTCTGAGTCATCTTTCTGTTATCATTTTCTCAAGACAAGTTCAACAGCAGTACAAACTACTTTTTAAAGATACCTTTTCTCCCAATTTTGCTTCCCATTTTTACTGTTATCTGCAATTCTCACAGCTGCATGCTTGATACTCTCTTGCATAATAACACAGCAGTTTGAAATGCAGAAGACAGCAATCCTGCTCTATCTCTCCAGAGATTCTCCTGGTCAAAGCACAAACGTGCTCACACAAACAAGTTAGAGGAGGTGTACCTGCAGGGGAGCACAGGGCAGGGTCTGACTAGGTATATCTCATGCTCAATGCATGAACCAAGCCAGTTCTGAGGAGGATCAAGCATGTTAAAAAGTGAAAGGACTCATTGTGTTGGTGATAAGTGTTTTTTTTTCACAGTAATAACCAGAGCAATAAAATCTCAGAACAAAAGAGAATAAATTTGCAAGTAACAGTGATCATTTTTGGACTGACCAAATACGTGAAAGTAGACTGCAGGGCAAATGCCTACTGCACTGAACTGTGCAAGATCCCAATACACAAATTCCTCTCGTCTGGAGAGGAAGCCGTGTGAGGGGTGGCTGAGGTTGCTCAGTCTGTTCAGTCTGGAGAAGCGGAGATCTCATTGCAGTTAAAAGATCATTGTGAGGAGAAGTGGAGGGACAGACACTGATCTCTTCTCCATGGTGAGCAGTGACAGAAGCCAAGGGAATGGCATCAAGTTGCATCAGGAGGGAGCTACTTTGGACCTTAAGAAAAGGTTTTTCACCCAGAGGGTGGTTGGGCGCTGGAACAGGCTCCCCAGGGAAGTGGTCACAGCACCAAGCCTGACAGAATTCAGGAACTGTTTGGTCAACACTCTCAAGCATGTAGCAGGATTTTTTGGGGCTGTCCTGTACTGTCCAAAGATGTAACGCATCTATCCCAGCTTTCCCAAGAAAGGACTCTTCTTACCCTGCTAACTGCACTCACTTTTCCCCAGTGCTGCACAGAACCTGCTCTACCTTCAGTTTCTGCTGAAGGGCACAAGCCTGTCACATTCAGCCTTACACAATCTTCTCTGCAACCAGAAGCACCAGGGACATTTCAGTGTTGCCCAAGCAGATGACTGTAATAAATCAAACCCTTGTACCCAGAGAAATTAGCCCTGCCTCATAAGATCCTGTTACACTTCATTCCACTCCTCTATGCAACAGTCGAGATCAAGTTTGGAATGAAGAGACTTACCAGGAGATGGCAGTAACTGCAAGTTTCTTGGTTTTTTCAGACTGGAACTTCCAGAGTGGGAGGAGGGTTCCTTCCTGGCCTCTGAATTCATCTGATGCATCTTCAAAATATTTAAAATCTAAAAAAAAAAAAAAAAAATCAAGGAAAAGGTCCCATTATATAAACCAATAAACCAGAAATAAATCAGCACAGTTCAGTATCAGGGAAGCTTTTTTATTTTATAGAGTCCTCACACACATAGGAAAAATACAAATCAAACTGACGATCAGAAGACAAAGGATTAACAAGAAAATAGAAGCCCAGAGCAAGGTGTGACCTCAGGCCATTCCCAGAGCTTTGAGGCCCTTCAGGAGACAGCTGAGCAGAGACAGCAAAACGACTCTTGCAAAATTACATCAAGACTGAATGCATTGCTGTGGTTGGTATGTGAGCAAGGATGTGAGCTCTGCTCTGGCTGCTGTCACAAGCACCTGCATCCAGAAGTGACGTACCTGCTGAGGGAAGGAAGTGCTACAGGAAGGGCAGGTTCACCAGACTTGCTGCTCCTAGCCAGCTGAGAGCAGGGCTAATGTTGCATGCTTTTTGCATGCCCATGGTCTGATGTACTATTTGCCTTGTGTAAGTCAGCAGGTTCCTATACCTGCTCATTTTACTTCTGTTTCTCTATTTTGTTTTGTTCTGTCCTGTCCTTGCTGTAGGTACTTATCTACAGGACTGACACTTTAGACTCGAGTTAGAAGAACCTCTCAGCAGGCCATACCTTGTGCAATGTCATCAAATGTGTTCAGGTTCACCATCCGTTCTGCTATTTTAGCAGCCTTTGCAACCTTGCTTAGAGAATCAGTGTGCTGAAAAGAAAGGAAGAGAAAATGTATTTCCTGTCTGTTTACAGCTGCCTCAGTCCTCATGGGATTAAAAACTTGAGTCCTTTCATCTTGAATACAGATTAATTTAAAATGTGTCATATCAGCACTTAGTGATATAGGCATTTGAAAAAATGAAATTGCTTTATTATAAATTCAGCAAGATGCCATCCACTGATGAGCTGCAGTAACTTCAGTGTTTGCTCCTGATTTAGCTCAATACAGGTACTTACCTATAAAGGTATATAAGAGCCTTGTCTTGCAAGGTAACTCCTGACAGGATGACCTAAAAAGACACACATGATTCCTATCCCATTTCACTGCATAACAGTTCATCAGATTTGATAATGAAATCAGAGGGTTTGATCAAGCATGAGCACTCTCATCTCTACCTGGAAGCTGTAAGGTCTCATGCATTAAGCAAACATCACAGAATTTAGGAGTCCTTCTAGTCAATCACTGGGTAATTCCAACCTGATCCATTCACACATCCATGGACAAGTGGAGAAAAGAGAGCCCAGCAGGGGCTGTTTGTGAGCAGGTGGCTGGTTCATATGCTTATATGAATACGCATATGCTTATATGCACCATATCTTATAAGACTCTATTCTCAACTATTTTTTGTGAGTGTGCTCTCTATACTCTGTGTGTGTATGTGCGACCACTAGTGAAATCCAAACTGGATTAACGAGAAGGAAGGACAAGAAGTCTGGGTGCCAGCAGTGGGAAGGACAAAGCTTGAAAGTCCACAGACTGTGCTAGACCATATAAATACGATGTAATCACAGCTCTGTGCAAGGATGTCAGAATGCCAAGGCACGTACAAAGTGCACTGAGAGCTTGCTGCTCCAAGTACCTAAATCTCCATCCACTACAGCCCCAAAGCCCCACCAGTGTTTCAAAGCCTTTAATCTTCAAATCCATGCTATAAACTGATGACTGCCAGCACAGTAAGATTTCCTTCATAGTGACAACACTGGAAAGAAACATGCCATCCTTGAAACAGCTCAGAGAGTGCCCTGAATACGAAAAGAGAAAGTGAAATGGGTTGACCAAACTACACTACACAGCCACAGTCAGAACTAGGAATATGGCTTCAGATTATGTGTGTCCAGCCCTCTGCTTCTTTCCTAGGCTCTGCAGAGACTCATGGGAGATTGAGTCTCATTTAAAGAGCATGAAATTAATAGGGCTTCACAGAGATGAGAGGACAAAAGAGAAAAAAATTATATAAACTGTTACATTTTTTATAAATCCATGGTTTGCTTAGACCTCCAGTAATGTGTGCAGTCCTCTTTTCCCATCCCAGAAAAAACTGAATAGAATTTGCAATCAAGTTCAGAGAAAGGCAGCAGATCAAGGCAGGGGATTCTGCCCCTCTGCTCTGCTGCGACCCACCTGGAGCACTGCATCCCAGCCCTGGGGTCCCTGCACAGGAGGAACAGGGACCTGCTGGAGTGAGTCCAGAGGAAGCCATGAGTATGATCAGGAGCTGGAGCCCCTCTCCTATGGAGACAGGCTGAGAGAATTGGGGTTGATCAGCCTGGAGAAGAGAAAGCTCTGGGGAGACCTTAAAGCACCTTCCAGTGCCTAAAGGGAACCTACACAAAAAATAGGGAGGGACTATTTATCAGGATGTATAGTGACAGGATGAAAAACATGCGTTTTAAAATGAAAGAGGGTAGATTTTGATTAAATACTAGAAAAAAAAAACTTTACTGTGAGGGTGGTGACACTGACACAGGTTGTCCAGAGAAGCTGTGGATGCCCCATCCCTGGAAATGCTCAAGGTCGGGTTGGATGGGGCTCTGAACAACCTGGTCTAGTGGAAGGTGCCCCTGCCATGGTGGAGTGGTTGGAATGAGATGATCTTTAAGGTCCCTTCCAACTCAAACCATTCTATGAATTTTTAACACTATGATTCCACAAATTCTACTTTTGGAGGGTGTCAGTGGAAACCAAACTATAAATTAAAAAGAAACAAAACAACCTTGTAAATGCAGAAACAATGTATTATTCAACTAATTTTTTTTTTCCTGCAAAGCAGGAAACTCTCTAGATGAATCAAAAAAGTTTTAAGTCAGCTTTTCTGTCAGGTAGCTATGCTGTTAAAAACACATCCATGATTACCTTTTTGACATTATAAGCAGATGAGAGTAAGTTATTTTCTCTTTGTATCCTGTCCAGTCTCAGATTTTATTTATTCTGTATGCTGCTGAAATAAATCTTCAGAGGAAGTGCTAGGCATAATTTTTTCTTAAAAAAAAAAAAAATCTGTTTGAAACACACTTTTCCACCTTAGGCCAATTCTGAGCTGGCTAGCCAAATGCAAGGAGAGCTCGTTGGATAACACATTTCTCTTGTTTATTTCTGTGCATAAGTTAATTTTAGAAAAGCAATAATGTTAATTGAATCACATGTAAGGTGGATAATGGGCTAATGCTTTGCAAAAGAATGTCTTGGTCTTGCTCTGTAAATCCTTACCACTAATTGCCTCATACCTGCCTCTCAGCAGCTGGCCAGTTGCAATGTGTGACTCCCATAAACTGAAGCATGAAAAAAAACTTCTACTGGTGTGTAACTGCATATCCAGGAGACAAACCCACCCTAAAATCAGTGGATTAACTGCTCATACCTCTAGCAATATACATACTGTGACTAGAAGAGCCCCTAGGTTGCAAAGAGAGAAGCACAGTACAGGGCTATTGTCATTTGTTGCCCAGCCAACACCTGAATGCAAACACCACCTGTGAATCCCAAGTAAAGTCCCCCAGCTCAAATCATGTCAAGCAGTTACTATATTCCATAACTGTACTCATCTTTTCATTTTCACCCTTTGCTTTTAATTCTGAGAAACTGCAAACAGAAAATTGCGGCAAATTGACAAACAGAAAATTGAAGGCAGGGGAGTCAGTAACAACTCATGCATTCCTTGGATGACCAGGAACAGGTGAATAATAATGTGAAAGTTCATTGAATTCTAAAGTTACCTGCTATATAAAAAATAATAGTACCCATCACCCAAGGGCTTCCAAGTGATATTTGTGGCTGTCTCATCAGGCACATCTCAGACAGGGACAACACTACTGTGAGATAGACAAGTGAGACAGAACCTCACATGATTCAGGAATGCACATTTCTCTGTTAAATACAAATTTTGTTTAGACTTCTTAGGACAATAATAACCTCTGTTTCAGAGGAGATTAGAGAATGTTCCACTGCAGAAAATTCCTGCTTTAATTTCCTATTTTAATTAATTTAATTTAATTTCTACTTTAATTTTTATATTCCTAATTGATTGACA
This sequence comes from Muscicapa striata striata, assembly GCA_030060385.1. Taxonomy (NCBI): domain Eukaryota; kingdom Metazoa; phylum Chordata; class Aves; order Passeriformes; family Muscicapidae; genus Muscicapa; species Muscicapa striata. The sequence continues at coordinate 355,252 of JAREIS010000199.1, read as the reverse complement.
TCATCTGTGTTTCTGTAGACACTATCCTCTTCCTTAGTAATTCTCTCTCTGTTATCCAAATCAGAATCCCTACCCACCTTTGCATTAACAGATAAACATGCTAAGATTTTCTGGTGTTGTATACTCAAGCTTTCGATTTCTTATGATATTTTCCATATCTATGCAGGTTTGCCATCAATCATCTTTGAAAAGCAGTGATCAAAACCACATATCTTTGTTCTACTCCCAAAAAGGTATCAGGCTACCTGATAGAACAGAAACATCTTCTCTGCTATTCATCACAGAGTAAATTCCAGCAATTGACTTGTCTCTCATAGCCACATAACAACCCACCAACCAACATAGAGTTGTTGGAGAAACACACTCATGTTTCTCCCTGTCATTGAAGACTGTAAGCCTGCTCCTTACCAAAGATTGTTTTGATACTCCAAAATGAAGTCTTGCACTCCACTAGTCCCTCCCAAGCTGTAGTAACAAAAACTTTTCCAGTATATCTAATAATTGTCTAATGGCACTATAGCAATAGTTCACAGAATTCCAGCTAGATTACCTTCCCTCTACTTTCCTTTTCAAGAAAAACACAACTTGCTTTTCATTAAAGAAAGAGATGAGATTATTTGGACACAGCCTATCTTTGGTAAATATGTGCTATTTCATATTTAATCCTTGCTCTGTACTTTTTTCCTCCTTAATTATTCTGTTGCCTTGTGCTGGTAAAGGTCAGACTGATGGTACCATTTTTACCTCTCTTTCATACATGTCCTTGTTATGGTCCAATCCCATTGCTTCATCCTTTTTTGCATAGATTCATTCAAAATCCTTAATGAACTGTGGGTTCATGCCTTGCCATCTCAGGTTGAGAGGAGCAAGCCTGCATCAATTATATTAAGTTCTTTGCATTTTGCTTCTGCCTCAGATACTGCCATTTACAAGTTCATTCAAGAACATAAGCAGGATTACGAATCATGCATGTCTCTCATTCAGGAGTGGGGAACCATAGAATCATCTGGGTTGAAAAAAGACCTTTAAGATCATTGAGTATCCTCCCTGAAATCAGAGTCATAAACAGATGGTACAGGAACAAAAAGAGCAGGACAGGCAGATACAACACTTCTGCCTAGTTATCTCTACCTCCAGATATTTTCAGCTCAGTAAAATTTCATTTCATTCCACTTTGGTTTTCTGTGTTATCCATGGTCTCTGTACTGCCTTGACTAAATACTGAGAAAAAGTTCCAAATGTTGTCTCACTGCTATTAGATGTAGCACACCCTTTCCCCTCTAGATCCATTTGAGTGAGAGGCACATGGAGAGATTTCCAGGAGTTCCTCATCACAGTCTCCAGTCAAATACTTTCTATTACTCTAACTTTTATTCCCTCAAACGTCTTCTTTATAAAATTCTCACCCTTCCTTCTCTTGAAATCCATGGTTACCTCCATTTCTTTCCTGTTGGCTGCCTCTATCTTCTGCTTTGCTAAAGCATGTCTTTCTTGTTTTTCCTAATTCTTCAGTGCAATGCATGGCTTCATTTTACTACTTTTGCCCTAGTGAGAAACTGTCAAGGCTCCTCTCCTCCCCTCTCAAAGACTGAGAAACTTCTCCTCTCCTCTCCTCTCCTCTCCTCTCCTCTCCTCTCCTCTCCTCTCCTCTCCTCTCCTCTCCTCTCCTCTCCTCTCCTCTCCTCTCCTCTCCTCTCCTCTCCTCTCCTCTCCTCTCCTCTCCTCGAATCTCCTCAAATCTCCTCAAATCTCCTCTCCTCTCCTCGAATCTCCTCTCCTCTTTTTCTTCTCTGCTTTTGGCCATGTTCTTTCATGGATTACATCCTTTCTCTCTCAGTTACATGTTCCTTTGACCTCTTATTCAGTACCAATACTGTTTTCTCTCCCTTTTCATTCACTATATTTTCAAATCCTCATCTAACTCCTACCATTATCTCCAGTTGTGGCTCTAGTTCTTGGATCTTCTCTTTCATGGCCTCCTACCATAGCAACAGCTTCCATGAGAGATCCATGTGTGGTAAATAGCCACTCATTTTATCTTCTTTTTTCCCTTGGGTTAAATCTGATGCTATCTCAGCAGCTACCATTGTTTTTCTTGCTAAAACCTAGCCTGACCAAAACAATGGTGGAAATTAATTGTGGCTTCTAACCACTGCAGGCTGATTCAGATCAGCCATGTCTCCTGCTTCATGTTCCACAGTTCCCTTCAGCAATGACCAAGCACAGTTTGGCCTTAAAAAGTGCTCAACTGGAAAAGCTCTGTTTCAATTAGCATGGTGTAACATATGTAACATGTGAGTTAGCAGCTCCACAAAACCAACTTCTCCACTTGCTGGCTTGAAATATAGATTCTGATGCCATCAACCTTTAATTTCCATATACCTACATCTGAACAGACATAATGACTGCTGTAAGTCTGATTTGAGCCTTGAAGTACTTCAGGTGGCATTTTTCCAGTTAATGAGTAAAGAACTCATCAGATTTTCATACACTTCAGATTGGTTGACCAGCCTCACAGAGGACCTCAGTTTTGGATACTGGGTCTGCACAAAGAAGTTTTTCATTTCACTTATTCAGTGCATCGACTTTTTGGCTTCCCTCTAAGCACCCTGGAAAGTGTTAAGCATGAAAAGCAAAACAGTAAAGGGACAGATATCATGAATGACTGGATTTCAATTTCCCACTGTTGTCAGTGGAGTGGGCAACAGGTGTTTCACAATATGGTTTCATTGGTAGAATACTTAGTATATTTTCATTATCAGTTTTTAGCAGTCCACCTGCTCTAAGCCTGTAAGTGTAATGTTTACTTGAGACTTAATTCTCTGAAAAGTACTCAGGTGAAAGGTTTACTAGTTTTCAAAAGAGCTGTGAATTTCCATGGCACAATTCACAGGCAGAAGTCTGTCAGAACATGTTCCTTATACTATAAGGTTTATGCTGGCATAGTGCTGCTTCATGGCTAAAACAGCCAAATCCTCTGCAGTGGTATCGGCCATATGGTATGAGAGAGCTAAAGCCAGTTTCAGGTGTCAGCTCTTATCACATAAACACACACGCACAAAAAAAAAAAATTAAAAAAAAAAAAAAATTATTTATTTATTTATTTTTATTTATGTCTATATCTATATCTATAGATATATCTAATATATATCTATATTTATATTCATGCACGTGTATATATATATATACACACACATGCATATATATATATGTATACACACACACACACACATATATATATATATATATCTTTATTATGTTGGTATATCTACATCTATAAGGAGGAAGTTATGAACTGATTCCCATGACTCTGTATTAAGATTCTCAGGGTATCTTGCTCCAGTCATTACAGAAATTATTTCAGTTTGCCTTCTAAATCATTTACCTTACACCAGGAAAGAAAGAACCAGACAGTTAAACAGTAATAGAAAACTTCCTGAACCCCTTGAAAACATTTTGGAACATGAAAAAAATCTTTCAGGGTTGCCATATTGTCCTATATATCATACATTCTGTGCTTGAAGTGGGATGATATTTTTAAGATGGGAATACTGTGACTTTGATGGAATGAACAGCAATCCTAGGCTGCCCGTGACTCTGGATTAGAAGTCAGTATCACCCTCAGAGCAAGGTCACAGCATCAGCTCAGGGCATGGCAGGTATTAGGACACCTGATATGCTGAGAAGCATGCCACTTACGTACATAAAATTCAAAAATGTATAAACTGTAATTCTATAAAATAATTAAAAATTAAAATTTAAAAATAGTAAAAAGTGCTATATTTTGAAACAATCCTAAATTTCAGTGCCTTTCAAATTGAAAGAGTGTATGTAAAACCATTATCACTTACAATTCTTTGAAAAATCACAGGATGTTTCTACCCATTTAGTTCTTTTATCCCACACATAATAATCAAAAATGTGACACAGAGCACAAAAACCAAAACCTGTATATCTCACTTGGAAATCAGGTTTGAAAATAATATTATGCAAAATCAAAATCCTGTTTTATACAGCACAACCAAAATACTGTTTTGGGAATACAATTTCTAGAAAAAACTAACTTTTGCATTTCCTAAGGATGTTATTTGCCCACTAAGACAACAACCTATACAGCCAGCATGACTCACTTTCACCTGACTTGCTCTACAGATGCACCCACCACCACTTTGAACAGCCTTTTTCCCCACGTTACGAAACATACCGGTGGCTCCACATAGGATAACTTTCTTCCAGTTTGCGTTTCTTCTTTCTTTACTGCCACAGGTTTTGCTTTTTCTTTCTCTTTTGCCTTTTCCATTCTCTCAAGTTCCTCCATATATGCATCATAGATACACCACTGAGAGACAGACAGAGGCAGGATTTATCAGGACCTGATTATATTCTTGAGAACAGTTGTCTACACCGTCACAAAAATATTATACTTATCACAACAGTACCACTGCTGCTGGAATTAGCTCAGCCAATTAGCTGAGCTACCTGTCTTCTTGAACAAAAAGTGAAGAGTTGAGATCCAGCACTTTTCAAGCTTGATGGGGCATGTATTATTTTAAGAACACATTACTTCATTCTTAACAATTTCTTTTCTCCAACTCTCTACTTGCTGCTTTGACTCTGTCGGTACCTTAATTTTTGCAGGACTTTGTGTTTGGCCAATTTACCAGTGTTTAATAGGAAATATGCATTAAACATTTGCCTTATGACATTTCTCATGTGGTGTTGGAAAATTAAATTGTAGTTACTTAACACAATTTAAATTTGGACTCCAATTTTTCAGCATATGATCAAATGGAAACTGAGACCAGTTTAGCATCTTCTGCTATGCCGCATGCCACACATCTTACTTGAGTAGATCCAAAAGTAATTTCTCTTAAGAATTATTCATTAGTATTGAAATCCTAGTATTGTATCTGAAGTAGGTATATTTCTTTCAGGACAAAACAAAAGCAATCTGACACATTAGCTTAGGATAGAGAGTATGATTCAAACACAGAATATAGAACAGAACCTTAGAATAAAGGTAGCAGAACTCTTTAGGAAAAAAAAACCCTGCATTGTGTTGTAAATTTGCAGGCAGAAATGAGATGGAAAGATGTTCCAAACATCACGGAAAGGACAAAGAAGATGAGACAAGTATGAGAAGGAGTAGAAGAGAAAAGTTTGGAATAGGAAATTGTGAGCATAAGAAAGAACATAAAGAAAAAAAGAGCTGAGGGGGAAAAAAGAGTTTATATAAAAACCCTGTTTTAGACCCACTGAAAATTTCAACAATATAAAAAGAAATCAATGCAAAACTTTTCCTCTTAGCTTTCAAACATTTAATGCAAAATCTTAGTCAGGAGCTAATTATCTTAAAGACCTCTGTTCTAAATCTCAGGACATCTCAGGAAAAAAAAAAATGGAAGAAAATCCCAGCTGGAGGGAGCAAAGATCTCAGGCCAATCACTTTGTAATTTCAGGTTGAGGAATAAAATAGATTACAGTTTTTAAACTAACAGAGATACTTTCACTCATTTTCTGGTAACAGCATTTATAAAGTTGCTGCCATTATGTTACAGTGTCTTCTCCTTTTCCTCTGCTCACAACAAAATGATGCTTCCAATACCAGTTTGATACACTAGTTTGAAACAATGTTTATATCTGTGACAAATACAATTACATTTTACAAATATCTGAGACTTAATCAGCAGAATTAGCTGGATTCCCTTTCCACTGAAAGCTGTAACATATTTCTTGTGTGAAATTCCATCCAAAATATTTTTTTCACTTTTTTAAGGGATGCAGAAAATGCTACAGAGCATTAATCATGAATAGATAGGTACACTTCTGCTACATAAAACAGAGTTAAGTTTCTTGCAACAGGTCTTCCACATTCCTTATGCTGTAGTTCTCACTTGGTTCAGCTTTGGTCTTCAGAAACCTGCTTCTGCACACAGCTAAACTTAGCAAAAATAAAAACCCAAGTGCCACATATGCCAAATTCTTAACAATACTGCAAGAGAGAGTATGTCTCTAGAGAGCTAGTACCCTGCAAGCTGCAGCCCAACTCTTGCTGAATCCAAAACTTTTCTCTCCCTGTGATTTCCCTATTTCCACTCACTTAAGATTCTGTAAAGCAGACATGTCAGGGTGGCTGGCAAAAAATAAACCAGTGAAAACCATCTAAACTGAGACACTTAAATACAGAAATAGAAATAGAAACAGATATAGAAATAGAAAAATAAAACATGAACAAGTTCACCCATTAAGGCAGAAAAGCAGGTCATACTTGTTTGTTGTCAGATTCAAACCAGACATCAAAGCCACAGTAAAGGAATTCATTCCACTGCAAGGAATGCAAACACAATAATTTGGTTTTATCTCTCTCACACCTCAATTTCCAAAATATATTCTAAAACAACTTTAAAGATAAAACGGAGATAGATAGACATAGATACAGATACAGATATAGATATAGATATAGATATAGATACATAGAGATAGACATATAGATATACATATAGATATACCTGGTTAACATTCTCTGAGAAAGTTTCAATAGGTGCAGGGTCAGTTTGTAATCCTTTTTCCTGAAAAAAAGAAAAAGCATGAAGAATCATAATCTCAGAATTGAAGCCCTCTGCAGTGCCATTGTTCAGTTGTGGGAACAGTGCATGAATAACTTGATAACCAAATGGCTCCTAGGGCACTGAACAACACTACTGCTGATCATCTAACTTCAAAAAGATTTTGTTGTGGACCAAAAGAATGTTCATGAGACCTTCTGATTTTTTTCCCACATGATTCAAACATCTCAGTAGGTAATTTTGAAGGAGTTCAAATGGTTTTTTCACCTCCATCACCTGAATGTTCTAGTACCAATTATGGTATCAGGTATGACATCCTACTAAATTTGAAAAGTTTTGTCCTATATATTAAAAAGCCAGTCGGATACAACAGTCAGAACAAAAGAATTGAACAGAATGAAACTCATAAACAATTCATCTGATGCGACTGAAATAATATTTTTACCATCCTTACATCAACATTCTGAAATAAATACATTTCTGTGAAACGTTCCTTTAAAAAAACAGCATCTTATTTCAAAATACTGTTGTGTCAGAACATTTTTAAGAGGCTGCCTGTAGCATTTTACTGACCTCTGAAATGAAGACATTCTCAGAGGAAACTGAGCATCCTGTACAGCATACAGCAGAACTATGCAGCTATTTAAGGTCTGTATTCTGCTTTCAAAGGCAGAATCATACAGAGACACACAAGCTTCTCTCAATAAAATCATTGGGAAGAAGAGAATATGCAGATCTGGGAACGAAGAAATAAGAAATTCCATGGCCTCCACTGGGATTTTGAATAATGCAGAATCTTAGCTCAAACTTCACAGCAAGCATCCCACTGCTGGACAAACTCTCCTGAGGTCTTCTGTGTCCAGCAGCACAGTAACTCATGTATCTTACTGAGTCCATCATATGTAAAGACATCTAACCCTAGGTATTATGGCTGTAAGACAGCAGACAGGCACTTTGGGGAAATATGCACTCCAATTGTAGCAAGGAAAACAAAATAATTTTTTCTCTGAAACTTGTATGATGTAGGAAACTGCTTTTTGAGCACACCATCAGAATCCAGCATCACCAGAATCCAGAATTCCAGCTCAGTCAGAAGGCCCCATGAAAACATGCTCAGAGGGAATGGCTATAGGTTCAGCAAAATGCGTAGGGAAGGAACATAAGGGTTTGGGTCTGTACTTATTGGAAAGTGCATGCATAGTGGGAGGGAGATATACCATGTACAAGAAGTACAGATTTGTCACACTTACATAAGTTTGTTACTCTAATACCCATGCTTAACACAAGAACAAACACATTTGTCCTATAGGGCACTTATACTTCTGCTCCACTAATAAGAATTGAAGTACAAGACCATAAAAGTACACAGTGACAAACAGAAATTGCTTTCAGACATTTCAAGTACTCAGCTGCTACCCTATTGTTACTCCATACTTTTCCAGATGAGAAAATAAACATGAAAAATATCATACACAAGTAAAGGCTTATGGATTTAGAGTGGCATCAAAACTTTTTGTCCAAGGCTGTCCAAGAGTTCATGAGGCAAGAAATTTTCTGTCACCATTTTCATCACACCAAATGTTTTACAGTAGTAAAACCACTATACCTTTTTTCCTAATAGTATGGACAGATCACAGGATATGACACAAATAGATGATCTACATGCCCTCCTCTAAGTCACTAAAAGAAACACAACATACCCGCAGAGGATTGTGGTATGTAGCTGAACCTCTCTCAATGAAGTTGAACTGGTTTGCAAGCTTCTTCTCTGGCTGTTTTGGGGGAGGAGGCTCTTCTGCCTCCTCAGCTGCTTCAGTTGCTTCAGCTGCTTCTTTCCTCTCTCCCTCTTCTGCAGCCTGCAAAAAAATACAGTGGTGACTCCATCCTGAGAGAACCAGTTGTCTCCCTTCTTCTCAGACAGCTGGATTTCTGCTGCCTAGTGAAGGAGACTGTAACTGAAGACTCCATATTTAAGATACAAATTAGGAGACTTCCAGCACTTAGATCAAGGAGATGCTGAAATGATATTTAAATGGGAATGTAGACATTCAGGAACTGAAATTGCTTTAAAACAAAATCTGACATGAGAGAGATAATATAGCACAATCACCTTTGGTAAAATGGACCCATGGACCAGATTTTATTAGAGTCCCATTACCCTTTGTTTTCATTTCCTTGCCAGACAACAAGTTTCACCTGAAAATCTGACACTGTGTGGGTTCTGACACTGTGTGGATAAGAACAAACTTCTCACAGGTTACTCCCTTCCTATCAGCCAACTGCCTTTAAATTGGGCCACTACTTCTTTCATTCAGTTATGCCTGCTGCTTTCACCTTTTCTGATTTTGCTTTTCACCAATGGACATAGTGTCCAGGAAAATTCCAGATCTCAGGAAATTACACTTTGTTTTGATATAATATCTGGATAAAGACAGATCTGGTATGATCCCCCTACTTAGCTTTTACATCTGAAAAACACCATCAGAACTACAGTGGCCCAGCAGAACGTGCAGGTTCTCACCTATAGCACTGACAGACATAAAAGAATCAACCACAGAACCAAACACATGTTATAGTAATGTAATTTAAAAGCTAATGCTAAAAATAAAATGGACGGCTCTTAGCTTGCTATAGAGAATTACATCAGCTTCTTCTGTGGGTTCTTCATCTTTAGTCTCTGCCTCTTCAGTTGCCTCAGCAGAAGCCTCCACAGGAGCTTCTTCCTCCTCAACAGGAGCCTGCTCTGATGACAGAAAGGATACGTGAATGAGCCCAGAACAACAGGATCTCTTATCCAACATTCTACAGATCTTCTGTCTTCTGGAGCATTGATATACATATGTATCCCTTTCTAATGCTGTATCATTAGGAAACACAGTAACAAATCCCCACTTCGGAGAACAATTGTTAGCTCAAAGCCACAAAAGGCAACAATGGTATTTCTAGAATTCATCTGCAGTACTTCTGGACGAACTGAAATACAAAATGAACATTTTGACTCAGAGCAAATTTCTGTAACCTATTTCTGACCTCAGTAACTGTTTCTGGGTATCCCTTCAGCTCCAGACCGTTCTATCCTTCATAAATATCTTCTGTTATGTACAACTACTAAGAATGTTTTCAAGGCACACAGAAGTTATAACATGGTTGTTCTCATTTACATGGATAAAAATTAATACACTAGTCTTGTTAGAGAATGATGGATTCTACATTCCAGTCACAGCCTTGTGTGCTAGCATTGAGCCACTTGAAACTAACTGGTTTGGAATCTATGAAAAGCACTGCCAAAAATCCATGATTTCATGGCATTTTGCAATTAAGCATTTTGCCCTACCTCAAATCATCATGCATCATTTGCTAAGTGTAAAATAAAGGAGGCACTGACCCTCAGAAGCTCCAAGTAAGAACTATTCTCAAGAGCTTGCTCATCCAGTGTTATTATTGTGCCTGGCACTCACCACCTTGATAGAACACTCATTAGGACAGAAATTCTCCCTTCATAAACAGCAGAAATATAATAAAATCAGTAGCCAGTACATCCTCCCCCGCTGAAAATTCAGACCTAGAACTCTTTACTAACAATAGAGCTTTCAGTCCCTGATCAGTGTATCAGAACACCTAAGAGTGTTGATAGTAGCTCAGATCAAAGGTCCAAGTAGTTCAGGGGTTTCTATCTCACATTGTCTGAAAGTAGATATCTTGGTAAAAATTTGAGAATTGATCATGCATGTGCTAGTTTCCTGAATAATCACCCAAATTCCAAACATTTCTGCTTTAATACTTTAAATAATGCCTGAAACAGGCTAAGTAGTTTAGACATGTATGTCCAACCAATGGTAGCAAAAGACATTTAAAAGACACCAAATAACTTTAAAAATTTCAGTGTTAGTGTTCAAATGACTCAAAAAACACATACCATTTTCTAGACTGCAGCAAACATCTTGCTGATTATTTTTCTAATTTTGATTGCCAACAAGAATGCAAACCAAAGTAGGAGCCGTTTAATTCTATGGTAATGCAACATGATCATTCCATTGTGTTGAATAAGAGGAACCAGTGCCTATCTGAAAATTACTGTGATTTCAGACAATAAAGCTACCTGCTTCAGTGCTTGATCTGATACTCTGGCGTCTGCCTTCATCTGAATCTTTGTGTATCAAATATCCATTCAAAGTGAAGTGAATGGTTGTTTGATCCATATCATCCACTAGCTTGTATGCTCGTTCCTATGAAACAAAAACCCAACAAAATCATAGAATCACAGAATCATAGAATCCTGGAACGGTTTAGGCTATAAGGGATCTTAAAGAACATCTTGTTGTAACCTCCCTGCCCAGTACCTTTCCCTAGCCTAAAGGTTGCTTAAAGCCCCACCCAGCTTGGCTTTGAACACTCCCAGGATTTCAGAACCCATAATTTTTCTGGGCAACCTGTCCCAGTGCCTCACCATCTTCACAGTAAAGAACATCTCAATCTGTATAATTTAGTTTGAGCTGCACCTATAAGCAATTGGAAGCCACCAAAGAACACAGATGCTTCAATAGCTTCTTCTTATAATATTTGATTGCTTACTATGTCAATAATAGCATAGCACTGAACCCACTTCAGTCATTGTGGAGAATTTGAAGAAATGGATTACCAATCACATGTCTATATACCATAAATACGGAAAACTTCAGCTCCAAATAGAAGAGAAGCACTTTATTTGATTCCACAAGACCGATTTCCTTCCTCTGGAATCGTGTAATGGTTGGTGAAACAAGCAAAGTAGCACAGAGGTGATACAGACTTGGAATATTTTGCTTGGTTTTCTCTTCCCTTAGATGTTAGTTTTGACAGGGATAATTTTCTTCACAATAGCTACTGTGGGGCTGTATTTTGGATTTGTGCTGAAAACAGTGCTGATAACACAGGGATGTTTTCGTTATTGCTGAGCAGCACTTGCATAGAGTTCTTTCCCCACACACCTCACCACTAACTCACCCATCTCACCACAAGGATATTCCATACCATATGGTGTCATGCTTAGCATATAAATCTGGGGAAAGAAGAATGCTGGGGGGAAGAAGAAGAATGGGGGGATGTTTGGAATGATGGGATGTATCTTACCAAGTAACCATTAAATGACATGGAACACTGCTTTCTTAGGGATTGCTGAACATCTGCCTCAAGTGGTGAACTAATTCCTAATTTTGCTTTGCACAGCTTTTGCTTTCCTTATTAAACTGTCTTCATCCCAACCCATAAGTTTTCTCACTTCTACTCCTCTGATTCTCTTCCCTGTCCTACCATGGGAGAGTGAGTGAATGGCTGTATGGGGCTTAGTGGCCAGCTGGGATGAAACCAGGACATCTGCCTAAAGTTGGGAATAATTCAATGCCAGAGTTGGAGAAGCTGTCCCCACACCCTTTCTTTCAGAGTGTATAATCCTCCCCAGGGAGGAGTGGAAGGCAAAGGCAGCACTCCACCCATGTGATTGCCTGTGTTGCTGGCTGTATATGGTAGAGGGAGAAGGCTGCTCCAGGGTAACACAGTATGTGCCCTGCACATATAAATGTGAATGCAACTCTTGGATATTTTTTGGCTGTCTGTTGCTCACTCCTACTCATCATGAATAAAGTTTGTCAGTGATTTCACAAAACACATTTCTGAGCTTTCCTTTAATTCAATCTTCACATGAGGATACTGAGACATAATTCTTACAGACTGAGAAAAGCCTTGCCTTTTGTTCTTTAACCACCCCAGAATGGGAAAAATAACTACCTGAGATTAGCTGCATTAATTACCTTCACTGACAGATCTTGTTCTGTAATTGTGATATCCTACTTCTGAATAAATGCATCAATGCTTCTAGAGTTTTACCGTCTACAAAAACCCTTTAAGAACCACTGGCAGTAAATATGTAATAAGATTTAGCCACATTAAAAGAAAATTTACCTGATTATAAACCAAAGGAAAACACAAAACCAATTAATTGCAAAAAATTCTGGTTTTATGGTTCATGCCACACTTACTGTAAAGCTGAATCTGACAATATCCCGGGGAATATGGGGATTATCAGCTGTCAAGGTACGTGTAATTTCCGCTTTTAATTCCTTTGCAATGGAAACAAAATAGTATTGTAAATAAAATTGCATAACTAATACAATGTACAGCAACAAAAATCACCATTTTTATGCTCACTTCTGTGATGTACAGTTCATTCCAGATACCTCATCTGTAGGTGATGCCACCACAAGAGCAGTGCTTGGGGCAAACCTGGCTGAGAGTGGAATCCAGAACAGTCATCCTGCTTCCTACCCCAGTATTTCAATGGGCTTGCTTGGCTTAAGTTCTTATGTAAGATATGGTAGCACTTGAAAAATGCTAGCTGTATTCTATAGGGTGAGGCAGACAACTTGCATCTTTAAAATTTACACTGTCAAAAAATAAACAATAAGTTCAGTAGCAGTACATTCAGGATTGACCACTGAGAACAACAACAACAACAACAAAAAAGCTGTTAATTATTTTTACTGCCTGAGTTGGGGGATGTACATGAAGCTTCCCTGACACAGCTAGTTTAAGGACAGGGAACAATACTAGAATTTCATAAGGCAGTCAGAAGAGGGAAACAACCACAGTTGGAACGGTGACCAACTGCAATGCTATTGAACCAATCTGGGAAGAAATAGCAATAATATTGTAGGACACTTCTCTGTCCTGTGTATTGCACACAGGACCTGAAAAGCTCAGGGTTGCCTCTGGGTCCTCCCTGAGTGAAGCCCCAGCCCCATTTTCCCTTTTGGATTAGCTCCAGGCCCCAGTTAGTCCAGAATTGGGTTTCAAAGCACATTCTCCCTGCTTTCCTGTTGAAGCCTATCAGCTGCTACTGTAGACACTATACTTCAGCAAGTACAGGAGTTTTACTCATGCAGAATTTCCTTTAAAACCAATGGGTAGGCTGCTGTTTATGGAGTTTTGTACACATCTCCTGTACCATGACAAGACAGGCATTGCTTTACTCACAGCTTCAGTTAGCCTCAGCTGATCTGGGGATCTGACTACAGCCCTTGCTGCCAACTCATCCTCTCCTGTTTCAGATCCCTCTTCATCCTAGAACAGGAATGACAATCTCAGTAATGCCACAAGACTGACAGTTTTGCTCTTTGCCAAAGCAGCACTTCTTGAGGCACAGAACAAAGAGATAAAAACAACACTCTCCCACCCATCATTGCTTTGAACAGAGCAGAATACCACAAATGGCAGGTCAAAATGTGAAGATTTTTGTATGGCCACACTTGCCAGCAAGAGTTCAGTGGGTTGGAGGAGCTGCAGTCTGAAGATAATTCCTGCCCTGCCAAAAAATTGGATTAACTCCAACAACAAAACTCAAGTGATTCCACTTCAATCTCCATTTAAAAGCTGGCAATTCTGTTTCCTTGCCACGTAATACCCAAGGGTATTATAGGACTTAAGGACTACTCAAGGGCACAAGCCAAGAACCTGCAATTACTCCTGACGTGTTATTCTATAAGCTACTCTTAGAATTTAGTTTGAAATGCAAAGCTGCAGGGATGTGGCTCCTGGAGGAATGTTAACCAATTTCTTGCAAAGGCCAGCATGTCTCTATTCTCCCAACAAAAGCCTGCTGCTCTCCCCAGCCTAGTATTGGGTGGTTGTCATGATATAAGGTCATTAAAAAGAAAATGAATCACTGCAGGAATGAATTTCAATTAATTGTCCTTTAAAAAAAAAAAACTGTCAGAACACAAAGCTGCCAATTAAAGTGCTTAATTGCTCCAGGTAAAATTTCTCCCCTGGTTCAAAATGTGTAATAAGTCGATTTAAAATAAATCAGTCATTCTCATAAATACAGTTCTCTCAGGCCTGCTAACTTTACAGCCATAAAAAAGCTGAGGATGAGTCCAAGGTGCAAGTACAGCTTACGGCTGAAGCTACAAAAGCTGGACCCAGCAATGCCTTGCTACCTGCAGAGCACGACAAAGGTAAAAAGGACAATGCTGTGTCAAAATGTGCAGTGGCTGAAAATAACAGAGAAGTTTGCATATTCCATGAGCCCAAGGAAAGTTAAAGTCTGCAGCCTTATTTCTTTACCCAAGGGAGCTGAAACAAGGCAAGCTGTAAGGAAGGTCAGGCGCTCTGATGCACAAGAGACGATGACTGCAGAACAGTTGTTTGTGATTTAATGCTGCCCACATGAACATCTGCTTGTAGGGCATTTATCAAACACAATTTGATGCCAGTTAGCTGCCAGTGGCTGTTTTCCCAAGTGAATCAGTATTGTGGTTTTAATATTTTTATATATGATTTGCATTTAAAAGTAAATAACTTCCAATTTTTAAAGGGTGAAAAGAGGAACATTTAATGAGACTGTAATTTGTCCAAAGAAAGCGAAAAGCTGTTTATCAATATGCCTGTTTAATGGCACGTAGACTGTTCTTCAGTTCCTGTCAATGGAGTTAAGTAAGAGGAAGGCAGATTAAATCAGGGTGTTCTAATAATTTAGTTGCCTAACAGTAAAAACATTATCATGAGTCAAAGAAGTCAAGGCTATTTTCTCTAGGGTTTGTACTTTGTTAAGTGAATATGGGCTATATTTTGAAATTTCTAAACTAAGCAGGCTGATTTCTCTCAGTCTGAGTCAGCTTGTATTTTGGAATTCATATCCCAAACATTTTATTTTAATGTTTTCATATTGCGTTCTACCCAAATTGTGCCTTTGTTCCAGGTGATACTTATTGGTCCTAATTTCCCAGTGTATTACCCTTCTCAGTGGAAACCTATAGCAACCTCTTACTGCTAAAACAATTGATATTTTACCAGCTTTAAAAAAAAAAATCTCATTGTTCAGATGAAATCTTTTTATATCTCAGCTAAAAAAAAAAAAAAAAATTTTAAACTTGAGAATCTTACCCGTTTTTTATATCCAGCTTTACCAGCTTTTCCTGCCTTTCTTCCTGAAGGTGCACCTTGGCCCTAAAGTGAGAACACATCCAAATGTAAACTTTCAAAGCACCATTTTTCTGAATTTAACCAAAACAGAATAGAAGTTTGATGCATGCTCCAATGGCATATTTTAAAAGGTGAGTATGCCAGCATTCTGTCTATAAATTATCTGAAGGAAATACAGTCATTTTCACAACACAGGACAGCAATTTTTCAGCATGAAGAAACACCAGGCTCTATCCTAGTAGAATGCTACTAGTCTGTCCTAGTCTGTGATACACCCAAATGTCATACGCACATTTTAGTGCCTTGGTCAAACACATTAAAAGGCTGCTTCTGTCCCAAGTGCTTGCACGGCACAGGGAGCCAAAGGCAGTAGATCCACACCCACAAAGCCATGAGCACTGAGAAAACATGGAAAACACTGATGAACAGCTGGGAAATTAATCACTGTCAACACCCCTGCACACATGAAAGCACAGAAAACTTACTATGACAGGCTTTAAGGAAAACAATTAAAGGTGCCTTATAGAGTTAGACTACCCTACCCAGAGTCAAGGAATAACAGAAGGACACCACTGACAAACCTTTGTGAAAATTTAACAGAAAGTGGGAGAGGAAATGAAGAGGAACCTTTTGAGTAGATGCTGAGGGATAGACAGGATCATGAACCCTAAAGGAACAGAGAGAGTTGATAAACCAAACAAAGGAAACAATATTAGAAACCTTGGAAAGGAGAGTTTCAGGATGGATCACAAATAACACTTGATGATATGGATGAAAAAAGTAGAGGAGTTACTTGGAAAACAGTGTTTGACTTTGTGACAGAAAACAAGGGGATACTAGACAAGAGGGAAGGAAAACGAAGGGGTGGGAGAGCAAGATTGATTTTTTCCAGAAGAACATTAGAGTGTGCCTTTCAGTTCAGACCAAAGGTCCACCTAGTCAAGTATCTCTCACCAACACTGTTGAAAACAAGGTATCTATTCTATTCTCTCCAGGATTACCTCTTATCTTACCACAGGGACTCCAACCAGAAATGCTATCCTTTCGTTTTCACACCAGTGAACCTTTTTCTCCGCAAATTCATTTTGTGATTTTGGAATCCATGCACATTTTTAGTATGCACAACTTCCACAGCAAGGATTCCTGCGGTACCAACACATGGTAACGCAAAGAATCACTGCTTGCTTTTTAAGTCGCCCATTTGTTTCTCTCATCTGGTTTCCTAGTTCTTCATCTGGAAAGCCCAGCTTTATCACATCTATTCTATCATATTCACATCTCACATATCTATTCTTCCTCTTGTCTTTCATATGTCTTAAGAACATTTTCAGGAGCACAAGCCTCCACAGAGATCCCTACACTCCCTTTGTGATTCCCCTTCATTATGAAAATGAAATATTCTCTTCCACCTCCTACTTTCAATGCATTAAACAATTAAGCAGCCATAAAGACTTTGACCCAGAATCCCCAAGCATTGTTCATCAAGCCCCATTACTTGTTAACACTTAAAATAAGAATTCAGAAAATAAATATTTTCAGAGAAGTACAAAGTTCAGCAAAATGTGAGACTGTGTCTCTGTGTTCTTTCTCTTTGTACAAGCTAAGACACATAAAACTGCTGTTACTAACAAGGCATTAGGGATTATCTTTATTCCAGAAGATACATATTAAAAGCTATGAAAAATGAGCAGAACAATACATTTCTACGCTTAGAAAATGTGCCTCACTTTGAAATACAAATTTTTGTGATGCAGGTGGAAAAAATAAAAGGTACAAAATTTTATTTATAGTTCCACCATGGGCTGTCTACAGAGAAGAGAAGCTAAGATGTCCCATGTCACAATCACTACTGAGATGACTGGATCACACAGTTGGCTTGTCTTCCCTATGTGATTGCTTGGCAATGGGCAACAGAGGGTTCTCTATGCCAAGGACCCTGTTACTTAAACAGATGCGACTTAAACAGATTTTCAGAGCAGAATTTTATTCAGATCCAAATCAAAATCAAATTCTTAAACATGAAACAAAGTCTTCTTATTATTATCCTTTGTAAATGGGTCTACAAAAGCATTTATCCATTAGCAAAGGAATTGCCTAGGCGATCTGAGGATAATTAGTTTTAGCAGGTGTACAGATTTCAAAGAACATAATATGAAGAGCCACCTGTGAATAAATATCTGCAACAGTACTAAAATTCAAAAGTGGGACCAAAGAATGCAGTCAATGCACTAGAAGGAAAGAGCACAAACCCTGACCTGCTTCCCACACCATAAAGAGCTAGTAGAGTAGAACATGAACAATTTTTCTAATCAACCAGGGACCTGTTGACTCTATTTCCCTTGTCTTTGTACAGTACTATCATGGTTTTATGACTGGAATTTAATGATGCAACATTACATCAGCCTGGTATGATAGAGAGACCCTGAAGAGACTCAGGATATGGCATGGAGGAGTACAGGAAGGAGATGATAAGATGTGGGGCACATCCTTGACATCACAGACCCCACAGCTATAAGCATCTAAACACTGGCCAGTTAGAGAATTGCAGACCTGCAGACAGGGGAACTGAAGAAAATCTGGTTTAGGAGTAGCAAAGAAGACAAAAAATAGTATCTAGCACACCGAAAAAGCACCATATGCAGTAATACCAGGTGTAATGTGGAGCATCAGACCAATGGAAAAAGAGAAGTGTGAAAACAAATTAGCTAACATATAATAGAAACTCCAGGTGAAGAAGAAACCATCAAAATGGACATCTTATCTTCCCCTATGAAGGTCTCTGGTTGCTGACAACTTATCATAACAGCCCCACCAACACCACCACCAGCAGCAAAATGAAACCATCAACTTTAGGAGTCAGAGCACTGGAAGAAAGGTGAGCACAATACCAGAAAAGAGGTAGAAACTAGGAAGCTTTCATGCAACAACTTTAACCACACTATCATTATGATTTTTTTTTTTTTTTTTTTTTTTTGCACAGACATATTTCTTATTTCCAGTAACAAATTCAACTGGACTGACCAGAATGTTTAGACTAAAATTTCAGTCACACTCACATGAAATCTTTAGTTTAGTAAGTTGTGCCTTCTCTTTGCCCACACACAAGATTTTGAGTGCAACAAAGTTTACAGACTATTGCAAAATACAGAACCTGTCTCTGAAAGTCTTAACTTTGACTCTATGCATGTTTCTAACCTTTATCAAAGGGCGGCTGTTGTGTATGACTGGGAGGCTGTGTTCAAGGAAGAGGCTTCATTGCATCTGTCAGTGAGATTTACCAGCCTTCTCCATGCGTTATGCCTGCTTTCCTACCAGCCTCTACTTGCTGACTGAGACAGCTTGCTTTGGGGCTCCCTGGAACTAAGCAAACTAGTTCCCTACAACAGGGAGCAAGAACATGACTGAGAGGACATAAAATTGTAGTTATTATGTCTGGTATTTAGAATTAAAGAAGCTCCAACCACTCCCTCCAACCTGAACAGTTATGCTTTAGAACTACTTTGTTATGACACAGATCCTTCGTCAAATGCTGCACTGTATGGACACAGCCCAAGACAAAGACATGATAAACCTGAAGTGGAAGGATGGGAGCCAGTATACAGAAATCAGTGTGGGTCTGGGGCTTTCTTCCATCTGTGCTCCACAAAGATAGGACAGCCATACCTGGAGCAGTCTAAGAAGGAGCTGGTCTTTAGCTTATTCTGAGGTCATTCAGCAAAACTCTTGTCTCCTGGCCAGATAAAACATCCCTCACAATGCAGAGACCTACTTCAACAACAACAAAAGTTGAATGACTTATTTGTTGGATATTCTGAACTCTTGCAAGTGAAGGTGGAGACTGTAACTCCACTTGACTCAGTACTCTACAGAAGTCAACATAAAAAGCAAAGACATATGTTGCTCTGCAAGCATCGTTCCTGCTACCATCATTTATGCTTCAGGTTTATTCCAAAGTATCTCAAACTTTTTGAACCCAGAAGGTGGCACAAAGATGAAAAAATAAGGTGAGGAAAGATGAGATCCTAGTATTTTGGCAATATTAGAAGTAGGTGAAGGTGATCAAAATTAGTAGATCTGTTTAAAACCATTACAAGAAGCAAGCCGAGGAGTAAACATAAGTCAGTAAAAAACACAAAATCTTTTACTCAGTCTCCTAATTCAGATAATAGCACAGAGAATCCTACTGTGCTTCTTGATGAAAAGGGCAGTCCTTATATTCCTTTTTATTGGTGTATCCGTGCTCTGTTATTTTGCTGGGGTTTTTTGCAAGCTCCTGTTCTCTGTAAATCTTTCCAAAGCCAGCCCTTTTCATACTTTTTCTTAAAACTTCTCTCTGCCACAGTAGCTATAAAGAGTCCTCAATACCACTTAAGTAGTTTGTGTCCTGCCACCATGGCTCAGAATGATTGTTATTGCTTCCTCATTCTTCTTTTGACTGTAACAATGCATTACCATAAACCGTGATTAAAAATGTAATCTTTTTGCTCTGACAGCTACCTAAAATACTTCACACAGTGTTTGTACAATAGCGAAGAGGTCATGAACACATCTGCAATACAAATAAAAAATAAATTATAACTGTGAATCAACATAACGATTGTATATTCACTAGTAAGATGTTTACAATAACTTGCCTTCATAAGCATGTTTAAAATTCAAGCATATTTTTGTGTATCACATTAGCTACATGGAGAAAAAAGTTCTATTATTAACATCTCAAAGAGAAGCATTCAGAACTTAGAAAATGTGAGAATTAAGGTTGCCAGGGAAACATTCATTTCATCCCATTGGGCACAGGCATTATGATATACAGCTTAATTCCATAGTCATACACTTTGTTTTTTGTAGGTTTCCTGCCTCACTTCAGTCCTCCCAAGTTATGTTGCTACAGATTATTGGTTTATATTGTTCAGCATCTAGAGTGATGGGGGCTTTTTGTAACCACAGCATAAGTCAGACATCCAACAAAGAACTATTCAATCCAAATAGCTGCATTTTAGCAAATTCTGGGTAAAGATAACATATTTTTTGTACAGGAAAAAAAAAATTTTAAAAAATTAGTCTTCCTAAATCTTCCTAATAAATGTCCTCCTATTCCTGCCTTTAATAATAACATAATTAACAAGAAGAGGAGTGTGAATAATCATGAGGAATTTATATTAGGAAGAAAAAAAAAAGGAGACATGGTTGCTAGGGAACTAAGGAACAGGCAGGAAACATTAAGGACTTTCTCACCTCCGGGACACCATTGTAACTCTGACCACTCTGGGAGATGTGCTCCAGAGAAAAATGCCAGAGTCAGAATTAATGGAGGCTAATCATGTTTTACTCTGATGACTATTTTACATTAAAAAAATTAACAGACTGCCACACTTCCAATAGCAAAAAGATATTAGAAGTCTGTAACAGTCAGAGTACTTAAATGAAGGCTACAGAAGACCCAAGTGATTGTTTCTTTCTGGATCTTTCTTCCAGAGTGTGTATGATAGCAGCACCTAAGAATTCTTCCCTGGGCCAGACATCTACTATGCTACAAGACGAATTGACTGTTGACTACAGCAAAGATACCATAATCAAACAATATGATAAAAATGAGAAGAAGAAACAGATGAAAAGTGATGTTTTAAATACCATTTAATATTCCTTTCCCTTCTCATAGCTGCCTCGCAGACAAGACACCGAGAGGTACAAATAGCTGCGAAATCAAGTCCTTCGGCAGGGAGTCTTCCTGCTGCTCAGCTATCCAACAAGCATTTCCAATTGTATTTTCAGCAGGATGTCTAGGTAATATATATTTAATTTTTCTGCAGTCATAAAATAGGAAAAATAAGAAGGCACTACTGGCTACTTTCTAAAGACTATAATGCTGTAAATGAAGAAAAAAAAAAGTTTTAAAAGAAAGCCCTACCAGGCTGGCATTTCACAGGAGATATTTCTGCATCCAAAAAGATGGTGAGGACAACCATCAAAGACATGCAATATTCAGTAGAAGCTTTGCCCTCACCCCCTAGTAACCAGATTACCCTGCAATGGAGAAGATAAAAAAATCACACTCAACCATACATTCAGGTCTTGTTCTTCTTGTTTACTCTATCCACATTTTTTTTTCACATCGCTGTCCCTTTCATTGGTGACATGACAGTCACTAATCGCTGATCTGAGACTCATTAACTGAATTTATACAAAACAGACAGGACTATCAGTACCTATTGCTATTTGGTATTCTTGACTGAATAGCAAAATCTCTGAAGTTTTTTCCAAGACTGTTTCCTTCTGAACTGCTCTTTTCTAGAGTCCAACTTTTCAACTATTTTATAATTTGTTGCACAAAACCTCTGACCTGTCAGTGGCAATTCTGGTGGTAAACAAATCATCCTGGTGACCTAGGAAGCAGCAATTTACTCTCAAGAGCCAGTGTTCATTTAAAACCAGGTTGAATTCTGAATTAGTGAGCACAGAAATCCTCCAGGAAAAATGTTTCTATTCCTCAGGTTTAGCCCCAAGGCCAGCCCTGACTATCCAAATAGGAGATGCAATGATTGTTACCACATGCAGTGTGCTGCCATCCAGGATAAGGGCTGTCACTACAGCCTTTGATGACTGGTGAATCTTTCTCCCATACTGCCAGCTTAAACTGTCCCCTTCAGACTTGATCTTTTAATGGGTCACCCTATGGTGAGGAGCCAGACACCATTACTCACTGATTCCTTGAGAAATGTAAAATTTCTCCTTATGCTTAAAGCATAAGAGTCAACAAGTAGACCGGAATTCACAGATCCAGCCTAAAATACCAGAGAATTCAGTAGCAGGGATGATGCAGGTTGTTCAATCTGACAAGCTGAAGTGTCAGTTCATATTAAGCAAATTTTCCAAGAGCTGAAAATTGATTACATATTAATGAAACACTTATCAGGGCAAATGACAAACCAGACTATATTTTTAATATAATTAAAGAGACATTCTTGCAGCCTTTCTGCTCCCCATGCTAGCTGTCACCATAATACAATCAGGCTACAAGGCTGAGCACAGAACACTCCTGTTAAGTTTAGTTCATCTTCCTGAGCAGAGACTTCCTTTCCCACTTCCTTTCCAGCACAGCACAGAGATTAACTAGAACTGTGGGGAAAATGTAATGTACTTGTAAGGTAGTAACTTGCTTGCTGGATTCTAAAAGATAGAGGTAGAGACATTATGACAGCTAAGCTTAGCATTTCTGTAGAACTATTTAATAAGTTTCCTGCTAGCCTGTGTGCAAGACCACAAGGGTAACAAGAAATGCCTCTCTGTCCTAATTCAGACCCTTTCTTAACATTGCTTAAGTGATATGTTCCTGACAGTGTTATTTCCAAAGCTGCATTGGGAGCACAAAGATTCAGACATACAACACTATTTTAAGAATTTGAACACTGAAATTTCTTACTAATGTGCACAAACATATGAAAGCCTACATGCATTTATAAATAAGGTTTGGTCAAGTCAAGCAATTCATCTGGAACACCACAGACTTTAATTCTTATGATC
Organism: Muscicapa striata striata; assembly: GCA_030060385.1. Classification (NCBI taxonomy): domain Eukaryota; kingdom Metazoa; phylum Chordata; class Aves; order Passeriformes; family Muscicapidae; genus Muscicapa; species Muscicapa striata. Next base: position 332,210 of record JAREIS010000199.1, on the reverse strand, counting down.
AACCCAACTTTGACATATTTTCACCCATCAGGTGGCTGGAGACTGAGCTGGAGGCAGAAATCACCTGGATAAAGAAAAAAAAGAGTGTAATAAAGCAATAAATTGATGTTAGAGGAGAAGGCAGATACAAGACAGGCACAGAAGAAGAGCAGACAACCCCACATAAGAGAGAAGAAGATAAAAAGAAGAATTGATCACAAAGCATGTGAAGAACATGGAGTTATGAAAGCAGAGAAGGAGCTGGAAGTGATATATGGTAATAGGGAACAGGTGAAGAGATAAGTATCCCAGCTTTGAGAACAGTGTCAGAAAGAAAATTTTCAAAGTGAAAGCAGTCAACAGTGAAAAACCTAAGAGGCAGAGCAAAATAAAACAATATATAAAAATCCAGAGAAATAAAAAGCACAGGGACGGGGGGAAAGAGCATAATACTAGAGAAGAATTCTTGTCAAGAATTGGAATCTAAACCTTGACCCACCAATTCATTTCACAGTGGCAGTGGTCACTATGGTCCAGTAGATATCAAACATCAGGCCCTGGCTAGGCAGTGAGTAGTGCAAAAGCATTCACCCCCCACACTCCCAAAGCCACTGAGATGTCATCTGTACTCTGAGAGAGGGAAAATGAGGCAAAAGCCTCTGGACTCAGAGCCAGGTAATCAACCCCACAATTCCTCCACTGCAAGAATATTCTAGCAATTAGAAGGATGAGAAATAGCAATCAGATTTAGCAAGCTCAAGGCAAATATAGGAGATGCAATACAGGAAAAGTTAAAATTATTGCCTTTTAAGTTATTGTGATGAAAGTTATGCGAAAAGCCAAACATCCTCAGAATTTAAGTAGTTTATGATGTTTCAAGAGCATTAAAATAAAAAGAATGCCTATACAGCATATTAAGTTTTTCAAACATGTCAATCAAAGCCTCTCCATTTCAGACTATTTGAGATAATGGCTACAGAAAATGCTAAAAATATTTATGCGGAAATTTTGAAAATAAAAGAAACTGAAATTCAGAGCAAGCATTTCATCCCCAGTTTAGTTTGCATGATTATTAATGGGGGTGTTATTACTATTTTAACATAAACATCTTCATTATCTAGGACTGGATATGGGTTTTGATCCTGAGTTTTTGCCCTTTGAAAACTTTATTAAGCCCTTTGTATCTTGGAACTTGTTAGTACTTACTAGGAGTGTCAAGAGTCCCTAATTCCTCTCTTGCTCACACTCCTGCCAACCGTCCTCCCATGAACCCTATAATCAAGTACGTTGGGATTGATCTAAACACATTAACTAAAGGGTTTTATTGTCCACTTTTACATAAAACACTTTGATACTCCAGTAGCAGAGAAGTCCTAGGAATGAATCAAATCTGAGTTTTTCATTCCAAAAGAGGATGCATGTGGACATGTCCACACAGAGCCCTAAGGAATATAGTGAGGTCTCACAGACACAAACCCCATAGCACTGTAGGGTTAGGGCCAGGAAGGGTAGCAAATGAACCCTCTTCATTGCTTGAGCTGAGTAAAGACCAAATAGCAAAGCAAAAGGAAAGAGACAAAACTTCCAGCTAAGTATAACTAAAATAATTTTTAAAATTTTTCTAAGAAAAAGGATTCTATCCTGTCCGCTCAGTGTGTCTGGGAGATCCCTGGGCAGGCTGGAGACACCCAAAGTGCATTATAACCTGCCTTGGAATGGGTGTTGTATACTGGAAGCGTGATGAAACGGCCTGACAATGTTTGTTTGTTCAATCTCACAGGATTGAACAGCATGGTGATAGAGAGAGGGGTGCTGCAGCTTTGTGACAGGCTGGTTTGAACAGCTGTGTAATGCCACAGAATTCTACGAAATGCCACAGAACTCTCAGGGAGTCACGGGCAGCCAAAGACACAGGGTGACACAATACAATGCAGCCAGGACTCAACAAGGCCAAGAGGGACTGTGCTGGCTGACTCCTCTGCCACACCCAGCCCCGTGCTTTACAGCTCTGTGGGGCAACCTAAGCTCTCACTTCACCCCCTCAGCTCTGCTTAGCAGGACCTGGGTGTACTGGTAGGTGACAAGGTGACTGTGAGCCCGCAGTGGGCCCGTGGTGCTGCCAATGGTATCCGGTGGTGCGTCGGGAAGGGTGTGGCCAGCAGGCCAAGGAAGCTGATCCTGCACCTCCACTGGGCCCCAGCTGAGGCCACATCTGGAGTGCTATGTCCCGTTCTGGGCTTCTCAGCACAAGAAAAACAAGAAGCTACTGGAGAGGGTCCAGCAGAGGCCACAAAGATGATTTGGGATCCAAAACATCGCTTTTATGGGGAGACACTGCATGTCCTCACACACTGCTGGCCTTGTTCACTCAGGAGAAGAGAAGACTGAGAGGGGATCTTATTAATGCATATAAATACACCAAAGGTGGGTGCCAAGGGGATGGTACCAGACTCTTTTCAGTGGTAACCACTGACAGGACAAAGAGCAGTGCCCATAAACTAGGACGCAAGAAACTCCACCTCAACTTGAGTAAGAACTTCTTTAAGGTGAGAGTGGCCAAGCACTGCAGGGAGATCCTGGAGTCTCCCTCTCTGGAGACATCCAAACACCACTTGGACATGTTCCTGTGTCACCTGCTCCAGGTGACCCTGCCTTTTACTGGATGATCTCCAGAGGTCCCTTCCAACCCTAATGATTCTGTGATTCTGCGAACCCGGAGGGAAAGATTTGCTCTGCAGATTGCGACGTCACGGGTGACGGTTTGGGGAACGGCGACGTCGCCCCTGGTGTCACACCAAGGAGAGAGCTCAGAGCAGAAGCCGAGGGCAATAGTCACAGCGGGGTTCACAGCGACGTTCCCAATGATGGGCCGCCGCCTCCCGCGAGGCGCCGCAGTGATGCCATTCGTGTGTGACGTCACGGCACATGAAGAGACGTCACCATGGCGTTGCCACCACGGGAGCGCGGCAAGCCCTTACCTGCCGGCGCCTGTCGGCCGCCTTGGCGGGCATTGCCGTCCCTCACTGCACCAGCCACCCTCCGCCGCAGTCCCGCGCCCGACGGGACGACGGAAGTTGATGGCGGCAGCCATGGCAACGCGCCGGAAGCGGTGGTAGACCCGGCCATTCCCCCAACCCCCCCACTCTCCCCTCGAGGGAGTGAATGGTATATCCCAGCCGCCGCTGCAAAAAGGGCCCGGGGCCTTTCGCGGTGTCGATGAAAGCGGCGCGGCTGAGTCACGGCGGCGGCGGCGATGAGGCAGCCGCAGCCGCGGGCGGTGTCGTTGTCATTGTCGCTGTTGCTGTCTCCGCTCGGCGCCTGAGGAGCCGCCCGTGCCCGCCCGCCCTGCTCGCCGCGCTCCGCCCGCCGCGCTCGGCGCCGCCGCCAAGATGATGGAGGAGATAGACCGGTTCCAGGTGCCCGCCGTGCGCGCCGAGATGCAGCCGCTGGTGAGGGGCGGGCGGGCGGGGCCGCGCTGTGCCCGGGTTGAAATGACCCCGGTGCCGAGGGGGTCGCGCACACGCCCCCGGGTGTCGGCGCTGCGGGCGCGGCGGTGCCGCCGTTACATAACGGGGTGTCCTGGGCGCTGCCGCCGCCGCCATCCTCCGCGGGCCCGGGCCGCTGCTGTGTCATCCCGGGCCATCCTCTTATCCTGCTTTCCCCCCCCCGTCGTCTTCTCCTTGTCCTCCTTCTCCTCCCCCGGTGTGTTCCCGAGCGCCGTCGGTAGCAGAAGCGGGCGGGGGCGGGCGGGCGGCTCCGCTCTGCCGCGTTGGAAACGCCGCTCCTCCCGGAGCATCCCGGGGTGTTCTCCCGCCGGCGGGCAGGGAATGGGCCGGGAACGAGGGGGAAGCGGCGGAGGGACTGGGGAGCCCGGCTGGAGGCGCTGAGGGCGGATGGGCTTTAATTGGCTTTTACAAGGTAGGTGAGGTCTAAGGAGGAATCGGGCGGTGCTTGTGCCCAGCCCCGGCTGGGAGCTGCGGGCAGCAATGCTCCCCGGGGATAGCAGAGCTGCACGGGCTGGGTGTGAAGTTACACGCACTGTGAAGCCGCAGGGCCTTCTTCGAGGATGGTTTATAGCTTGCTGTCGACACTAAGCTGCAGTGAGGAGATGCTCATCTTGTGTAATGTACAGGTGTTCTGCAAAGAAACATTTCTGTCAAATTAGCTTTGCTCACATAAAATTATTTGCATAAGGAAAGCAATCTGTGAGGGTTTGATGCCATGCCATGGCACGTGTTTTTCGTATCAGGATGTTTTTTCACATCGTAGATGCAATTATACTCAATTAATGAGCTCTGAAGAGCCTGACATAGTGTACACTACTACATGGGACCCTGGGGAATTTTTGCAGAGAAGGGAGTCTGCAGGCTCACAGGACTTTGCAGATATGTAAGTAGGCAGGTAGAGTGGTCCTGAGCTTTTGATAGCTTCTAAAACAGGTTACTAAGCAAGACCAGCTGGCTGGCAGCTAAGGGAGATGCTAGACCATCATCAAGTAGTGCAAGACTTCTTATGAACATGTGGCTGCATTGCTCCAATGCCACAGGCTTGTTAGTGTCTGTGTTGTGCCTATCTGCCTGCCACAGAACTCTTGAGTGTGTTTGCCTATTTCTGTTTCTGGAAAAGGTTCTCTTGTGTATTCCCCTTCCCTTCCTCCTGTGTTCCTCAGTCTCTGCCTGGAGGTGTGTTATTAGTAAAATGTGACTTGTTGAAATACAGTTCATCTTGGCATTAAAGTGAAAGCTGGATAGTGGGCTCGCTTGCTCAAGGTGTTGATTCCTTTTGGCACCTGGAGTAAGCAGTTCCCATTTTGGCATCTGATTGTGTGAGACAGGCATATGAATTGTTTGGGAAGGTGGAAAGAACTTTAATGAAATACTTACACAGTTTCTTTTGGCAGCAGGTGAGGGTAGGTTATTACCAGGTTTATGCTAGCACTGAAGCACTTCTGAGATTTCTAATTTATCAAACCATACATTATTTAGAGTTGATGTAAACACAACCTCAGTTCCTTGTTGCAGCTCGTGTTTGTGAGAAGTTGAGAGCACAAAAGATGTCTTATGAACAGAAAAGCTCTACAAGGTGTGTAGACTCAAATTATCCCTCAGTGGCAAGAAAAACATTTCTTTTATTGTGGGAGTATTGATAAATTCTGAAACTATGCTTAGTTTTGGTGGTGTTCTGGGTTTGGTTGTTTTGGGGTTTTTTTGGTTGTTTTGGTTTTTTTGTGGGGGGGGTTGTTTGTTGGTGGTTGTTTTTTTGTTTGTTTTTGGAGGGTTATGTTTGTTTTTGTTTTTGGGGGTGGTTTTTTTTGGTTGTTTCTTTGGCTTCAAACCTTTGTGGTCTGTCCATACAAGCTGATGTGGGCTTGTTGCATTCCCTGCTTATTGTTGGTGTTTTTCTATAGAGAAGACACAACAAATGTGACAAGAATGGCCATCTTTATTTGTTTTATTGCAGGCATAGTAGTGAAAGTAGCAAGTTTGAAAAAGCTTGTGCCAGACAAAACAATACTCCTAAGTGTTTTCTAGCAACTCCATGATAATAGTGGAAGAGTGGAATTTGCAGATACATGCATGTTTGCACGGACATGAACCAGGCAGAATCCAAAGAACTTCTCTGGTACAACCCAGTTGTCTCAGGATTGAATGGGGGATTGGGCAGCAGTGATAGTAAGCTTAGGAAACTGTTTCCTTCAACATGGAAGAGTTTAAAAATTTTCACAAAAGGCTTTGACACTTGCATTAAAAGGATACTCTGAATCTGTGCTTCAGGGTTTCAGTTATTTTCTAACTACTGGAGCTAGTAGTGAAACCTTTTGGGGGCCTTGAGTGTTTGGGGGTCTATACACACAATTGCTGTGACCGGGTGTGTAGGATTTTTCTGCAGGCATGGAAATGGACCATGGAAAATGGTCCATTTCCATGTGGGATGTAGCCAGTCTGTTACAGCATTTCTGGTGGTTTCCTCTGCTTTGTAGCTCCTGGTCTGTACTTGGTAGATAGGGATTGCATATTTGCAAGAATCCTTGCAAGTCTGGGGTTTGTCATATTATTTTGCTTGGGTAACACAGTTCTGGCCAGTACTACTGCTTTGTGCCATTACAATTACCATTTGTCTGTCTCTCCCTCACATTCTGTAGTTTTAAGGTTGCGGTTTAAACCCAGCTAACAAAAATATCACTCACAGCCACTTGCTCACTTCCCTCCCACACCAGGATCAGGGAGAGAATAAGAAAAGTGAGAAAACTTGTGGGTTGAGATGAAGACAGTTTGATAAGTAAAGCTAAAACCATGCACACAAGCAAAGCAAAACAAGGAGTTTATCCACCATTTCCTTTGGGCAGGCAGGTGTTAACCCATGCCCAGATCAAAAGGGAGGGCTCTGTTACACCTGACAAATACTTGGGAAGATAAATACAATCACTCCCAACATCCCCCGCTTGTCCTTCTTATTCCTCCTTTATATGCTGAGTGTATGGTATGGAATATCCGGTGCTCAGTTGGGGTCAACTGTCCCATCCGTGTGCCTGCCCAACCTCTTGTGCACACCAAGGCTCCTGGCTGGTGGGGTGGAGTGAGAAACAGAAAAGGCCTTGATTCTGCAAGCACTGCCCAGTAATAACCAAAACATCCCTGTGTTATCAACACTGTTTTCAGCACAAATCCAAGACATGGCTCCATAGTAGCTACTGTGAAGAAAATGAACTTTATCCCTGTCAATACCATCACAAAAAGTAGGAATAACCTTATCATCTCAGTACTTACTGTCTTCTCCCCAGTTTCAAAGCTTTCTGTTCCAGTGGTCTCAGGGAGATAAGTGACTGTCACTCCTTTCCACATCCAGAAAGCTGAAGTAAAAGTTTGTTTTTCACGTGCTACCTAAAAGTCATTGTGACTTGCCACTGAAGCTATAGATTAAAAAAAAAAAAAAAAGCTTTCTAAATATTATTGCCTGCTAAAAGCAAACAAAGAAGGTCCCTTGCTTGATTTATAGAGTATACACTAGATGAAATTTCTTTTCATCCTGTTCCAGTAGGAGCAGGATGTCCCAGAAGAGCACTGTTCCCTCTGAGTGCTGGCCAGTGTGTGACAGGTCCTGAAATGAGGTTTGTGAAACTAGGCTTTGCTCAAAATCCTGAACTTTGTGCTGCTGACCAGCATGCATGCTTTTTGAATATCTGCTCATCTGCACGGCTAAAGTGTCATCTTAGCTTTTGATGTCTTTATACTGAACTCCAGGACAGCTGCTGATGATGATCTGCCTGGAAACCATCTGACAGGTCTGCTGGTCTGCCTATCTTCAAAATTAAAAGATTAGTTTCTCTTCAGCATGTAGCAGCTATACTTTTCTTAGAAAGCAGTCTGAAACCTTCCTGAACCCTTCCGCCCTCCAGACCTGCTGCTGACATTTGTACTATTTATTGATCAGCTGTCTGTCAGGGGTGATAGTGCATTAGTCTCTGGTGTCTACTGACTGTACGTCCTGACAGTAACCAATGTTTTATTTACATAGCAGGGACAGAGAACCTGACATGGCTTTTTGCAAAACTAAGTTCTTTAAAGCTCAAATGTGTCTGGTTGGGCAACATTGTGTTTTTGACAGCCTTGTCCCGCCAAGTTCTGCTTTGGCTTCCCTTTGCAAGGCTAAGGGCAGCACCCAACTGCTACAGGCTGGACAAAGCCTACCAGGATTCCTGGTTCCTGCAAGTTTCTCTCTGCTGATAACAAGGCATGGGATTATATTGCAGAGCTGAGAAGCGTTTGGCCTGCAGGTTGCATGTTGGCCAGGTCTGTCATATGTGCCCTCCAACATTTCACATTGGTTGCAGTGATGTGAAATTAACAAGGTGAGCAGTAATCTTCCTCCTCTTTCAAGCTTGTTTGGATAAGCATTGTGAAGTCAGGCAAGCTGGCTTGACTCTGTGACCTCTACAAATGTGTTGTGAGAACTGCTGGGTAACTGATGCAGACCCAAAGCAGAGGTTCAGCACAAGACTTAATGAGGCAGAGTTGCTATGTGCAGATGGACAAGATGGCATGCAGTACCTGGTAACCTGGTTTAACCTGTTTAAACATCATCCAGTTATCAGGTGGGATGAGGCCCAGTGTTTCAAGTCTTGGAGAGACACATTACATTGCCTATTTTGATATAGCGGTAGAACTCTGTACATTTTCATCCTGGAAGAAAAGACAGGCCGGTAACTGGCACTTGTTCACATTCCTGCCATGCCTGTCCATGAAAATGGAATTATTTGTTCAGATCCACATTTCTATTCTTGTATATTGGTCACATCTGGTTTCTATCCTAAAAAATTTCTGCCTTTTCAAATTAATGTAAATTAATTTACAGGGTGTTTTGTTTACTCCTAATGCTTAGTGTCACGTCATCCTTATCAACATGATGCAAGCTCAACTGCAGGAGCTCTGTTCTGCTTAGATTCTGTTCATTTCCAGTTCAACCTGTTGTGATCCTTCTGCACTCACAGAAAAGTCTCTCTTCCTTGGCTGCAGGGTAGTGGGTTATTTCCAGATAAAATCAATTCAGGGGTTGCAGGTATGTGATGAGGCCTGAAATTCATTATTTCTGGAACACTTACACTTGGTAGATAACTCTCTTGGCTCATGGAGTTGGTATTTGATGTCTTAACTTCAAACTAGTCAATTTTTCCTGGTCTTTTGGCAGTGGTGCGTTTGTTGTGATGATTTGTTTTCTCCCAAGTTTTTTGCTGGAAAGGTTTCACAACAGAAAATTCTTATTAAAGGGGGGAGAGAGAGAGAGATGAAGGGAAACTTGCACAGTGAGGATGCTGCAGACGAAAAAGAAATAAAATTCCCTTTGAAATGAGAATGACTGACCTTATAGTTGTGTGTAGAGCCATCTTGTCACCGCGCACTCTCCCAGTGATTTTTAAATCTGTGTTTTGTATTGTTACCTAAACTCTTGCCAAAAGCTTAGTATTTTTGTTAAAATGAAATGTACTGAGCACAGTGCCATTGGGCTGTATCTTGAGTCTGCTGGAACATGAATGTCTCCCCAGCCCGTGCCTCTAGCATGCACCAAGCCCTGGCTGGCATGTGATGGCAAACTGATGGGTGACAGTGTTGGACCACACATTGCTCCAATAGACCGACACAGGCAGTTTCTGTTCTTAGCACAAACGTGAAAGTAGAGTAAAATGCTTGTGCCTACATGGCATCAGTACTACTTTTCCTAAGAACACATCTGTCAAAGTGCAGCAGCTTCAGTGGAGCTTTGACGCAAACTTCTAAGACTTTGGCTCACTTTCTGAAAGCAGCAGGATCTCAGTATTTCAGTTTCCCAGTTTTCAGCCCACATGAAAAACAGGAGCTCTTTCTAGAGAAATTGGGCTCGTGGTTCCTATATCTCAATCTGAATCATTATGCCTGGCCTGGTTCCTTGCCAGCAGGGGCCTCAGGCTGGTAGCTCTAGTTATGATGATGACAGCCAAACCAGGGATTTTGTTCAGCCAAATCCTGCAGTGATACTGCTGGCTCTTCAGCTGAGATGCCAAATCTGCACCAGTCCTGAAAGTGCAAAATTTTCGGAAATTTTGAAGATACAGGAGATTTTTTTCTGTACAGCTTTGTTTTTTAACGTCAGAAGAGAATAAAAACATATTGTATTATCTACCAGATACTTAGTTTTTAAAGCAACAAACTGAAGTTTTAGTCAGCAGAGAGTATGAGTGCTCAGCATGCTTATAAAATCTGCATGCTTTATTTCTGCAAAATACTGACTATTTCACCTTCAGAAAGTTGTGCTGCATGCTAAGATCTCTTTGTAAAATGAGGAAAACTGTTCTTTTTGAAGAATAGAAAACCAAGAATAACTAAAGCAAAAAGAAAGGCCGTACCTGTAGGGCTTATAAATAATATGTTAATATGTTAATATAACTATTAGGTCTATAGTGGAGGTACACAAGACGCTCATCTTTCTAGAACGAAAAAGCTTCTAAAATGAAAATGTCATCTGTATATATAATCACTGTAATGTAGTCCAGGGGTTACACAGCTACATGTTTTGTAAATGTTTACAGTACATGAGAATTTGTAATGCTGCAGTACTATAGATCCTGAAAAAAAATTTCAGATAGTGGTGCTGTTAGTTATAAGGATTTTTTTGATGTGCTGTCATGTGATGTATTGCAGTAGCCTAAAGATTGCCTCCCTGAATACTTCGGTTAATTACGATTCTGTCCTGTCACTTCCCTGTCCTGTGTCAGGGCTGTGGTGCAGAGGTGCAGGAATGTTTTTATTACCACCCCAGGCCAGGCTGAAACTCCAGCAGTGATCCAGCACAGGCTCCCAAGTGAAGGTAGTGAGGGATGTACTGTTGTATCTGGAGGATGACCTGTCAGGATATGGGAGTGTGTTCTGACTGGCTCTACCAGAGCTGTCTCTGTCTCTGTGGGAACATTGCTCCTCCTTCTCCACTTCTTTGTAGAAGCTCTGACTACAGTTGTTCTGTCAGTCATATTTGGAAATCTCCTCTTGAGTGAAAAAAGGTATTTAAAAGGGGGCACTGAGCCCTATGAACAATTAAATCTGCACAGAACACTCTTGGGATTCTACCATCATTCCCGAGAGCTTGTTATCTGTAGTGTGATGTTAATACCTCAGACAGCAATTTCTGCTACTGATGTAGCTGTATCCTCTCTCTGCCAGTAGGTAGTGGCAGGTCTGTAAAGAGACAAGATGGGCAAAATTCCAGTGAATTTGGTGAGAGAGGAGAACAAGGCATGCCTTAAAGTCTGCAAGCCTTCATTCCAGGAAAGCCCTCAGCTTGCCAACAGGGTTGTGACCTCTCTGGAGGTACATTTTACTTTTGGTGAAATTGAAGCCTGAACTTGGTAAGGATAGAGGAGGAGACCCCATCACCAGTTTGATCTGTGGGGTATAGGATTAAAAGCTGGCTAATGGCAGGACTTCTAGTCAATCAGTGATAATGGTGTGCCTGTTTTTTCTAGACATTTTAAGACCTTGGCTGGAGTAGTTGCCTTTCAGCTTCTACGTAGATCAGTGATTTGTCATTTTCCATAGGCAGTCTGTAGAAATGTGTCTACACTTTACCCTCACACTCACACATGCCATATATCTTCAGTGAGGTCTTCTGCCATTTTAAGGTTCCCCCAAGGTTATTCTGTATCTGTCACTATAAAATTGACATTGTATTGATGCAGCCACTTGCCACTAGTAAATCCATCGGTTCAGCTCCAAGCCTTTGTAGTCGACCATTATTCTTTGAATTTTAGAATGTCATCTTGTGCAATGGATTCGTGTCCATTTTGTTGTAAGCAATCGGAAGCAAACATTTGCTTCATTGGTTTGTCTCTGAGGATTAGTCAGTCAGAGTGAATTAAATTGTAGGTGGAAATTTGCTTAATTTTGAAGAGTAATTGCTAGCAAATCTGCTCAACTTTTGGACACATCCATCACCAATTCACAGGACAGCAAGGTTTATCAGATCAGGAAACTTCTTTACAAAAAAATGCTCTCCTAAATACATGCAGAGTATTCAGGCTGCATCCCAACTGCTTTTACTAGATGAATCGCAGTCATCTTAGTTGTGGACTGAGAAAAGTGTATTTTTAGTAAAGCTGAAGGTAGGACACATTGCTTTTGTTGAGAAGAGCCCTGGCTCTCTAAAGATGGGTAAGACCTTTTTCCTATACAGAAGGGAAAAGGGACAGTACTGCTTGTTTCATATTAAAAGCTATTCTAGCCTTCCAGCTCTACAGGCAAGCTGTCTAGTGGAGATTCAGACTCTGCTGTGAACAAGTTACTTTGCTAGAACATATTTAAATTCTTCCAGAGCCTGCTAATTTGTACAGCATAGAACAAAGTTGTTGGCTATCAAATAACTGGCTGCCAAGTGACTCCTGTAACCCAGCACCGTCTGCCTACCAGAGCACATTGTTTAGACTCTGTGTGCAGTGCTGAAGCAGGTAGAACAAATCTACCTCAGCTCTTTCCTCATCATGCTTCCAGAATAGTCTGTGTTAGAGTTTTTCTGAGGAGCTGCTCTATCATTCAGCATCCAGAGCCATCAGACATGGATTGTTCCTCTTTGGACGTGGTATGGTGTCTTGGCTTGTGCTTGTCTGACATTGCTTTTTCTTAATTTCTTTTCAGTTTCCTTTCTGAGCCAACTCCTATTTATATGAGCACCTATCTTTTGGGCTCTGCCAGTGTTCAGTCCAATAAATCCTGTAGACAGTCTCTTTTCCTAAGGCAAGCAAAGCAGCAATATTCTAATGATCATGTCTCTCTTGCGTGTTCTACTGATTGCATGGGAAGGTAAGTTAGTGATTTAGTACACCCATATCCAAGCAAAATGTTTACCTAGGTTATTTCTTGTTTCATGTTTTTGTTTGTATGCGGCCCCAGGTGAAAACCTATCTTGGTTCTTGCATCAATATCAGAGTTGCTTATGCTGATCTAATTATTGTCCTATCCCCTATCCCCTGCTGAATTTGGGGCATGGTGGTTTTTTGCATGGTGCTGTTTTTCCAGCAAGTGTGCCACAGGCATTGGAAGAGCTTTTTGACTGGGTGGAGATAGCCTGCTTTGATGGTGGCCTCTCATGCTCCTTTCTTTTAAACAGCTGTCTTACAGTTGGAAAGTAGAAGATGTATTTTACCTGGTGGACCAAGCATCTTTAGCTGTCTTAAATGCAGTTGTATTGTGTCTTCATCAGTTCATCATTTCACTTTTTTTGCATAGTTAACTAAGATAATTTGACACTTTTTGAGTTGCTTTGCTTACCTCTGTGATGGTGTTCTCAGACTTAAACTGCTGCTTTTTCCCTTAAAGTGAGGAAGTACTAGAGCACATTGGCAGTGTATTGCAGTATTGAAAAAGTCCTGTTGGTTAAACACACATTTGTAAATTCATAGGAGATTTATTTACACTTGCTTAAGTTCTTTCATTAGTATTGCTAAAGTCATGTCTCCAAACAATGAACTGTTCCCATTTCACTCTTTGGCTGATGTACCAGCCTTACAGGGGACCAATGATAGGACAAGAGAAGCAGATGGGACTTCCTGTGCTTTAAGCCAGCTAGTTCTAGGAAAGCAATTTCTTTAAGGTTGTTGAAGCATGAAGGTCTAATATCTGTTAGAGAAGAGAAGGTTAGGGGATTCAAATCAAATAATTAGGTTCAACAAAGTAAGTGTAAAGCCCTGCACCTAAGTGAGGAATATGCACCAGTACAGGTTAAGGGTTGAAATACAGGAAAGCACCTGGGGATGCTTGGTTAGAAATCTCTGATTAAAAAGGCGTTTACCTGTAGTGTTTAACTTAGTAGAGGGAAATACTTATAATTTTAGTAGTCATGGGTCTTATCCTCTTTGGTAATGATTTGATTGTAGGGCCTAATTTCTAATATCAAACTTGTTTCATTGTCAATTGTTGTAAGTAGCTTGATGTGTAATAAGAGACAAATTTTAAATTTTCTGAAGTTTGCAGAAACCGAACATCCAAGGAGCTGTTTGAGCAGACTGACCTGAGAAATGGGAGAGGGAGGGAAGGAGGTGTGTATTGCACAGGATGCATGTTGTTAATTGAAATGAAAAAATGAATAGGAATGTTCCTAACCAGAGATGGCTTTGCAAGGCTTTTGTCTGGCAAGATCTTGTGACTGATGTATCTAAAACAAATATATTTCTTTGAATGAAAGCATGACTTTTTTCCCAACAACATGCATGTGATGCAAATGAAAAATACACTGTGATGGCCAGAGCAGGCTCTCCAGCTGAACACCAAATACAGATTGTGCACTCACTGCTTGTCAGTCAATGCATGGAAAGGGTGATCATGCTGATGGAACAGAATTAGTGAAGGTTCAACCTTCCAGACTTCACTAGTTTGGAGCAAGGGCCTGAGATGTGCAGAGCTCTTGTGTCAGTAGAGGGACCAGCTGTGACTGCACGGCCTCCCCTCTGCAGCAGCACTTCCACTAAGGCTTCTGTGGGACGTCTTTGTTCCAGAGACAAAATTAGCATAAGTACAGCCTGCATCATCAAAATTATCTGGTGTCTTTTTACTTGTGGCATTGAGCCCTAGTGGTAGTGGATGTGGAATTATTTTGAAAGCACCACGCACTGCACCATACCTGCACCTTGTTTCTCATAGCATCTGTATCTAGAATATATGTTGAGGAAGAGAAGGCCAAGCATGATATTCTTTGAGAAAAGCTGAGGGATATGTGGATAGGATGGGAATGGAAGTGTACAGTAGGGCTTCCACAGGATCCATGTGATACAGAAACAGCAGGAAAAGCTTTCTTTTCCAAGCTTAGAATTCTAAAACTTCAAAGGATCTTGAAGGAGAATTGTGTTGTAGTCCAGGGAAAGACATAATCATTCCTCTCTGCCCCTACCAGTCTCTCTTGGGCCAGTGGGTCTGTCTAGATCTCTAATCTTAATTTCCCTTTATATAAGGGGAAAAAAGGGAATTGCAGTTCTGAGAATAGTAACAGGAACAGAGCATGTTCACAGCTCTGAGGATGGAGGTCACCTAGCCCACTGGAGCGTGTAAAAGCTGCACTTCATGTTGGGTTCTTGGCAGTTGATAAGCCAAGGAGAAACTGCTGGCTTCTGATTCCATTTCTGTTAGTGTGTGTGTCAAAAGTCAGACCATCTTCCAGTTTTGATCACTGCAATTAAGGGCAGTGGGTATTAAAGGAGTTAGAGCAAGTCCAGCTTTTCTTGAAAATATGTTGTGACATATCTGTACTGAGATTTAAGCAGCGGGAATTGAATTGTCACTTCAGGATGCTAATGCAAAACCTGAAGATATAGTCTAGAATTCTGCAAAACGTTAGCCATTCCTCTGCTGCTCTGATTAAATAAAATGTCATACTGCCCCTTGTTTTCATCATTTCCAGCAGAGCCAAACCCTTTGGTGGATGTACCTTAGAAAGCATATCACAAAAGCAGTTCTGTGAAAAGAATTTCTTGTACTTCTTGCAAAAATTAGGGCAAAGTGGTTGTGAAAATAGCTGAGATGATCCATGCTGTGCATGTAAGAATTATTATAAAGAGATTATCTGATTATGGAGAATATTTTATTTGGATTATGTAGCTACATAGAATTTATAATTCATGCTTTCTGCAGAAGAGAAGTTCCCCTGTGCAGCAGTGGGAAATGTTAGAGATGAGTTTTTATTAACTCTAAGATTCTGTATTTGCAACACTGAAATTCTCAAAGATTAATACCTGAATTTTGGGAGAAAATGTCTTCACATAGAGTCCAACCCAGTAAGAAAAGTTTGTCCCATGAGGTTAATTGCTAGCACTTACAAGTTTAGAGGTGCTTTTGTACTGACTTTCAGAGGAGCAGTGCTTTCTGCTTGGTTTAAGTTGTGCTTGATTTAACAAATGGGTGAATTAGGTGCACACTTCAACTCTTGTCAGTGTCTGGGACCCCAGTTGTTGGGGTATGAGATGGAGAATGTATGTGCCATCTCTCTCTTCAACTATGATCTGAAAACAGTATTTCATACTACCAACTCAAATAGTCCCAAAGTTTCCCCTTGCTTATCTAAATTATTAACACTTGAATCAATATTTAGCACAATGTGCATAGCAGTGCTGGTTTTTGTGAAGCTTGGTGGCTAATATCCTAGGGAGAGGCACAAGGTGCTTTTACTGGCATAAGAGGTGTGTGTTTGATGCTGGCTCACTTAATTTCCTCCTTTTTATTAAGCCATGGATATTTGACAGTGGCTATGATTCTCAATGACCATGGATAATTCTGTAAAAAAGCTGTGACGTTATTCTGTCGCTGCAGATTTACTTGATTGCACAAGGTCCTAACAGCTTTTTGCAAATCCTAATTGCTTTGAGGATCAAGCATTTTATTTCTGGTTTCTTATTTGTCTTCTGTGAAAGATTCATGAGATTATAGGAATATGTCATAAAATTTTTTCAAGAGAGATGTAGGATCCCAAAACAAAAAAGAATCATGATGGATTTTTGTTAACTCTTTTTCCAGGCTGGTTGATTTTGTGTTTTGAAGGATTTTCAAATGGCCACAGAAGTCTGGCTTACTGTATTAATTAATAACTGGGAAAAAGCTAGATGCTTTTACCACAGGTATCCTGCCTTTGTATTTCAGTTGGTAGATGTTGCGGAAGCACGATGAGGAGACTTTGCATAAATTCAGAACTCATTAGCATCACAGGGAATTGCCAGCAGTCAGTTGAAACAGTGATAACGTGTTCATGCTGACACACAGAGAGCAGGGAGGCATGGATGAAGCATATCTGCTAAATAGCACTCCAAGCTTGATATTCTGAAGTGTATTAGACCCTTTATGATACCCCCTTAATATTACAAACTTGTTCTTTTGGTTTAGCAGGGCTGAATAACTTTTTTTTAGTAGTCTGAAGCTGTAGTTCAGGCTGTGGTCTTAATTGATAAACATGACAAATCCTTTAATTTTTCAAGGCTAGAGTCAGTTTATCCTTTTTATTATGCAAATACAGAAGTGCTCTTCCTGGGGCATTACTAGGGCATGGGATTTAATTCTGCTGATTGCCAGTGATAATAAAAACAAAACATTCAGCTTAACTGGTAAATCATATGAAATTTAAAGGTGATCACTTCCAAATGCGTATGTTGATAATTTCAGCAGTCCACATTCAGTGTTGTTTTTTTTAAATTAAAAAACACCATGTGTCTAAATCAGTTTTTAGATGCCTGTTCTTCAAAGATGGGGCTGCTTCCCTTGCACATTGTAGTGCAGCCCATGCTGTATTGCAGTGCATAGTGAATGTCCTCATGGATCTGTCACTGTCACCAGAATCAACTTCAAGATATTGTTACACATGTGGAAATACCATCCATTACTCAATCCATCCTCCATTAGTTCTGTCAGTTGCCATTTTGTATTGCTGGGTCAGATTTTTCAAAAGCTGTTGTTGTCCTTCCCTGAGTTTCCAAGTAAGTTTTGTTGCATTTGTCAGCATGACTTCCCATTAATGCCTTGAGTGTTTGCCCACAGCCAAAGACTATTGTAGGCAAACACTGCCTGAACTTGAGTCTCACTGTGCATCAGATGGTGCAGGCAGTGCTTGGATGATGAGCACACACAGCACTAAAACAGAGCTGCTTGCTTAGTTTTCAGGAAAGCTCTTGTCCGAAGGATGAGACTGTGCTGTGGTCATTTGAGTGGTGGTGGAATGTACAATCTCCTTCAGAGGGCAAGAAGCATCCAACAGACATGGCCTTGATGGGGTAGAAACTATGTATGGGTAGGACCTCTCTTAAATGGTATCAACAGTTCAAATTAGACACTTAAGGCTGGAAGGACCAGATGGGTGTCTTCTGAAGTTATTTTAGAACTATTTGCTTTTGTCTTGCAGAAACTTTTTTAAAAATAAACAACCCTGGAAGTATAAAAGCTTTAAAAGAGGAGTTGTTGCACCTCTCATTCAATGACAGGCTAAGAGAATTGGGATTTTTCAGCCTGGAGAAGAGAAGGCTTTGAGGTGACCTAATTGCAGCCTTCCATCACCCAAAGGGAGCCTTCAAGGATGATGGAGAGGTACTTCTTCGGAGGGCATGTGGTCACAGGACAAGGATAAAAGGCTTCAAACTGAAAGAGAGTAGGTTTAGATTAGATATTAGGAATAAATTCTTTGTTCTGAGGGTGGTGAGATACTAGTACAGTTTGTCTGGAGAAATGTGGAAGTCTCAACCTTGGCAAGGCCAGGTTGGATGGGGCTCTGAGCAGCCTGGTCTAATGGAAGGTTTCCCTGCCCAGGGCAGGAGGGTTGGAACAAGATAATCTTTAAGGTCCCTTCCAACCCAGGCCATTCCATGAAACTATGATGACTGTATGATTTAGCAGTTCCTGAGTATGCCCAGTTTCTCTCTGTTAATATTTGCACATGTCTTGGTAATTTTTCTAAATTAAGGTGGGGAAAAGACTTACAAATATACCACTGAGATTTATTTAAAATTTCCTTTACCACTTGCTGGAGTGAAATAAGTGGCTCTGTAAACCTGCTCCTCCTTTGGTTTGGCAGATCACCTGGAAGACCACCAGCTGTGTCCAGCTATTTCAGCTTTTTTAATGTTTCCTGTTTAGAGTTCCTGCTCTGAAACTCAATTGGATTTGTATCAAAAAAGAGCAAGAACTTTATTTAGGGCAGAGGAGTGTGCTAAGCAATGAATGCACATCAGAAAGCTCTAAACTGAATATAGAGGTATCTTCTGGGATGGTGCCTGAAATCTCCACATCAGTGATGGAGGGTAAGAGAGAGAAAAATATCCTAAGGGCTCTTAACAAGCTGTTACCTCCAGGTCAGTGATGTCTTGGTATGGCTTTACTCTGCCACGGATGCAGGTCTGTCTTCAGACCTGGCTGAAATACAGCATGATTTTCAGTTTCACGAAGCTAGTGAGCTGCTGGTAAAGCTGCACATCCCCCAGTACACAGAAGGTCTGTATCAGTCTCTTTGTATACCTTGAAAAACCCAAACCAAACAACCAAAACTCCAAGCCACTTCAAAGGGCTACATAGCTTTGAATAAGAAGGTGGAAGGCATTTTACTTGTTATTGAGATTGGCCTCTGCCCTGTCTTGCATCACTGAGTTGTGCTCTGTGAAGGGCTGAAAAACGTAAGTAACCAACTCTCCTAGCCTTGGTATTGTTTTATGTTACTCTGAGTAACTCCTGTCTTTACCACTATTTTTTTTATAGAGGTCTCTCCTCTGCAATGTTGATAGAATTCTACAACTAGCTAGGATGATGTTGAAGAGATGTTTTTCTTTAACCTTTCTCTCTGGTTTTCTTTCTCTCATGCCTCTGAAGTCAAGAAATAAAAAGTAAATTGGAAACCTTTATCTTTTTGTTTTGTTCCAAACTTCAGCTGGTAGGTTTATGAGAAGAGCAACATCTTTGCTTGAAATCTACCTTATTATCAGGTTGGTATAATGGAATGATTGAGATTCTTACAGCTGCCAGTGCAGAGAAAATTAATCTTTTATGTTGCTTTGAGTTATTGCAATAACTTCTCGTGGTAAGAAGGATGTACCTAGTCCTACTTGAGATGCTGATTATTGCTGTGTTTTTTCCTCAGGTGCTGGCTTTGGTACTGCAACAAGCTTTTGTTGGCTACTAGATGTTTCCCTTCCAGCAGTACTTGTAGTGGGTGAAATATTAGACCTTTAAGTGTCTGTGAAAGTATCTAAAAGAAATATTGCATGACATAGCTCTGGTGAAACGGAAAGGGTTTCACAGTGCTTTGGTTGGCAGTAATAGTGCACAGACATGTCAGTTTAAGGAAAACCAGTTTGTACACGTACGCTGCAGTGGCTGGTTTGTAACATCCTCAGCATGTGTTTAAGCTCAGTTTACACAAATATGTAAACTTAGCTGCCTTGACCCTGATGCAGCGTTGCTGCATGCTTCTGTCACTTGTTCCACAGCAAGTTGTGTGGTCACAGTCTTGAACATTACAGTCAGAGGTGACTTTATGATCATACATGCCAGGAAACACCACAGGACAGGGCACCAACCAGCCCCAGTATCAGCTGAATTATACTGCACAGTGTGGGACTTTTGAGCTAAAGCTTTGAAAACAAACCTATGGTTCAAAGCTGGGTTAAAAGTTGCTGGTGAAGCAACTGGCAAGGATTCCATTTGCCAGAGGAGTTGATCTTAGAAATCCTTATCTCCATCTCATAATCTGGACACGGATTTCTACAGATTTAGCAATGTTTATGGTGCTGAGCTTGGAATTTTCTCGCTAGAACTCGGCCGCAGGGCAGCCTTTACTGTGTTGAGTGCCCCTTGAATTATAGAAGTTGCAAGAACAACAGCCAATATTTCTTAAAAATATTTTCCCTGGCTTTTATAGAACGTGCCAATGGCTTAATGTGACGCATCCTATTTTTAATGCAAACAGCTCCCTTCTGGATACCTAGTGTTATCTAGAAAATGGGCAAAAGATACAGCAGCTTTAAGGGCTTAGTATTTAGATTGGAGAAATTAAGCTGCATTACAAGGTTCAGTGAACAGGAACATGGACTGCCTCATGGTGGCTTTGTTGCAGGCTTGCCATCTGGCTAATTATCCAGCGGATGGTTGGAGGTCTGTGTGGTGGTTCCTTTTCTACCTGCAGACCTCTGACAAGTTTGAGTATGCTGAAGTACTTCAGGTAGTTCAGGGCATGCAAGGGAAAGACTTCCTACAAGCTGTTGTTCTGCTGTTTTGACATGGGAGGTACACACATAGCAGTTAAGAGTTGGAGTTGATGATCCCTGTAGGTCCCTTCCAACTTAGAACATTCAGCTCCCTATTTAAGCTAAAAATTGTGCCAAAACTCCATCCACTATGGTCTGCTGAAGGGATGAATTATAAAATCAGCGCAAAACACCTTCTTCCCCAAATTGTTTGAGTCTGTTCTGTCTGTGAACTTGTCTCTTCTAACGAGCTATTGAAAAAGGGGTGAACCTGGGCAACTGGTGCTGAAGGGGTTCAGTTCTGTCCCAAAATGTGTGGAACATGGGTAAGAGTCACAGAAACATCCTGATAAGCCAAAATCAGTGAAATTTTCTGGTCAAGTCGAGGCTTTTTGCCCAGACTTCCAGGAAAGAGTCGCATGCTCCTCTAGATTGTTCTTTGTAAGGTTTAAAATTTCTATATGCAGTGTTGATTAAGAACTGGATAATTTTGTGGTTCTGTAGTTCTGTACCACTGTATCTTTAAGTATTCTCAGGTTTGGTTGTTGGA
This sequence comes from Muscicapa striata striata, assembly GCA_030060385.1. NCBI lineage: Eukaryota > Metazoa > Chordata > Aves > Passeriformes > Muscicapidae > Muscicapa > Muscicapa striata. The sequence goes on along the minus strand of JAREIS010000199.1, from coordinate 311,463 downwards.
AAAACAGCTTTTGAACCTGATAGTTGTACATAAATACCAGCTCTGTGTCAAGAATGAACATCTGGTTGGGTGTGCACTTGCTTAATATTGATTAAAATCTCAACCTCATTTAAGCAGAGTCTGGCAATACTGCCCTTTTATTGCTATGGGCAACCAACGTGTTGTAAACTCACTGAATATTAGATCTATATTTCATGTTTCCATTGTATTTTTACAAACAAGGTTTCTTCCCACAGATGAAGACAGTTCTGACAGCCCTTTGAGGACACTGAAGCAGCGCTAACAAGATCAGTAGTTTAGATGTGTGTTCTCAACTGATTATTTTTTAAATGTGTTTCCATTGTGGACAAAGTTTTCTATTTAAGTCTGTCTTTTTTTTCCTTCCCAGGGTGGTCAGGGACCAGCACATTGGAATCACAAAATGCCCATCTTCTGTTTTCAAGGGTGAAACATGGAATTGGGGTTCACATTTTAGCAGTGTCTGTGTTCTGGCAATTCTCCCTGGGGAGGTATTGGCCATCTCCTAAGAAACCAACACAGATGAGGGCAAAACAAGACTAAATTAATAAATGTTCATATGAACTTGCCACTGGAGCTCGGCAGCTTATAACTCTCCTAGAAGCAGTGTGAATTCTCCAATTAAAACAACTCAAAGAAAAATTAATTCTATCCTGACAATGAAACAGTGTAGGCAACCTTACAGCTCTCAAGAACTAGACATTTGTGTTCCAGAGATGATCTCTGATGTAATCATGCTACACTGATTTTTGTCTTTCTAACTTCTGGTTGTTCTTGCTGAAGTCATTGTGGGCAGCAGCCGACATGGGCTAGAAAGAGCCTTTTGCAAGTGTGAGGTCCATATCCTCTGTTCTCCCTGAACACCAGTCCTCTTGTTCCTGCAGACAGGGTGTTGTTACAAGCTAACATGATACAGCACCTACAGTTCTGAAATTATTTAACTCTTATATAGGCAAGAAGTATATGAATATGCCTTTACCAGAAACTAAAATCAGAAATAATTTCAGAAACAATTTCTCTCTTAAAACTGAATGATTGGTCCATGTCCTTTAGCTAACTGGGATAGAACTATTTCTTTCGTTATGAGCTACCTATCATTTTATTTCAGTGGACTTCTTAAGTCTCTTTCCTGGAAGGAGCCTCCTGTCCAGTATGCAATTATGATGTGGTCTGTTGGTTTCTGGTGGTGGCCATTACAACCACACAAGAAAGTGAACGGGATATGGTGCTGTTCTCGACTTCCAGGAATATCTGAGAGTGCATCCATCCTGTAACCACAAGAAGACTCCAGCATAATGTAGAGATGCCTGAATTAGTGTTAAGCTGAGCATCTCTGTCCAGACATGCCAGCATGAAGCCTTCCAGGACTGCAATGGCCACCCCCAAAAGTTAGCTTTCCGTGAGCTTTGTGCTTTTTTGATTAAAATATACTTCAGATAACTTGTTTAAAGCTAAATGGAGTTGTCTTCCTGTTGCACTGCACTAACTCAGTACCAAGCCCCTCAGAGCACTGAAAATGTTTTAACCACTTGAAAGAGATTTGCCTCTAAGCTGTGCAAGAGTTGTGTGCTGGTCATGAAAAGGTTGTATTGCCTCTTGGACTTGTGTCTTCATTCACTTGCAAATTCCAGCTGCTTCCGGACAGGTTACTTGAGGAGAGAGAGCCAAAAGGGAGATTGTTTGATGTTCACTTATTTGACTGCAGTTTTACGTGTCCTAAAGGATGTGTTTTATAGGTAACTAGAGAGGTTGCAGCTTGGAAGCTTGGGTACAAGTGGCTCTGCATAAGAAATAGGGGAGAAAATGTGATTTCCCTTTACAGTTACTTGCTGAACTAAAATCTAGCTATATTTCCAAGAAAATTCTAGGTGCTACTGAATATTGTATAGAGCTGTGCATCTTTCTTATTTTTTCAAGACAGTGATTACCAGGGGCAGTCTGTAGAGCTTTTACAGATTAGCAGGATTGCCAGATATGTTGGGATGTTTTCTCTTAAAAAAATATCTGAAAGGTTTTTGGGGAGGAGGATTTTTTGCATCCTGCAGCTGTAGAGAAAATGAGCAAGCTGTGTGGATTAGCCTCTGGCATTTGTCCTGTTTTTTCTTGGAATAATTTTACTCAGTAAAATTGACTCGTTTTTCAGATGGTTTTGGTGTTTTCCATGACTTCTATGCAGTCGTGGTTTGTTGGGCTCTGAAGAAAGCTGAAAACAACAGAAGAGCTTGGCAATGCCCCCATGAAATCCATCAGATCAGAGTTTTCCATTACCTATATGCCTTGGCTGTGTCTATAATATAAGTAAGTCAGTGGGGTGGGAGGGTGTTCTGGTTTGAAGGACAGGTGTCTGCCAATAAAGGCAGAAGCTTCTCTTTGAAATGGAGAATGTAAACCCCCTTCCTCCAAATTATTATTATAATTTTGAAATTAAGGGGCTCTCAGGCAAAGATATGGGAATTAGGAATAACAGTTCTTTATTAGGAAAATTAAAATAGAAATGCAGTATTACGAAGAACAATCCCAACCCTGACAGAGTCAGAATACAACCTGACACCCCATCCGTCAGGGTGTTGGTAGCAGTCCCATTAAATGGTGGCTACAGTCCTCCTCCAGGGGCAGGTGTGGTTCAGCTGGAGCAGTGCTCCTGTAGAAGGGTGTGGTTTCCCTCTGAAGGTCCAGGGATGATGTGGAAAGGTCCGGCTTTCCTCTGGAATCCAGTGGAAAGAAGGTACCTTGCTGTCCAAAATCTCAGCATTTTTTATCTAGGTAGGAAATGCTTGGTTCCTCCCCCTGGCTGGAGCATCTCCCAGTGGAATGATGTAATTTTATCAGTCATACAATGGGACTTAATGGCCCAGCAGCAGATAATATCTTCCTAGAGGGAGGATGGGTTGTGAAAAAGATAAAGATGATTGCTTCACCTTGTCTTAAAGATGGCCCATTAGCAGATAATGTGTGTCATGGAGATAAGGAATCACTACCCCACCCAGCTTCAACAGTTGGTGATAGAATACACATTTCTGGCCACATCCTACATTGCAACCCAAGACAGAGGGCGAACAGTGATTTAAGATTTTGCCAAATGATGGTGGAAGACTGGGTTCAGAGGAGAAAGTACACACATTTTTTCTAATAAGTATTTGTTTCAGGGCAGTAATATCAAATACAGTAAATATGTGAGCTAAAACACAAGTCTCTGCTAGACTGTTGCTGTGTCTGCATGTTATATGGAGAAAAAGTATCTAAAAAGTTGGTGCCAATTCATTGAGGTATGGATGTGCCTTAGTGCTGGCTTAGAGCTGCAATGCAGGGTTTTGTTTCTCAGGACAAGTAGCCCCAAAGGACTGAACATGCAGTGTCATTTCCAGGCCAGTCTGTACAGCTAGACTCTGTGATGCAGCCTTTTTATTCCTGGATATCCATGTAACTGTGCTCAGCAGAGAGTTGAGATTTTCCTGCCCTGGGAGTGAGTTTGGTTGAGATTAAGATTGATTAAAATGCCAATATTTTGCATGATGGTTCTGCACATCAGCTAGTTTGCTTTCAAAGGTATCACCAAAGATGCCTGTCTTAAGCTGCCTTCTTGCTGCCAGCCCTTTTGCTGCTGTTCCCCCACATTACTTCAGGTTGCCATGGGGTCAGGTCTTACTTTAATACTGGGATATATCCAGGTGTGCTTGTGTGCAATTACTGGCTTCTGTCCTTGGTATGAGAGCCACCAGGCTTTCGATGCATTTGCAAGAGACCGGTAGTGAAGCAGCTAAAGAAAAATTGCAGTTTCCCAGCAGAGGCTTGTGAGGGTGTCTTTGTGTGACAGGGTGTACCTGATGACAGCACACAGGTCGGGACTACCTGAGATGTGACACAGGCTACTTGTGTAGCAGAGCAGAGGGAAAGAGACACTGGAGAGCTGCAAATCAGCAACCCATCCATCAGACACGCACAGAAGAGGGAGCCACAGGCTTGTTGGGTGTTCAGTGGGGTGGGAAACAGCAATTAGGCTGTAATTAGGCAGCAATAGCACTGATAAAGAAGTGCCAGAGGCCATTGATGTCTAACAAGGCTTCTGATAGAAAGCCACAGCCCATAAAAGTCAAATTTTTTCCAAAGTCAGAGTTTCTGAAACCTTGGTAGACAGAAATCTTCCACTAAAATATGATGAAATGAAGTGAGCATTTTAGGGAATATTAAATACAACACTTTGTGTGGTCCTCTCAGCACAAACTTGTTTTTTTAAACAATTCAATATAAATTTACCTCCCTTTTCAGAACTTTCTGAGAGAGAGGCCTCTGCGTTCTGCTAGACCCCTCTTAATTTCCTGTCCCTGTAAGTTGGGTTGCACAGTCCAGGCTGGCCCCTTCACAGTACAGGTATGGAAATCAACATGTTAGAAACCAAAAGCAATTGCACCATAAAAAAATTCCTTCAAAATCTGAACAACTTCCGGCTTTTTTGGCCACTTTATTTTAAGTGACACTTTGAGAAATTCTTGTCAACATTCATGGGGAGGTAAGTCACTAATTTAATCACTTAAAGCATTGAAAACTCCGGTTTTCTGACATTTGCTTGTTCTGCTGTGCATTTCTAAACACTTGGTTGTCAGTAGAACAGAATTCAAAAGCAAAAAGTATTGTTTTTCATACAGTCGCTCAAGACAGCAAATAGTTTTTACCTCTTCTTTGAATAAACAGTATTACTTCTGCTTCTGGAGAAGAGCACGATCTGCTTAGGTATATATAGAAGTGTCCTGTACCAGTGTGAACAACACACACTTCTGTTCCCTGGAGACAAAGAAAGAGGCTTCAAAGGTATCTGATTAGTTGTTAGCCTGTCCTCTTGACAGTTTCCAACTTTTCTTTTTCTTTAAAGCAGCCACTTCCGGAGTTCTTGTATGAAAGACACTTGAGCAGAGAAACACTTTGATATCAAAGTGCGGAGAAGGTTTCTGTGGATACTGCTACAAAATTAGGGAATGTAGTGGTTACTTCACACACTTTTTAAGAAGGAAAAGATAGAGGTACTTGAATTTGAAATTTGGATTAGGATACTGTTGCTGATTGCTGCAGTCTCTGCCCAGTGATGTCTGTCAGGTAACAGGAGCTTGCCAGGCAATTTGCTAGCTAACATAATTGAATTCAGTTTTAAACATGTGATCAGCTATTTTTAAGATTTGACAGAAATATTTCAACCTGTGTGAAAGAAACTTTCTACTGTGTAAACATTCAGAGAACCATGGATATCCACACTTTGTGGTCCAACTAGCAAACTGGACAAGTCATTAGCTTAGTATCTCGTGCCCAGGTTTGACATGCAAAACCCCAGCTTTTTGGGTAATTCACTTTAGGGGCATGAGAAAGATTTTCGGTTTATTAATAATAATTTCACAATTGGAAAATGGAGAGAAAAAGGAAAGAAAGTTTGGGGGTTTTTTGGGGTGTTTTTGGTTTTTTTGGTTTTTTTAGATCAACCTGTGAAAGAGAACTGAGGCAGAGACCTGTTCTGACATCTTGTTAGTTTGTGGTCAGAAATTTGACCAATTTTTCAACACATTGCTTCAAAATGAATTTATAATCTTAAATGTGCAAGATTTTTAAGGCTTGGGTTTTTTTAAGGCTTCTCATTGTCTTTTAAAAGCTGTATTTGTGCGTTATACCTCCAATTTCTATTCCATAGTTTCGATAGCAGAGTAGGAATTGAGGGGATGTGATATAAGATTAATGTTATTGTGACACCAGAGTCTGGATAAACATAACAATGGATGATTACTTTTCTTTGCATACTGATACCAGCAGCAAAAATTGTAACTACAAGTCTAGATTTAGTGGCAAAATGGAAGTTAACCTTGTCGGAAAAATGAAGAAAGACCAGTCATCAGAATAAAAACTTATGCATAAATGGAAAGTTAATGACTTAAATTTATGTTCCATGCTTGCCAATTTTATTTTTAAGTCCGTGATGTTAATAGGGGTGTAAATCACTTAAACTCATCCTTCTCTCTTTACCTTGCAATACAAAGCAATGAAAACCAGTGCTGCAAAGAATATGCTAGAGGGGGCAGAGATGTGTTTTCCCTTGTCTTTTCTGTGTAACAGGTCATTCTACCCTGGTAAAGCCTTGTGCCTTCATGCTCTTCTAATCAGTACAGCACAGCTTAGTCTCCACTCTATTGTTCTGTAAAACTTCACGGAGTGTTCTATTTCAGCATGTTCTCTTGATTGAGTCTCTGTTGTTCTGATTAATAAATGTGTATTTGCAATACTTACTGTTTCATAAAGCTCTTTGCTAAAGATTCAACTGTTCCAACATGGCTATGTTTTCTCTCACCATAAAATAATGTCTGTTCATAGAATCACTGCAAAAAGGAGAATAAACTCTACTTATAGAATTAGCTGCCCATGGACCGACAATCATTGTATTGTTGTAGGAATGTCTACATTGTATTGTAGTGTCTTCATTCAATAGCTTTGATCCTAATCTTGAGCCATAAAGTTATTCAGTCCTGGCTTGCTGCAGTGCTGGTAGGGTAGGCTGGATTCTGGGGGTATCTGAGGCCTGAAAATCCTTCTCCTAGCATCACCATAGACACAGTATAGTACCCTATGTGAAACTGGGGGAAAAAGTCACAATTGTGCATAGGGCAGACATGTTTTTCCAAGGAGCCTCTCTGCCCCTTGTGAAGTCAGCAAATTTTTACTAGTAACATGTCCATGATTCATAGGCTGGTTGATCTGAGGAAGTGAAGTCTTCCTGGGCTTTTTCTGTAAGAATTAAAAGCTTTGAGTGGGTAGTACAGAGCAAACAAGGAAAAAGAACTGGGCATGAAGAGCTGGAATTCCAAACTACAAAGAATGAGTTTGGCTTCCCAAAACTTTAAGCAGAGAGTGGTCCTGGCTCATGGTGATGGTGTTCTTCCAGTTTTTGACTGTGTTAACACTCACCTGCCATGATGGGAAGATGCTCTTTTTATCAGAGCAGCTCAGTCCAGGCCTCGATGGTCATCATCCTTCATGCTTCATGTAGCATCACTTGTAGTTGAAGTGGTGCAGGTCAAATTTTGCAGTCTCTGACACTGCCAATTCCCTGTTTGCCACAATATGGCTGTGAGTCTTTAAAACACTCAACAGTTCAGTTCTGGGTGTGGGAAAGGTTTCTGTCACAGGGTTACATTGCACACTGCTCACCAGGAAGATATTCCTAGAGGACTTAAGTGGAGTGTGTTTGATGTAGGCTATTAAAAATTTGTGGATTATGCAATAATATTTTTAGAACTGATTTCCAAATGTAGAGCCATGCTTTAACTTCTGTGGAGGACTGGTTGGCTGACCCTTGTAAATGCATGATTTGGCTTGAAAGAAGCACATCTGTATCTAATGAGTCTAATTAGAAATTAAAAACCTGCATTCAGGTGAATTAATACAAAGGCTGTGTCTTGACGTATGCATGGTGGGGAAGGAGAGAGAAAAGGTACCCCAGGGAAACTTCTCACTAATGTCTTCCAGTTTTTGAGGCATGTGCACAAAAACCCACCATGTTTCTGTTGTTCAGTATTGTTCAGATTTCTTGAGGTAAATGCTCTTACACTCTTCCCTCACCTTGATTGAAATGCAGGTGAATGCTCAGAATGCCATTGATTTGCCCCGCCTAGCTGTGAGGTGAGTACTACTTTGAAGCACCTCTGTGGCACAGAGACAACGTATTTTCAGTAGCATGTGGAAACATGTTAAGTGTGTCATGAGATAATGATTGAAGTGCAGATCCTCCCTCCATGGCACAGTTTGGTTGCAGAGGAACAGGAGGCTTATGTGACAGTGAATCTGTCCATTTCCTCTCGACATACATTTTGTTGTCAGGATACAAGCCAATTTTAGAGCTCTTTTGAAAGATAATTAGGATGCCATATTTCAGGGTTCACTAAAAACCACAGTGTTAGAGTAGAAAAGACCCAAAGGAGTGCCCCTCTGTGGGAAGGATGAGCAGAATTAAAGCAGGCTGGGGTTTATATGGCAACTGCTTGCAAACTGGACTGTGCAGTTTAGGTCTGAGCAGTGTTTTCTCCTTCCTGACAGTGGTGTTCTAGGAGGTGTATTGAAGGGCAACAACTCTTAATGTAAGCAAGTTTCTTTAGTTTTCCTAGTGAGGCAACAGCCTGTTACATTTTAGAAGGAAATCAGGAGAGGTAGGTGTTTAGAGAAGAAATTGGGCTATGGACTGATGTCATCAAACAACCCCCAGATAACAACTTGCAAGGCACAAAGCATGTTAACAAAGGGTGAACTTTGACCACAGGGTAGCACAGCACCTGGAGTTAGAATGGTATGAAATGGTTCAGAAAAGGCCCCTGTGAGAGCATCATGTGTTGATAACTCATCTTGTTCTTGAGACTGCAAGCTTATCCCTTCCACCCTGTGCTTGTTCTCTGTCTCTAACTCTCTGATGCATCTCCTATTGTCCCCAGTTGCCCAATGTTCCTCTGTATAATGGTTGTTGAGGTTCTTCTAGTGTGTCTTTTTGGGGGTTAGTTTGTTTCTTTTTTTAATTACAGGCTGTGATTTCTTTCAGTTAGAAGGTGAGGTAAAAAAAAATTAAGCAACAGAATTAACTGCTCAGTTATAATAATGCTGGCTCTTCCCTCTCTCACACAGACTTGGATGGAATGGAAGATGTGTTTAGGAGAAGAACAGCCTTGGATAAACCTGCGCTAGTGTTTCTGACCCTTTAAATGAGTCAGCTACTACCACATCATAACAGAATACAGCCACTCAGGTCCTGCTGTGCTCCATTGTCATTAGCAGAGTTCCTTCTTTTCCTTGTATGAATGAATTCAGTTCAAAATCTAAATTAAAAATTAATTTGTCTCTGCAGCTCTGATATTCTGTTACAAAGGTCAATGACTGTGCCCATGCACACAAATCTGTCACCTGCCCTTGTTTGTGTGTGTACGTTCCACAGGAGAGCAGTGCCATGGCAGCCTGGCTTTGTGAGCAGTCCCCTCAGGCCCCTTACCTGGCACGGACAGGGATGGGTGTGAGTAGCAGCCTACCAGCCAGATTCAGTGCAAACCATCTGCCTCTCACAGCAGGGCTGGGTAATGATCTCAGCATGTTTCACGCCCTGGGAAGTTGGTGCAAACATGTTCCGGTATGGTGGATGACAAGGGAGTCCTAAACATTTCCAGCCTGTGGAGAGACTCTGAAAGCAGTAGCCAGATCAGGGGTGGGACAGATGCCGACAGTCAGCAGAGAGAGTGATGCTGTGGACTAAAAAGGGTCATTCCACCACACAGCACTTACAGATTGAGCCCTGGCACACTGAGCTTCGCTGGCTCAGCCTCCTCGGGGAAGGCAGTTCACTGCGCTCTGCTTCTCCCTGTGGAGACAAGCTGTTCCCTCTGCACAGCCCGGGGCACCTCTCCTATTTCTGTCACCAGCCTGCAGTTCTGGGGGTGGTTGTGCTAACCACTAATTGCTTGTTTCATTCAAACAGGCAAGGAAGGGTTTTGGTGGATGTGGCTTTTATCCCATTATCTTTAATTTCAGAGCTTCCCTCTAACACTGCGGTGCAGGGGAAGCTCATCTCATTCTGGTCAGTTGGAGCTATGAAATATAAGTCCTTGTAATCAGTAAACCTTCATCCTCCTGGGGTCCTTCTTACTGACTTTGCAGAGCCAGAATGAAGCAGCATTTTCTGAGCTGGCTGAGGATGGTGGGAAGTAGAGAGGAGAGGAGGTGCAGTGCTTCAAGCCAGCAGAGCATGTTCATTCTCTCTGAAGCCTATTTCTCCCCTTTCTATGATATTGCACACTTGAAAAAAAATGTGTGACTTGGAAAGAAAGGCACTAGATGACTCGGACACAGACTTTCTGCGTGGGGGAGTTATGGAGAGTTTTGGAGTTTGTATAAAGCTCATGAAACATACTTATGCATCTGACATCTGAGCTGGAACTAAAGAATAGGGGAGAGACATTTCCTTGTCTGCCATGGGTCATGCTGGTATTAAAATACGTCACAATCCCTGCTGAAGTGATCTTGCTCTTTAGTATGCTGGAGCCCCATTTAGTCAGTGTCTGTAGGAAATAAGACATCTGAGTTGGATCTTCTAGTTGGTTTTATTCCTGGATAGAAGGAGCATTGTATCTTTGAAGCCATGTTGTTTGCGTTGTGAACAAGAGACAATTTCCATTGTCTTGTTCTCCAACCTTTTTTTTGATCTGTCTTTTCCAGTAGCTGATAGCTGCTATTCAGACTGTTCCAAAATCAGCAGAGTAAAGCAGAACTGGTGGTGTTAATTTTTACTGCCCACAATTCTTTTCTCCACTCTAACAGAAGTACCCAGAACATCTGTTCACACTGTGCTTGCTGGTGGGCAGAGCTTAAGAGACCATGAAAGTCCTGTCTGTCTGCAGACAGAGGACAGCACTGTGGACGCAAAGGGGTCAGGGCTTCATTGCTTTCACGTGGAAAATTTGCTTTTCTAGTAGATGTGGTCATCCCTCTGTTAGGGACTGAGTTATGTCCTGCTCTTTCTTTTTGTGTTGGCTTACGTAAGCAACAGCTCATAAAATCTACAATTTAAACGAGAGGATGCCAAGGTGAAAAGCTGCACTGTGCTTCATCAGTGCCTTACAACATTAAGGCACCTGAGTTAATCTCAAGAAATGAATTGACAAATTGACAAATCCATTTTTTTAATCCAGTTGCTCTTTCATTTTGATGATCAGATAAAGCCACTAATCCTTAAATGAGTCAAAACCTTCAAATCGCTGTCTTGGACAGTAAATACCTTGTCATAGTTTCCAAAACCAATTATAAACAGCATCTTTAAAAGCTCTTTTAGTTAATTTTTTTTTAAAGCCTCAGATAAATACACCTTCAGCAGGTTAAATGCTTCCTTCTGAAACTTGCTGTATATGAACTGAGACAAATACAAAAGGAGAATCTGGTGACTCCCATATGGTGTTACAGGCTGTTTTCTGGTTGGCGAGCTGAGTATACCGGTCCTAAATGTTAATAAGCCTCTTGTAAATGAGTTTTAATTTGTTAATTAAGAATTTCTAGCTATGGTTATGACCTGCAGGGAAATGTTTAATTGGCTGTTTTCCCTAGCTGGCTCAATGTCTGCATACTAGAAAGAAGGAAGAGTATATACTTATGGGACTTGAATTCCTCAGATGTAGCATAAGCCAGAGTTCCTGTACTCAACACTGCTGCAGGAATCTTCACTGGTGACCTCTTTAAGGAAGGTTTCCACATTTTAGGGCAGCAGAACAACCGCTTGCTTGCCTGCCTCAGCGTGCTCTTTTCTGGTGAAGCGTGGTAACAGATTACCCATGCAGGTGAAGTCTCCGCGCCTGAGGATATTCAAAAGCCATCCCATTATGGTCTTGGGCATCCAGCTCTAGGTAGCCTTCTCTGAGCAGGGGAAATTGGATTAGGTGATTTCATGAGGTCTCTGCAAACCTGAGCCAGCCGGTGATACTTCTTAGCGAGTAAAAGAGGGAAGGGATGCTCTCTCACTGGGAGTCAGCAGCTGTCAGAGGGGCAGCAGGTCAGAGAGGAACAGGCCATTTGCAGCCAATAGTCTATTCTAGGAGGAGGGATAGCCAAGGTATGAAAGATGTTCTTGATGTTCCCACATAAAATGAAGTGTTTGTGCACGTAACCAAAACATGGGCCTGGGTCCATTGTCAAACAGAACTACTTTAATGTGACTTGGACTGGCTTTCCCGCATCCAAAAGATATTCCCTTGCTGTCTGCTAGAAAGCCATCAAATTACTGGATGCTCTGCTAAATTCCACTTTTTTCTTTGTAGTTAAGTACCCATGGAACTCATTCAGCACTTCTTACAATGTCACCTGCTTTCCCTGCTGCAGAAATGCAGCCACTCTTGGAGACAGCAGCATGCCATGGGTGTGGGGGCTAAGTGGGGAGAAGGCACTGTGTGGGCAGGATCATTGCCATCACTTCTAGTTGGATGGGATTGGACTTTTCTACTCAAGTGGAAAACACTTTGGTACCTCACACAGACAGGCATTTTGCAGTACAGAAAAGTGCCAGAAGAATATTTCTATAAACTAATGTAGGACCTCCTTCCAATTACATTTTAAAGACAGTGATTTGTGACTGTGCTGAGGCTTCCTTTTTATATGCTTGGTTGTAGCTGAAAACATATTTTTGGAAGTTGCAGTCAAAATCTGGAAATCCAGTCACATCTGTATACAGCCATTATCGAGTTTAATGAGAACTGTAACAAATGGCACCCCATTTGTGTACATCTAATCATACATTAAATATTTCATTGCTAAAATAATCTCAGAAAATTGGGGCTGAATCCCTGATTAAAAGTGACTGTCTCATAGAAGTGACCATCTGGAATTGCCTGTTGCAGAATAGCTGTAAAGGGTGAAGGATCCCTCCTTCTCCATTCCCATTTAAAACTTTCTAAGTAGAATGTTTCATTTGAGAGAACAGCCACATGGTGGTTACTGCTGTTGCAAACTACTTCACTGATTCAGATGCACTGAGATGAGCAGACAGTGTGAAGAAGTGCATAGAAAACAACTGAAGTCTATATGCACAAGAAAGCCTTTAAAGCAAACACTGTTGGAAGACTGAACAATATTCTGCTTATTAATGTAGCATGGAATTTCCTGATAACTGAGAATAGTGCACAGGTCACTCACCAGTGCAAGCAAACAGCATGTGGTTGGTTCTAAAATTAGTTAATCTCTAGCATTTCTATTTCTTTTCCCTGCATTACTTATTCTCTACCTTAAACCTGGGAATCCAATTAAAAATCCTGTAAGCTTGAAATAATTTTTTTTTTTCATTTCTTCTCTGTAAACTTCTGGTAACTGCTGCAGTTGAGATAACTAGGTGTCTGTTTCCTGTCATTGTGGTCAGGGTATTATTATGTCGCTAAAGCTTTCCAGAGGCTCAGTTATGTGATTTTAGCTGTTCAGAATTACCTGCTGGAGTCTGCTAGCAACCATGTAATCTGCAACTATTTTACATTGACTTTTAAAAGGTCAGGCTCAGAGATAATTCAGGAAGAACCTGAATAATGGCTTCATAAAACCCTCACTTTATTTTTGCTGATTAGCTGGAAGCTAGTGCTGTTATGATGCAGCACAATGGCCAGTCTGGAGACGGGAAAATTGCTGGAGCCTTGGATGAAAAGGAGGACAACAGATTGCAGGCATAAAGTATCCCAGTGTTTTGTGACATGCTAGGCAACACTAACTACTGAAGAAACTAACTCCAAAGAAATCTGCTTAGGCTTTACGGAATCTTGTAGAGAGGTTTTAACCTAACAACTGTATAAAATAAATTACTTCAGAGCAGAAGTACCTATCCTAGGACATGTGGCTGATCCTTTGCCTGCAGAGGTGATTTGTGTGGCAGAGATGGTGATCTTTAGAAATGTCATAGACAGCAAATTACACAGAAGAAACTTGTTAGGTTCAAGTTAGTTTAAGCACTGAGAGCCGATTGTGCTGTCTGGTTGTAATAAACAAAGTCTTCTCTGCAGAATATTGCTGGGGAGATGCTAATTAGTCATTTACACACCACAGATGATGGATGAATAGTCACTAAGTTGCTGTTCTGTGTATGACTATTGTGTAGTGATAAGGTGAGCTGTAGACTCTTCATTTCTACAGGTGGATCTCAGTTCTCTGCGCACACTACTGGTACCTGCTGTCAGCAGAGCTGAGCTAGACCTGGTATGAACACAGTAAGGCATCATTTCATCACACAGCCAGTTCATGTTATACCAAGAGAGTATTTTATCACAGATAAAAAACTAATTTCTTAAAGCCCTGGCAAGTGTATTCTGGAATGCCCTGCATCCAGGGAGTGCTGCGGACATGGACACCACAGGAGGGAGAGCTGACAGCACTGCTCCGTGCAGAATCTCTGGCCATCTTTGCTTTTTCTCCAGCCTTTCCATCTGCCATGGCCTGTTTAGTAGGGCAGGCACTAATATGTTTGATAGCTTCTCTTAATTCCCTTGCTTATGTTGAAACTTGTAAGAATTTTAATTTCCATTTCTTGTTAAGTATTCCTAATTAACAGTGACAGAATTTATCAAACTGTCCGACTTCTAGCCTGCTTTATTAGGCTACAGACAGTATTTTATCAGGTTGCAAAGTCTGAATTTTTCTTTCTTCTTTTTAGTATATATTTTTAGTACAGTTTTAGGATTTAGAATTTCTCGCTTTTCATGGTGTCAGGGTCAAGATAGCTGGTTTCTGTGATCTTGCAATATTGTATTGATTTAAACAGGCATCCTAATGGAAATAATGCAAAATATGTTTAATGAGAACATATCTTTTAAATGTTGATTGTATAGAGATGTTTATCTTGTGCTTATGTTCAGCTCTGCTTTCTTTTTTTTAAAGTAAATTCCTGACCTCCTTTTTTGGCTGTTCACAGGGTATCTGTTACAAATACCCTTTAAGAGAGTTTATCTGTATCCTCCATGTCATTAGGATGGTAGAAGCAAGGTGCAGACATGCTAGCAGGGAAAGAGGGAGAGAATCATTAGAAGACTTGATATTTGGCATTTACCTGTATATTCTTCAATGGCAGTTATAACCTTGTACATTTAAAAAAAAAAAAAAAAAAAAAAAAAAAAAAAAAAAAACAGGGCAGAAAATAAAGCAATCAGAAATATTTGCTGCTCAGCACTGCTCCTTAATATCCACTTTAGGGACAGCAATAGGAAAGGATTAACTCTTAAATTCCTGGAAATAAAATAAAATAAAATAAATCTTTTCATTCAACTGTTTATTTATGACCCTTCCACTAACCTTGGAATGACTGACTCTGGGTCTTTTAAATTTAAGGTGCTGTTTTCTATAGTCCTCCTACAAGGAGACAAATTAGGGTGTTGGAGAGCTGTCATGAGACAGTAGAAAACATTTGTTTCTGGTTCAGCGAAGATAATAATCAAGAGTCATTAGAATTTTTCTTGGACAGAAAACCACAGATTTTCATAAAGACTGAAAATCTGCCATACCAGAGCCCATATTAAAAAAAAAAAAAAAAAAAAAAAAAGGTTATGAAACATGTCTTCTACTGATTTTGCTCTTAATCTCACCAAACCAGCTGCAAAGGAACAGTGTTGGTTGTCCCCCATTATGGTGAACTTCTTGTTTCACGCAGGATGGCCTGTCTTGTCCCCATCACTGCAGACTGCTCCCAGTGACTTCCTAGAAGAGATTGGGTTGCTGCCAGCACCATGGGTGGAATCTGGAGTGTCGGTATTAACTGGGGTCATGGAGTGGTTGGAGAAGCATCTCTAGCTGTTCCAGTGGGTAGTAGCTACCAGATTATACTGGGGTGGTGTCTGTGCAGTATTTTTCTGACATGGACAGATAAACTAATCTCATATGTGAGGAAATGGGGACCAATTGCCATTGTTGCCTTGTGTTTAATGAGAATCAAGTGCAGATATTCCTTGTTTATATTTCTACTACAAGACATTTTGCTTATGAACATACAAATGCTCTGCATCTTAGATTTATCCAGACTCCTGTCCCCCTATTCCTATTGTATCTATGAGTCACTCTGTGGTTGTCATAATTTATTTTAACAACATGCTGAAAGATATAATGGGAAACTTATAAACATGCTGGGGAGAAGCCACCTGAAATAGCAAATGTTTCTAATTATAAAGTAAAAGCTGCCTTTCTAAGCTATTAGGTTCTTTATTATAACTGTAACAACCTGAAAATGGACTTGGCTACAATTAGACTTCCAGATACAATAAGTGAATTGTAAATGGAAACCACCCCGTGGAAAATTACACCATTAGCCTGGAGCAGTAGCCCTGGTCTTAATGGTTTATGGTACTGCACAGCCTGTACATCCAGCAATGTTCTGTGGGTCCATGAAGTTGAGAGGATGGTTTCTTAAAAACAGAACAGTTGAGGGTTTTTTAAGATTTTAATTAAAGTAATTATTACATGCTTTAATGTATATTACTTTTTAACATTTCCAGACTTCTCCACATTATTCTGGTTTTGAGGGAAAGTAATTCATCTATGCCTTACCAATATCTATTAGGCAGTGTCCCTGAAAGGACTACATTTAATTAGTCTTGGCCATGCTTTTGGTGTCTGCAAAGAAAAAAAAATTGCATTAGATTTCTGTACAGGAAAGAAAAATAGTAATTATAATTTAGAATTTGAATGTTCCACAATTGTGCTTGGATTTTAAGCCCTTTTCTTATGCAGAGTAGCATCCTGATGGTCCAAGTTTGCTGCTTTATGAAAATGCCTTGCTGACTGTACTAATTAAAGACTGTGGGGCACGCCTTCAGCCATTGCTGGTTCATCACAGTGCTCATGCAGATGCAAGAGTGGCGCAGCTGATGCAGGAGAAAAGGAGCAGGTAGGAGCAGGACCATGTGCATCCAGGCAAAGACAGCAGAGAATGACTCACAGTGCTCACTGTCTAAATCTGTCATGTCCTGGCTGCTGTAAAGAAGTCATCACACAGGCTGAGATTGACATCTGGAGCCAGCGGTCTGAATATGGACTCTTTACCTGCTTGCTGCACTGGGAGTCAGGGGCATTTCAGATGTCACTTGAGATGGTTTGAGTGGGGTCTTCAGAAATTATGTTTGTTGGCTTGTGCACAGGACATTTTTAAAACTGACATCTTGTCCTCGAACAAGATTTGAATGGATGCCAGCTTGCATGAGGCTTGCCCTAGTCATTAAAATAAACAGAAACAACAGAGGAACTTTCACATGGCTAAAGGAAGACCTCTTGATCCACTGTTCTTTTACTGGGAGGAGATTGAAGAACCTTATGCTTTCTTTTGCTTACTTCCACCTCTGTTTGTACCAAAATGGATTTGTAGTTTGTTTGGGCAATATACTTAGCACACAGGAATCGATACCCTAATACAGTTCTCAAATTATCTGTTACTGGATAGAATGTGTATTAACTGAAATTCCTTGGGTTTTGAAATTCAGAAGACCAATGGTGAGGTTTGGGTTAAAGTGATGTGCTTTCCTGTTTTCTCCGGAGAAAAAACAGGAGTTTGCCAGTGGCCTCTCCTTCCTTGTATCATTTTGAAATGCCATAAAAAGGAAAAGAGTCTCTTTAACTGTCTTCTGAAACACACATACACAATTCTTTGAGATTTGGCTTTCTTTTTAATTCATGGAGAACAGCTGTGGCATCGTTACTCCAACAACGTAAGTGAATCTCTTAACAGATGGTTCTCACACTGCTTGGGATGAAAGCAGCTTCCTCCATCCTGGTGGGGCTTTTTTGCTGTTCTTAGATCTCGGATATCTTGACAGGGCTTAAGTAAGCCTTGTTTTCATTCCAATGTAAGTATAGTGTCACTCCAGTAATTCTGCAGTGAAGTTGCCCCTCCCTGCTTAAATTTTTTTTCTTTTGAAAGCAAGGGGAACAATAGTAATGACTTGCATTTCTTAATTTTCAGTGCTGGTGCAACACATTCAACTAGAAATAACTGAATGGAAATATAAAGTTCCTCCAGCTAGAAACAATTGTACAAGGGAGTTACTGAGTGCATTTGTGTCAAAGATACAAAAGTCTAGACCTTGAAATTTTCTTCCCTCCATTTCCCCAGATGAGGAAGATTTATCAGAAAGAAGAGCAGATGTTTGGGTTTGGACCATGTAATTGTTTGCATATAAAGTACAAAGCTTGCTCAGGTATCATTTAAACTCCTGCTTCTGAAATAGGGATGAGTCTGCACATGGCAGAGCCATGTGGCCTCTTACTCGCTTAAACAGATGTAGGAGTCTCTTGCTTACAAAGTTATTTTCTTTTTCACCAATGGGGTTTTTGTGACAGTCGTCTAGAATTTGACATGAGATGCTCCAGCTCCCTCCCTTTGCTGTGCCAGCATCTTCTATGAATCAGCACAGCCCAGCTGCAGTGACTTCACAGAGCTGGGTCTCAGATTTAAGGCCAGTCAATGCAGTTGTGGTCTCAGAGGTAAGCACGGGAATGCTTGTGTGTGCAAGGAGTAGTGTGATCCCAACTTTATTCTTTCCCTCCTGGGAGTGCAGCTGCTGCTCAGGCTCTCTGAGCAAGTGAGCACCATGGCTTTAAAGCAGCCTATGCTGCTGAAAAGGCCATATCCCTCCTCTTTCAAAGAAAAAGACGCATGCCAGCTGAACTGTGCCATGGATGGAGGAAATGCAAAAACATGCGAGCAAATGTCACAATTTCTGGGTGATTGTCAGACTTGTCAGCCTGGCAGTTGGTTGTGGTGCAAGGGAGAATGCTTTGTGTTAGCAGTAATAGTCTCCCCTGGATAGCTAAGGTCTTGACTCAAGTCACTGTTGTAACTGTGCTGACCTGCCTCTATTAGTTCATACTCTCTGTGGGGATGTGACTGAAAAGTGATTTTCCAAACTCTTCTTTTTGTCTGTCACCTGCAGATAGGAGTCTCAAGGGGTCACACTGACAGAAGGAGCAGGAGCTCCTCCTGACAGAGTCTGAGTATGAAGTCCTGATTGCTGGTTGTTAGTGGGCTGCATTCTTCTCCCTTAAGACACCTTCACTGTGATAATTGCTTCCTGAAAACTGTGTTGGTGGTGTAAGACCTAAGCTAGTCCTGGAAGCCTTTGGGAAATTATATTAATTTCTGAAGAAATGTACAGCCTCAGGAAAAGCTGTGCAGCAGTTGCTGGGTATGTCAGGGAGTGGAGAGAGTGAGGAGTTAAACTGAAGGGAAGATGCAACTTCAGCATCTGTGGTCTCCACACAGCCATGCTTTTGTGAGATACATCTTGACTGTGCACAAACCACAATACAAGCTCCTGTTCTATTTGGTGTACTTTTCGTGTCTGGAGTTAAAACATGGTGTGTTAATGCAGTTGGATACCCACCTGTGCAATGAAAATAAAAAAATGATAACCAAATATTTATGTGAGTGTTGGGGTCCAAGGTGCTGGGCATGGTTGTAAATGAAGCTGTTTGGCATTAATTAATGTGCAATTAAGATAGCACACGTTGTTTCTTTGTGCAGGGATTGTTGTCAGCAGCTCAGGGTTATTATGGGTGTGATGGCAGGAGGCAGCTACCTTTGTAATTTGCCTTATGTGAAAGCTGGACTTGAGAATTCAAACTGGATTTCAGCCATACAGGTGGTTTTGGAAGCTTCAAAAGTAGTCAGTCACAAATTCCCTGAACCCGTTAAATAATGTTGGGGGAGTAGTATCTGAAAAGCCTTTGGAGGAGTTGAGGTAAATGGCCCTAATCTGTACTGTTTGTGCTATTTAGTATTCATTTCTGATCAAAACAATTCTGGTGGGATTTTACATACTGTAAGAGTAGAACAACTCTAAAATTACAGAAGTGGGAAATTTGAATAAATTACATGTCTCTGTGTAGTGCTGCCTATTGCTCTGCTTCAAATGTTTGCCACTACTGCAGAAGTGGAAGTATAAAAACAGAGACAGGGTAGATGCACATCACTATCCTGTGATTAAACGTAACACAGTCTCAGTGTCATTCTTCTAATCTGATATTTATTCTAGTGGCTGTGCAAACTGAATCATAAAATAAGCTGAATTGGAAGAGAACCAGAGGTGTCATCGAATCCAACTCCTTGTCATTCACAGGACATACCAAAAATCACACCATGTGCCTTGAAGCACAGTCCAAATACTTCTTGAACTCAGGCTTGGGGTCATGACCACTTCCCTGGAGAGCCTTTTCCAGTCCTCAGCCACCCTCTGGGTGGAAATTTTTTTCCTGATATCCAACCTAAACTTCCCATGATGTAGCTTCAGGCCATTCGTTCAGGTCTTGTCACGGAGCACAGCAGAGAAGAGATAAGTGCCTTCCCTCTGCTTCCCTCATGAGCAAATTGTAGACTACGATGAGCTCACCCCCCTCAGTCTCCTTCAGGCTGGACAGACCAAGTGACTCAGTCACTCCTCATAAAGCTTTCCCCTCCGGACTTTCACCTCCTCATGGCTCTCCTTTGGGTGTACTCTGATAGCTAAAAGCCGTTTCTATATGGAACACAATTACAATTGTGTTACAATTAAACAATTGATCTCTCTGGTATAGGTGAGCCACTTGAGTTGTTTTGGGTATTTTCTGGCCATGACTGTTTCATTGTCTGTGACCATGCTCCGTTGGTCTCTGGCTCCATGTGTGCTGTCTCAGGATCGTCCTGCATTACACCCTCAATTAAAAGCAGTGGTTCTGTAGGCAATTTGCACCAGCTCTTACAATGATGCCCAACTTTGAGTTACCATAGATGGCCTGATAACTTACATTGAAAACATTGCTTTGGAGGTAAAGTAGGTTCAAGATGGAATTTTACTTCAACAATTGTAGAGGCAGAGAAGAATTTAAGTGGAAGTATATCCACTTCAAAGTAAATTGAAAGCCTTCACATTTTGTCAGGTTAGAGCATGTTACAGGTAGGTAGAGGCTGGCTGCTTAGTGGGAACTATGGTGTCTGATCTAGAAATTATTATCTCGACAGGAAATCCTCTTCAACCCTAACAGGCTCCCATTAGTGAGTGAAAATAAAAGGACTGGAAATAAGGAGAGGAAGATGGTAAGAACAAAAGAAAGTATGTGAAAGAGCAGTAGAGAGCAAACAAACCTAAAATCATGTCCTTAGGTAGCTGCTCTCAGCTTTTACAGCTGATCATTATGATGTGTGTGGTTGGCACATAGTGTGATTGTACATCACCATGGGCCAGGACTCTGCTGCCTCTTTTGAATGTCATTACAATGCATTTAGGTATCTTGTTTCTACAACATAAGCGTCAGCTTAGATAGATCTGTGTGCAGTTAAGTATGCTGAAGATGTGCCCAGGGGTTAGGCTGTATGTAGATGAGCTATTTCAAATGTGAATTTAATCTAAAGCATCAGAAGCTCTCTGTGAGCTGTGGCGCTTGAGGCAGGGTCCTAATGAGGCTGCTTTATAATACAGCCCTAACATACACATTAGGTAGTGGTTGGAAAGACAGTCAATCTTTCAAGGCTTAAGCAGCACTTTCTGAAAGTGCCCTCAATTAACAGCTAATGACAAACTTTCTTTAGTGATTCTCTGGTTATATTGTATAGCCAGATAATGAGAATGATCACCCAGAGATACTTCAATTTATTTACCATTTTTTATTTCATTGGAAGGCTGATGAATATTTGATCCAGTAATGTTCCTGTTTATGCTTCCATAAGTCAAGTGCCTGAGTTCAGCTTCAATCCATCATTGCTCTGAAAATTTACATTTCAGATAGATTTTTCCAGCAGCACAGATATTGCAAACCTTAAATTAATGCACAAAGCTGCTTCTACCATGCAGAACATAAAACTATTAGGTAAGAAAAACAGTATCTCTTTTGGATGCCTGTCTTCCTAATGATAATGGAATTTAAAAGATCTACAAAGGGCTGTTTCAGCTAAATATCTTATGTCCACCACTATTTGAAAAGAGAATAATGAGCTGAAAGTGTTTCAGTGCCTACCTGCAGTGTTAATTGAAAGCTATGAAGACATACAGATAGACCAGGCTCAGGGGACCTTTCTTACAGAAATTTTATGTGAACCATCTCTTCTGTATCTGAATGTGTTGTCTAAGCTGTCTTTATTAAGCTGAAAGGCTTCGGTGATAGTAAAAGGTCTTTCTAATACATCCCTTGTATTAATTCTATTGGCAGCTTAGAAACCAAACTGAAACCCCCGAAGTTCCCATTCTTATGTTTCATTGTTTCTTTCTCTAGTCTCTGTTTTTCTATACATGCTGTGTGCAGCTCCAAACTTAAAACTGAGACAGAACTTGAAAAGATGCACATTTTTAATTTGCTTTTTATGATCATTTGTTGCTCTTGCCCTTTTTAGTTCCAAGCTCCTTAAATGAGTGAGACTGCTCAGGACAAGAAATTGTCAGAAGTGTCAGATTGGTAGAGAGGTGACTCTTCACATTGGTCAGGGACGTGTGGCATAATTGGAACATTGGCTCTCTCTGTGAGTTACAGTGCTTTGGATGATAATAGGAGAGGGTAAGTTATTGAGAAAATTACTGAGTGAAGAGCATGAAGACATTCACAAGCTAATTCTGGAAAAACAATTTGCTGAAGAAGAAGGATAATAGGATGAAGATGCAAGCCTGTATACTGACACCAGCATTTAAAACATCTGATGAATGGTGTGGCAAGTGAGACTGGTTATTTATGTAACTTTCTTCTTTTAAAATGCTTATAGTAAGGGACAATATTTCAGGACTGTAATATAGTGCTGGAACTGCAAGTCCTGATTTGCACTGTTTTTCCCCTCCAGTGTATTTTGGGGTGTAATATTGGTCCTGACTGCTTTCTAGTGCATGCTCTCTAATGTGTTCAGTAGAACTGCCTATATGAAGATGCTCTTGTTGCAGGGGATAGAACCCTGGAGAAGGACCCAGTTCTCCTGCTTTTGTGTTGAACAGCTTTACTTCTTTGGGTCTCAGCTTTCCCAAATGCAAAACAGGAACCGATTCAGACTTCTCCTGCGAAAACACTATGGAAGGTTAAACGGAAGGTAGAAAAGCTGAGACACAGGAAAAAAACTTAGCATCACTGCAGGGCACAGGAATGAAGCCAGCTGTGCAGTGTGGTAATAGAAGACATAAAGGCAAATAAAAGTTCAAGGAGATTAAAATGCAGGCAAAAAAACTATGAAGCCATCCTAGATCAGTAGTATGTTGCCTGGAACATGGTGTGTATTTCTGCTCAGCCATCCTAAAACCAGTATTTTGGAACCAGGAAGAGTTTGAGCATCTCTAACAAGAAAGAAAGAAATGGTGAAAATACTGAGATTGTTTCTTCTTGAAGCAGCACATTGGAGGCATGCTGTGAGGAAGAAAGCAAAGAGGTGGAAAAAAAAGGTAAAGGCTTAGTAGATACTTGAACCCCTGCTCCAAAACATAAGGTATTAAGGACTTAGTGAATCTGAATGACACTGATCCCAAAGCTGAGTCAGTGGGGGGAGAGGGAAGAGGCTGAATTGCAAATTCATCCCTACAGCTTGTGGATCCACTGGTGCAAGACTGAGGTTACTGGATGCAGGGATCTATACTGAAATAAAGAGTGTGAGAAGGAATAGATATTCTTTTTTCATCACCTCTGGCAGGCCTCTAAATACTAGGTCTGGAAAGGGAACGTCTTCAAGTGCTGGGTCATGCCAGGGCGTGCACACTTGAATGGGGTGAGAACAAGTCTTTGGTAAGATCAAGGTAAGAGTTAGGGCTGCTGCTCTCATTTCTTACAATAGTTCCTTACTTCAATAGCTCTTACTTCACTGAGGTCTTCCACTCTCCCAGTTTTTGGTGGAGGATGGCTGCCTGGGCTGCAGGATAATGCTGGCAGGGAAGCTTACAAATAGTTTTTCAAGACAGAGGAAAGGACAGACTGGTAGAGAGATGACTCTTGACATTAACCAGGGATGTGTGACATAATTGAAACATTGGCTCTCTCCCTGAATTGTGGCAGTTAGGATGATAATGGGAAAGAAATAAGTTCATGAGAAAACTAACTGAGCAAAGAGCATGAAGACATTCACAAACTAATTCTGGAAAAACAGTTCAGGTACAGAAAGACATGTCAGAGCCACGCACACACAAGATGAAAAGAAGTCAGAAGAACAAAACTCCCCTGATGCCTAGAAAGACATTTTATGGACTGTTGTTTAGCATGACAGATAGTGTCTGAGCACTCCACAAAGTCTTTGTTCATCTCTGCAGCCCTGCTGCTAGGTGAAGGGATGCATCGGAAATGCCAGAAATTACAGCTGCCCCTTCCATCTCTCATGATCTTGTGGCTGCACAGATAAGGGCTTGAGACAGACCAACTAAGGCCAGAAATTAATTTGGGATTTTCAGTGTAGGATACCTATGCTCTGAGTCTTTTCCTTGCTCTTCTGATTCACATATTTTCAGCTGCACGAGGTGCAACTCCCACTCAGTTTTGGTAACATTTGTAAGCACTCATGATATTACACTGCAGGGCTCTGATCTGGTGTTCCAGCAAAGTAGGGAGACCTTATTAGTGACTCTTTGTGGGAAACCTGGTTTTAGAGATTTGGCACATTTCTTGTAAGAGCATATGGGTCCCAGTTCTCTATGACAGCTCTGCATTGTATAACCACAAAATCATCTTTCTGTCTCTGCACTGTGCTCCCTTTTTCCTCACATCACTTGCAGCTTCTGCAAGAAACCACAGACTTGGACTTCTTTCATTGTATAACCCTGATTCATCTCCAGCATAGGTCCATGCTGAACCACCAAGCAAAAGGGTTTAGTTGGGTATGTCATTATAAGCTGTGTTGTAGACTTAGGCTGCAGGGGCTCAAATTAGGCTGCATTTAATACAGCATTAGCTGTATTTGAGAGCTTGCTTGTATTTGAGAACTATCCCTGCTATTTTCTTCTAATATTAGTTCCCGGCAGTTTTAAAACAGAAAAATGTACAACAAGAAAACCCCAATGTGGCCTGTCACAGCATCAGCAGAATGTCTCTGGGCTCTGTCTGAGCACATTGCTACATGCCACCAGCCTTAGCTGTGTTTGGGTCACAGTCAGAGTTCCTAAATCTGTTCATTGCTGGAAGGCTTCTGGAGCTTCACTCAAAGGTAGTCTGGGATCACCTAGAGAAGTAACAGCAATGGTTAGATGTTGTCCTTCAGGTCTGTGAGCCTTGGCAGAGCACTGCCTGGGAGGGTACATCATATCACTTATGTCTGACAACTATGTCCTCCAGTTCTTTTAACCATGGATGCCTTTCACTGTCCCTGTTCTGTCTCTTCCTTCTCTTCTTGGATCTGTTCTTCTAAGAACATAATTCAACTGTTCTTCTTTCCCCTTCTGGTTATCTGGCTATCCATCCAGTCTCTTTCTTCCATCACCTTCTCCAGCCAGCTCTAGTCTACTGCCAGATCCTGCTTTTCCTCCCTGCTCCCTCCTGCCAGTCCCCCTGCCCACATCAGTCTCAGCTTCACGCTGCACCTGCAAAGAGGGATATCACTCAGAGGGAAGGGCTCAGGTGAACAAATGTGTTCCCAGCACCCCACCTCAACAAAAGAAAAAGAAAAAAAATTGGATTTTTTTAGAATTATATGCAAATATGGAACATATTTCAAATTAGGCTAATAGAAATGGCCGAAGTGCAAAATTTCACCCCAAAGAGTAGACATTTGGCAACAGAAAAAACTCTCAAAATCCAAAGATTTGGGCAGTCACACTTAATAAGCAGAGCAGGCAAACCCCTGTCATGGCTGACAGCAGTCTGCCTTCCAGCAAAACCTTTGGGATGACCAGCACAGGGCCTTGGGGCTGGTCTGTATATCAGCAGCAGAAGGAGCAGCAGCCCAGAGGGAGCTGAATAAATACCAAGAGTCTGTGCATGTGCCTGAGCTTGTCCCAGGGAGCATTGATGGTGCATTCACCTTTTCATCTCCATTCCCAGCTCAAACAGGGATCTGGCTGGGATTTTTGTGCATGCAGTGAGCTTCCTCAACCTCCTGTTTCTGCATCATGCAGTGCATCCTCCCATGCTCCACAGTTGTCTGCAGTTTCTCAAAGGGTGTCAGGGACAGATGGCTTGATTTCAGCTGATCAAGGGGCTGCCTTGAAAGAAGTGGGGCGGAAGCTGTCTGACCTGATACCGCTTTCTGGTGCTGTCAACGGGAGGTGAAGGAGACAAGCTGGAGCTGGATGGACACCAGCTCCATTCCAGGGATCATGGAAGGGAAACGAATTCCTTTGGAAAGCTCTTCTGCTGCTGCCAAATGGTGTCTGCTTGCCTTTATTTCAGAGATCTTCTTCCAAGCATGGAGTACCTCAATACACTCTGGTTTTCGTTCAGCCCCTTGTGCTACATTAAAGATGTAGCTAGAATATCTTCAGACCATCTCAAGGGATGGCCAGGGATGTGGCTGACTTTTCATATGCTGCTGACTTTTAAACTCAGTGTGGTAAACTGCAAACAAGCCTTGTCACTGGCTGTCCACAGTGTCAGGCAGTGCTGTAGCTGTCAGACACTTTGCTGAGCCCAGCCCCTCTGTGCAGCACAGGGCTGGCAGGGTCTCCAGGACTTTTGCAGTGCACTAACTGCAGCCCTGCAGTAACCAAGGGAATTGGGAGCAAGCTCAGTAAATAGTGGAATGATACAAGCTGCCACTTCTGGTAATAAAAATGGATTTTTCTTCAGGAACCTCAATTTTGCATTTTTTTTTCAACACTGAGGGGGAGGAAATATCCCCCTGCCCTTTGTAGACAGAATAATTTATAAGCCGCTTTTATAAAAATCAGTGATTTCCCTTTAAGTCAGCTTCTGTGCCTTTGTCTCAGTTTCCCTGATTAGTCACATAATGAGGATATTTCTAATACAAATGTGTCAGGGGAGAGGGGAGCCAAACATTGCTTTATCAGAAGAGAATCTGTATCCCTCCGGATGCTAATTAGTCATGGAGATACAGGAGTGTGGGGCGGGGGCGAGGCAAGCTCTTAATTTAGAAGCTGAAATTATTTGTGCCCTCAGAATTTCTCAGGCAGGACTGGAAAGCCATGCCAAGGTGGGGAGTGCCTTGAGATCTCCCCCTGGCTTTCACATCCCTGCCCCTCAGATGTGTTTGCCATGCTGCTGCTCCTGCTGTTGTTATTTTTGTCTCAAGCTTGGCTAAACAGAAACTCTCTCCTTATAAATATGGAAATCTGATGGTTGAGCTCTCTGTCTCTCGGGACAAGTTGAAAGCATGCTAAAGAGAAAAGGGCTGCTGAACTCTGAGCTCTGTGGCTTTGTTTTCTCTATCACTGCAAAGAAACTGGCAATTCTTTATTGCTGGAATCCACTTTTGCAGTATGGACAAATGAACTCTCAGGGCTTCCTCCTGGGAAAGCTCTGAGCCCAGCAACAGCGTGGGCTGTGTCGGGGTCTCTGCTCTGTCCAGGCAAAGCTGGTGTCCACCTCCGACATCCGCACCTGTCCCCACCTGTGGCAGATGTGCTTGGTGCATGAACCCTGGGTAGCTGCACATCTTTGGGGTTGTGTTGGAGGAGTGTGTGATTTTCATATTTGTTGAAGAGCTTTGAATGCCAGTGGGCATCCATTATGGCTCCTGATAAATCTCTTTAATCATAGAACATTCTGAGTTGGTAGGGACCCACAGGGATCGTGGAGTCCAACTCCTGGATTTGCTCCAAGATAACCCCAGAAGTCACACCATGTGCCTGTGAGCATTGTCCACAAGCTTCTTGAACTCTCACAGGCTTAGCGGCATGATTACTTCCCTGGAGAGCCTCCATTCCAGAGTGGCAGGGCCCCACAGTGCTTCTTCAGGGCTTGCTTTGTATCCTGCTTGCAGCCCTCTCCTTTTCTGGGTTAGATCACAGTCAGAGAGCCTGAAGAGCCAGACACCCTTGCTCTCTGGAAGAAGGGAGATTTACTAGGTGTAGGAGAGAGGCAGGGTGAAAAATTATTATTGGAGAAGGAGTGAATAGAAGAAGCAAACAGCTCAGAAAAGGATCTGAGGGACTGGATTAGAGGTGCCAGGGGTATTCCAGAAGCAAAAAGCAAGACCTCATTCATCACACTTGTACAGAAGTTAAATATGTAAAAATCATCTGCCTTACAAAAACAAAACCCAAACCAACTGGAAAACAGCAAGTGATCCCAGATTTATGCTTGTAATAGCTGTGACATTGAGCCACTGATTAGAGCCCTTGGTCTCTCCAAAGGTGTGGATGTGGAGCAATCTTGGCTTTTCTGGCTGTTGTTCCTACAGCCTAGACTGTGAAAGCTTGATAATATTGTGTTTGCTGTGCTGGATCCAATCAATGGCCTGTGGAAGCAATTATCTGATCTCCAGGACATTGGTGGGAGCTAACATCACTGCAACAGGGTTCTCCTACTGTCATTTATATTGCACCAGGTCTTTTTTTGGTCAGAATATGTCACTTCTGCAGTGTCTGCTGGAACCAACCAAAATTTCTAGTGTTTCATTCAGCCAAACTTTGATTTTGTCTTTCATGTGCAGCTGGGGCAGCCTACCTGTGAATGGAGGAGATCCATAAACCACTGTGTATGTGCTGACAATCATGGCATTTCAGTTGAAATGGCTCCACATGTCTTGCACTTCCTCAGCCATTTTCTCTAGGTGTTAAGGGTTGTCCATGGGAAAGAAGCACAGTTCTCCTCCACTATGCAGGAGTGTCTGCAAAAATCTTCATTTGAGGTTGAAAACAGCTCCCTCTTTGAGGCTGTTTCTCCAGGTGAGGCTCTGTTAGAGACTTGAAAAAGTAAAGATCGGACACAGACCTGAAATACGCTCTTGACAATATCCAGCGGGCATGAATTCAGTCACTACAAGAACCTGCCATGGTCCTTGCAGACTACAGTTTTCCATAGGAGCCATGCAGTTTTCCATAGGATTCAGCTGCAGAATACAGCCAAGTGTCTGGGCTCCTGTTCCTGCCTCTGTTCTCCAAACACACTGTGACCTTGGCTCTGACACGTTGCTCAATTTTTTAATCATTTTAAGGGTATCCTCCCCTCAAGAGTTGATGTTTAAAGAGCAGTTGTAAAGTTGTATAGGGGTTTTTATGAACCTGATTTGGCCAGCTGCCAGTTGCTAAACTGACTCTTAAAATAGCTACCAAGGAATCTGTGATGCTTTAGCGCCTTGAATACTCATGTTGCACCTCAGACCTGTGGCTGTATAATCCGAGGCACAAAAGGAAAGATATAATATCTTCACGTATATATCCTTTACAAGGAAGGAATTCATTTTGATATTAAATCATCCTGAAAACATACCTCAGTTAATAGCTGGTTTTAAATAGCTATTGCATGCCAGCCACTTGGCAAGTGCTGCAGGCAGTGCAGAGTGCAGTGTGGCATTTCTCTAATTTGCAATGTTAATGATCCAATTTAAGTCATGTAAAGCTAGCACAAGATACCAAACCTTTAAATGCATGTGATAATAGAGATGGCTTATGTGTGTGAAAGAGCCTGGAGGGAAATACGGTGTTAAATATACTCTATCATGATTGAAAGGAAAGGACCAGGGGCTTCGTGTGCTGCTGATTTCTCAGAAGGAAATCTAACAGAAATCATGTAATTACTCCCGTTTTTCTTCTTTGTCCCTCAAATGCTTTCCCCAAGTATTTGGTCTAGTTACTGCATTGGTGCTTCCTCTGCTGCTGTAGACTCCCAGGATTAGTCATACATCATCTTCTAAAAAAAAAGGAGTTCCTTCCCTGTGCTGCAAATGTCATTTTTTATTAGGAAAACAGACCACTGAAACATCTCGTTCCCTTTCCACAACTTACGCCTTTCTGTTTGCTGCATTTTGTTCAGCCTGGATGTGGCAGGCCCTTTGTGGCCAGGGATCCAAGGGAGCATTTCAGCACAGGCACTGCAGCACCCACAGGGAGACTGCCACTTCTCTTCTTCCCCCATTTGAATCAAAGCAATGGTCTGAACTCCTGGTTACCTGTCAGTGAGCTGAGCTACCCCACCTGCTTGTGTACACAGCAAAAAGTCATTTTAGTGATGTTCTGGTTCAGTTTAATTAATAAGACCAAAGGTTTTAATCTTGCAGAGATATTAACACTGCTGGCTTCTCAATTGCTGAAATAAAATGGTTTCAAACACCAATTTGTCTTACAATTATAAACTAATCAGGTTCAAAATCTGGATCTTGTAGTGGATATTGCAGGCCTAATTTATTAAACAAGATCTGTTCAGTAGTTGCTAAAAAATGAAAAACAGCAATGTTGTAAGTGGTGCATTGGCAGAGCTAGTAGAAAGTCAATAAACAGTTGTTGTTTATTGCTTTGTTGAAACTGAGTCAGTAGCTATCAGAATATTTTTCAGTACATCAGTCACTGTGTCGCCGAAATGTCACTTATTTTGATTTTGGTACAGGGTGAGTGGGGATGCTGAGATGAGCAGTTACTGCTCTGGATCTGACAGAGTGCACATGTTAATGGAAAGTGACAATCATGTCTTCCCAGGAGCCTTCTGCTCTGGACCCCATGTGATTCTGGAGTTCCTTCAACATGTGAGACTTAGGGAAAAAACTGTTTTCTTCAGCTGTCCCGGAGAGAAGGTGGTCAGCCATGGTCCTTGGCAGTGAGTAGGGGAATTTGGAGAACATCTTTTCCAGGATAGACTGGTGTTCTGACTAAATAAGTCTGGCCTAGAAGCAAGTTCTTCTCCTGTAAAGACAGATGGGAGAAAGGGACCTAAAAAGACCAGGGATCTTCACAGTGCACCAAATTGGGATCAGTCTGCTTGGAAACCAGATCAGTTCTGTTGACTTTCTGTGTGACATCAGTTTCTAACCTGGGTTTGCAGCAACAGCACAACTTCATCAGGCAAATGCACACCTCCTTAGCCTTACCTCTGAAGTTTTCTATTTTACTCCCTTGTATTCCTGCTGCAATTTAAGATAATAATTTCTTATTCTTGTGGTCAGAAATACGAAAAAAAACATACTCTTTTTCTCTCTGGTGGTCCGTTTTGTAACTGAAGACAGGTATAATATCCTTCCTTAGTCTTCCCCTTTCTGCTGGTGTTCTGGGGTGGTTGTAGCTTCTAGGTTTTATCCATAGATTAATATATCCATAAAATATATCCATAGATGAGAGGATTACATCTCCCTTGAAAAAATGGGCTCTAAAACCCCTTAAGCTGAAGCCTGAAGAAGAAATCATGAGAGAGTCTTTTCAGGTTCTCTTCCTGCTCTACATCACCCTATGACACTTTCCTTTCTCTTGCCAAACATGCCATTATTACTGGCCATTGTTAATCTAAACATTGGGTTTGGATTCATCCCCTGTAAATCTGATCCCCTGTAAATTTGAGCCTTTCTTTTATGCTGTTTCTTACATAGACATCGAACTATGCACATCTTGGTTCGAAATGGTTTTGTTCCTGGTGGGTTTTTTGGGCACTTGATGTTCATAGATACTTTATGTCTATATTGTAGTGATATGTAGAGTCTACAGAGGTCCGCTGTCCAAAACAGGGTGATATTTTACATACCTACCTGTGCATGTCAGAATCCCCTCTGCAGATGCTTTCTATAGCCAGATTTCTCAGGAACACCTGGCACAGTACAGCTTGAGGCAGAGAGAATCTGCCAACAGCACAGGACTTTCTATTCCCTGGGGCAGAGACTGAAGGTATGATTTTTTATTAGCAGCACAGTGTTCCAGCCCAAGAGCCTGAATGACAACATGAGAATCATAGAAACTTCTTGTTGACCCTAATGTACCCCCTGTATTCAGGGTGTGTGGTTTCTCACTTGTTTTTCTGCTCACTAAGTCAGTCTGCCACACACACAACATCTATATATTTTCAGACTCAATTGTTTGATGTAGGAAAGAAACAAAACATTTGGACTTGTCCTTTCCTGTTAGCATTTGTGTGCAGTATGCAATCCACATGGGCAGCTCCAGAAAGCAGATGTCTGCAGAGCTGCAAGCACTCACTGTAAGCTGTCACACATGTTGGTACTGAGACTTCCAGCATCTTTTAAGTAGGACAGGAGATAGCAAATACATCATTGATGGGTACTGCAGAGAGATAAGTTAGCTGGGTAATATTCTTGATCATTTGGCTCATACTGACACAACTGATGGTGGTCAGATAGAAGCCTGTGAACATGGGGAGAAGTGGTGGTCAGGCCCTGTATGCTGGGTCATTCCTAGAGATTAGAGGATGATGGCAATTGTACCTCTCTGCTTTTATCCAAAAAAAGCAGCAGAGCTGCATTGGTGATCATAGAATTTACCACAGACAGCAAAGTGGAGAACTTTTTCATAAGACCTGTAAATATGGCTGATTTTGAGGATGAGAAGGAGGGGCGGATAGAGACTTCTCAAGTACACATATGTTTCCAAGGTGCTGCTGAAGACCAAAGAAATTGTGTGTGCTTATTTCCTTCCACATGCTCTGGGGTCCCTGAGAACTTGCAGAGAGGAAAGTGGGGCCTTGTTAAGCTTGCAAGGGGTCAGAAGTGTTGACTGTGAAGGAGGGCAAAGAAAGCTTTGTTTTCCCAGGTGCTACCAGTGTGAATACCAAGCACCCAGATCCATCATCTGGGGCTATTCCACCTGCCCCATAGTCAGTATGGGTTATTGGGATAGATAACAAGAGTAAAAGGCTACTGAACTCTTGCTTTCTTAAGTGCTGCAAAATTGAAAGTGATTTAAAAGAGGAAAAAATAAAAAGCCTGCTAAGCATGCCATCTTCCTTAAACCCTAGATTTCAGTTTAAAGTGTTTTCACCTTCTCTCTGTGCTCCTGCATACTGATGATTCACAGCACTCCTGCTCCAGAAAGGTTCACTGGAACTAATTTCTGATGTTCAGAAATGACACATGGTACACACACTGTGGGATGTGGCTGCTCCTAGCAGGAGGGCAGTTTTCAAGATCCTTTGTGTCGAGCCTATAGAAACAAACAATCTACTAAGAAAACTTCCCACTGTTCAAATGCTGTGATTGTGCGTGCCCAATTAAGCTGTGAGCATGTGGGGAGAAAACTTTGATTAAACTCTGGCCCCAGCCAAATGTTCATGCAGTGTCTTGATTGAATGTATATTTTCCTTAAAAATGAAGGCATAGAGAAGCCTCAGGAACAAAAAAAACCCCTTAAATATATTAAATACCTTAGCCATCTACAGCCCTTGCAGGCACTTCTCAGCACTTGCCTTTTGTTCAGGAGTGTTGCGTTGTTGCCAGTAAGCAAAAATCTATCCTGGGACCAGTCATACTATATAGCTGAGATTCTGATGTTGGGGACAGAGCTGAGTGTATTGGTCTAGGGAGACTTGTAAAAAAAGCCAAGTAAATTCCAATAGCAAAAGCCTGTGTTGAATCTCAGTGTGCTCTTAGGCATTCAAAAGCAAAAGGCTAATCAGTCAAGTAAATGCTTCTCTGGGCAGTTGAGCTGTAGAGAGAGAACTGTGTCCATTCAGTATGCACAGAAGCAGAGTGTGTTCATGCAGAGACAGCTCCAGCCGAACTGGCGTGGGAATGCTGCTGTTTTCAGAGTGGGCATTGTTACTACTGAGTCCTGTGAGGTGCTACAGAATGTGAAGTGATGGATTGGAAATATGATAGCGTCTTGCCACTCCTGGGCCCGGGATAGATACCTACTGGCACTAAGGACACTGTCCCTAGCCTAGCTCAGTTTCCTCTCAAATCCATTTTACTCTCTGGGGGGAGTGGGCCTGGCCCATGCATGCAGTGCTGGTCACCCTGAGTGATGGTGTTTGTGATTCCTCTGTGCAGGTTGTGGTTCTCTTGTGCAAGTGTAATGTGCTGCTGGGGCTGAAACGCATAATGCCAAACATTTGGGAAGAATTCCTAGGGATGACTCTGCTACCATGTCCTGCATCATTCCCACCTCCAGTGTCAGAAGCTTTACCAGGTGTCAGGCCTCCTCTCTAGACAGTGAGGAGAGAGAAATGTATCTCCAAGGACAGATTTGTGTCCTTTTAAGATGCCTTAGACAGAATGGAAATAACCACTCTGAAAATCATCTTAGTTTTCCCTGGAGGCCTAGGAAGCCTTTTCTGTGTGTTTGGTCTAGAGCCCATTTTTGAGATTTCTCCAGCTGAGTCCACTGGTCAAGGCTCAGAGTTCAAATCTTCAAAAGCACCTGAGAACATTTCTTCCCTCCCTCTGTTGGTGCAAATGGATGTCTCATGTCACGGTCAGGTTGTCTACAAAGGAAAAGCTGCTGTCAGCATATCAGTCTGCCACAAAATGTAAGGGCTGTTTTGGATTTAGAGTTTTAACATGATTTTAGCAATGCGAACCTGGGCTAGTCCAGGCACAGCCAGACCCCTTTTCTGCCCTGCAGGCTTCTGGCTTTGAGTTCAGTGGACTCTCTCCTGGACTGTACCAGCACAGGAGACAGTATGTGGCTATCACACTATGTCAGTTCCCATAATGTGTCTACTCCCATGCCTTCCTGCTGCCAGATTGCAGTTCCAAGGACTTGCTTATTGTATTCAGTAGCAGCTAGGAAGTGTGCAGGTCTTGGAGTCATGTTCCTTAGAAATGACTGTATCCTGCCTTTTCCCTGACTGGCAGAGAAAAGGCTCTCATTCACAAGCCCTGGACTCAAATGGTGCCACATAGCACCATTTGGACATCCATCTTTGAGAGATTCTAGCATGTCTGACAGACAGACATATACTTTGTTTTATCTAGCTATTGGTGTGTGTAGAAGCCCGAAGATAAGGGAGCTCATGTGTATGTCTCAAACACCGACAGCTGGATGGTTGTGGAGCCAACCAAGGATTGTTGGTAGTAACAGCCAAGAATTGTTAGTAATAGCACACTGAGAGAATAAATAGAATATGGCTGGAGAAGGGGCCACATGGAGGTAGAGCTCCAGTTTTCTGGGAGAAACATCCTTGTCCTGGCTCCTGGAGATAAGCACCACACAGCACAGCTGTAGGAATGAGGTCAAGAAGCAGGCATGGAGGATATGGAAACCACCAAATACCCTGAAGCCTCCAACCAATTTCCACAGTAACTAAATTACACAGAAAGGGAGAAATTTTCCCCCAGTGCAGGGAAACTCATCTATGAGCCCAGGTGTGTCTTTCTTTCTTTTTCTTTTTCTTTTTTTTTCTTTTTTTTCTTTTTTCTTTTTTTCTTTCTTTCTTTCTTTCTTTCTTTCTTTCTTTCTTTCTTTCTTTCTTTCTTTCTTTCTTTCTTTCTTTCTTTCTTTCTTTCTTTCTTTCTTTCTTTCTTTCTTTCTTTCTTTCTTTCTTTCTTTCTTTCTTTCTTTCTTTCTTTCTTTCTTTCTTTCTTTCTTTCTTTCTTTCTTTCTTTCTTTCTTTCTTTCTTTCTTTCTTTCTTTCCTTCCTTCTTTCTTCCTTTCCTTCCTTTCCTTCCTTTCCTTTCCTTCCTTCCTTCCTTCCTTTTCCTTCCTTCCTTCCTTCCTTTCCTTTCCGCACCTTTCCGCACCTTTCCGCACCTTTCCGCACCTTTCCTTTCCGCACCTTTCCGCACCTTTCCTTTCCGCACCTTTCTCTCCTTCTTGCTTGCTTTCTTTCTTTCTCTCCTTCTCTCCTTCTTTCCTTCCACCCCTCTTTAATTCATCTATTTCTCCCTTGCCTTTCACCTCCCTCCTTTATCCTAAAGCCACTGCTGGGTGCTTAATAGGAGGCCAAGAACTAATGTACCAATTTCCATGACAAGTGTGTAATTTACTAGAGGAATTTTGTAAGATTTTGTGGACCCTCTGACTTCCGACATTCCTTTTGTCCACAACCATCTACAAATCTTGGGTGCTCCCTTCTCCTGAGGGGTGAGAGGCCACACCATTAAGATTCTTTCCTGCAGCTTGGATTCTGATCTCTTCCCTTCATCTGGACCATTTTGAGACCAGATTCATGTTCCAAGGATACACAGGAACTGTTCTATGGTTTATGCCAAATGTTCTCCTGGAGACCAGTTTTTGTTTTGCAACTTGTTCTTACTTTTTTAACTAGTCACTAAACTGCAGCATTAGAGAAGTGCAGCAGTTACTGCATTAGAAAAAAGCAGAAGAAATTGCCTTTTGTTCAGCATTGTCCTTGAATGTGAGGTCATGTAGGCACCATCCATTTTAAGTACTGTCAAAGTCTGCTGGGTAGTGCAAAGGAGCAGGATTTTCACAAAATATTCTAACCCTACCTATGTGTTTTAACCAGTTTCTGCCATGCTAGAACCCAAATCAAAGATCATATTTTACTTCCTAAACACAGTATTAAAAAGAGCTAACGTGCACTGCAGGGAGAAGGCAGGCAGAAAAATGGCTCAACAAGTGGGGGGTTTTTTTTGGTGTTTTTTTTTTTTTAACTGAGTGAAAAGTGATGTTACCTTGCTTTGAAACTCAGTGACTCTGCTTTACATACAAGTATCAGTACCAAATGATGGGTTGCATTTTACATGAAATTGTGTACAAAACAAAAACTCCAGAAACTGAGAGAGATACTATATCAATTCACCAGTTTGGAAGAGTATTCTAGTGTTGAATTTATGATGTCTTATTCCATTTCTTACAAGTGATAATTTATTCATATATTGGACCTAATGATAAATGTTTGCTTTGCCTGTGCAGCTCTACCTACGATATACCCAAATTTACATACACACATATATATATATATGTTCAATTTAATTTCTATCTTCTAGGTGGGAGTAAGAACATGTTTGAAAACCAGTTTTAGTTTTCACTATGGTGCTAAGTGGAGAGAGTTCCAATAGGTTTGCAGTTTGCTGTGAAAGGACTTCAGTTATTTTTATCAGTAGTGGAACTGTCTGAGTTGGTAGTTTGTTTCTCTCTCAAGTTCTTTGATGTGCTGTACCACAGAGTTCAAATACATGTTTTCTGCCAGTAGGAAGGAGCAGAATGTGTTTGGGGAGATTGGTTTTCCGGGGGGAAAATTTTAGTCACAGTGAAAGGTACTATGCTGACAGATCTTTCCTGTCAGCCATGAAATAGGTCCCAGGAGGGACCAGAAATTGAATTCTCCTACCTATGTAGTCCTTATTCCTTCCAAGCTGGACTTTTACACAGACCTGGTCTCAAACTTTTCAGTTTTAAGTTTGAGATTGAGTGGTCCACTTGGAATTCATCTGAAACTGTAAATATGTTTTATACAACGCCCCAAGGAGTCATCACATGAAAATTGTTTGGAACTACTGCCAGCCCAGGCTGAATTTGGACCAGTGACCCGCCATCCACATTATATTCCCAGTATCATCCATCATATAAACCTGATGTTGAAATTTGGCATTTTCAGAAGTACTTTTAACATAGTAAATGTGCTTCCAAAGTTCTGTGTTTTGCCCCTGGGTTCCAGCATTTAAAACACCGGCTGTTCTGTGCTTCCTCTGACAATAAGGGGGTGGAGTTGCTTAATAGCCACTCAGAGAAGAAGCTGCAAAACTATGAGCTAAACCATTCTGTTTTGTTTCTGTTCTTTCTTAACAGGATCCAACAGCTGCAGCTATTTCGGACAGAGATTGTGATACGAGAGAGGGAGAGACTGTAGCCATGAACTATAAGCCATCCCCGCTTCAAGTGAAATTAGGTGAGTCTTTGCTGATGGAGAGTGGAAAGGCTGAATCCAGGCCTGAAAGACAGGATCACATGCAGATCTTCATGCACGTGGCTGAGCATGCCAGCAAGGCTCAAGAAGCTCACAGAGCAGTTTTATCTTTGTGATTCTGCTGCTGTGGTTCAGGGAACTGACCTACAAACATGTAAAGCCCCTGTATCCCTGGGTGTGGTAAAGAAAGGAAGCAATGCCTTAAAAGCAAGGCATAGTTCTTCTAAACCTACAAGTTTTTTATTAAGCTGAAGTCAAGGCTTGGCCAGATAAAGAATGAAAATAATATGGAGGGACTGTAAAAAGAAAACAGAATAGCTGCAACAAAAGGGAAAGGATCAGAGAGTTGAGACACTACCAGAAAAAGACAGAGCTGTATTACTGTGAGATGGAGGGCTTTTAGGTTATAAAGGTTCCCACACAGATACTCATGCTATTTCTGAGCAGTATTTTTTAATTCTGGAAGTAGAATCATCCTGTTACCACAAGAAACTGCTTCCCTTCAAGGCTAATGCTTACAAGTGCAATCCACACATGCCTGTCCTGCCTCCAAAACCTGAGCAGCCATTTAGCCACACAGCTTCAAGAACCTGATGACAGACAAGCCAAAGGAACAGTGTACTTTTTGCTAAAATATGTGAATCTTAAGTGTGGATAATTTCCCAGTAGGAGTAGGAAGGAGTCCCCTCACTGTCCATCACATCTGAGCAAGTGACGTTGAGAGGATGCTGCTGAAGCTGATGGAGAGTGGTTATGCAAGTCATGAATACTCTAAAAACAGTGGCTGCTTTTCAGGAAAAGGCAGGGAGCAGCAATATGTATTAATGACAGCACGATTCATATTTTGCTAAAAGATTATTACTGCTGGTATGCCATATGCCACTAGGATCCTTTTTCACTGCCAAGAGAGTTCTTTAATGTTACTAGACAGATAATTACTACTGCAGTAGTTGTTTTGGATAATTTAACACCAGGAAGCAGGTTAGAGAGCAGTTGATGCTATTATTGGTAACTCTGTGATATTCTTGACTTTCTAGGCAATAAAAATGTCCTCCTGAGATTCACTAATGTGACAGGAAATGGTACTTTTTTAGACTTGGCTTTGGTAAGTCATGAGGCCATTTTAGGAGATCGGATCATTGAAAATAGGTTTGGATTCAGGGTAAACAAGTTCAATTTATACAAATTAAATAGAAAATAAATTTGATGTAGATCTGTAACCAGTCTCAGTATTGTGAATAAAGCTGGTAGAATGAGAAACTTTGGAATTCAAAACACATCAGGTAGTGTTGAAGGAGAAAGTATCAGAAGAAAGGACATTACTAATGGAGTTCTTTAACAGTTATTTTATGTCTGTGTTCATTAATGATTTTTACATAAAAAGCAGGAATTGGCAAAGAAAATTTAGTAGGGCATATTTGGGAGGAATAAGTACAGTAAAGGCTCAGATATGGCATAGAGGAAAAACCACGAAAAGTGGAATAATAGAAATGAGAAAAATAAGACTGGCAAAACTCAATATTCTGTAAGCTGGAATTTATCAACTAGGAATGACTACATCAGTTGCTTGGAAGGTTAGTAATTAGTGAAATGGACTAATACATGAAAATAGGCCACAGTCACACTTCTGGAGAATTTTCCAGCTTTTTTTCAGGAATCAGATAGAGGAGAATGACTAGCCTTTCTGCCACAGTTTATGCTTTTCCACACAAGAAGCATTCTCTTTTGTTTAACTAGTGCTGAGTGGCATAAAGAGTCAAAGAGAGGTATTGTAAGTGTTTGAACAGTTTCTGTAGTAGAGGCACACTGTTGCCAGAACCTCCTTTCCCACTGGTGCTTCCGCCAAGTGAACGCAGTGCTGACCACAGTATGCTAATGAAGATAGTAATGAGTGAAACCTACCTGAAGAGGAATTGCCCTGCAAGACTGACAAGCATCTTCCTGCCTTGTCTCCAGAGAGAAGTCTGCTCCAGCACATCTCTGTGGAAACAGCGTTCCTCTTTAAGGATGTGAGCACATACCTAGTGGCACTTGGGTCAGCTCTCTACTCTTAGCCATACCTAGATGAGCTGTAGGTTGTCTGAGGCAAAATGAGACTAAAAGTATTGTCCATAGCCAGTGTAACATGCCTTTAATCCACACTATCTCCTGCTGCTCTTATTCTGGAAATCTGCCCAGCCTCTGCAATTTTCTAGGAGCTTAATCACTGCATCTCCCAGCTCCTGTCCCCATTCCTTTCACTAGATTTTTTTGTCCCTTCTTCATTAAGCTTCTCAGGGTTGTTTTTAATCTCTTTAAGGCTAGAAAAAGTTAAGGTGGTACATGAATGTTTAATAGCTTAACTGGCAGAGCCATTGTTGGGAATGGTAGCAACTAGGGGCTTAATCCTATTGCAGGTTTTCCATATGGATGGTGGCATTTTTCACTGTTAAATCAGAATCAATTGTTTGAATGTCAAATGTTCTGATGGAAGGTTGGTAAATGTCATTTTTTCAGTTTGCAAAGATTCATGTATACATCTGTCATATGTGCTTGCTGGAAGCTTGGTTCAAGTGAGCTCAATTAAATACTAACCCAGCATGAATACAACTTTTGCTTCCAGGCGCTGGAGTGATCGAAGTGTGACAGAAAGAGTGTGAAAACTGCACATACTGCACACAGATTTATCCTGCTGCTTGAGTGTCTTTTCCTTGGTTGTTTCTTCCCCTCTAAATAAATACTTTTGGCTACATGTTTGTTTGGGTGAGTTAGATACAGGAAAAACTTCACAGGTGTGTTGTATTTCTAGTGACTTCCTAAAGGTTGCACCTGGTTCATAAATGGAGCAGTGCTTGATGCTAGGAACACATCAAAAAGAGAACCTCACACCAAGAGGAATTAAGACCTCCCAGTTCACACAGTTCATAATTTTAAACCCTTATTGATACTATATGCCTATTAATTATGTATTTGTCACTTTTCTAGCACTCCCACTTTGTCTTTCTGTCTGGAGCTGCAATGC
Source organism: Muscicapa striata striata (assembly GCA_030060385.1). Classification (NCBI taxonomy): domain Eukaryota; kingdom Metazoa; phylum Chordata; class Aves; order Passeriformes; family Muscicapidae; genus Muscicapa; species Muscicapa striata. The sequence continues at coordinate 271,325 of JAREIS010000199.1, read as the reverse complement.
TCAGCTTGCTTCTTTCTTTCAGATCATTGATAAGGAGACTCCTGACAGCATGGGATGGGGGCTGGGTGTACATTAGTGCTGAGGAGATGTCTCCAGCACATCCTTATTAGGAGCCATATCCAGATGGAACACATACCACAAGCTTTTTGAAAACAGAGGAGAGTTATGATGAGGAGAGAGAGAAGAACAGAATAATCCCCAAGTGTAAATCTCAGGGCACCACACCCACTGGAAGGCAACAGATCCTCCTAGCATTCCCAGGAGACAAGATATTATTTTAATGAAGCTTATGCCATCTGCTTTTCGGTTTTGCATTTTTAATTTCCCCTCTCTGGTCTGAAATCCTTACCCAGGCAATCTGTGTCTGTCTTTTCTAGCAGTCATGACATTAGTTTGTGTTAAAACAGAATAGGCAATGAGGAAATTGTTTGGAGTGCTGTAAAACAAGCAGCAGGTGGGATGAGGGATTGTGGCAGAGGCATTTTCATCAGCACATCCACCACACTGAGAGTCTGGCAGTAAATGTCCTGCATGCCTGTCTGCAGATGAAAATGTGGGAGAGAGGCAGAGACACTCACAGCAGCCTTCAGCCCTCCAAGGTGCCTGTGGCCTTAGATGTAAGCACTTCCTCTCCTTGCATTAGATAGGGAATAAGGCACTGTTTCTGGAAAGTTCCTCAAAGGGGCCATAAAAGTATGTGAAAACTGAATGTCTAAGCTAGAGAAACTGAGTCACACCTCAAGAAAGTTACTGGAATGCTGTTCACTTAGACCAAGCAGAACTGGTAGGGTTAAACAGCAGCAAAAGCAGTGTCACAAGGACAAAGAGAATGGTGTTCCCTGGTGTGTCTGATTTGGATGTAACTAATTCGTGACTGAGCCCTGTCTTGGTGAGATTGAAGTGAACAGAGAAGATAATCCATCAGGGGACAGAGGCTGATGACATGTCTGTGTTGTTAGCTCCTGCCTTCCAGCCTGCTGTATTCATGGCAGATATTGAATTGCCTTGTGATCAGGGAAGAATAGTACCAGGAGTATCAGTCAGAACTGCAAAGCCCTCAGGGTTCAACTTACAAAATTGGTGCGTTTCAGGTTGAAACTTTACAGAAGGGCTTTTATCCCATAAACAACAGATTGCCCCACATGGCTTCTGAGACGGAACTTTCAATTTGTGTAGGTATTTAACACCTTTTCCCGGGATAGAGTGTGTGTTCAGAGCTTATCTTAAAGCTCTCCATCGAAGAGCCATTAAGCACACAGCACAGCAACCTATCCAGTGCTGCCCAAAGGGATGCTGTGCTCAGAGATCCCCTTCCAGAACTACTCTTGCCTCAGGTCAAAATGCAGAACTGGAAAGTGCAGGCACAAATGGAGCCGGCAGCAAGCGTGTTGTGTAGGCTGAAAGGCTCTGTATCTGCCCCCATCTGTGGCTCCTTTTCTGCATCATCACTTCCCAGTCTGCTCCAAAACTTGTGACTTCTGAAGCTTTTCATACAGAAAACAGAATAATGAAGGGGAAGTTCAAGTAGACTGGACAGATCAATGCCATTAGTGTATCATTTTGTCAGTATTTCAAGTACTGTACTATTCCCAGTTGCTCTTCTTTAACAAGGTGATTAATGCTAATTAGGTACAGCAGCTGTTGTTTCTGGGAAGATACTCTGTAGGTAAATTAGGGAATCATTTTATAAAAAGGCTCTAACTCTTAGCTATGTCCCCAGGTTCCAGCTCTGTTGACAGAACTGCAGATTTTCATATTCATAACTGTTTACATGGCGACCTCAAGTGACATCATTACCTTAAGTGCAAAAAGCCATTTTTCTCCCCTGGGAGCACCCATTTCCTTGAACACAGTCTGTTCATTGTGCAGGAGAAAGGGTGGGATGGAAGCCAGAGAGCAGGAGCAATACAGCACTGCTATTGATTTTCTTCATAAAGACAGAAGTGCAGCCTACCACTCGGAAGTCTCATGGAGCTTGGGAGGAATTTAAACATTTTTTCATCTCTTATTATTCCTTGCATTTATAAGAGAAATGGTATACACAGATTTATGGTAGTATCCTTCCTGTAGGGTATTTCCAAGCTCTCTTTGGAAAGGGTGAGAGAGCAAACAGCTGCATCACATTAAGGCTAGTAGGGCTGTCTGCAGACAGAGCTGCAAAGATGAGGGCAGAAAACCAGTTCTGACAGGCATATTATTACAGATTAGTAAGACAAGAAGTAGAGGGGCAGAAAGAAAGAGGTGCCTGAGACAGGCTTGGGTAAAGAGTAAAGCCATTTGGACAAACTGGAACAAAGCAATCACAGCAGAGAGATCCAGGCAGAAGGGGATATGTGAGGGGGTGAGACAGAGGGAAGGGAGGTTCCAGTCAGCAAATCCCAGGAGCAGAGACAAGAACATGAATATGGGAATGATGTGACATGAGGTTCATCAAATGACCTGGCTTTTTGTATCACTGTAATTTTGCTTGATTTGTTATGCCACTGCACCAGGGCTTCACTGGCATTTCCCAGTCCTCCATGGTGGTATGTGTGACACATTCTTTGGTACCAATACACTTCACAAGCCAACAGACTCACACCCAGTCACATCTTGTGTTGTACACAGCATGCTTGGCTTCAGGTTAAAAGGAGTCTTGAAGAAGGAAGCTGTAATGTAACTGCATAATTTTTGGGTTTTACCTAGCTGTCCTTTAGCCATTCCATATTTTTTATGGTAACTGCAGTCTTATAGTCTAGGAAGGAGAGCTAATCCTGAAGATCTGCTTCTGCATAAATTATTTAATTTTGTCTTGAGAATGGGCCAAAGCATCCAGAGTCTGAATGGGGGGTTTATGCTAGAAGGAGAAACCCAGAACTGCAAAGTACAGGTTCTTTTCTATGTTTGACCCACCACAGTCAGTTACTTCAAATATGAGAAGCAGCTCAGAAGCTTGTGAGGAAAACCAAATTTAGCAAATTATTGAGATTCTCTGATAGAAAAGAGAAAAAAAAAAATCAGTAAAAGAAGTAGTGATGACAGTAAAAAGTACTTGGTCTAGCAAAGCCTAACCCCAGCAGGCACCACATGCAGTAGTCTGTTCAGAGGTCTCATTACACAAGTATGTTTTACTCTCATCACTGTTTCCTGTGAAGCATATAGAGAACTGGTGTAAAGGAAAGATGTCCCCAAAGGTGATTTACAGCTTGTTCCTGACATTAAAAGGATTAACAGCAGCTGAGATGATAAGGCTGCCTGCTCAGTTGTTAGTGTCTTTAAAAAAATCAACTCAGAAAGGGCAGTAGTACTCTATTCTGGCTCCTCAGAGTCCTGTGTCCTTAAATGTAGGTTCCACCTGTTCCACCACAGTGTAACATTTCCCCAGTTCTGAATTACTCAGGTGTTACTATTTCTGTAGTTCCTTCTGCAATCTCCAAAGGTAGATGAGTTCCTGCCTAGCAGCTGAGGGAAGCAAGTATAGACCAGTGTAATTAATGTAAATTGGCTCCAGAACAGACCACAGCATCTACAGACAGTGTTGGCTGATGCATTTATTTAATGTGTTTGATTTATTAATGATGAGCCTTAAACTGTGCTTGATGGTTAATTGAATTTGTTCTGATTATCAAGTGATGTGGGCTCCCATTTCATCTTCTCTGTGCTGCACACTCAGCTCTTAACAGGGAAAAGTTACTGTCTGCGTATTGAATGTGGGGACTAAAATGCTTCATCAGCAGGTTGAGCTCTATGAAGTAGGGATAGCACACTTCTCACAGGGAAGGAGCATGTCCTGGTATATTAAGTTCACTGCAATTCTTGGTTTTTAGCTGCTATCTATGCTATCTATGAACAGAGGATGTGTTCATAGCGACCTGAAAACTTCATGTTGTTCCTCTGAGATATTAAGGGATCCTTTGGAGACTCAGAATTTGGGAAAACACAGAAACCTTGGTGTGCCACAGCAGGAGAGCAGAATATACATTGATGTCATCCATATCACATGTCCTGTCAATAGCAGAGTCCTTGTTAGGTGAGGATACTGTGGTGGTCCTGGATGCAGACCTCACCTGAGCATGAGCAGAGGTACACCCTAGGAGACCCTAGTCTGTGTTCCAGGCAGAGCAGACAGTGTTATATCCAGCTGTGCACAGCAGAGCCCCATTTTTCCAGACCCAGCCAATGGTGCAACCAAAGCACCACCTGCATGGCCCAGCTCTAATGTGGCAGGCAGGGAGATGTGCCACAATGTTTGTTTGCAGCAGCAAAAAAAGTGCAAGTTTTGCCTAGTCAGCAACAGTCACATTTCATCATGTCCATGCAGAGGTCTAGGGAGGAGCAATTCCCAAAAGTAGGAGGCAGCACAGAAGAAACCACTGTATTTCTTTGTGGAAGGAAAGCTGGTTGAAGCAGGACGTGGAGCAGTAGGGACCTGGGCTGGGCACATTTTCTAGGTTAGCAGACTGGTAGAAGCAATTCAACAGCTTCAGCTGTTGTCAGCATCCCAGTCTCTTACACCAGCCAACACCACTGCTTTATGGAGAAGCTTTAGGAGTGGGAATTAAGCTTTAGTGAGGATAGAAGGACTAGTTGTGCAAAAACACCTCCGGGACTGGGACTAAGAGGGACTTTTGCCTGTTCCCTGACAATCACTTCACTCCTGGGAGTGACCTCTCCAGGAAAGACCACAGCCTTCATCCTCTGCCTTGTGTAGAAAGTCATTTGGCACCTCTCTGTTTCTTTCAAATCTGAGTCTCTTGGCAGAACTTTTTCCTTGTTCCACTTGGCAGTCATGCTTTATAAAGCACACTGAAGGAAAATAAACCTGTTTTTACAGATGCTATGTATTTGCCAAGATAAAATTTTATTTAAGAAAAAAGTCACAGCAGTAATTGGACAATCTGATCCCATTTCTCCACTTGTTAAACACAACTATCATTCAAAGAGCTTAAAGTGCTGCCTGCATCATGGCTGAATAGCTTGTGCTGAGGGTCTGCCTTTCTGCATCACTTATGGAAATGAGACTTTGTGGCCTGGTACTGTGCAAAATAGCTGTGGTCTCCTTTTTGAAACACCTTCCAGAAGGAAAAGCAGGAGTTGTTGATGAAATTTTAAAACATTTGAGCGTTGTCCAAATCCTCTTTCTAAACTGACCTGTAGGAAAACATGCCCCATAGACAGTATGTTTTCTCCAGGTCCAGTTACAAGTGGAAAGGAGTGGTACCATGTATATTCTTGGCAGATAGATCCAAGTCTTTGTCGAAGAATCATCTCCAGCCTGTGTAATCATTGTGATCTGCTTGTGTCTGCCTCCTACTCGTAGTAGACTCTTGTTCTCTCCACACTGCTTTGCAAACTGTTCCTCTCCCCAGCTTTCTCCCACTTTCAGTAACAGTGAAATCATCTATCTTCATTTTTAGAGACTGCACAGCTGAGCCATTTTGCTCAGTGACACCTGCCTTCCTTCCTCTTCATGTCCCTTTTACTTGTGAACTCTGCCCAAATTTTTTTTCCTTAACTCTCTGCCTTTTTTATCCCACTTGCTGCTTACTATGAGAGGACCTTGTATTGATTCAGCCTAAGCCTTTGTGAATGTTCCAACCCTTTGTCTCATAAAATAACACTGTTTATAGCACAATAAAATAAATCCTCTATGGGGCTTTAAGGTAACTGTACTGTAAACCCAAAACCGTCTCATTTTTTACTGTAATTTTTATTTTTTTCTACCTTCTGCTCTAAATGGAAGGCAGTCCCCACTTTTTCCAAACAACCCACATACCCTCTTTTTTTGATCACAGCTGTGAAATTGGTACAATCAAGTCAGCAGGTGTTAATGTGGTCTGGAGAAATTATGCAGTTCTGTCTAGCTCACTAGTCTGAAGCTCATCAGTTTTAAACTTTCTGCCATGAGTAAACTGTGAGATGGCTGTGAGAAGAAGGTTTAATCACACCAGTAGTTTCAGAGCTGTGGGCTGCTGGCAGCCCCTTTGCTGAAACTGAGCTCCTAAATCACACTGGTGCCAGAAAACAGCCCCTCTCTGTCCCCCATCACTACTCAGCCTGAAAGTAAGAGCTGCTTTTCAAAAAAAACAGAAAGATTTTCTATAAATTACTTTAAATATTGGTTCTAAGACTACAAAACTGAGAGAACAGATTAAGAGTACAAGTGAGACAATTGTACTTTGTATACATTCATCTGAGAAACTGTGTTTGATGTAATAAATGACACTGCTTAAAGTGTGTCTTGAACAGGGCAAGCATACTAAATAAATAAAGTGATGCTGTCAAGCATGGGTAGTTTGAGTCTATGATGGAGGCTGCCTTTAAAATTTAGATTTTCAGGTTTGCTTACATTTTTTTGAAGAAAAGTATCCTTGGCTTAGAGTCCCTAGTAAATCATAGCACTACTTTTTTTTTTTTTTAAGTTGACTGAAAGAACATATAATTGATGGTTCCAATATTTTTCACAAATTCATGTCTAATTCACTAGATGGTTTTGACCACCTTGAACAAAAGTTCAGGAGACTCAAGTCACCAAGCAGCTATGCCTTTTTTAGCTGCTGATTTTCAGCCAGAACATGAAAGACTCGAGTTCAATTTATTTTTCTTCTGTATGCTTCAGCTCTCAAGTTGAAGTATGTTTATGCAGCCTCTGATCCATGGGGCAGGGGCTGAAGCAAAATGTGAAAGCAAAATTTTGGCATAGTTATTTCTGTGCAGGCAAATGTCATGTTTTTAGTTCCTCCAAGCTCACATAGCTGACTCACATTTGCCTGTGTGCAGAAAAGGTACGATACACAACAGTCCTTGAATTTTACTTTGGGTCCTTTGGATTTCCTGTCCTTCATTGGAAGGGGATGATCAACAAAAGGAGATGATCTTAGCTCCTTTATTGGCAATATTCTTCTTTCTATCTGCAATTAAACATTCCTGGGTACCGGGGAGTTCCCATTTCCCTGGAAATCAGAGGCATGATTAGAGAAGGCTGTGGCTGCTCTAGGTCTCATTGACAAAGTGAATTGAACTCTCTGCAGCACATTCATCTGACCTGAAACTAGGCTGTAATCTCCTCTGCTTCAAAGCAGGGCAGATAGAGAACAAGAAAAGGGCAGGGTTAAAGGGAGCAAAACACACTGCCAGTTTTTGTGTATTTACCTGGTTATGCACAGATGGAACATGACCAGGATAATCTCGAGAGTTCTTAGGAAAAGCTTCGTGTGAAACTTCCTCTGTGCTATTGAGGAATGATAGCATCATGCCTGAGCTGGCAGTAAATTAACTGGAGCATCAGTGAGTACTTCATTCCCAGCCTGTTACTTTTCTCACCCTTCAGAAATCCTTTTTCACCATTAGGACAGTCAAACATGCAAAATGTTTGCTGGGGAGATCGTGTCATCTCCAAGCCACAAGGCTTTAAAAATCTGACTGAATAAAGGCTATGAGAGCCAATCTGATCCCATAGCTGAAGCTGCTTTGAGCAGGACTAGAAAGCTCCTGAGGTCTCTTCCAGCTGAAGTAACCACTATGATCCTATTTTTGGTTAGGACTCCAGGTTGTTTTTTAAGATGTCACACCGTTTTGCCCATTACCAAAAAAGAAAAAAAAAAATTATAAAAAGAATTCATTATGTTTGTAGGTTTGGATTCCCAACATAACCACATCTGGATTTGCAGAGGTAGACTCTAGGTGACTTGAATGACTTGGTATAAAGCAGTTCTCCAGTATGTCCCCTGGTAAACAAGAAAAACCCAATTGCTGCTTGATTTTCACTCCATTATAAATGGTCTTCTTCTTAAGTTTCAATTACTGGTTTTTCTTTTTTTCTCTTTAATTCACCAAACCTTCTTGATTGAATTTAAAACATATTAAAACTAATTTTGTCTTTTAATTGTATTCCTTACTGACTCTGAGATTGGTTCTTTTACAGATGTGTTTCCTAACTTGTATTCCTCAATGCTGAATGATTTGTAATGCGAGCAAGCAGCTGATTTCTTCTGCCTGCTGTGTTCTAGCAAAGCATTGGGGCATTAGTACAAGGCACCAATGTACAGAGCAGAACCAAATTTAAGTGTTTGTGCCTGTGTTTGTGTGAGGTGGCAATCAAGCAGCTACTAAGGTGGCTGTGCAGCACCTCCATTTCTTAGACTAGTTTGAGCTCTTCTTGGTGTTGCTCATGTCTCAACCAGCCTTTGGGAAAATACTTTTGTCTTAGATTGGCAAAAGGATTCTTTTCATCTGTGATTTGGATTTTTATGGGGATTTGCAGGAAGAAATCATGACCTAGAGGCTGGTTGTAACAGACAGATCCCTACCTGCTGCATGCCACAAATAATGTGAGAATACACAGATGAAAACAAAAGCAAATGAGTCATCCCATCCTGTGTTTCTTCCTTTATGAATTCCATGCTTTTTTTCCTGTAGAATGAGGGAATGGATTTGAATCAAAGAAGATTAAAATCCATCCTGGAGGGTGAGGCTGACTATTTTAATGGGAAAAAACACTGTTTTGATCTTCTTATGAAGATTTTGGGCCAGGAGTGTAGGCAGTGGGCAGGTATTCAAGACTGTTAAATGTGTAGAGGTTGCCTTGGAAAAAAGTGAATGTTGGTCTGCAGCAAACTGATATCCAGAAAAAATAAATACTCCCTCATGATCCAAGAGTTTAGGACAAAGCTGATTGTTCAAACAAAACATCTAACAAAGTTACAGAACAACACTAATACTTTTCAAAGGCAGGATGCAATAAAAGAGCAGCTTGTCAGACCTCATAGACCTATTCTATAATCTAGAGGCAGGATCACAGAATTTTGAAAAACTAAGCAGAGAATATTTGAGGTCATAAAAATGAAAACTCAGGAGTACATGATTTGTAAATGGATATTACTGAAAAGACAATTATCCAGGACAGTCCTTCAAAGCCTCTGGGGTCTGCTACATACAGATCCCTCTGCAAGTCCAGCAGTGTTGAAGTCACCCAACTGTTTTCAAGCGGTCCCCAGAGGTTTCCAGAAAGTGCCCCCTGGGCACCATCTACCCAAGCACTGACTTGTGCTCTTTTCCTTCAGTTTTTCTTCATATCTCCAGCTCCTTGCACTGTTGTTAGATGTTGGTTGACCTTCATGAGGTCTGTTCCGTATGATCAGGTTATGAAGCCAGCAGTAAATCCTAAGTATGGTTTTTCACAAGGTCAGCCAAAGTAAGCAGAGTGAATTTAACACTGCAAGTAAAGTACAAAAACCACAGTCACTTTCCCCACCGCTGAGGCCTTTCCAGTGAGCAAAGTGTGTTAGATTTAACCCCCAAATTTATCTCTCCGTGTTACAGGGATTTCCCATTGGAAAGCACTCTCTCCAAAACAGACAAAGCAGGGATGCTTTGTTGGAGGTCTTGTTTATTCCAATTCGCTGCTTTTAAGCATGAAATCAATGAAATTCACAGAAGAAAATACTTTCTGGCTCTGGTTTCCAGTACAGTTCTCTCCAGAGAGATGTGGAAGAGCAATGGCTCTCTGTGGCTTTTTCACCAGACATTGCTGCAGGCGTGATACTATCAGAGCTGTTCTGACAGCTTTGTCATAGTGTGGTCAGGGGAGGAGATGCAGCTTGCTTTTCTTTATATTTTAGTGGACCCTGGGGACCTGGTTGCAAGAAACCTTGTTTTTGTCATCAGGCTGAGTCAATATGACTTCAGGCACCCAGGGAGCAGATGCAGGAGACAGAAAATTGCTAGTTTGTGTTCTTTTTGTTTGTCCTCATTTTTATCCCTATGAGCTCCAAGTCAGAACATGTCTCCTCAATTAGAGCTTTGCTGGATTGTTTATTGATTGATCAGAAAATTATGATCCTTGTCCTCATTGTCCCAGTACACACACTGCCCAAGGAGAGGCTCTTCAAATCTCAGTACCCCAGATTTTGACTTAAGTGCTATACCTAGAAGGACAAGGCTGTCAGTCCCTCGGCTTCCTCCATATCTCTGCTGAAGAGAAGTCAAAGGCCTTTTATGCCCTGAAGCCTGCCATTACCCTTCCATTCACCTCACAAATGGAGCTTTTAGAAGCCTCAAAGACCTGTTGAAAGTAGAGAATATTTTCTGCCTGTTTTCCCTCTGCTCACAGCTTTTCTTTTTTCAGCACTGACTGTGTCAGCATCAGTGAGGTGGAGAGGCTGTCCAGAAAGCTGAGTGTTAATGCTGTTTCTGTCTGGGTCTTGGCAAAAACCAGGCTCCTTCCAGCACAGTGTGAGAGAGATTCCAGACTTGAGTCACTGAATATGCCTGTGTCTGTCTGTGTGTACATACCACAGCTCCTCCATCCTCCTTGCACTTGAACTTCTTGTCTCAGGGGACCCAGTGCCTCATTCCCATATCTCCTGCAGACATCCCAATTCAGAGTGAGTTTCTGATGTCGCTTCACAGTGAAGTTGTCTTAAGGACAGATAAACCTGACACCTTTATTTTGTCCCCTGGGTAATTTGAGATACAGTATGACCTAAAAGTTCCTGATGCTTGTGTGGAGAGAAATAATGAGGCAAAAAAAGAAAACAGTTGATGGTTAACCTGCATGCAGTTGATTGGCAATGGAAACCTGTGTTCTTGATTCAAATCAGATTATGAATGGAAAATTTGATTCTTTTACAAGAATGCATAGCAAAAGGAGACACAGAGCAAGCTTGTATCTTTGCAAAGACTCTCTGAAATCTCAGCATGGCTTGAGATTATACTTCCTTGCTGTCATGTCTTTTACTTTACCTTGGAGTCTGCAGGATTTTGTTCCTTGCACATTCTGCCTGCTTCATCAGCAACCAGCCAGGATCTTCCCACTGACATGTCCTCTTCCCTTCACCTCTGTCTGTCCACACAGCAGCACAAACTGACTGAAGAGGAAGCAAGTAATTTCTTGTAAAGTCCCTAATAAGGTCTGTGATGGTTAAAAAGTCTTTCATATATCTTGACCCTCTTCACTCCCCTTTTTCATCATTAAATTAAACCCACTTTCCCTGTGTTAAGGTCTCTGTGTGTACAAAAGTTAAAGCCTATTATTTAGCTCAATTACTGAAAGATAATTCAAACTGAAATTGTAATTAAAATGTACTGTGCATCACTGAAACACCCACCATTCTAGCTGCCTGTAGTCCTTATGCCCAGTCTCTCTTTTGTCTTAATTTCCTCAGGCAAGCAACTGTGTCTTCTAGGCACACTCCTTAGTCCTTTAGCTCTACTGCAATAAAGCCTTTCTTGCTGACACCCTCAGGCTGTTTCTCTCCTCTTTTCTTCTACTCTTACAACTCTCCTGTTCCCTTCATCTTACCACAGCTCAAGTCAGGCAGGCAAACAGATAGCTGTACAACAATAAACATTATGTTTGTATGCAGTTGGCAATTTTAGCTCTCAAATGTGCCAGGTGAAGCTGAACATGTGCTCACTGTGGCCCAACACATACCTGACCCAGGCATGCAAGGAGTACAAAAATTATTAGAATTCTTGTATTGCTTTTTCATGTCTCCTTCCTTTACTTTTAGAAATGCTTTAGAAAATCCTTAGCTAATGGTCTTTTGATAAGCAAATCCAAGCTGGGATTTTTTTCCTTCCTTCAGTGCATACAGCTGGCCATTTGGGAGGGAGGTAAAAATGTTGGTCTGCCAGGATTTCTGCCTCAGTGGTTCATTTAGGAGAGAGGGTCAGATAGCGGGGACGTGGCAGCTGCAGCATTGCCAGCAGTCTCATTTAGTGCTACGATGTTGAGAGCAGGCAGCTGGGAGGCAGAATCAGGAGCCTCCCCTGCCAGCTGTCTGAAGGAGGTGGGCCCATTTGCCAATCAAAAGGCATGAGTCTTTGCAAGATCAGTAGTGTGTAGCATGAGAGAAGGGGGCTCACATTCAGTCTTGGTAAAACCTGCCTCCCCTTTGCCTAAACTTATGTTTACTGTCCCCCAAAAGCAGTGTTAAAGCTTGCAGGCCAGCAAAGTTAGCTGGCCTGCAAGCCAAAAAAAAAAATTCCAGGCCAGCAGTGCTTTAGCACCCATCCTTTCTCCTTTGGGTCTGCCTGTGGTCTGCCAGCAAGCAGGGCTGGGGTGGCAGCCCTGAAGGGACACCCAGCAGCTGGAAGCTTGTGGTAACAAACCTTTTCTGAGCACCACTGCCCCACCAAAAACGGGTAACAAATGCATGAAATACATTAGTATTAAAATACTAAACCATGAAATAAACTCATGATGTTGGAGATCTGTGTTAAGAATTGTCATCATCTTTCCCAGCACATTTCTGCTTTCTTCAGCATGAGTCAGGCTTTCTCTGAGCCCTTTTGAGCTCTCCTTGCCACTGGAGCTGCCACTCCTTTGACTAGAGGCTTCCTCTCAGCAGTGCACGTGTCTGATTTCCAGCTGCAGGGCTCTGCAGTAGGGGTGGCATCTGTCATCCCCCAGCCCTGCTTCCTCTCCTGCAGCTCTTAAAGCAGCTACAGCCAGAATTTTGTCTTTCATCTTGTCTTTCAAGCCTCTTTCTCAGGGATTTCAGCAGGGACATGAGTTTTCTCTGGCCAGTCCTGTTTCCCTCTGCCACTTAGATGCATGACTGTGTTTTGTCACCAATCCTTTTGAGAGGTGTAAGGGGAAGGCAGCTGCCAAACCCTCAACCCTGCACCTGTAACATGAGGACATTAAGTAACATCAAACACTTGATTGCCATCTCCTTTGCCATCCTCTGCTGTCTAACACGAGCAGATACCAGCCCTGCCTAGGAAAGGAGACAGAGGATCCCTTGTGGATGGGAAAAGATGTAATAATTTATTATAGTTTGGGACTTATCCCTGAGGCCAGTCCTGATTTCTCTACCAAACCAAGGGCCAGCGTGGAGGAGGAAGGTGACAGCACCCTGGCCTCTAAGCCAAGGCATCATGCAGGGAGCAGGTTGCAGCACCCACTGAGCCCCACCCATCAGATCATAAACCACAAAACAAAGCCAGAGATGGAGGCATGAGTTTTCTCTAAACTCTCTCTAAAGAAAGAGAAAGAGGAAAAGGGTTCTCACTCCTCTCTGAGGTAAGTCACCCACCCCAATCAAAATATCAAAATGACAGGCCAGGCACTTTGAAACTGTACTTGTGAGGTCTCCAGCTGCCCTAAATAAACCTGCCTGCCTCATTACCATCTGGCAAGACTTCAGAAGAGAGGAGCAGGAGCCTTTGAGCTGCCCCAGGTGTAACAATCAGGCCACAATACTGAGCTGTCCCCAAGGGCCACCATGCCCCAGTGATCTGGCAGCAGCCCCAGGTGTCACCCAAAGGTATTTCTGGAGCAGTAAAGAGAAGTGTCAGGGCATGCAAAACACAAGGGCTCTCCAACCCTGTTCCAAGACAATAGAGGCCACTATCCCTCTGAAACAGAATTACTGCCAACCTAATTAATGAAAGCTTAATCGGCAGATTAGTTAATCATAAACTTATTAAATAACTAATTGAGCTCTGAAGCCATTTGTTAAATTTCCAGACTGTGGCAGCCCCACAGAGGGAGGGATCAGGTCAGTAATCCTGTGAGGGGAGCAGGTTTGCTGTGTGGGACAGCTCTCCAGCTGAGCCAAGTACCCAGGACTGGAGCTCATGAATTGAATAGCAAGAAGAGGCACCCTGAGCTATACATATCCTGTTCTGCAGAGTTTCATAAACAGGCAATTCATCTAATAAAACAATGCCTGAAAGTCCTCATCTGGGCAGCAGAGTAATTGGAGGGTGACATGCTCTCCAAATACTCTGGTCACTATTAACTCTCCTTTCTTTACCTTTTCCAGGGAAGAAAAAACAGTAGTGTTAACCAGCCTAGTTGCCTGTCTCCATCTGTTTTCATCTTTCTAGACAAACAAATACAGAATTTTGTTTGAAATGCATAGATTCATAGAAACCAAATGCAGCAGTTGATAAAGCAGAATGGATCAAATATACAATATTTTGCTGCTAAATAAAGCCAGAACCATGGCTTGTACTGTCATCTGCAGTTCAGTCCTCGTAAAAGAAAAGGCCAAGAGTCCTTTCCAGGCACAATGCTGGAGTCAGGAGGCTGATTCCCTTCTAAGCTCCTGTGCTGCCTGTGGAATCATCACTTAGGACTTTCTTGTTTTGCCTACTGAAGGAACTCAACAAGTCATTCCAAGCAGGACTATCTGCCAGTCAAAGCTTTCCCAATGACAACATATTAAAAATATTTTAATTAATATTTATTATTATATTATTATTTTAAATATGTAGTTTAGGTAGGCAATATAACTCCTACTCTCTCCCATACACCAGTCTTTAGCTTGAAAGTGTGGACATTTAATTAAGTGTCTGTACAGTTCAAGGCTACACACTGTATGATGACATCCTATGTAACAAAATGCTGTGAATATTCAGCTGAACAAGTTTGTACTACTGCTCTCCTAAATACACATCACATTTAGTACATGCACCAGTAACTTTAATGCTTCTTCATGGAACATCAGAACTCATAATAAATGTGATGTAGGCACTAATATTACCTCTGTGTATCTGTAAATTCTGCCTATAGCATAAGTGATGTTTTAAATGAACTGAGCTGTTTAACTGAAGAGAGCTAAATGGCTCTTAAAAGACTCCCTTTCTTGTTCTTTTTTTTCCTCTTTTTTTTTTTTTTTTTTTGGTTTGTCCCATCATTTAGCAAGGTCAAGCAAATGGCTTTGACTTAAACCTGTGTTGGATTGAGTAAAAATAATGAGGGGGTATTTGTAGACGTTCTCCCCAGGTGAAGTAAATTAATTATCCTTGTCCTTTTAAAATACATTAAAAGAAGAGTGTAGCTCAGTTTTGTGGATTAGGTCTTTTAGGGATCAGTTTGTAAACAAAAACTTTTTGGCTGCACTTGTCAGGATTGAAATGCTTCCACAGATATCTAACTATTCTTCTGGCTGGCAGGAAAAACATTATTTGAAAAGTAAATGAAAATACCAAATAAGTCCCTTTCTGAAGGTAAATATGGAAAATGGAAAAAAATTTACATTTAAATATCGCCAGTGCTGTTCATATATTCCAGTTTTGACAGTGACAAATTAAATTCTTGTATGCAATATTTTGCAGCCATTAGGAATAAAAATCTCAATCCTTTAAAATTAAGTGAAAAAGCACATGCTGAATGAGAACAAAATAAATGCCCTTATGAGGTAGGAGCTGTGACAATAGATGCCTTTGAAATCAGTACAGAAAGGTGTTGAAAGATGAAGAGAGATTAATTGCTGCCTGCTGCTATACACTCGCAACCTGTCTGCATAAAATGGCTGCAGAGACAGCTCAAGCGGAGGACTGGGAGCAGGAATCCTGATTCTGTGCTCCCCTGCTGCCACAGATCCTCTACATGGCTTTAAGATAAACCAGTTACATAGTTCCTACCAGCAATAAAACACAACGTAGTATTTTACAAAGACTACTGTGTTAAGCCACAAAGAGGTAAAATGCTCTGTGTGTTCAAAATAGTGGTGGTGGTTTTTGTTTTTTACTGAAGTGTACAGCCATGAGGTTTTCATTGCAGGAAATGACCTGCTTTCTTCTGGGGCTAAGCCAAATTGTGGGTAGAAGCAGAGAAGCCATTCCTTCCCATAATTACATGAGGGTCAGAAAAATGAGTTGTGGGGCTGAAATAGCATAGCTGGGGAATGAGGAAATGCTGCTGGGATCATAAAACCACTTTTGAGATGCGTGGTTTAAATAGATGGTAGCTTTGGTTGGGGCTGGAGCACTCCTTTACGCATTCTCCTCTGTGCTAAGGAGTAGTATGATGTTTTGGTGTGTGCTTTCTGAAGGGAAGTGCAAAATAACATCATCCAGGCCCTCAGAAACCTCTCAGTAACTTGCACAGGCAGCATGCTAGTGGAACATTACCTCAGAATGATCCCTGCACTGCTGTGCATGCAGTGCACTGGCTGCTGCTGATAGTAGCTTCCATGCAAGAAGTTAAGGGCTGCATCCTTGAACAATGGACACAAACATTAACTTTGCAGTCCCTAGGTCATTTACCAGTTCTCGATCAGGCCTTCTTGAGAGTTGAAGGGAGCTTAAAACCACTCCCAGCCCATTGGTGTTTGTGCCAGTTCTCAGCCATGCCAAAGGCACAGAGCAGTACCCAGATCAACAGAACGTATGGAAATGCTGCTATTAGGTCTTTAAAGCCTGGTCCAAGGGGGACCTTGGAAGACAGATTCACACACCTGTTCTTTCTAGCCAGTTCACACAGCTGGAGTTAGAAACTAGAAAATAGTACACTATTTTCCCCAAGTTTATCTGGGTCAGAAAAAATCAGCTAAGAATACCACGTCACCCAGGCTGGCAGTTGGGTGACATAGTTGTCTGACCCTTGTTATCTGAATAGTCTTTTCTGAAACCAGAGAAATAATCCTTATTCAGATGGCCTGTCCTGAATAATCAGTGCTGATGCCTGGCCTGTATCAGCTTGAAATCATATTCCCTGTATTCACAGCAGGGCACACAGATAGGTCCTTTCTGTTTCTGGTCTAGTTTCTGCCAGATCACTTTTCTTTTGCCTTTTTTTTCAATGCAGGTAGGCACAGCCATCAGCTGCATTAATGCCACCTACATGGTCACACACACTCCAGGGAGCACTGGGATCAGCATCGGGATCAGCACTGGGATCAACTCGGTCCTATCACACAATTTTCTTACACCTTCCTTTCCATGCGGCCTGCAGGCAAAGCTCAAATTTATGTAAATACCCTGAAATCCTCTCCTAACAGTGTCACAGTCCTCACTGACAAATGCTCTGTCAAAGGTGAAAGGTAGAAAAATGTCAGTGTTACCTGGATTCGTGTGAATGTCCCCCAGTTAAGCAAGGCAAGTGAACTGAAATCAAGACTTGGGCTTGAAGAAGCTGTAGACAGTATTTCATTCTTTCTCCATCATTTGCTCATGAATCTGTTCATCATTCAGCAGAATTTGAGCAGATGTATTAATTTCATTTAGTGTGTAATTTAAATTCTCAGCTTACTTGAGAAATTGGAATTCATTAGGGAATCACAGTCCTTAGCCTCAGAAACAATTTAGCTGACTGTGGGGGACAGAGAGAGAAATACATGCCAAAATCTCATCTCATCAACCTTGAAAATGAAAAAATACAAGTCTATCACACTGGGTTAATTTCTCTTTGTCTTGCCACTGCAGCAAATCCCATGGGTCCACACTGCACTGTCCTCATAGCAGGAAGCTCCATCTTCTCCAGCTCAGGGAGGTTCATAAGCAGTTGAATTACTGAGGTCCAGCCAGCAGCTCTCAGCAAAGAGACAGGAGCAATCAGCATCTACTTGTTCCACAGTGCAAAGGAGGCAAATCTGCCTCATCTGCCATAAAATAGTGTTTGTGCCAGTCAGGCTGCCTCAGCTGAGGGGGCTGCAGGTAGTCAAGCACAGTGACAGTGTGACAATGGCACTTTCCACCCACCACTGTCTGATCATAGCCAGACTCACCCACTATCTTGGGACAAATGGAAAATGCGGATTTGGGGTGTCTGATTCTCCAAATAGCTCTTCAGTATAGTATGTGATGTTCACCAGATATCTGCATTGTCTGCTTTGCCTCATGCCATAAAAGGAGCAGTCCTGCAGGAGACTCAAGCATATGATTATTTTTCACATTTCTGGTTTGGGAAGGATAGTAGGCAAAACCAAGGCCACCCCTACATAGCAACATGCACCAAACTGCTCCGCATTTAATTTATAAAAAAACTTGGGAAATGTTTTTAAAACTGACTATGATTTTGTTTAGATGCTGAAACCAGAGAAATAATTTCAGTGATTCATTCAAGTCTGATTTTTAGTTTAGACACATTCATGTTAAGTCCATTCTGCTTCCCACGCTCCATTACTATTTTCTCTCATCATAAAGCACCTAGATAGACCCTGCCAGCTGAACAGGTAACCATTTTAGATTGCATTAAATAATCTCAAACAGTGCTTGAAATTATTCATTAGGCCTCTGTGTGTTCCCATAACAAGGGGAGAATTCAGCCTCTCTTGACTCTCTAAAGAGTCATCCTGGATCAGGCAGGTGAGTGAATACTGGAATAGGGATGGTTTCTGAGTGTTTGGCATGCTGGGGCACTTTCTTATTCATTTTACAGACAACTATAATAGGAGACCATTGCCAGGCAGGACACAAGGCTGGGCCCTTGTGGTGCTGATTGTGCTTGCAGCATGCATTTCCTTTGCTACTTTATATTTAGGTTATCCCTGCCTTACTGAATGCTCCGTGGTCTGCTTGGCTGTTGTGTTGTCACCAGCAGTGCTAACAAGCAGCAGCACTTGGAGCAGATGCTAAATGGCTCAGGTGGAGTCAGTGAGCAGCACAGGCTAGTGTGGGGCCAGCAGGAAAGCTGTGGTTTATTCTTTGAGCAGATGCATCTTCCTTTAAAGATTTTTATGTCATAAGGGACAGAGTGTCTCAAAGATGAAGTGACAAGGTGAGCAACAAAAAAGGGGCAATATGGGATGTGGTTGGCAGGTCCAGATGAAAGGCTGTTCCCCATGTTGTTCAGAGTGGTATAGCGGTGTCAAAAAGGATCCTGGACCCACTCTTCACATACACACACACACACAGTCATGTGCTGCTCCATGTGTTCTTGTGACACAACATCCAGGATTAGCTGAAGTGGAACTGGTGCAGCCAAATTCCCCCGTGAGTCAGACTGACAGCACAGCTGCCTCTATTCTCCAGGTTCTCTTCTGAAACAGAAAACTGCTGCTTTGCTTCACTCAAGCATGGAGACAGGTAGATTGTCTGGTGTGGGGTAACCCTGGCTGGACAGCAGGAGCCAATCGAAACTTCTCTATCATTCTGCTGGACAGAGGAGTGAAAACACAGCAACAGCATGGGCTTTCCACAGGGTTACAGCCTCTTTCAGGCACTCACCTACTCTGTTGTAGGGACCTCCCTGAGCTGCAGGGGAATCTGTTCTAATACCTGGAACAGCTCTTCTTGCTGCTTCTGTACTGATCTGCAGGGTTGTTTCTGACGCACCCTCACTCTTCTGGCTGGCTGTAGTTGTGCAGGATTTTTCCCCTTTTCCTAACTGTTATCCCAAAGTCTCTACCACTGTTGCTAATAGGCCCAGCCATGGCCAGCAGCAGATCTGTCTTGGAGCCAGCTGCCATCAGCTCTGTTAGACACAGGGAAACATCTAGAAGCTTCTCACAGAATCCACCTGCACAACCCTTCACTGCCAAAAACCTGTGCACAAACTAAATACATGACCCAACACAATGATCCTGCTAATGATCACACAGGATCTTCAGACTCCTAATTAAATGTGTTTTGTAATGTCAAAGGCACACACAAATTACTTCACACCCTCCCAACCTTCTCTGCTCTGTCCTGCTCCTTGAAGGCAGTTTCTATCTGGAAAACTAGTGAAAAGCCAGAAGGAAGCTGGGTGTGGTTAAGGCTCCCCTGTCTGCTTCAGCCCTGCTGGTGTTACTGATGATTGCCCACAAGCTATCACACCTGCACTCACAGTATATTCAGCCACCTGTAACCATTTCATCAGCATCCTAAAGCACTGACAGCTCATCTCAGTGCTGTGTATTTGTGGTCAGTGCTGGAGCATCTGTTGGAGATGAATGGAAATTGGGTTGTATTTAGTGTTGTCATTATTTGCCTCCATAGTCTTGCTTTATCTCTCTGAACAGCAAAATCCATGTAGCCTGCAGCATGCCAGCCTTTTATTGTGGAGATGGAGCTGATCAATGCATTTGCAAGTTCCATACTGAGAAATTACTTTGACTTAAGGTTTTGATTTCGATCCTGAATCAGTTTCTTAGTTGCTCAAGCCAGAGCGAGTTATTAATCCAGTCCTTTTCCTGCCAAGTTCCAGGAGCATTTATTCACCTCTGCTGTCAGCAGGAGCAGATTGGGTATGGTTTGTATGTACTCATGTCTCCATGTTCCTCATCACAATCTCTAGGCATCTCTGCTGCTTATTTCTCCCTCAAGAAAGGGAGCCTTGAACATGTGTTTCCCTACTCTGACTTGAGAGGAAGGGAAAGTGTTAGCCCACCTTGACCCTGCACACCATAGAAGCAGGCTGCTTTTCCACAGCAAGTGGGAAAAACTGCTTTTCTCTCCAAGGGGAAATAAAATCTGCAACAGAGAAAAAAAAAAAGAAAAAAGAAAGAGAGAGAGAGAGAAAACAACCCAACAACAGAATTCGCACATTGTAGGAGAAGCAGAAGCAAAACAAATTCACTATTCAGGTTCCTCAGCAAGTAGTCTGGTACACCTTTTATTCAGGCATGCCACAGAAGTAGTTTCCAACATTTTCTCACACTCTGGAGAATTTTTTTTTAGCTGGTCTCATTCATGCCTTTCTGGCCCCATGCTCAACTTTTCCATACATGGCTGCCATGCCTGCCATTGCATTATGAGATTGGGGCAGTTAGCTCATCTTTTGTGACTAGCTGGTAACGCAACTGTTCTTCCACAAGAATCAAGGAGGCAAGGACTCAGAATCAGAAAATTTAAAATCATTTTATATGCATTCCTGAGTTCCCATTGCTGCTGGAGGCAGAGCCATATTAGTACAGCACAGTATTGAGTCCATGCAGCAGCCAGCTGCAGACAAGGAGAAGGTCTCTGCCCATTGTCTGCCTCAGCTGGCTTTCATCAAGAAACTCCAAGACCTTATGGTCTTGGAGACCAAAATTTTAGTGTGTTGGTGTCAACAGGCTGCTGTGAGTGAAGGTAGATTAGTTTCAGTCCCTGGCGACCTTGGAGAAAGTGGGACACAGCTCATGTGGCCTTTGCAGCATCTTCCATAAGAGCTCATGTCCTTTGTTGTTAATTCTGCTGTGCCTTTTGCCACTATCAGATCTGGGTTTCTTCTTATGGTGGCCAGCTAGGCTATTGCTCTAATTTTGCTTTTCCCATTCCTATCTCCTGTGCAGAGAAGCAGAGGGAGCTGGCTCGGAAGGGCTCCCTGAAGAATGGAAACATGGGAAGCCCGGTTAATCAGCAGCCCAAGAAGAACAATGTGATGGCAAGAACAAGGTAAAGGACTGGAAAAATACTGGCAGCTGTGCTCTGAGCTGCAATCCCTAATGGTCCTGGGGTGGTCAGGGACAGTGTTCATTGCATTTGCCTACTGCCAGCCACACTGCAAGAGCAGTGATGGCCCTTCCTGGAGCTGGCAGGCACAAATGCTCTGTGCTTTTTTGCATCCCAGCCCCTGGGAGGGTGCAGGACCAGTGGTAGTGCAGCATGTAGAAGCAGAGACAGCCCAGTCACGTTAAAATCAGGGGGTCGATAGAGCCATCCTGCAGGGAGTAGGAGTAGGAGTAGGAGACTACTACCTGAGTAGTCTCAGGTAACACCTAATCCTGTCAATGGGAGAGGTGCTGCTTCATTAAACACAAACTGGTTTAGAGCTTAGTTCTGCCTTGGTTGCTTTTGTCACTGTAAGTTCCACTGCTCCTTTTAGATGGTGACCCATTCTGCTGCTGACAGATTTAATGAAGGCTTGTAAATAATCCATCCCTGTGTGCCTTTCTATGCACCTCCTCCACTCTTGGAAAAGCATGGTGACACCTTGCTGGAGATGCTTTGGAAGAGCTCTCTAAGAGAGCATTAGGCAGTGTTACAACCTGCTGTAAACAAAGATTAATTCTAAGATTAATATTTTTTTAGAGTATTTTTATTTTTTTCTGTGCAGACTTCAGTACAGCAATGTATTACTTGCCTATGTTCAGAAGGGAGGAAACCCCGTGAACCTACAGGCTTGCAGGCTTTGCATGTTGCTAGAAAGGTGGCAGGTTTTAATGGAGGACATCACTTAAAATGACAGAGGGATCTGCAGAATGCTGGATGTTTACTGATGAATGGGAAAGTTACCTGACTACCATATATTAAGTAGAACAGGAGCTGCAGATCAGACCCCCTCTATATGCAATGCATCTGAGAGATGAGATTTCTTGTTCACACTAATTCCCCAGACCCAAAATATTAGTCATAAATCCTGACAGGACCTTGTCAACTTTTAGTTGTAAGTCCCTGAAATACAAGTGGAATATGCTGCATTGCCTCATCTTTCTGTTCACCTATTGAGGCCATATAAAAGAGCCAGACCCTGCATGGCAACAAGAAATTCAGGAACTGTGCTCAGCTGGGTTTTCCATGCCACTGTTCCGCCTTATCTTGCAAGTACATTCTGGAAAAACTTGTTTTCTTTTGGCTGCAAGCTAGCATACTGAGAGGAATGGTAGCAGATTTGCTGCTTGAGAGGTTTAGAAACACTGAAATTAGTGAAGGAAGATAATAAGGGAGAGAAGATGGGATAAATAGAGGTATCTACCTGTAACATGAGTGAATTTTCCATGGAAAGATTGTTGTAGCCAAGCTGCTGGTGGAAAGAGCAGAGCAGTGACACCTATTGACAAAAAATTTCAAACAACCAGATCAGTTTTATTTCACTTAAAAACATCATCTGAGCACCTCTAAATGGTTCAGACTGTCTTGCCACAGACAGGACAAAACCAGCAAGGCAGAAATGCCACAAGCTTGTTCAAGCAGCTTTTCACAGGATAACAGTTGCATTATAATGGAATATATTCCCGAAGGATACACTGCAAAACTTCCAGATTGTGGTTTAAGTCTGAACTCTTGGCTTCCTCAGGTCTCTGCAGGAGAATAAGCTAAAGCCATTTTCCCCTTTTTGACAGTTCTGTTCTTCTCATCAAATATGTTTTCCTTTTGTGCTTTGCCTCTCCTAGTCTCCACCCCACTTCCTCCTTCTTCCCCAAGGCCTCTGATATTCTGTATTATCCCTGTGGATTTCTGACTTTAGTTAAAGGTTGCCTTCATTCAGTCCTCTTCTGGGACAAGGGTGCAGCCAGCCTTACAGATGAGAATAATTGGATCCATAATACTCTCTGTCTTTCTAAAAGCAAATCAAATGTGAATGAGGTGAGGGTAATGCTGTGCTCTTTCTATGAGCACAGATAGAGCCCACAACACCATCCACACCACTTGAACACAGTGGGATGCTACAGTCCACTCAGGGTAACCTAAACTTGGACCTTGTGGTCCAATTTGTGTTGCTTCAAGTGAGCAAAAGCACAGAGACAGAGAAGCTTATACCAGGACAGCTGCAGACAAAACCAGCTACCACTGCTATCCAGCTTTATTCCAAGGACAGTGGGAAGTGAAAATAAGGACAATCAGGATGTGAGGGAAAGACTAAATCAGGAGCAGACACAATATAACAATTTTTGTCTGTTGCAGTTAAATTGAATTTTTTTATTATTAAGAAAAAATACATTTCTCAAGAAGATGTGGGATTTTTTTCATCAAGTAAATATGAACCACAGTGTTCTCCTCCTAGATCCCATTAGAGTGCTTTGTTCACTGATGATTTGATAACAATTGTCAATGAGTATATATGGAGCAGGGATTGGAAAACTGGAGAGTGAAAATGGGAGTGAGTACTTGTGATATCTGTATGGGCAAGCTTGTGCTGCCAAACTGCAGCTTCAGTTCCAAACATCTTTGCTTCTTGACTTTCTGCCTACATACCTCAGGAGCAGAAGGCTTGTCCTGCTTCTGTGAGAAAGGCTACTGAATTTTGCAAGTGGATCCTGTTTTCTCCAGGCCCCTGGTGCAGCAGTTCGGAAATTCTGCATCAGGTTTTAAATTAATTTATTTAATTCATGTTTCAATGAACACAGTAAGAAAATATAACTAATTGTGAACCTATATATCTGCATCATTATAGGATTTGATATATCTTACTCTCCCTGAGCCTGCTCACTGACAGTGCTTGCCAGGACTTCTTATTTCTAAAATTGTTAATGGCTTGCTGCAATTTTCTGCACAGGAGCAGAAAAACATTTCAGGTAGTTAGAGAGTAATTGGAGCATGAATGAGCATCTTTAGATTTATATTTCTTAAACTCTTCGTGAAGCATTGTTGTGCATCATGATGTGTTGTTAAAGACCACTTGGGAGAAAACCTGAGTTAACTCTTTAAAAGAGAAGATTTTTGTTACTCTTATGGTTCTTACCTGCTGAACAAAGAATCTTACTCCATTTCATGGGTTTAGTTAATCTTAAGAGTGAACCAATTTACAGTTGGTTGTTTTTGCAATTTTTTTGGATGACAGGACTCTGTTGTGAACAAGATACTATTGTATTAAGGTATTTTCTTTATCCTAGTGGTTCTGAAGCCTGCACTCCGTTCCACAAACTCTCTCAGGCAGCTAAAGATGGAGTCATCCTCAGCCTTTGTAACATTTCTGATTAAGTGAAAGTCATCACAAAAAAAGTGGAATTTAAAAAGTGTTGGTCTGACTGGTTTCTTATGCTGGGCACACCAGCTCAGATTTCTAATATTACTAAATTTAGGACTGAGACCTCAGAAGTGTAGTGTTGCCAGGGGCCTGGATAGGGATTCAGAAAGAGACACCACATAATAACCCTGATGTCCAAAGCAGAACACTGGAGTCACAGGGCCTCTGGCTTCCCCTAGCCTCCTTCTCCTATGTACGTACTGCTGGTATCAGGTACGCTTGCCAGGAGAAAAACAGGCAACACAAAAATGAACAATCTGATACTACAAGCAGTGCTAGCCAAACAGGTTCACCAGAATGAAGTGCAGAGTGCTACAATTTTTTTTTTCTTCCAGGAAGGGGTATGTTCCCAAGGCATGCCCTGTGTTAATCCCTGTGAAACTGCTGCAGGCTACTCAGAGACACAGCTTCCTCCCTCTAAATTGCACCCATTTAAACATCTCCACCAGTAAGTGGGGGCTTGCAAAGGAGTGAAATGGGAAAAGCCAACTATCATATAGCTTTCCCCTAGGCAGTGTGTGGTGCTGAGCTTTACTGTGTGGTTAATGGACAACATTTAATTATTTCAGGCTCGTCGTTCCCAATAAGGGCTACTCGTCCCTAGACCAGAGTCCGGATGAGAAGCCCCTGGTAGCCCTGGATACAGACAGGTATGCTAAAGGTTAAAAAGGTGATACATACAATGGCTTAAGCGAGTTTTCATGCTAGAGGGCAGTAGTCACACTCTTCCCTCCATTGTTCCCTCTGACCCATACTGGGTGGGTCTCTTTGTGAGAACAAGTGAGAAGAGCTATGAGAAAAGAGCAGTGTGATGAAAAGATCTGAGGGTCACGGATGAAAGCTGCTCTACAGGCTCTCTTGATGTAACTTCTCTGTGCCTCAAGAACAGTTTCATGGCACAAGAAAGATACCTAAGTGGGGAATAGAGGTTTCGTCTAACCAATTCTTTCTTTGCTGTATCTCGTACTTCCCTGCAGTGATGATGACTTTGATATGTCCAGATATTCCTCCTCGGGATACTCATCAGCTGAGGTGAGTTATACTCTCTCCTGCTATCCTTGCCATGAATGCAAATAACAGAGCAGCCAGAAATGGCTTAGAGTAGCCTTGCACAGGCAGAAATGGCTACACAACAAATTTACTAGTGGTATAGACTCTGTGAGTCTGGAAGGAGCCATGGCAGAAACTGAGTCACATTGCTTTCTTCCCTGGTGATTCAGTTGGCTCCATACCCTCAGTGCCATGGCACAGAGATC
Organism: Muscicapa striata striata; assembly: GCA_030060385.1. NCBI lineage: Eukaryota > Metazoa > Chordata > Aves > Passeriformes > Muscicapidae > Muscicapa > Muscicapa striata. The sequence goes on along the minus strand of JAREIS010000199.1, from coordinate 245,759 downwards.
TGGCCATCAGCAGTTCTCACAGCTACCTTTGGTTTCACTCAAACTTTCCTTCATTGCGCTTAGTCCTGCAGTGACCCGGGAGATGCAAAAGCATCATCCTGTTTGCCATGGCAGCTCAGCAACTGTATGCATGCCAAGGACATAAATAAAGGATCTGAGAGTGTGCTGTGACTTCCAGTTATTGGAATGGTCAGGGTCACAAAGTGTGTTTACTTGGAGCAAGCAGAAATTCCAGGGAGGACTTGCAGATATGAACTCTTGCCCTTTCAAAGAGAAAAGGCAGGAAGCTCAGGCTTATTAGTCCCTCTACATTGTTTCTGAGTATATTCCTGAACTCTCTCATTAATTTGTTGCTCAGCCCCTGGCTACTGCTTCTGCAGGATTTTGTTTCCCGGGTGCTCAGCAGCCATTCTGCCCACAAACTGCTCAGAACTCTTCCCCCTGTATCTCTTCCTTGCATAAAATACCTCTGAAACCCTGGGAAACAGCCAAGAGCAGTGACCATATCAGATGATCTGAGCAGTTTCTGTGCCCTGATGAAGTGTTGTTTATACAGATCCAGTTAGACAGCATTTGAATCTGAGATCATAGAGCCAAAGTTTACCATCTTTTAACTGCTATAGTGTGCCCCAGACTAAGAGGGGGGACTGCCCATCTGCCAGTAAGTATTATATTACTTTAACTGAGGGCTTGTCCTCAGGGAAAAATTATTCCATAGCAAAATAGCGTATCTCACTCTAGATATTCTTATTCTGAAGAGGCTAGTACCCTCCCCTCAGCTGAGGTCAAAAATTAGGACTGTGGGACAGCTGTTAATGATGGGGAAATACACTCCAGAATAGGAGACCTCCTTCATTTTCTGACCACCAGAAGTAAGAAATCTCAAGTGTTTGACTGTTTGTCTCTTTGTCTGTAGCAGATCAACCAAGACTTGAACATCCAGCTGCTAAAGGATGGGTACCGGTTAGATGAGATCCCGGATGACGAGGACCTTGACCTAATCCCTCCTAAATCGGTCAATCCTACCTGCATGTGTTGCCAAGCCACCTCCTCCACCGCCTGTCACATCCAGTAGTGAGGCCGGCAGGCTGTGATCAGTGCTTTCCACTATAACTGTAAAACTTAACAGCCATTGCTTCCTCCTATGGTAGGACGTGCACCTCTTTGTGTTCATGGAGCCAGGAGAAACCAAAAAATTCATTTTATGATTGGTTGATAACTTATTTTAAACTATGGTAAAACAAAAGAGAAGTTGCTCAAAGTGCCAGGCAGTGCCTGGCAGAACTGACTGGTCTGAAGAGTGAATACAGAGGGGTCCAGAGATACCTCCTTGGTTTGTTTAGGCACTGGGGATATTTTGTAAAGTGTCTTTTTCCAGAATGGGAGAGGTCAGATGGGACTTCAGGTAATCCTGCCCACTGAAACCAATCCATCTGCAAGATTAGGGCAAGTTGGAGGTATCAATGTGTTTTACCAATGAGAGGAAGTTAGTTCTTTATTCATTCACTAAACCTGTTTCATTTGCATAACCCAAATGATATTACAACTGGGGCACAGGAATGGGGACGGACCAGGGCATCCTTTCTTATGGCAAGGCTAGCCAGGACTAGCACCACACAATTCATTCACTTGCAAAAGGGACAAGTAGGTGACATTTCACTGTGAGTCAGTACTAGCTAGAGCTGTTGTGTCACATAGCCAATGCAATCTGCCCTTAGCACCACATTAAATTACCACTAAACACAGCAGATTCAATCTGCAATCCACTCATGCACTTCAAGGATTTGCTCACTGCCCAGGAACACCAACCATACTTGTGACTTCAGTTCAGTCACGTATTCTGACTTCAGCCTGTATTTAATCCCTGTCCGACCCATCTCTTTCCAAAAATCTTAAACTTAGTTCAGCTGAGAAGAAATTCATCCTGCATGAGTCAGGACTAGAGATGTACAGCCTGAATGACAGTGCTGGAAAAGCTAGTTGAAGAAAGCACATTTCAACAGTGCTTAACTCTTGATATTGTCTTGACAGTGTGTCTCTGGGTGCCTGTGGGAGAGGCTCATTAATGCTGAAGTCATCACTATGGTGGGGATCAGATTTGAGAGGAATTTTCAGCAACAGCAGAGTTATGAACAGCTTCAGCTGAAAGATGCCCATGAGCAGAAACTACTGTTCACTCCATATCTGCCCACTTGTGAGCCAGACTTGGTCCCAGGTCAGGAGCAGTTATGTTTTATTTGGTACTGGAAAAGTTAGGAATCCTGTTACATTACATTGCTGGCCTGAGGTCCCAGTTCACTAGCAGATTGTTTTGAATGCAGAATCACTTCTGGCATTAGGAAACATGTCCTCTCACTGGCTTCAGCATATGCAAGGGATAGGCTGGCATTTTTCTTGGTGTTGAAATCTTTTGCCACAGGCACAATTCTTGTGTTTTTAGGAGGAAGACCATCTGCTTTGGGTCATCACCTGCTCTGTAGCCTGGGAAAGGAAAAAATGAGGGCAGTTCTGAGCTTCCCGTCAGAATTCCTGAGTCACAAAGCAGAGCCTGAGTTGCACCACAACAGATAGATCCCCCATCTGAAATCTATGTGAAGTGAACTGAGTCTTTAAGAAGTCGTACTTACAATTAGCAAGAGATTTTTTTAACATCCCAGGGATTTACTCTCTGCAGTGTCAAGCTTGATACCAGCCACAGTGTGAGTGAAAGAGCAGGCACATGAGATTGATGGGCTTATTTACTTGATGGTATTGACAGCTTTTAAAGATATGCTTGTCCCCTCTGCTTAAAACAACATGCTGCCACGGCTTGAATGGTTTACTGAGATCCCTGCTTCTTCTACTAACCATCCTCTGTAGAAGTGATGGTTAATTGGCCAGCTCCTAAAGGGATTGTGTTTCTCAAGTGAATCCATCTCCTTTTCTCATCACCTAGTTGTGCTGAGGGGAATGTTTCCAAAATACAACTCAGGTTGAGATTATCAAATGGTCTGGATGTGGGGGAAGTAGAGAATAGAGAGAAAGATAAAAGGGAAAAACATTCATTAAGGAGTCCTTTTAAAATCCTAATAGAAATTCTGTGGTCAAACCAGATCCTGTAGGACATGACCAAGGCTCTTTAAATCTTCACTCTTCTGGAGAGGGACTTTGCAGTTCAGCACTGGTATTGTGGACTGTCTTCATCACATTTATCCTCCTGGGTCAGTCTCTGTGCCTTCCAGCCAGGCTGCACACGCTCAGCCTTTCCCACAGCCCTTGCTCAGGAGCTTGGAGCATTTCGGAGTGCCTGCTAGAGCAACAAGCCATCTCTTCACCTGGGCCAGCCCCTGAGGGCTGCACATCCCACAGGTCTCCATCAGGCTGCCATCATAGAATCATGCCATCATCTGAGTTCAAAAACACCCTTAAGATCACAGAGTCCAGCTATAACCAAACACTGTCCTATTCAGTCCAGGTTAGAATGAGACTTGCTGTCACTGTTATCTCTCAGGGTTAACATCTCTCCTCGAGGGACAGACTTCAACTAGTGGACTTGGTAGTGCTGGATTAACAGTTGGATTCTATGATCTTAAAGGTCTTTTCCAATCTGAGTGATTCTATGACATGCAATGTCCCATGACACCATGACCAAGTCCTTTTATTGCCCCTCTTGCTGATTTTTGCCTGCCATGTGCCCTGAGACATTCCCCAGCCCTGCATCTGCCTTCAGCCCTTTGCATTTTGTGATGTGCATCTGCTTCTATCACAACCCTTAAGGGAGGGAGGGAGGGAGATGAATTCAGATGTTCCACCCTGTGCTTCCTCCAAATACAAACTGAAGCACAACTCAAGTGATTTTGCCTGTGCACAGGAGTTGGTTGCATAAATAGTTGGTTTGGCATGACAGTACAGGACCATAAAATGGCAATTTTTTGGCTTCTCCTCTCTATGCTTTGTGTTCGTATATTTTATTAGGGGGATAATGTAGAAAGGGTGGGGAAAAGTAGTTACCTGTGTAGGGTTGTTATCAGAAAGGCTGAGTGGCTTAAGGCAATGCACACGTGGCTGTCATAGAAAACTGAACACTAACCTTCTGAACTGCAGCCCCTTCAGCAGATTATGACCATACAGCACGTTTGTTGGCTCCTTATGGAATATTGAGGACTGCCCATTGGTATGTATCAACCACAGATGAGGCTGGCTCCCCCTGTCTGGTCTCTTGTTCAGACCTTTGCTTAAGCCAGCAGGTTTTCCATATGCCCTCAGAGTCACAGAATGGGTAAGGCTGGAAAAGGCCGCAGTGGGATCATCTGATCCAGCCTCTCTGCTCAAGCAACTCTTGTTGGAGGTTATGCTGTGGTGATTTCCTGAGAAGGTGTGGAGATAGATGGCTATACTGGCACTACTCTCCTTAGTCTCCTTAGTCTCCTTAGTGCCACCATGACCAGAAGAAGGCAGAAGGCAAGAGCAAAGATTCTCTGTCACAGTATTTCTACAAAATCTACAAGAGGTGCTGAGTGCCCTCCTAAATCTACATGGCATGGAAGAAAGAAAATTGTTCCTTCCTCCAGTCTTTGCACCAAACAAGATGACCCTCTCAGGCCACATTTTCAATCCAAAGTTGTACAGAAAACCAAGGGGAGGCACACCATGGAGTATGAGATGCTGCATGTCACTGTCTACCTAAATTCTCATGCAAACAGGATGTAAGGATATTGATGCTGGTGCCTCCTCAATGGAATTTGCATTTGATGCCTCCTAAAGCCAGACTGGGTTTTTGTTAGGATTTTATGTGTTGTCAGTCACCAAATTACAAAAGTTTCAGCAAATCCTTTTCTTTTATCAGATGTTAATCTGATAAAATACCATCTAGTATCCTTTAATGTGAGCTGGATTTGAACTCTGGGGTCTCAGCACTCTGTTCCATCTCTCTTGTCTGCAAACTCCACATTTCCATCCTTTGGAAGGAGGAACATCCTCCTAGTCTTGAGGAAGGTTTATAGATAGCGTGGTCATGTCTGCTTTTCTGGTGTTTGTAAATAAACTTCACCTGAAAGGAGGCTGATGCCCATCCTGAAGGCTCATTTGATTATCTTACCAGACATCTTGAAGTAACCCTTGGGAGAGCCAGTGGGTGATATCTGAGATTGCCACATGTCTGTCCCTAATGTGCACTTGGTCATTGGATCTGCTGTGCTCTTCTGGCTGTCCTGCCTGCAGATGCCTTACAACTGCAAAAGCAGGTGACCCATTCCTGCTGCATGGACTTTGAAAGGGACTTGAGGACAGTTTCCCCACAGACAAGATGGATTCATGTCTCACCAGTCCCAAAAGGAGGCACCCGCTGCATTCAGTGGTTCACAAGCTGACACACAAGTCTGCGATCCTGAGCAGAATCCTTTCCTTTCCATGCACTGTCTGATCCTGGGCTGGCCTGCAGGCTGTGCAGGAGAATGCAGGAGGCTTGAAAAATGCAGCGCCCTGTGACTCAACAGAAACATGAAGATGCTTTTGAAGAAAGGAAGGACCCAGCTGGGCAACAGATGGAAAACAGGAAAAGGAAAACAAGCAGTAACTGGAAAGATTGCCAAGTGCTGTCTTGGCCTAGGGCAGATCCCAGTTGTCCGAGTTGATCTGTCTCAGTGCAGTGCTGATTCCAGCAGGGAGCAAAGCTTGCTTTCAGATATACACACCAGAAACATCTTGTCCCTGAGCTGACACTGCAGCCAAATACAGCCCTGGGGTGTCTGCTGGACTGTTAGAGCACAGAAATAAGATCTGGGGTCCTTGCTGCTGTTGATATTTGCTCTAATCTCAGGCAAGTCACATCCCTTCTTGATGTCCATTCCATTCTGGAGCACATGGGAGAAACCTACCTTCCCAAAGTGCTACCACCATCCTGCATGGATACTGCCAAGCGTGAGAGGCACCATTGATAGGACAGTTCTGCAAGCAGGATGTAAATACCATGCTATAGAAATTTAATTCCTATTTTCAAAGTACTACTCTGCCTTCATTCTGTTTACCATCTTCTGGTGTTCCTCATACATGACAGAATGCAGTGGGGTGGAGGCTAGTACAGAGGTTAAACATCTTTGGAGAAAGATGTTTGTCAAGGATATGTTATCCAGTTACTTGGCAGCTGACTCTTGCACAACTGGCTTCTGAGTTCACCTGCTCCCAGAGGGAACAAAGATTTGTACAAAGATTTGGTGTACCAACAGCACCATCCACTGATACCAGAATTAAGGAATTTAGGAGTGCAGCTTGGGATGGCAAGAAGTGATGAAGGGGAACAGAGGACTGAAAGGCTCATTTTTGGGATATTCCATGGCAATTTCATGCTCTTGCTATTAGCAATCATATGATCATCTTAGCTTTTAGATGGGTGCTTCTGCTTGGGCTTCTCACTTCAAACCCACCTGGAGTATTGCCACTCTTACCTAGAAGCCATAGGCTTTGGTGCCTGGCTGCTGCTTGGCTCAGCAAGCTTGGGCTGCACGTTCAAAAACAACATCTGCATAGAGGATCAGTGCTGCAGGGCTAGCTGGCAAGGCATGGAAAGGTCTTCATTTTAAGCTGCTTTTCACCTCTAGGCATACCTGTCTCTTCCTTTCAAGGCTCAGCTGTAAGAGGGATTGCTCCAAACCACACCTCATCAGACAAACCCACCTTTGTTACAGAACCACACAAGACCTGAAACAGAAGGGCCAGGAATTTAGCATAAAGGGTCATTTTATGGCCTAGGATTATCTTCAGATTTCTCATAGGGGTTGTGGTCTATATTTTAACTCCCTGTATTATGCATCTGAGCTGCTTCATTGCTTTCCAAAAATTACTGCTACATCCCTTCCTTTGTCCCACTTGACATTGCTCCAGTCCCAGGATGACAGCAGCTGGAGGCTGCCTGTCTGAGTGCATCTTTGACAGCTTGCTGGGGAGGCAGAGACTGGGACTGAGATCACACAGGGCACAGCCCATGGCCCACACAGGCATGCAGCAAACCGTGTCACAGAGCAGCACAGACACTAGTAGGACAGGTTGCAGCTTTCCCTGGTGCCTGTGCAGAGCAGCTTTTCCCATTGCTCTAAAGACCCATTTCCCACTGGTGGTGACTTTGAGCCTTTTGCTTTCTTTAAAAAGCTGCTCCAGCAAAAGATGGATTTGCTCCTAGAAGTTGCCATGACTGATGCCACCACCTGACTGATGGTGCTTGGCCTGTGGAGGTATTTCCATAATAACAAATGGTGATACAGGTGGTGGGGTTGGATTAAGGGTTGGAAGGTACAAAATAAGTCTGACCATCTCAGACTGTCACTGGAAAGCAGTGCAGTAGGCACCAGGAAAAGAAAAGGCTGTGGAAAGGCCATGCTAAGTCCCATAGCTGCTGAGATATTTACCATCCCAGGGCAGCATTTCTCCCCTTGCTGCCCATGCAGCTGTCCCAGGTGAGCTCCCTGGAAAGCACTGCTCTTCACCCAGGCTGCCTTTTTGCTTTTGCAATCTAAATAAGCTGCAACTCCATTTGGTACCCGCGTTCCTCAAGCCTCCATGATTTGGGCAACACAGTTTGTTGAGAGATGTAATACAGACACATGGAAAGAGCTGAAAAACTTGGGCAAGGACTCTTCATGACAGACCTTCATATCCACCCCCAGTTCACAGATGTGTTTGTTTAGTTTCTTTGCATAGAGAAGCTGTGGTAGCAGCTGTGTTCAATTTGTGGCTGCCTCTGTCCTAAGACAAGCCCCAAGTAAAAGCCAGGCCAGCTGTAGGTCATTGAACATGATGGGATGAGAACCAGACAGGAGGCTGGGATTTCTCTTCACCCACATGAGGGCTGTGGGGCTGAGGATTCACCAAGTTTGTGCAAAACCTGGTGAGATCCAGCCTGCCAAGCCGGATGCCTTCACGCTTCTGGCCTCAGTGCTGTGGGTCCAGTTCTGCAGACCAGGTCCCAGACCTGCCAGCCCACATGCTCCTGGTGTGGGCTGGAGTCCTGCAGCAGAGGCCTTAGTGGGGAGCCTGTTGGCTCTGCTCTTGCTGCACTGGGGCAGGGTGCTGTGTGACACTGGTGGGGCTGTATTTCTGCCAGGAGAAAGACTCTGGTGAGGGATGAAGTCTTTGCAGTGGAGACAATTCAAAAAGTTGGGTTTTCCCCACCCCTTTTTGCACTTTTTAAACCCTTTTTACTCCTTCCACAGAGGTTTTTGAACCTTCAGTTTAATAAGGGAGATGAGCTGCCATTAAATAGTTTTCTGAAGGGTCTGAAGGCAGGTGCTGGCTGGCGTGCAGAGCCGGTCTGTGCCTGACATGATTTCCAGACCTCATTGTCCAACCTGTAGCAGAGTCACCCCACGAGCTGGGCAAGGACTGGGGTGGGAGGGTCAGTGCTGGCCATCGTGCCAGACAGCCATGGCTTCCCAAACTGAAGAAGAATCAGACCAGGAAATGGGGGAAGGAGCAACCGCAGTAGAAGGATAGCTAGTTGTCACAAGTAATCTTTGGTATCCGTGTCCAGTGGTTAGTCCTAGAATTGCAAGCCTTGTTATATTGCACACACGTCCTCCTTCCACTCCCCTTTTATCAAAGCAGCCGTCGCCTTTCTTCCCCCTGCCCCATGCACTAGTGATGAGCATCAGAGGCAGTTGCACCAAAGTGATTCTCAGCCCAGTTCTGCATCCCCCTTTCCCACCCAAATCCAAGGCAACCTGGACAGTTGTTGGCCTTCACGAGTCTAGTAATTCCAGTTGGGTTTCTTTCCTTGTGTTTCATGGCTTCCTTCCCACACACTCTGACAGGGCAGTATAGGAGGCTCTGACCATGTCCCAGGAAGTTTCTTTGCCCCCAGCAGCACCTTGCAGACATGCACCTTACTGGGAATGTACTGGGTCAATGCTGGTGAGATCTGGCACTGCTGATCTTGAATGGGTGGCAGCTGATGGGGATCCACCCAAGGAAGTTGGCAGAAAGTGGCTACTGTCCCTTTTCTTTTCTTTTCTGAGGGAGAGAGGGATTTTTTTGGCATTACAATTATTGTCCATCTTCCAGTGGCCAAGTTCTGGGTTGCATTAATAATAGGGGTTCATTGCCTGTCCAGGCAGATGTGGAGCTCTGCACCAACCTTAATAGCAAATGTCATGGCTGTAGCCAGAGCCTGCATACAGGATGGGTTTCTTCCATGCTGGCAAAGTACTTTCAGCAGGCTCCAGATGTGCACTTCTGGCAGACAGAGAAACAGCACTCCTCCGAATCCGGATCAAATCTGCACTCCATTTTGTGTCCTCAGCATGGAAAAAAATCAACCTAAGCAAATGCCTTCCAGGTCTCCATTCCCTCTGTGGTGGGAGGCATTTCAGGGTCACCAAAAGCAAGATCCTTTCTGGATTTATTTAATGGAAATACATTTCAGGATGGGAGACCTCCCAACCTTTGTGTTAATCTCAAGAGCAGGAGATGAATTTCTGGCTGTCCTTGCATATAGTGAAATATAGCTGAAGCAGCCAAACGCAAATAGAGTTAAATGTAGGGTTTGACCTGAATAACCTTTTAATTAGGAAGATAAATTTGTTGTAGCTTGACCTTAGTCCTTGTTAGGAACCTGCTAATCATTTGACATGCAGAGTGTATTAATGCTGCACTTAACTTGGCCATTGTTTTTTTTTATCTGGTTTTGGGAGTTTTTCCACTCCCAAAGCATCAGTCTGCATCTTGTATGGGTTTTCTTTTTTTGCCATTCAGATCATGTAGTACACTGTTGTATTTTTGTTCCCGTCTGTGTAGAGTATTGCCTTAAACAGATCAGTTGTGTTATGGTTTGTTTTGGGTTTTCTCTTTTCTACCATCAGTTTTATGCATTAATTTATTTTAAAATGTGGGAGTTTTTTTCAAAAACATGGAAAACATGTATAATATTTTTTTTTAACATTTCCATTGCAGTATTTATCATTGTTACTGGTTGTGTGTAGTGTAACGGAATTAATGATATTAAAAAGCATACATATGAAAACCAGCCTGACAGCCTTTTTTTTCATTGGAGCAAACAAAAGCAAGGCAGTGTGGACTGCACCAGCTTCTCTGAGCCCCCAGCAGTCACAGATACTGAAACCAGGGGTGCAGTTTCACTCCATAGCCTGCTTGGTCCCTTAAACGTGACTGATATGACCTGTGTGAATGGCAGAGGTAAATATTCCAAGACTGGCCACCAATGTTTGGGAAACATGAGTCCCCAGGGCAGCTGGAAGCACATCAGACTGGATCCAGCCCCTGCATCTGGTCTGCAAGAAGCAGAAAGAGCTGCTTCATCTGTGCAACACCAGTGGGTGAAATAACCTTTCTCCAGCCTTGCAGCTGTTCTGCCCCTCAAAGCTGTTGGCACAGGAGCCAAGCCCTGATTTTGAAGTCCAATTCCAGGAAAAGGAAAACCTGTGGACCACCAGGTATAGAGGACAGCCTTGGAGGCCAGCGGATCATTCTGGCAATAAATCTGATTCAGGATTAGTACCCCACAACTGAGAGGTTTGGATTCCACCTCTGCACAGTGGTGCTCCACAGACCTGTGCCCTGGGTTGCTCCAAAGCCATGGAGCTGGGGCAGTGTCCCCCTTCCCCTCCCAGCTTCTCACTGACTCCCTGGGGGGGTGGGGCTGATGGAGAGCCTAAACCTGGCTCAACAGAGACCAGTAGGGTGTGAAAATCAAGGGTAGCTTGTTTTCTTCTCATCTAAGGGCACATAATTCACTTTTGCTGAGACACACTCAGGTGTTCCAGGTTCTCTGGCAGCAAATCAGGCAGGGCTCTGCAGCCCTTCAGGGGCACAGGTTGGCATCCCTCCTGCCAAGATGGGTGTGGGTCTGCACCCATGGATCTGCCAAAATGAAGCAGCAGAGGGGCTGGAACAGAGAGCACAGCAGGGCTCTGAGTGGTCACTGTGTTACAGGCCAGACCAGAACAGAGCTTGGCTCGTCCCCATCCCTGCAGGGGCATCTCTGCTCAACTCCCCATCTCTGGAAAAAGCAAACCCAGTTCATGCCACTTCCACTCTGGCATGACCCAGCTGCCTCTGCACAATGGATGAGGATTGCTCACTCTGATTGCAGAGACCATTACTCAGGATGGAACAGCAAACAAGGCACACAGGATCCCAAATCCAACTTTTAATTAGAAAGGGGAGACATAGCAGGCAATAATTTCCCTGGCTACCTCCTCAGGCCAGGGCAGCTGTGCTGGTGCTGTGTCACAGGCATTGGCTGCACTGGTGTGGGGGTCTCTGCCTGCAGCTAGATTGCTGTAGGATTTCTGAGGAAATGAAGGAGAAAGGGGCTTGAAAAGCCACATCACTGCTTTGGCACCTCCCAAAAATAAAATTATCTTGACTAGGACCAGCTGAAACTATTTCCAGCCTTAGTTAAGGTAGCTGCCAGCAGGAGGGGAGGGAGCTGGGAGACACAACAAAATAAGGATGGTACAATCCAAAGGGGTGTAGGCAGGAATTGAAGAAGGAGCATGGCTATGGGACTGACAGAAAGCCACCAAATCCCACTGCTCCCATTCTATGGCATCACTGATCACATAAACATCACCCTGGCTGCAAATGCTGGCCCACACCTGTCCCAGCAGGCTGCTTGTTCCTCTTCTCTAAAAAACACAGGATCCTCAGCAGCACTTGCACCAACTCGTACTGCTTGCTGTGCTCTGTCAAAAAGACTGTTCAAGAGTGAGCTCCAGAGGAGCTCTGGAAATAGAACAAGTTTGTAACAGGTAAATGCTGCAGGAGGAGGAAACTTTGGGGTTTCTACACCTACCCAGCTGCAGAGGCAGGAGGGTGGCACAAGGACTCAGATGATGCCTTGCTGGGTCTCTGTAGTGAGGCGGTGTCATGCTCCCTGATCAGGAAAGTGTTTGACACCCCATAGCATGCGCTTGCTGACTTGCCCCTGGAGCTGCATCCTGCAGTGGCTTTGGTCATTTAGAGCTGGCAGTCACCAGCAGAAGCTCTGACATGTCAGCCCTGTCCAGGGATAGGTTTCAGAGTGCACCAGGCACAGGATCTGATGAAGAAGGGAAACTGAGGCAGCAACAGGGCTCATGCCAGGCTGCTGTGTGACATGATGATGATGGGGTTGCTCTGAGAGCTGCTGTAACACAGTTCCCAGACTCAGATGAGTTCCAGCTGGTGGGTCTTCCATGCTAGGGCATCCTGTGAAGGGCTGGGGAGAGTTCTGAGCACTGAAAAATCCCTCCCAGCCGTGGTCCTGCCGGAGGAGCAATCCCTGAGTCGAGGCCCCACTCAAAGAGTGTCTGTGGAACACAGCTTTCCCCTTACAGGCTAAGAGGGTCACTGGCACTGAGGCAAAGCTCACTGCAAACCTGCTTATCTCCTGCAGCCTCATTAGCATGTGCACTGAAATGAGGGAACAAGCGCAGGGTGTGGAGAGGGACATCACCACAGGACAGAAATAGTGCATGCTACCAAGCAGGGCACCCCTCTGCTCCATGAAACCCAGCCCTCTTAGGGGCTGTAGGACAGCTGGCAGTCCTGTCACTTCCTTCCCACCCTCTACTTGCCCCATTCCTGGCAGTCCCAGTGCACTCACCCCATCTCCCACTAGGCAAAGTGCTCAGATGTCTGTGGATACCCTGGATGCAGGGGAGCCAGTGATGCCATCTTTTGTCCCATGGTTTTGGTGAGTGGGGAGCTTGGGGAGAGCATCACAGAGATACTATGACCCCCAAGGGAGGCTTGATGCTCAGATCTCAAGCTGCATTTCCAGCATTAGATCCTGCCTCGTAATTGGTTTCACTGTGCGTCCCAGCAGCAGTGAAGGCAGATGCTGTACATGGAATGGGTGTCTCTTCCCACTCCCTACTGTCTGTAGGAATTAACAATGCCCCCGTTAAAAAATCCATTGAACCAAGGTCAGCCCAATCAGCTGAATGAAGTGGCAATGCAGGAGCATTACAGGAACACCATTAACCATCAATCCTGCTGCCTATCAGCCTGAGATGAACTGGTTGCCCAGCTCCAAAAGTTCTGCAAGGTGCCAACAGTCCTCCTGTGTCACAGAGGGCACATCTCCATGGGGTTGAGGATCTGATGGTGCTGGCAGTGGGTCTGTTCATCCCCTCTTCCCATCTTGTGTCCTCCTCCCAGTGCCAAAGGGATGCTCTCTCAGTATATGTGCTTGTGGCTTTGCCATGGCAATTCATCTCCTTCCCTGGACAGGCTGTCCATGTCCCAGGGATGTCTGCACATCCTGATGTTCTGACTTCCAGTGGCCCATAAATATCCCCTGGTAGTAAGTGTGGACTGGGGAATACTCTCCTGATGCCCCATAGTCCCCAGGGACCTCTATACAAATCCTTAAGAAAGCCAGACTGACTCCCAGGACAGTTGTTTGTATGCATGGTCTCATCCAGACATGCTTGGGACTGAACAACACCTAAAATGCTACTGGCATCCCTGAGCCCCGACTGCATATAGCTTAGCACCTCCCAGATTTTGGGGCCATGTCAGTGTTCCTTGTGCTGCTCTTGTATTTTCTGTTGTCATTGTGTGCTCTACTTACCAAGAACATATTCCCTGGCCACACTGTTTGTTATGCAGTAATCAGCCCTGTCCTTCACCCACCGCAGGTCTGGCAACACCTTTTAATCCCCACATGTTTACTTTTAGGATGTCCTTGTTGCTGAAGCAGCTTTTTTCAGCCCTAGGCAGAGGGCAAAAAAGATGCAGTACAACCAGCACCGTCATCATTCTGCTACTGCATCAAATCCCTGTGGATCAGAATTAGGTATGAGACTTAGCAGAAAACATGTGATTGGCTTTAAATTCCTGAGTTCAGAAACTAAAACCAAGCAACAAGAAGAATAAACAGGGGTTACTGGGTTCCCCATATATGTCCCTATGTCTGAGCCTCAGAAAGAAGCTTCTCCAGGTCTTCTCCACTGAGAAACAGGAATATTTTCCTTGACTGGTATGGGTCTGGTAATGAGAATTGTAGGGAAATGACCATGCAAGAGAAAGTGGTGTTTGCTGGCAGAGAGACCCACTGGAAATGGCCCACTGAGTGGCAGTGCCAGGGTACATTATTTTATCTCAGAGGCTCATCTTACCCCACAGCACTGCTGAAGGACAAAGGTGGTCTTTCATTAAAACTGGCTTCGGCAATTGCTCCCTCAGACCCTTCCCCACAGTCTGGGGAAGTCTCTGGGAAGGGTGGAGAAACTTCATTTACTGCTGATTTGGTGGGCACCTTAACAGCCCTTGCAGGTTCGTGCCCTCCCACCACGCACAAGCTGGAGACCAAGAGAGCATGCAAGGGAAAGCTCTCAGAGCATAGTAACAGCCAAAAATAGAAGCAGTCGTTGACACCCGTGTTTGTCGGCTTCATGCTGGGCTGCTGAGGACGTGCTTGCTTTTGGCAAGTTGTCCAGGAAGAGCTGCCATCCATCTGGGATACTGAGCACTGACAAAGGCTAAATAAGGAGGGGTACTATGAAAGCAGCACATAATTAATGAAGGCATGAAATGTCCTTGTCTGAGTATGATCTGAGAGCACAGTGCCAGGGGGCAACACCACCCGGGCCCCTCCGTGGGTGCTGCTGATCATAAATCCACGGCACTGTGGTCCTCGCAGTGTGGGGATGCTTCAGCCCGGAGCCGCCTGGGGACCCACATTCCTGCCATGCTGCGCCCACACCAAGCAGTATCCCAATCTTCCTGGGAGCAGGGAAAACCCGATGAAACCCATGCCATGAAAAGCATGTCCCGACGTAAAAGCACCCCATTGAAAAACCTGGTCCAACCCAAAATCGTTCCATGAAAAGCACATCCCAGTCCCAAAGCACCTCATGAAAACCCCATCCCGACCCAAAAGCATCCCGGCACAGCCCCGCCAGCGCCAAACCCCCATCCCTCTCAGCCCCAGGGTATCCCCATCCCCACGCACCCCCGATACCCCCAGCAGGTCCAGCCCGGGCGTCCCCCGAGCTGCCCTCCCGGACCGAACTACATCTCCCATCGGGGAGCGCCGGTTCGGGGGCCGGGCCGGGGCGGGGCCGGGGCGGAGTGGGCAGCGCCCAACCCCGGAACCGCGACCAGCCCCGCGCCCGGAGACCCCGGGCCGGCGGACCCGGCCATGGCCCGGCGGTGCCGGTGAGTGAGCGGTGCCGGGGAGTGAGCGGTACCGGGGAGGGAGCGGTGCTGATGAGGAGTGAGCGGTACCGGCGAGTGAGCGGTGCCGGTGGGGAGTGAGCGGTACTGGGGAGTGAGCGGTACCGGGGAGTGAGCGGTGCCGGGGAGTGAGCGGTACCGGGGAGTGAGCGGTGCCGGGGAAGTGAGCGGTGCTGATGAGTGAGCGGTACCGGCGAGTGAGCGGTGCCGAGGAGTGAGCGGTACCGGGGAGTGAGCGGTGCCGGGGAGTGAGCGGTGCCGGGGAGTGAGCGGTGCCGGGGAGTGAGCGGTACCGGGGAGTGAGCGGTGCCGGGGAGTGAGCGGTGCCGGGGAGTGAGCGGTACCGGGGAGTGAGCGGTGCCGGGGAGTGAGCGGTACTGAGGAGTGAGCGGTGCCGGGGAGTGAGCGGTACCGGGGAGTGAGCGGTGCTGATGAGTGAGCGGTGCTGATGAATGAGCGGTACCGGGGAGTGAGCGGTGCCGGGGAGTGAGCGGTGCTGATGAATGAGCGGTACCGGGGAGTGAGCGGTGCCGGGACTGCGCTCGGCGCGGGGGGCTCAAGCCCAGCTCGGGGGCTGCGGGCGGAGGCGGGCAAGGGGGTCCTGCTCCCGCAGACCCCAGGCTGCGGTATCGGCGAGGGCTCGGGAAGGCCCGCGGGGAGCGGGGTGGAGGTACTGAGCTTTGGCCGGACCTTGGGGTGCGAGCTGTCCGCACCCCGCCGTGCGGGGACCGCCCGAGTTCTCTGATGGGTGGGAGTCTGGCTGCCCGGAGAAGACGAACGCAGCCGGGAGACGCGTCCCCGGCACCGCTTGCAAAGTGTAGGTTCAACTTTTGCCGCTTGATAAGATGCTTGTTAGTGAAAACTTTGCAGATGGGTGTACGCAGCTCTTTGTGCTCTGTGCTGGGTTGGGTTTGGAGTGGGTTTTGGGACAGCTCCGCCATCAGTGGCTATGGCAAGGAGCAGCCAAACCTGTGTGAGAAAGCACAAATGTTTCTTCCCCTGTCCCCCCCCTTACCACCTTGTGATACTCATGACGTCCGAAGGGCAAATGCCTGGCATAGCAGAGACCTACAGCCCAGTGGAGAATGGCGTTTGTGAGGTTGTGTCTACATAGATGGATCTGCACATGGAAGAGCTGCAAGGGAGCACTTAAGGGAATTGGTGACTGCGTTTGGCCCAAGGTTGTCCAGCATCAGTAACTGTTGGATATGGATGTAAATTCCAGGACTTGGGTCAACAACCCAGCATCATGAGCCATTCCACAGCTCTCTGGAGCTGCCAGTGCCTGGAGTTTCATGGTGACTTGAGGCTGGAAAATCGGCAGGGCTGTGCCAGACGGATGTACTTAGGTTTCCATTTCTCCCCCATATCGTGTTGTGCTTGGATGTTGGGGTGGGCTCAGGTTTCAGCCTGCAGCAGCATCCAGAATGCTGACTGCTCCCAAAGCGCTGAGTCAGCTCTTTGAATAAAGAATCTGTGTGACAAAGCAGGGCACTAGGTCCCACTTGTGGGGTGGTTTGTCTTGGAGGACAGAGATGAGTGGTGAGATGGACTCCTGCTTTGGGGAGATGCTGTTGGAGTGATGGGGTGGTCAATGGCACATGGCTGGTACCAGCTGGAGTTGGGCTGGGGAACCAACAAACAGTGGCAGACACCAAAATCTTTGTGGCTGTGTATCTTACATGGCAAAAGTAGCAAATTAAATAAGCTAATAGCTCCAGTGTTTGGTGTTCTGCTTTTGCCACTGTTGGGCACGAGATCTGATGGCCCTGCAGGTTCCAAGGAGCTGATTGCTGGGCTCAGGGTTACCCCATGGACCACAATTTTAGAGCCAGGCTCCCTCCTTCCTGCTCCCTCAGAGCCTGTAGGACTTCTCCAAGGTGGACAGAGACATATCCTTAAAGGGAGAGCACTGGAGCTTTCTCTCTCTCATGCCCAATGTACTTCGACACAAGTGGACCAGGAGGGCTCATTTTGTTTTAAAGTCTCCACAAATCTTTATGGCTCAGATAAATTCAGGCTCCCTGATGTGCCTCCAGGCAGGGAAAAGCAAAAGCCTCTGGTCATGATTCAGTCATGAGATGAAAGCACCATGAGCTGTGTGCAGGGTTAAAGCGAAAACCCAGCTTGTTAAACTTCATCTTGGTAATTACCATGGGGTGAAGAACAAAGAAAGATTATATTGTAAAGGGGAATTGTCAGGGGTGTTAAATATTAAGTTGTCTGCTGCCAGAATTGGTTCTGGCTGCTCTGTATTCATGGTCGAACACTGGATGAGGTGTCTAAATGGGTTTGGAGCATCACTTGACACTGAAAACTTTAAAGGACAAAAGTGGGCTGCAAAATCACGATTCCTATAATAAAGGTGAAAGTATTTAAGGCTGGGCAGAGCTAATGGCACAGCTTCAAATCTCCTGCCTCCTCTTGCGGACGGAGTGAGGTGCTGGCAGCCTGTCAGCACTTTACAGATGGGCCCTGTATTCACATGGCCACTTTGCCTTTGGGGTTTATCCTCCGAGTGCTCAGTGCTGTTTAATCCTATCTTACAAACCTTACAGCAGCAGTGGGGCAGCTTGTTTCTTTTCACACAAGTCAGCCTCATTACTCTTCTGCATCATGACTCTGCTAAAATCACAAGACATGGGGAAGAAAACAAAAACCACCCCAAATCCTGTGTTAGATTTTGGTTTTGTTTTGGTGGTTTTTTGTGGTTTGTTTTGGTTTTTTTCCGTTTAGCTTTCTGATTGTGGCGCTCCTGTGAGTGCAGGGAGGGGACGCGCTTGGCTTCCCGCTCCCCTGGCAGGGAGGTGAGATGGTCCTGATCGCGGGTGTCCGGGAGCCGAGGCTGGCCGAGCTGCGGCCGCCCCTCCTGGCCGGGCTCCGCTCGCCTTGGCACAGCCCGGCCGGAGGGTTGGCTGCTCGCACATCCGTCACGGTGCCGGAGGAAACACGGCGGTGACGTGCCGGTCCCCTCCTCCTGCCCGCGGCGCCCGCTGCTCGCGGGGCGGCTCGGAGCGCCGCGCCTGATGGAGAGGATGGAGCTGCCGGGGACGTGGAGGTGTAGCACTGCTCCTTTTCTGTGTGCCTAAAAAGACGTCTGTGGTGGAGCCAGGCGGCAGGCAGGGGTCCCCAGGAAGCCATGGCCAGGTAAGCACTGGGGCACCGTGCCTCGGAGGGATGAAGTGCCTGGCTGCGTCCAGCAGCCGGGTGCGGTGGGGAATTTGCAGCAGCCCTGACAACAAGGGTCTGTCACTTTGCGGGAGGTGCAGAGAGTCCCCGCAGGTCCAGGAACCCCTCAGGCCAGGCAGTCCATCCCTGCTCTGGCCACAGCAAGGACGGTGAAGGTGGGGGGGTCCCCTGGGGCACCGTGTTCCCCTCGCTGTCCCTGCAAAGCCAGAGTTGCTGCGCTGGCTCAAGGGCTGGATGTCTTTGCCCCCCGAGGTGGTTTGAATGTTGCAGGGATAAACCCAGAGCCCCAGAGTGATCCAGCTTAGTATTTGGGGGAATCCGCAGGATTAGGGGGGAATCAGTGCCTCTGATCCAAGTGGAATCAGGGTGTGTGGGAAGCAGCCCTGCGCTCTGTGCCAGTGTTGTCACCAAGGTGCCCCCACCTGTCCCACCTGCTCCCATCAGCACCAAGTGGAAGGAGCAGTGATTTCACCTTATTTGACTCCTAAAAGCCCTCCAGAGAACTCCAGTGCTCTGCTGCAGACCCCTCCAGGGAAATTAAACCCGTAGGAATGGTTTGTTTGTCCCCCATCTCATGTGTGCAAAGTCCCTTTGTCAGGGCAGGTTCCCTGTAGGGAGTTCCAGACAGGGCACGTGGAGGCTTTTTTCCTCCCACAGCTTTTTTGCAGAGAAGAAATTTCTCCCTTAACTTGCTGTCCTAATTCCCTGCTCTTGTGTGGGGTTGGAGATGCCTCCTGGTAAAATCTGCAGTTTTTCTGTACTATTTTCTGAGCCCGGCTCTTGCCAAGATGTTTGGGGAGGAGGCAGCAGCACCTTGCAGTGGAAGAGGGAGGGTTTCCTGGCATCCTGGCGTGGGAAGTGGGTGTGTGTCCCCGGCAGGTGCTTGGCCCCCAGCACACTTCAGACCTGACCCTGCCAGGGCAATAGAGACCAGTTGTATGTTATTGACCCTCTTTAAATGAATGTCCTAATTTGCAAAGTGGCTGGTTAGTGGTGCTGTGGGTCTCGCATCCCGTGGTTAGCAGTGGTGTTGGTAAAAATAGAAGCGGTCAAAAAATGGATTTTTATTTTTACTCCATAAAGTGTGTCCTGCTCAGATGTTTTGCTTTCATCTCGAGTTGAGGCAAGGCGACTCACTGCTTCCACAGAACACAGAGAAAAAGCTTTGTTTTGGGTCAGCTGGGAAGCTCCTGCACAGCAAGCTCCAAACATGCTGTTTGACTTTAACACTCTCCCTTCTCATTTTCTTTTTTTTTGTTTGTTTTTTTGAGGAGTTAAAGGTCACCACAATGTCATCTTGGAGCAAAACAAGTTAGCATTACACACACACACCCAAAAAAAAAAAGTTGAAAGAGGCAGTGCGTGAGCAGGCACCTCTGCAGGCTGCAGCTTGTGAGTGAGAGGCGGAAGGCGTCTCTGGGGAGCCTGGGAGCCTTGGCTCTCACCTGGGACAGAGCCAAACCTCCCACTGGAGAATATACACTCTTGTTAACAAGGCAGAAAAATAGAGGGCACAGACCAAGATTGTTTTTGGAGACCTCCTTGGCCCATCACTGTACGGGTGATGCCTGCAAACACCATTCTCAGCATCTTTGTTGAAATGGTGTCCAAGTGGGCAATGTCCATCAGCAGCCACAGGGTTTGATCCTGGCACAGCCACAGCAGTTAGAGGATTAAATTCACCAGCTCAATCACCCAGCTTGCACATCCCTCTGAGGCAGATCGCTGTCCAAGGGACTCAAGAGGCTGCAAAACCTTTCTTAAAAAACATATTTTTCTCTACTGACAGTGGCAGTGATGGCTCCCTCATGTGTGCCAGGAGCTCCAGTCCATGGGGGGGGAAAGAAAGAAACAGCCTAAAAATAGAGCAGCTTCGAAGTAGTTCATAAATAATAAACCATCTTCCTGAAAGGGATATGAAAATCCAGAAACTCCCTGAAGTCCTGGGAGCTGCTGTCAATTTTAGTTGGAGCCACAGCAGCAGTATCAGATATTTCTTGGTCTTGAAACCCTGAATGAGAATTGGCAAAAAACCCCCACTGTTTCCTCCTCTTTTTTTTTAGAGAAATTGTGAAAACTTAAAATATTTTCCTAAAAATTTTGCAAGTCCTGCTGGCAGAGGGTGCATTTTACTTTTTTACCCCTTGAGCTTTGCAGTTCCCAGATAAGACACAAGTGAGACACGGGCATGCCTCCTGAGTGACAAGTATTTGCCCATCCCTCTCTCTCTGACATCCCAAAACCTCCCAATGTTGAGAGGGTGAGGGCTGGTTTGGGCTCAGTGTACCTGTCTCTATTTCCAGAAGCACCCTGCCACTTTGTGCTGGTTTTGGCTAAGGTCCTTCTGCAAACCCTCCTCCCCCACCATCCCTGGGGGAGCCCTGTTCTGCTTCTGGTTCACCTTAAAGCCAAGGAAGAGTTGAGGCAGGGATGGAGGTTTATCCTAAACACAGCCTCATCCCACCACCACCTCCTCCGTCTTTAATGCCCGATTTTGGCTGGGCTTAGCTGGCCTTGCATCACAAATACTGTGTGGGTGAGAGCCCCGTTGCCCTCCTGGGGGCAGGATCCAGTGCTGGGTGACACACTGGAGTGGTTGGAGCTGTCCCCATCCCGTGCCTGAGCTCCCCACTGGCAAGTGAGGACTCTGTGGGAGTTGGCTGTGGGACAAGTCATTTAACTAAACCTATCGCCTGTTCAGGCTAATCACTTCCTAATGCCTCTATAATCCCATTTAAAGCAGCTGGCTGTCTAGAAAGTTACTAGCTCCCAGGGGAAGGTTAGAATGACCCGTCTGGATACACAAAAAGTTCCCCCAACTGCAGGGTCTTGTCCAATATATGCTTCAAGATTAATATAAACACAGAATATTTTGTCAAGCCTGTGCACAGATGCTGCTGTGGGTTTACACATGGCATCCCTGTAGTGGAGCAACAAGGCTTAGGTGGCATTCAGGACCTCTTTCTGCTTTACTTTTCCTTTCTTGGGGAGAAAGATCTGTTAAGGCACAGAGAACTACTTATTCTGGATTGGCATGCCTGTGGCAGGGAAGACGGTTCTGTAATTCATTTTGGATCTTTTTCTTCCTTTTTATTAAGAGAAAAAAACAACCTCATTAGGGGGAGTCTCTGCAACTGGTTTCATTTGTGCCCAAGAAGAGATTTTTTTCCCCTCTGGTTTGCTCACAGCCAGGAGATTTACAGCCCCAGAGGTTGGGAAGGAGGTGGCTGTGTTTGCTGGCACCAGGCAGATATCAAGCAGCTGGTCTGCAGCTTTGCAGCTCCTTTCCCTCCCCTACTCCTCCAGCAGCTGTGTTTGTTTCTCGCTCTCCTATGTCCTTACTTACTTCCCCCCCCTGGATCCCGGGCGTTATGCTTGGCAGAGCCCGGCCAGGCTGTGGCCAAGGAAAAGCCATTAGGCTCTTGGCACAGCCCACTTCCCCGGGGCCTCGCAGGGGAGAGTGGATGGAGCTGAAACACAGCCTGGAGCCTTGCTGGATGGAGGAAGGGCCCTTTGGGCCCACTGCTCTAACAAGTGGTTAGTGGTAAACCTTTCCTACAAGGTTAGCTTTTCTTCCAGAAAAGCTGGAAGTTCTTTTCCACCCCGAAATGCTGTAAAGCTCTGAGCACACAGCAGGAGCCAGATATTCTGTGCCACTCTCTTCACCCCCTACATGGCCTCCAAAACCCAGACATGAGCCTCTGGTACCCCAGCCCTGTTTGGCTCTCTGTAAGCTGTGTAGAAGTAGGGATTTACGCACCTTCGCTGCAAAGCATCACCCAAGTGGAGCAGTTGGGACATGCTTGGGACAAGAAGGGGATGTTGCTGCAGATGACTTAAATCTGCCAGGGATGCAATGTGATTAAAATTAGGATTGGCTGCATGGAATTCATTACATGGTGTCTTTTATAGCTCTCAGTTATCCCTGTCTCCTAAAGGCACTGTCAGTGGGCTGATCTGGCTCCTGTTCAGCCTCTTTCTATTGCCACCCAGTCTCCATTCCAGCCTCACTGAAAGTCTTCCCAACAACAAAAAACATTAAATATGGCAATGACTTGGTCCTTGTTGCCCTGGGGTTGTTCCCTGTGTAGGGCTCAGACTGTTCTGTGCATGTGTTGTCTTCCCTGGAGTAATTTGAGATGATGTCTGGTACTTGGAACACAGCACCTGGCACATCACAGATGGGCAGAGGGGGCCTGGGGGAGCAAGTGGATGACACGCTGTCCCTTGATTCAGAGATTCTCTCAGACTATTTTTATTGTCTCCTTTTTCAGAGGTGGATGTTCTGGGGCACGGTGGAGGTGAGAGCTCTCCTAGAAATCCAGTGTCTTCTCCTGAGAACCCAAGGCGTGCTTCCTTCCCACTCCTCTGCAGAAAGCCCTTGAGAAAGCACAGCACCATGTACACCTTCCTGCCAGAGAGCTTCACACCGGTGAAGCAGAAACCCTCCAAGGAGCTGAGGCCCATGTTGGGCGCCATCTTGCTGGGCCTCATCCTGTTCATTGCTGCAGTGGTGGCCTGGTGCTACTACACGGTGTCCCTGAGGAAGGCGGAGCGGCTCAAGACAGAGCTGATGGACCTGCGGGCGGACGGCTTCGTCATCCGCAACCAGCACGGGGAGGTGGTGTTCCGGCTGGCCTTCCGCTCGGGCAGCCTGGACCTGGAGTCGTGCTCCAAGGAGGGCGAGATCCTGAGCTGCTCGCGCTCCAGCCGGGGGCCGCTCAACTTCTTCATCCAGACGGTGAAGCCCAAGGACACGGTGATGTGCTACCGCGTGCGCTGGGAGGAGCTGGCGGCCGGCCCGGCCGTGGAGCACACCATGTTCTGGGAGGACGCCCACTGGTACGGGGGCTCGGAGATGAGCACCCAGCACTGGCCCATCCGCCTGGCCGGCTACCAGGAGCCCGTGCCCTACGTGACCAGCGACGTCTACTCCTTCCGCGACAGTTTTGGCGGCATCCTCGAGCGCTACTGGCTCTCCTCCAAGGCGGCGGCCATCAAGATCAATGACTCCGTGCCCTTCCACCTGGGTTTCAACGCCACCGAGCGCGCCCTCTTCTTCCAGGCCCGCTACAAGGACTCACCCTACAAGCCCCCCCCAGGCCAGCAGCCCTTCCCCGAGCTCAGCTACCGCGTCTGCGTGGGCTCCGACGTCACCTCCATCCACAAGTACATGGTGCGCAGGTACTTCAACAAGCCCTCCAAGATCCCTGCTGAGAACGCCTTCCGATACCCCATATGGTCCACGTGGGCCCTCTACAAGAATGATATTGACCAGGATAAACTCTTGCGGTTTGCTGAAAAGATCAAGAAATACCATTTTAATTGCAGCCACATTGAGATTGATGACATGTAC
Organism: Muscicapa striata striata; assembly: GCA_030060385.1. NCBI lineage: Eukaryota > Metazoa > Chordata > Aves > Passeriformes > Muscicapidae > Muscicapa > Muscicapa striata. The sequence goes on along the minus strand of JAREIS010000199.1, from coordinate 222,061 downwards.
ACGCAAGCCTATGGGGACTTTGACTTTGACCCTGTCAAGTTCCCCAATGTAACAGAGATGTTTGCAAAGCTGAGAGAAGATGGATTTAAGGTCACTCTATGGATTCATCCTTTCATAAACTACAATTCCTCCAATTTTGGTGTGGGGATTGAGCGTCAGCTGTTCATCAAGGAGCCCTCGGGGCGGCTGCCAGCCATGGTGGAGTGGTGGAATGGCATTGGGGCCATCCTGGACTTCACCAACCCAGCAGCCCGCGACTGGTTCCAGAGCCACCTGCGCCAGCTCCAGCACAAGTACGGCATCTCGTCCTTCAAGTTTGATGCGGGCGAGACCAGCTACCTGCCCAAGCAGTTCAGCACCTTCCGCCCCCTGTCGGACCCCAGCATCTGGTCCCGGCGCTACACGGAGATGGCCATCCCCTTCTACGAGCTGGCCGAGGTGCGGGTGGGCTACCAGTCACAGAACATCTCCTGCTTCTTCCGCATCATTGACCGCGACTCTGTCTGGGGCTACGAGCTCGGCCTCAAGTCCCTCATCCCCACCGTCCTCACCATCAGCATGCTGGGGTACCCCTTCATATCTGCTGACATGATAGGAGGCAATTTTTTCCCTAATAAAACCAATGGAGCAGTGGAGATCCCTGACCGGGAGCTGTACGTGCGCTGGCTGGAGCTGTCGGCCTTCATGCCCTCCATGCAGTTCTCCATCCCGCCCTGGCTCTACGACAAGGAGGTGGTGGAGATTGCACAGAAGTTCATGGAGCTCCACGAGTCGCTGGTGGCCCCGCTGCTGCTGGAGCTGGCCGGGGAGGTCACCGACACAGGTGACCCCATCATCCGTCCCATCTGGTGGATCTCGCCCCGCGACGAGGCCACTCACCGCATTGACTCCCAGTTCCTCATTGGGGACACCCTCATGGTGGCTCCTGTGCTGGAGATGGGCAAGCAGGAGCGGGATGTCTACCTGCCAGCGGGCAAGTGGCGCAGCTACAAGGGGGAGCTGTTTGAGAAGACCCCAGTGCTGCTCACCGACTATCCTGTTGACCTGGACGAAGTTGCCTATTTCCTCTGGGTTTCCTAACAGGCTTCCTCATCAGCTTTGGAATAACCATGCCTTACCTAGGACTTTCTAACAAATAATAACTCTAATTGCACATTTCATTTGAGACTGGGGTTGAGGAAGGGAGCTAAAGAGACTTTGCTCTTCTTGGGGATAATTTTTTTTTGGGGGGGTGGGTTTGATCTTGATTTTTTAAATTTGGGTCTGGTGGTAGGCTCTGATTGAATTACAGTAGGCAGCAATTTGTCTGTATAGGTCAGAAAGGATTTGTCAATCTGTTTGCAGACACATAGTATACCCAATACTTTTTCAGTTCTCAAAGACAAGAGTTGGAAGTTCCTTAGTGCCTGTTGGGAGCATTCCTAGTCTTGTGGAAGCACCTGGCTCTGGGTAGGAAGGTGTGTGCTGTGGGAAGACTGCTACAGCACAGCCTGCCCTAAGTTTTATAATACGGCAAATATATTCAAATGGATATTTTTATGAGCATAAAGCAAAATAGAGTTATATATATACACACCCCCCCATTTTTTCCTCCTCTTGCCTGGCGTGGTGCTGGACTAACAGTTGCCCCATGCTCCTGCTTTCCTGGGTAGCAGGCAGGCCAGGTCACTCAAGAGATATCCATGTGTTTTAACTGAATGAGTCGCTTATTTCCTGCTGGGACAGCTGCATCCCACCTGCTCACCCATTTGACTTCCTCTACAAGGTTCTTGCCTGTGTGCTTTGCCTGCTGCATCAACATTGCCTTTCCTAGAGCAGCGCCGCCTGTACCAGCACATCCCATTTTTTAAGCATTTATGACTGCACTTGGTTACATGATTATCCTGCTGATACCATGCTTTATGGTTTTTAAGGACAGATGAGGTTTGTTGCTGGCAGAAGGGCTGCCTGGAGCAAAGCTGTTCTCAGGCAGTCCGTGCGGCGCTTCCCTGGGAACAGCCAGTTCCCAAGAGCAGCACGTGCTGTGGATTGACAGTGCCATTTGCCCATAGCCAGGTTGCCTGTGGGTGGAAAACACCAGCTCTACAAACTGATGGCTCTGTGCCAGCGGCTGTTCTCACTGCACCCACGGAAATGTTCTCATCTAATGCAAAGTTAAGCTAATACCCATCTCAGGTCACTGTTAGAGGTGATGATTTTGTTGAGGGTTTTCCTCAGTCAGCCCTCTTCTCTCCCTGGGAAACTCCCAGGGAGCTTCTCAAGCAGTGTTGGTGTTGCTGGAGGTGGGATTGTTGTCAGAGGCTTCTGGAGGGCACATGGGGTGATGTCCCCAGCAGCTGCCTCTTTGGCAGATTTTCCATTTGGTTTTGTATGGGAAAATGCATTTGCAGAGACCTGGGGCAGGGCAAACAGGATTGAAGTCTGGCAGCCTTCTTCCCTAAGGCAAGAATTCCCAGCACTGCCCCAGTTGGGAACATGTGTCAGCCCCTGAATTTTTAATGAGCTTCTGCAGAATTGAATTGTGATGGCTGGGAAGGGTTGGGCACCATGCCCAGGCTACAGCCAGCCAAGGACAGCTCAGCATCTGTGGGGCTTCTCCTGGGCTCTCCTGTGTCTGGGCTGGGCATCAGTCTGGCACAAGTCAGCCACCCGGGGAGATGGTGCATGTTTTGGGTAGGGTTGGGTACCAAGTGAGGAGTCTTTTCAAAGCCCGTCTCCTGCCACAGAGCTTTTCAGGAGGCAGAAAAGGAGATGCACTAAGTTTGAGGGTTGTGATGCGGTGCAGGAGGAGAAATTTCGGTGTGAGGGGCAAAATCTGAAGTGCTTTCGTAGTTAGGAAGTGAGGAAGTCTGGTTTGATGGACTCCCTTAAGACCTGAATCTGTCCTGTATAATTTAATCTCAAAATGAGATGTGAGGGAGCCTTGCAGGTCCCTGCCTAGCTGGAGCACAAGCATTTGCTGATGCCTGTTTGTTTCTCAGGCTTTTAATTCTGAAGGACTCAAGTTACTTCCTGGCCACCAATGCAAATAATGGTGACCTTACAAATTGCAGACACCCTCTGGCAAGGAATTAATCCTGGAACCTCAGTTTCACTCATCAGGGCACTGGCAGGAATTGGTCCTTGTTTGCAGGATGGCATTGAAGGTGAGGAGGTAAGTCTGGCTATCCTTGAAGAAGGGCCAAGTGTGGTGGGAGCTTCTGCAACCCAAGAAGTGCATGAAGACCATGCTTTGAGAGGCTCCAGCTCTTCCCTTTCAACCTCTGCTCGTGAAATATTTGTCATCTCTTGGTGTGGAGTCATTAAGAGGCTAGGACAGAGGCTGGATAGATTCAAAGGAATAAAGCAGGGATTTATTAAAAGGCCTTCAAAAGATACACCTTGGGCAGTACAAGAGCCCAGCCATGGATCCACCCAAGATGGACAGTCGGTCATGAGTTTTCACACTTTTGTAAGTTTTGGCCCATTGACATATTTGGGTTAATTGTCCAATTATAGCTTCAGGTAAGTCCCATCCTCACAGATTGCTCTTCTCAATTCGCTGTGGTTTACACTTTTGGGCCTGAAGCTGCAAGTGTCCTTGGTTCTCAGGCTGGAAAAGGATTGTTTTGTCTGACTGAAGTGTGAGGAAAACTTGCTAACACTTTATATGAAGTTCAGAGTCATATACTAATGCAGTACAGAATCTGGAAAATATGAAAGGTTAAGGCATCAATTAGGTGGAGGAGGTGTTGTTGCACAGCTCAGCTGCCAGTGCAGAATTGGGATCCTTGGCACAGGACTTCATAGGAAGGATCCTGGCATGACCATGAGATACTGCCTTCTCTTCCCCTGGTTCTGTGCCACTCATCATATGCATCACTCATGAGGAATGAGGATGTGTGAGGAGAAACACAGCGTCCCTGTTAGTATCCTTCTACTATTAAAATGATGGGAGCAGCCAGATGAGTGCCTTCAGTCTCCTTTCAGTGGTTTCAGGCACATGGAGGAAATTCTCCATTAGACACACTGTCTTCTTTCCCCTCCCCTCAAAAAGAAAGGATTTTATTAACAAAGTTATAATTTTCTTTTATTTATCAATGAATGGGTAAGATTATAGAATACTCTTATTTTTCTAAATGCTGTAATTAGGGCACAAATGGACATGGCTGTTTGTGGTCCAGCAAGGAGAAGGGTAAAGCTGCTGAGAGGACTATGAGTTAATGTTGGGGATAGTCTCAGCAGTGCTGCCTTAAGCTGTCTCACAGGCTTCTAGATGCCCTTTCCATCCAACTTTTTACCAAAACCACTATTTCTAACACTGTCCTGTAGCACTGCAGGACTTGAGGATCTCTCAGACCTTGTAGACCAGAAGCTCTGCACAGATAACTTGAGAACTGCTGCTAGGGATAGTTCTCTGATTTACACCATGGTCACTGGCCAAAGCTGGATTTACCTTGTCTCAGCCAAGAAAAAGCCCCAGAAAAGGTTTGGGAGTTGGAATCAGCCTTTTCACACTCGATGCTTATGTGATTGAATTTTAAAGCTTGCACTGTTGTATATCAGGTTTTCTGGATGCTTGTGTTTGTAAATGCTGTCCTCTGTCAGACTGTAATGCTGGTGGGTCTGTTTTTAACCACTTTTCTAATTTCTAATTGGTATGAACTGTAACATGAATTGCCTTGATTGAGATAAAATTTTGGAAAACAAAAAGAAGTTTAATTATGTCCATCTGTACCAAGTTGGTGGGGCTGGTGGTTCAGGGAGATTTGGGGCTTTCCTTACCCTAGTCTTCACTGAAATCAGGATTGAGATTGTTGTTTTATTTAAAGCTTGCAGCCTGCAGCTTTGATGTATGTTTTAAAAGGAGAAGCTGGCAGTAACCTCACTCTTGTGTTTGCAGTGGTGGCCGAAAATCCCACTGGATTGAGGATTGCCCTCCTTTAGGTCCTGACAGCAAAGAGACTACCTGTGCCCTAGAGCTGGCCTGGAAAAGGCCATGTCCAGGTGAACCTCAGTGTTGTGTTAGCCCCCAGGGGTGGGGACCATACACATCTCTAGTGTTGTGGCCATATTTCTACAGATATTCACCCCAAAAAAAAGTTTATCAACACTGAGTCTGGGGATTTGCTAGTCTGTGCTGCTCTCAGAGGACACACACTTGAAGACTGTTTGTAGGGGATGAGCAAGAGGTACCTGTTCTCAGCTTTCCTCAGGCTCTCCAGAACGTCCTTCTGACCGTCCCCACTGTCCCTCCCCATGGTTCCTCTTTCCAGATGGCACTGACAGCAAGGACATGGATGGAATAGATGTTCGTGGCCAGGAATGGTGCATGTGAGACTCATTTAGGAGCCTGCCTTGCCCCACATCACCCTCTTTGCCCCAGATAATATTTTTCCTTCCCTTTCCATTGTCACCTCACAAGCCATAGCTGTCTTATGCCATTGTATATCACTAGCAGTGGCCAACCCATACAGCATGGCATGAGGATTAAAAGGGACTTCATTTCACTCCTTTTGCAATAAAAGACATTTTACCAATGCTTTTCCTTTGACTTCTTCCTTGAGTGTGAGTGCCATTGTCATGGTTTGACTTGGGTTTGCCAATTTTAATATATTCAATTTCTTTTAGAGATAGGATTTAGGAGCAAAAACAAGGCAGGCTTAAAATTCAAAAGGGTATAAGAAGAAATTTATTAATAATACAAAAAAAAAATCAGAATAAGATTTTCAGATTATTCCCTCCTCCCCCTTCCCTCATCTTCCACATTTCTTAACAGCAACATACAGAGAACACTTCAGTCAGTTATTTACTTAAATAATCATTTCAGTTCACTCTAGAGAGAAAAGTTCCTTTTTTTTTGGTTTAGGCTTAGGGGGTGTCTTCTCTTTCATGCCCTGTATGTGCCCAGAGAAAAACTGCAAACCATGAATTTCCTCCCATCCCTACAGTCTTTCCAAAGCTGTGTTATGGGTTATGCTGCACACTTGGGGTATTACTTTTAAAGGCAAGCTGCTGAAAGACAAAATTCTCCTCATCTCTTTTTCTATTAAATGTCTCTGACCATATCTCCAGTCCTAAAACAGAGAGCCCCATCCCCTCGAGGCAAAAGATCCTTTTCTCAAACACTTTAACCTCCCCAAGTATTTTTTCAGAGTTTAAAGGAATTTCAATGTAGTCACAGTCCCCTCATAACCCACAAAAAAAGGTTTTCAGCTACTTATCAGTTTTTATCTTTTCAATCTCTTCCCATCTGGAAACTTAATCTTCATTTCGCTAACTTCAGTAGCCTCCTTGCTTTATCACAGAATCACAGAATCACAGAATCACAGAATCACAGAATCACAGAATACTGAGGTTGGAAGAGACCTCCAAGATCATCGAGTCCAACCTATGTCCTTTATTCTTCTCATCAGGAGAGCTCAAGAGATCTAGAATCTTATCCAGGCATTAAAAGAATTAAATCTGCATCCAGAGCGTGAAGCAGTTGGGCCAGGCCATGCTGAAAAAAAACACGTGGCCACAATGGCCACGTGGAGAAGGCTGGATGAAAACTCCAAAGTTCAGCTGCACCTCTTCATGTCGCTCTGTCAGCTGGGGGCCTCTCCTCTCAGAACAAGGGGAAGAGAGAACCTTGGTGGCTCTCCCACCCCTCCCTCTGCCCAGCCAGGCCGCATGGAGAGGGGGGCCAGGCCAGGCCGGGCCTGGGGCTGAGCCAGGCTGGGCTGAGGCCCCGCCGAGCTGGGGCCGGGACCCCACCGAGCTGGGGCTGGGGCTGGGGCTGGGCCAGGCCGAGCCGAGCCTGAGGCCAAGCCGGGCCGAGCCGAGCCCAGGGCCGGGCTGGGCTGGGCTGGGCTGAGACCCCGCCAAGCTGGGGCCACTGGCCGAGCCCCAGCCGGAGCCGACCTCACTTCCACGGAGGCCGGATGTCAAAAGAGACCAGATAATCTTTACCAATGTGATTTATGAAAGCGTGGTTACTTGGGCTGTCAACTACTAAATCAGCCCCCTGATTGGTCCCTTCAGCTCACAAAGGAAGCTCTATAGGGAAAGGAGCCCTCCTCTCTCTCCGGGCCGGTGCTGCTCCTCTCAGGAAGCTCCCTGCCATGTGAAACCAGCACAGCCATCCATACACTTGGTTGATGATCATGTGGGGGGTGAAGCTGGTCCTGCTGAAGATCTGTGGGCAGGTTGGCAACTTAAAGCACTCACAGCCTTGCAGGAGATCCTTAGTGATACAGAGCTTCTCCTAGGAATCAGTGCTTTGGGTTTGACTTTGGTTTACATCCTCGCAAAACCTGGTGCAATGTGTAGAGAGTGTGTCTGAGGCTCACCGTGGACATGGGGACAGTGAGTGGGGTCAGCTCCGTGCTGGGTCTCAGCTACATGGCTGTGCTTGAAAACACATCTACAGCTGTGCATTGCTCATGGAGGAGTGTTAGTGGCAAAATCCAAACCCCAGAGGAGCTACAGCAAAAGCTAAATTTGTTGCAAGCTGGATTTCAAGGAGGTGCATATGGGTGACAGCAGAGCAGTGGCTGCTGGCCCAGGAGATCCAAGCTGTGAGTGTGTCCACACCTGCCTGAAATCACAGATTAAAATTAAGAAAAGTAAGAAAAAAAGCAGGCAGGCAGAGCCTGAGGCTGGGGGTGACTATGCTGAAAGGACAAACTGACAGCAGCAGAGTTCCTTTGGGCATATGGCCAGGCTGGTACCCTCAGGAAAAAATACAACCTTCTCAATCTGCATGGAAGCTGCCAGCCTGCAGATCCCTTGTGCTGGGAGAGCCATAAAGATGGTTTGTGCTGACACAAAATCCCAGAGGCCAAGTAAAGAAAAAGAGATTTTTATTTGTTTGAGTTTTTTATTTTGACTGTAGGGCTGGGTGTTTTTTAGCTCAGCAGTCATCAAAGAAGGCAGTAAACTCCCCCTGCCAAAAAACAACCAGCCTGTGGTGAGCCAGGTTCTGGAGGAGAATCTCACGTCACCAGCACCTCCAGCAAAAAGCTTGTGTGCAGCACTGGGAGTGTAAAAAGTCAACAAGGACTGAAGTTTAGCAAGGCAAACAAGATGTTCTTCCAGCAGCACACAGCGCCTGTGTGGCAGGAGAGTGTGGAGAGGTGGCTGTGGTGCCACCTGCTCACAGGATGCCTCCAGCACCTGTCCCCTGTAGCTTCCTGTGGCTCAACTGGGCAGCCAGGAAAGGCTCTGAGGGACAGATTGGAAAGGGATGGGGGAGACATTTTTACAGCCATGGGACTAGGCATCCCATGTCATCCCTGGAGTTTGCAGGAAGTCTCAGTGTTGCCTGTTTTTTTCTCCTGTGAGCCTGTGGTGCAGGTGGGTGGCAGAGCTGTGTGTGATGCAGAGCACATTGGTCACAGGGGCAGGGGTACTGTATGAGGGTGATGGAGTCTGGCTCTCTCTTTCTCAGCACTGTGGGCATGAGCTTTGCAGAAATTTTTTTTAGTCCAGCAACCAGAGCCAGAGGAGTTTTGCTAAACCGCCTTGGGACCCTCTTGTTCCCCAGATGTGGGTGACTTCAAAGCAGCAGTTGTAGAAACAGTTTCTCAGCTTTGGGGAAGATACCTTGCTGGAAACTACTATCCTGGTGTGGGAGAAAGCCCATGGTAAGGATTCAGTGGTATCTTGTTAAACCTGAGCACAACTTCCAGACTGAACATTGCTTCCCTTTTCTCATCCCTGGATTAAGGCTGGTTTTCCCTCTCCACTACCACACTAGCAATAGCATTACTGTGATTCCAGCTGCTTTCAGGAGCATCTAAAAGATGTTCTGGCTCATCCCACTTGGCACTGCTATACGTCCATGCAGGATATCAAACAAACTGTGCATCAAACAAGCTCTTGACTGAGTATGATGCTCCCTGGACCCATTTTGTTTGCTTTCTGTATGGAGCAGCCCTGGGCAAGCCCCTAAAGAAAGGAGCTTTCTTTTGCCCTGGGGCCACACACAGCTTTATCTCCCAGGTGCCCACTGGAAGTGTGCTGGAGCCAGCAAAGTGATCTGTCTCTCGCTTTAGGAAGGCACATTGCAGTCCAGAGATCCCTGGACTCTCTTAAACTGCTCAGTCATGTCAACCTAACATTTCTTTTTGCTTAAAAACAGCAGGGAACATTGGACCAAGACTGGAGAGTGTTTCACAGCCAGCCTGGTTACCCCAAGCCTTCAGGAGCTTCTGAGACACCTTCATTCTGGAGAGGTCACCTCTATGGGCAGAAGGATACAGAAGGATCCGCCTGTCACAGACAGGGATCTCCATTAGCACAGAATGGGAAAACATTCTCAGTGGAGAAATTGAGGCAGCTGGGTACTCAGGCTGGTTTGTTAATTGTCTGAACTCTCTGAGGAAGCCAAGTTCTCTCCTGGAACCTGACAGATTGCACCCTTTGTCCTAAATATGGTCCTGAAACACACATGGATCCAAGTAAGTATAAACCTTGCATGACTTGGTACTAGGATTTAATCTTGACTGGAATGAGATATCACCACATTTTACAGACTTAGCTGAATGCATACCATGGACATGCTTCTCAGTAATTTATAAAAGGGTGAAAATAACTGCCACAGCACTAGCAAGAGCTGTAGCTCTCTTGCTGCTTAGATAGCTCAGACCATGAGAAATGCAAACTCCTAACTCCTGCATTAGCTCCCATCTGATATGCAGGCTGCAAATTGAGTGCCTTCCTCTTCAGGATAACCACAGACTTCTTTTTGTAAGAAAAAAAAAAACAACAACTTTGCTGCAGCTGCCTCCTTTGCTAAGCACATGAAATTTTCAATGTCCCAGGGGATCATCTGTGAAACTGGGTAACAAAGGAGACCATGTAATTGCCTTTAGACAGAAGAAGCGTGCATGGCACCTTCTTGGTGGGAAAAGATTATGAGCAGAGACTGTGTTTCTGCACAATACAGTTGACACAATGCAGTAACAAAGACACCCATCCAACACATTTTAATAAGTTATTGTAGAACACTTGCCACACAGAACAGAGGTCTCAGTGTCTCCTTCAAATTTCATTCTGAAATATTCCTGCATTAGAAATTATTAAAATTCCCTGATCATTAAAGCCATTGGTAAACTAATCACTGAATCTATTGCATAACTGAAGAGGATCCTGTTAGGAAACCCAGAGGAAATAGGCAACTTCGTCCAGGTCAACAGGATAGTCGGTGAGCAGCACTGGGGTCTTCTCAAACAGCTCCCCCTTGTAGCTGCGCCACTTGCCCGCTGGCAGGTAGACATCCCGCTCCTGCTTGCCCATCTCCAGCACAGGAGCCACCATGAGGGTGTCCCCAATGAGGAACTGGGAGTCGATGCGGTGAGTGGCCTCGTCGCGGGGCGAGATCCACCAGATGGGACGGATGATGGGGTCACCTGTGTCGGTGACCTCCCCGGCCAGCTCCAGCAGCAGCGGGGCCACCAGCGACTCGTGGAGCTCCATGAACTTCTGTGCAATCTCCACCACCTCCTTGTCGTAGAGCCAGGGCGGGATGGAGAACTGCATGGAGGGCATGAAGGCCGACAGCTCCAGCCAGCGCACGTACAGCTCCCGGTCAGGGATCTCCACTGCCCCCTCCGTCTTGTTGGGGAGGAAGTTTCCTCCAATCATATCTGGCAGTACAAATGGGTACCCCAGCATGCTGATGGTGAGGACGGTGGGGATGAGGGACTTGAGGCCGAGCTCGTAGCCCCAGACAGAGTCGCGGTCAATGATGCGGAAGAAGCAGGAGATGTTCTGTGACTGGTAGCCCACCCGCACCTCGGCCAGCTCGTAGAAGGGGATGGCCATCTCTGTGTAGCGCCGGGACCAGATGCTGGGGTCCGACAGGGGGCGGAAGGTGCTGAACTGCTTGGGCAGGTAGCTGGTCTCGCCCGCATCAAACTTGAAGGATGAGATGCCGTACTTGTGCTGGAGCTGGCGCAGGTGGCTCTGGAACCAGTCGCGGGCTGCTGGGTTGGTGAAGTCCAGGATGGCCCCGATGCCATTCCACCACTCCACCATGGCTGGCAGCCGCCCCGAGGGCTCCTTGATGAACAGCTGACGCTCAATCCCCACTTTATAACTGCGAGAATCTATGTGTATAAAGGGATGAATCCATAGAGTGACCTTAAATCCATCTTCCCTCAGCTTTGCAAACATCTCTGTTACATTGGGGAACTTGACAGGGTCAAAGTCAAAATCCCCATAGGCTTGCGTGTACATGTCATCAATCTCAATGTGGCTGCAGTTAAAATGGTATTTCTTAATGTTACTTGCAAAATTAAGAACTGTATCCTGATTTATATCTTTTTTGTAGAGGGCCCACGTGGACCATATGGGGTATCGGAAGGCGTTCTCAGCAGGGATCTTGGAGGGCTTGTTGAAGTACCTGCGCACCATGTACTTGTGGATGGAGGTGACGTCAGAGCCCACGCAGACGCGGTAGCTGAGCTCGGGGAAGGGCTGCTGGCCTGGGGGGGGCTTGTAGGGTGAGTCTTTGTAGCGGGCCTGGAAGAAGAGGGCGCGCTCGGTGGCGTTGAAACCCAGGTGGAAGGGCACGGAGTCATTGATCTTGATGGCCGCCGCCTTGGAGGAGAGCCAGTAGCGCTCGAGGATGCCGCCAAAACTGTCGCGGAAGGAGTAGACGTCGCTGGTCACGTAGGGCACGGGCTCCTGGTAGCCGGCCAGGCGGATGGGCCAGTGCTGGGTGCTCATCTCCGAGCCCCCATACCAGTGGGCGTCCTCCCAGAACATGGTGTGCTCCACGGCCGGGCCGGCCGCCAGCTCCTCCCAGCGCACACGGTAGCACATCACCGTGTCCTTGGGCTTCACCGTCTGGATGAAGAAGTTGAGCGGCCCCCGGCTGGAGCGCGAGCAGCTCAGGATCTCGCCCTCCTTGGAGCACGACTCCAGGTCCAGGCTGCCCGAGCGGAAGGCCAGCCGGAACACCACCTCCCCGTGCTGGTTGCGGATGACGAAGCCATCCGCCCGCAGGTCCATCAGCTCCGTCTTGAGCCGCTCTGCCTTCCTCAGGGACACCGTGTAGTAGCACCAGGCCACCACTGCAGCAATGAACAGGATGAGGCCCAGCAAGATGGCGCCCAACATGGGCCTCAGCTCCTTGGAGGGTTTCTGCTTCACCGGTGTGACATCTTCAGTCAAGAGCCTTTCTGTGGCCTCCCTCTTTGGAAAGTTTCCATGTTTCCCTGAGCGGTGGGTAATCTGAGTGTCCATTTTTCCTCTGCAGCCTGAATACCTGCTTAGCAACTTTGCTGCTGAATGCTTTTACTCCAGCTGGTAAAGAGAAAATCCAAGATGCTGCATGAAGCTGTTCACAATGTCCTTTCCAAAGCTTGGCTGCTCACACCTGCAATGGTTTTTCATAAAACAGAGAGTTATAAACACGCACAAAAAAAAAAAAAAAAAAAACCCAACAATTAAATCTTGCTGAGGGCCGCAGCTCCTGTGCTCTATTTGCAGCCCACTGGCTCTGACTCTGTCCCTGCCCTCTGGTTCTGTCCCTGCCCTGGCTCTGACTCACTTTGCTCTGCAGTGGCAGCCTGCTCACTGGCAGCTGTGTTGAGCTTTTTTGTGGAGCATGTCTGTGCCAGGATTCCTGTGACCCTCTCTTGGCTGCAGCCTCGCTCTGTCCCACAGAGCAAGGATGAAGGGGTGAAAGTCAAACTAGAGCTTGGGGAGAATGGGGCCGGGGGAAGGGGGATGGTACCTGAGCATACAAGCTGGACATCACTGATCTGTGCTGATCTGTGTTTACATCAATTATGGGCTCTGCTGGATTTCCTCTCCTGCCCACAACCTCTCTGCATTAAACACAGGCAGAGAATTGCTGTGCTGAAGTCTCCAGCTTCTATCTGCTGTTCCCTACCACAACCCCAGAGATGCAGCTGGTGAAATATGTTTTATCTCCCTGCACTTTGCTCCTTCCCTGAACTGCATGGGGATATGGTGGTGTGGGAATGTGTTTCTCTTTCCCTTCAACTGCCTGCCCTGCTACCTATTCCAAAACCATCACCCCAGGAAAGCCCCTCTGGCCCTTATAGGGGAAAAAGCGAATCTTCCACTACATGTCTCTCTCTGTTTTCTTATTATCATTCATCTCTCCTAATTTATTACAGCTCTGTAGCTCCTGGGCTTATGCCAGGCAAGACGCTATACTGCAGTGGGGCTGGAAGATGTTTTGGTACAGAGTATGAGGATAGGTTTATTAAATTGAAGATGTTGCAAAACCAGTACTACATCAAAGCCTTGTTTTGCTGAGAAATGCACAGAAGGTGATGTGTTCCAGCTGCATCGAGCATCACCAAGCCAGCTAATGCAGCACAGCTGAGCATCTACTGCCAACAAAAACACAGGCAGGAGAAACTGAGGCTGGGGGCTTGAGGCAATGCATTCTGTGCAACCAGACTTATGGCTCCCCTGGCCCGTTCCTGGGGTCTGCGTGATCTGACAGGATGAAAACTTGAAGGAGCAGCCTATATGGAGAGGGGGGAACAGGGCCAGTTATCTGAGCTATGCCCAGCAATAAATGGCTGGGTGTATTTACCCATGTCACCATGACACCGGTGTCCAAATATACAGAGATGACACCCAGGCAGCCATTAAAAATGCCAGAGGTCACCACATTTTGGATCCCAAACCACCCAAATTAACTGCCTGGTTAGTTTTTGAAGTGCATTCTTGCAATGCACTAGAAAGCTGAGGAAAAGAGCTTCAGTGGATAAAAGTGTTCTCAGGCAAGCCCTGGCTGGGGGAGGAGGGTAAGAAAAGGAAGGTTATTGCTGCCCCAAAGAGATGGTGATCCAGGACATGGCTGTTTTAGGGAAGCAGGTTGGATTACACATGCCCAGGGCACTCTGCCAGCCCCAAAGTGCTCAGACCTGGCAGCCTCCCAGTGCTGCCTGGCTCCTGACATGGCTTTGCAGCTCCGGCCCGGGTGGTTTCCAGTGAAACCTTCGTGATTTTTGCAAAACAACATTTTCACTTTGAAGGTGTTATTATGTGCCAGGTCAATCTTAAGTTGCTGGCTTCAGAGCTTTCTTCCTCTTCTTCTTTCCTCTTTTCACCCTCCCAGCCAGCCTGGAGACAGGATTCTCCTTTAAGACAAGTTGCATCATTTTCCAGGGTGAAAAAAATAAGGAATTGAAAGAGAGGGGTTTCTTCTTTCTTTTTTTTTCTTTCTTTTTTCTTCTTTCTTTTCTCTTCTTTCTTTTTTCTTCTTTCTTTTTTTCATTTTTCTTCCTTCTTTTTGCTTCTTTCTTTTTGTTTCTTTCTTTTTCTTTTCTTTTTCTTCTTCTTCTTTTTTTTTTTTGTAGTTAATATTAAGCAACACATTAAAACCCTCAAAAAACATGGACATCATGACTCAAAAATCTGTCCAAGAATAAAATAAACGATGTGAATTTCCAAGTTTTCTATGCAATGATTTCACTCCTAGAGAATTGCATTAAATCCCTTGATTTCCCCAGGAGCAGAAGATCAGGGCAGGAAAATCATATACAAGCAAGCTGGAACTCCTGAGCCAAGCCGTCCTGTCTCCAGGGTTTTTTGGGTTTTCCTCATCCTATGATTTTGTGGGATGCCATGTTGATACCCTAGCCCTGGCCCTCACAGAGAGGAGATGATGAGATGTGAGTGGTCAGTGGGGAGAGCAAACTCCAGCACTTCTGGAGGCAGCACAGGATGAAATTTGGATTCCTAGCATAGATTCCACCAGGGTAGAAGAGTTTCTGAAGCTGCAGTCCCATTCTTTAAGACTTATGTCTCTGGAAAGCATTAAACATCTGCTGGCCTAGCTGTCAGCCTGAGTGATGCCCGGGAGTGATGAGAAGGACTTTTGCTAAGGGGTGCACAGAGGTGATCCAGAGCCCAGATCCAGCCCTATCCTTGTTCCATCCATGGGATTGTGCCATTACAGAAACTCTTAACTGTGAATATTTAACTGGTCCTTGCAAAGCCTCTCTGCTCTGGTGAAAGCTTTATTAACCCACCCAGAGTACAAGTGGTCCCAAACCAGGGTGGGCTGAATTCTCCCCACTGCCCTGGAAGCCAGATGTCCCAAGGATACCAGCACTGTTATATTTGTTATATTTGGGCTGCTTTATCAGGTGCTAATCAGGTATGGATCTGGGCCAAGTCTTTGTCCCTCAGGCTGAAAGAAGCCAGGATTCCTCACCACAAGGATCTTAACAGCACTTAGCACACACAGATTAAACATTGACATACCCAGCACTGTGATAAGCAGAAAATGAGACAGGACTTTAGACCCACTTATAGCTAAACAAGAGCTTCAAGGGTTTCAACTGATGAAACCCATATCAGCAAGCTTGAAGGGCAGCTACACACCTAAACCCCTTAGTGCACCTACCCTCAGAGTCTCCACCCCCCAGACCAAATTTATCCCCAGAACCTGCCCCAGTCTCTTGGTACCTGTGTCACAAGTTTGTCAGCCCTTCACTGAGGTTCCAGATATGTGATCCCTGAATCCTCCAATTTTCAGCATTCTAAGGCTCTGATGCTGCTCAGAGAAGACTCAACTCTGACTAGGTGCTAATAGCACCAAGGTCATGGTTTTGACCCCTGTATGGGCTATTCATTTAAGAATTGGACTAAAGGATGATCCCTGTGGGTCCCCTCCAATCAGAATATTCTGTGATTCTGCGTATGTTTATCTTCCAAGTGGTTCAGGGAGAGCATCACTCTTTAAAGAACCCATCAGGAAACAATTCTTCCTCTAAACAGAAGGACAGTTTTCTATATTGCAGTTCCTTTTACAGGTTATCAAACAGTCACTATCAGGTGCTTTTAAGGAGAGTATACAACATGTCCTAGCAGAAAGAGTCATAGATAGCTAAACATAATAAGCCATAAACAAACTACTGCCCTGTCAAATGCTGCAAGAACTGATTAATCATTTACCAAGCCCTTTTAGACTGTTTAAAATGGACCTTTTTAGCAGAAAAGTCATGCGAAGTAGAAAGCCATTCCCATTAGCTCTCATTTCCTGCAGAAGCTTGACAAATATGGGTGGTGTATGGGGGATTTATTGCCACAAGGGACCCGGGGGAGGTTTGCTCACCATTTTTCTCTGTGCATATAGATGATGTGAGAGAAGAGGTAACTGCTGCCTCTGCAGCTGAGGAGAGAGAGCCAAGGTTATCACATGAGCTGCCACAGATTAGCTAAAAGCCAAACAAGGCTTAACACAAGGTGGAAGTGGCTGGGGGGTGGCTGCAGAGGGTGAAGTGACATTGCTCTGCAGTCCATGTGGTGCAGGTAAGGGGAACAACATCTCTGCCTGCTGCACACAGCACTTACAGGACACCTGGAGCAGCATTAGGAGGTGGAGAGAAGGACACAGTCAGAGTCTGTCCCTCAGAGCAGTGCAGGATTCTGGAAATACACTCATTTGTGTCCTGAAGCAGGGAGGACACCAGCCCTAATGCTGAGTGCATGCCTCACCCCAGGTCTGGGCTTTTAGAAATTCCTGGTATCTCCAGTGAGTGATGAGGATGACTGGCCTCACTGCTTCAGCCCTTGGCCCATGGGGATCTCACCCAGCTCCTTGGGCTGCAGCAGCAGTTTGTTTGCATTAACTCCATGCCAGCTGCAGAGTCAGACCAGCTGGGAGGCCTGTGGCTGTATCCTGCACAAGGAGAGACCTTCACTTGCTCACACCTCAGACAACCCTGAGCAGGCTTGTTTCTGGAAACCATCCTGATTTGGGGGGCTCTGCCCCACTTCCCATGGCTCCTGATGCCTGGAGGGGTTTTAGTTCACCTCAGTGTGAAGGTGGCTGCACAGACATTGCTGTTTCCTGCCTGTACAGAGTGCAGTTGCAAACCTGATTACCCTGTACCAGCCTGACAGTGTCATAAGCCCCTTGGGGCCTTGCAAATCCAGCTCAGGTCTAGAGCAGGAATATTACCTGAGGTTTTTCCTATTCAAGAGGATTCCAGTCCTTCAGTACTGGGAAAAAAAGGCAGAGTTTACTGCACAGGTCCTTCATCCCTAAAGGAGCAGGAACTGAAAGATCCTCTCCTGTCCTCTTGTTCAAATGAACTCCAAAGCCAGCAGAAAAAAGCCTTGCAAAATCAACTTTTTCCCTGTTTCAGAGCTCTGTCTGACTCCCCAAGATGCACACAGTGTCCATGTGCTGCTCCAAGCTGCAGTAGTGGCCACAGCATCCCACTGCAGTCTGGGAGCCACTCTGCCCATATCCTTGGGAAGGAGCTCCATCTGCTGAGCCAGTGGCCCAGGCTGAAACCCAGGGACCATTGCCAGACTTGTCACAGGGCTGTGCGGTGACTGGTCGTCCGGCCAGTCCCAGGTAGCCCCGAGCTCACCAGACCCTATTCACCAGGATCAGTGCTTGTGAGGAGCTCCAGGGGGGTTTTCAGGTACCTTCCCCTCAAACAAACCAAACAATGAGGGATGAGCAAAGCACAGATGAGGTCCTTGTGTGCCACAGCTGCAATCATGTGAGCAGGCTGGGGGACTGTGGAAATACTGGAAAACGGGGGGAAAAAAAAGATGCTATCATCTCAGTCTGCTTTGAATGAAGTCAACAGGCTGAGCTCATGCCAATGAAGGAATAAGCCAGAAGTCACCTGGGTCTCAGCTGGGCTTTCTCCCACTTAGACCCAGGCTCAGCTGGCAGCTCCTCTTGGAGACTAAGCTCCTGGGAGCTGCCTGCAGTAGTAGAGAGATGAAGAGGCTCAATTCTTGAAGGCTTTTCTTGAAGGGGAACTGCTCTTGCTTGCTATTTTCTTGTGACAATGAGTCAGAGCCCCAGCATGAGGGCAGGACGAGGTGGCTCCTCGAGGATGCTTCAGGCTCTGCATGGGTTTAGCCTCACCCTGCCAGGGTGAGAGGTCCTGGACAATGCACCTCATGCCTGCACCTGTGGGAACTTCTTGCGGCACTGATTCACCCACAATGGGAGATGAGGCTCTCAGACAGGCTGAGTGCATCTTCTCTAGGTTCCCCAGAGTCTCAGTCTGCTGCTCACATGGGAGCAGGTCTGCAAGGACTCATCTAAACCCAGGCATCTCTGGAGCTGCTGCTTTATCCCAGACCAGCTCCACTTCCCAGCCATGGGAACATTTCGGCATGTAAAAATTTCTTTTTCCTTCTGTACACTTCTTGGAGATACAGGATCTTTACTGCAGTTATTTTCCTAAACATCTGATGCCATTTGATCTCTATGATCAAAGGTTCCAATGCAAAGAAAACCTGCCAAAGGCCAGAGCTGAAAAGAAAGCCAGTGAGCATTTCCACCTTGCCCAAAGGATGTTACCTTTGGAGAGAAGAGGATTTCATGTCTGAAATACTGAACAAACTCCCCAGAACCCCAGTCCTCCTCACTCTGCAGACACAGTGTGAATTTTGCCATTTCTTTTCTGTGTAACACTAAGAGGAAAGGATTGAGATGAGATTTGAAGCCTCTTCCTGATGTCTCCAGTGTCACAAGGCACCATTCTGGCTATGAGGCTGGAGTGGAGCTGTAACAGATGGCTGTGTTGTCCCTGAGTATCCCACAGGTTTAGGGCTGGTGAAATATTTGTCTCCACTTTCTCTCTCCCCTGTTCTGTGCTGGAAAGCAGTGCCTGTCCCACATCAAACAGGGCTACAGCTGGTGTGTGGTGAGTGACTTCTGTCTGTGAAGGTGTGGTGGCCAGCACCACACCACCATCAGGGAAATTTCAGTTGATCATTACTTCACTGATTAAACTCACCATGAGCTGCAACATGAGGAAAAGCAATGCACCCATCAAACTGATGATGGAGACAAGAACAAGGCTGCTCCATAGGACTTGGACTGGCAAGGACTAGCTGATGTGGAAATTATGTGACCGACAGTCAGCAATTACAGGACTCTCCTGCTCCATGTGGGAGAGGCCACAACTGGAAAACAGCTTGCTCTCTCCTAGGGCCATCCCAGGAAAAGCTGTGAAAACAATTTGAAGAAAGCCTCCCTATGCATGAGGCTATGCTGTTCCCTAAGAAAGCCAATGTAGTGGGGAAGAACGGGCTCTAAGGCCACAGAGGAATTTTATATGCAAGTAGTTTCTTGCACATGTAAGTCCAAAGTGGTGTCCTGAAACCCTAAAAATCTCAGTGGCTAATGTTCAACTTCTTTTTGGTCTGTGCTGGCAGGCTGCTTTTAGACTGACCACTTTTCTCCAGGGTTTAAATACGGCATTTGTTTCTGGTGTGGGCTCTCCTCAGTCTGGTGCCAAGGAGATGCAGTGAAGAGTGTTTGCATTTTCAGTCCCATTCAAGTAGCACAGAATTTAACATCTGCATTTTTAAAATTAAAAATGCCAGTAATTTATCACAATTTGACCATGGGGAAAAAACCCACAGTAATCACAAAGAAACCACCTGGTGTTTTTCTTAAATACAGTGCTACAGTCAGACAAGACCAACTTCACCAGGACAAGAATTTATCCCAGCCTTCCCCTTTGTTGTAGAATATCCTTTACTATATCCACATCTTGTTTGAAGCCAGGTTACCCCTCTGACAGTGGGAAAGCTGGGACCCATTGTCCCAGGGCTGGGCAAAGAGGGAGCTACACCATTGTGAGGCCCTGACTTGAGACCATGCCTTTGCATGGATCCCAGTACTGCACTGTTTTTATTTGACAGTTTGACCACTAAAAGAAGCACCTCTCAGCCCTCCAGCTGACTCCTGGTCTCATGGACAGAGCTGGAAGATGTGACATTGGTGCCATTCAGGACTGGACCTCAAAAGTGAAAGTGAGGCCACCAATTTTAAAGTGTTTTTGTGCAAAAGGCCAAATGATTTATTAAAGTGAGAATGACCTGAGCAAGCATATGAGACATACAAGAGCTGAGAGGAGTGTAACTCTCACTTGCCCTGCTGCTGCTCATCTCTTGGCCTTGGCTGCTTTTCCTTCAGGAAGGATGTGAGGTTTCCTCCTCCTGCAGAGCCCAAAGTGATGCATGAAAAGCCAAACTCAAACCGAGCAACCCTGTAGATGATCATCAGGATAAACCCACAGCAGGGAGCCTGCTCCCCCATCCAGGAGCTCAACTCCCCCTTCCATCACTCCCTGTCTCTAGGACAACCACAGCTGGTCTGTGAGCTTTTATCTCTGCCATGAGCTATAACACTGCCTCAAATCCTCTTGGCAGGAATAATTCTCTCAAAAGAGAAAATGACCCTGTGACAGCACGGCCAAGTGCAGGGTTTCAGCAGACACATCCCACGCCCCTCTGAGCACTTGTGCTGAACTTTGATTTTTCTTGCCAGGGCAGCCCTGCATCCCCCTCCACTAACAGCCCTGGCAAGGCAGCGGGCCAGCCTGCTTAGCATGCTTGTGTCATTGCTGGGAGCAGTCACTGCTGCTAAGGAGCCGAGCCCGGCGGCCACGAGCATCCCAGTCCAGCGTCCCCCCCATCCTGGCTCGTCATATGATTTCTCCTAAGGGACAACTGCCGAGCAGGACTGTGTCTCCAAGCTGATCCTTTGCTGATAAGCCAGCTGCCAAGCCTCCACTGCTGAGACAAGAGAGTTTTTCTCTTCCCAGCAGGGTTTTTCTGCTGTGAATGACAGAGATAGGGGTAAAAGTGAGCTGCCTGGCACTCGTCGTGGGCGAGAGGCTTTGGGGGTTCCTTCTCCCCCACTGTGCTGGCAGATCATGGAGCTTTTGAGGCTGAGCCTGGGCTGCATTTGCCTCCTTCCTTGGCTTGAGGGTAAGTTTCTCCTCCTTTGGGGTAGCTGTAAAGTGGGAAGAGAAGTGCCTCCCGGGTTTTAACCTGCTTTCCTGCTGAAGTGTTGTTGGGCTGCAAAGCTCAGGAACCCACCAGCTGTGAAACAAGTGCTGACAGGCACATTTCAGGGCAGTATTTAAAATGGGATTAAACACAGAGGTACAGAAGAGTATGGGAAAGGCTGGCAAGATGCTGGGTTGGTTGGGCCAGGGACACTGTGGCATCGTGCTGGAGGCTTTTATAAAGTGCTTTTAAGCTGCTAAGAGTAGTGGATGAATAAACCTGCCCAGAGAGGGAGGAAGGCAGTCACTAAGTGACCTCCTAAGCACTGATGTTCCTCCTGGCCCCAGCTGCTCCTTTCCAGCAGAAGTCATTGAGCTCACAGCATGCTAGCAGCATGGGAGAAGGTAGTGGGAAGTGCAGAAGTATTAGTCCTGCTCCTGTGGTGGTCGGCTGGGAGCAGGATGTGATGGGAAGCTGCAGAGTCTGAACTGCTCACCTCCATGGCGCAAACTTGGTAGCGGCTTATGCTGGCATTCAGCTGCTTTCTGAGGTTGCTGCAGTCCTGTATCCTGCCCATGCATAGGAGTATTTTGAATCCAAGCAGCCCTCTTTTTGACATGCATTGATAGATGCAAAAAGCAAAAGTCACTGCTGAGCATCATCCCAGAGATCCAGAGCAGTGCTACCCAGGAACAGTTTCCCAGGAGTGGTGCTACCCATGGTCTCACCAATCCCATTGTGGGCATCAGGAGGAATCTCTTTTCTTAAAAAATGGGAAAAGTCTCTGAGCTAAGAAGCCTTTTTATTTTGCTGGTATGACTGAGATCTCAGGTTGAAAGCTACTCATTGAAATAAATCCCTGAAGTTTTTCAAGGCTCATTCAGTCCCTGAAGCTACAAGGAGAACAGCCCTGCAGTCTTACAGGTTACATGTTCAGAGCTGTTCAAAATCCCTCCACCAGAGAACTACAGCTATTTGGGCTGCCCAGCTGGGATGTTTATTCCTAAAGACAAACCTCAGACTGGCACCTCTGACCAGCTACTTTCCATTCCTTGCTGCACAAGTGAGTGTTCCCCAGGATGCTTTGAGAAGTTACCCCTCAATTTGCTCTGCAGCTGGGTAACAGGAGAGGTTTGTGCTCCTACAGGCTTGACTTCTGCTCCATCGACTGCTGTTTTCTGGACATCAAAAGTTGCCAATTAAAGTGAATGGAATCTCTCACTTTGTAAAGCCCCAGGCTGAGGGTATGTTCCTGTAGTGGCAAGAGGTGTTGATGCATGTGCACCTTTGAAAAGTTAGAAGAGATTTGGTTAGGACCTGGAGATGACACTGTGATGGCATGCAAAGAGAGCAGAACAGCCTTCAGGGTGCTCTTCCTTGCCTCTAAGGTAGAATCTTGTCTGGTGTTAGAATAAAGTGATTTTTACATGCTGCCATGCAACAGAATCCTCATGCTTGTGTTTTATTAGTAAAGTAAAGGAGGATCACAGGGAATTTCTTGTCCTTTCTAGTGCAATGCTTTTGGTGCAAACATGATCAGCCACTCAGTGCCATGGTTTAGTTGATGAGAAGGCATTAGGTCAGGTCATAGGTTGGACTTGATAGTTGGACTTGATGATCTGAAAGGTCTTTTCCAACATAGTTCATTCTGATTCTGTGAAAAGTTCTCTTAAAAACCCAAACCTAACAGTGACCTTGTGAGGTGCAATGGGCAGTGGAAGTCAGGCACCAGCAGGAACTGTGCGTACATGCACAGAAAGAAAACTGCTGAAATAGAACTGCATTTAACACTGACTCTGGACCCCCATGCACTGGGTGTGAGGCTGTGGTGGCTGTGCTTGGCATATGATTCCATATCTTGGGAGCCACTCTCCTTCCCCTTAAGCCCATGGTAGGGCTGGCTGCTCCCTGACCCCTGACCCCCTGACCTCAAAAGGCAGCCCTAAGCATTCTGCACTGAAGAGGCAGAAAGGCCAAGCTTGCACCATAGTTCTACTCCCCCATTTACTTTTCCAGCCCCCAGCTGTTTTTCACCTGGGGGATTTCCTGGCTGTGGTGTGTTTAACTCTTCAGTAGCTGCCAGATGTTCTCCCTTGGCTTGTGCAGGCTGTCCCTGGCAGAAACACACAATGCCTGGGTGCAGAGCCACTTCCTGCAAGCCTTCCCTTGGTAGCTCTTGTCCCATCCACATCAGTCCTTGACCACTCAGCCCCTCTCCATCCTCTCCAGACCCTTCTGGATTTTGTAGATACCCATCAATACCCTCACCCCAGGGACTGGTTTTCCCCACTTGCATCAACTTTGTGGTGACTTTACCAACCTCCCCCACTTCCCATAATTTATAGAATTTTTTCCATGTCAAAACCTTCCTTCTTTTCCTATGGCTGCTCTGCTCCCTTGGAGGCTTTTGCTGAGCTACTTGGTCAAAAGTGGACCTTGCAGTAACGTGGAAAGACACAAAGCCCTGTTGATCAACCAAAAGCAAGATATTCTTAAGAAAGCAGCAGTGGTTGGGAAAAAATACGGGCCAAGCTACCCCAAACAATTTGCAAATGTCTTTGATGAGACATCACAGGCAATGCTTAGAAACAGCAGAAACTTTCCCAGTCACACTGGGATTACTGGTAACCAAGGCTTTCATAGTGGCATTACCTAAATTAGGAATTTTGCATGGATTTTGCCCCTAATCCTACATGGAACAGCATGTCCCAAGGGTGGCCATGCTGCAGAGAAGCAAGGGCCTGTATTTGCTTGCTTTTCTATCTTGTAACCAGACTGAGTGTCAGTATCACAGGACAAATGAGCTGGCATCAAGAGCCTTGCTAGAAATTGTTTACTTTGTTCCTAAAAATACGAAGAGGTCAAAGTGTCCAAGTATGAGCAGCCCAAAGCAGGCATCTACTTGGGCTCTGTGGGTAAGGCTGGCATTTTCCTGAGACATTGAGTCCCATCCTCAGGGAGTACACTGGATGCTCTGGTTGCTCCAGGTTAACATTCTAAAAATGTTAGAGCTCATGGCCTTCCTTATTTGTCGGGCCAGTGGGCAGCAGAACTTGAGATGTCATTTTGTCTCTGGAATAAAGATTCTTGGTGCCTGATGTGTATCCCAAAGTAAACATCCTCCAGGTTTAGTTGTGGGTGTACCCACTATCACTGTGTGGGGCACGTGCAATGGCTGCTGGCAGTCATGTAACTGCAATGTTTGCTGCTACCATGTAGGTAAAAAACACAGTGGTTGTTTCGAGGGGAAGATAAAATATCAGTGACTCTACAGAGAGCAAAACATGTGTCTCTGCTGGGTCAAACAGCAGCACTCTTCGAAATGTAATGAAATATGTAATTTCAAAAAGAAAGAAAAATGTAATTTCAAATAGAAAGTCATTGCCAAAAAAGGAAAAGAAAACGCAGCAAAGATTGTGGCATGCTTAATAATAAAACCTGTAATAAAACATGAGAGAAAGACTTGGATGAGCAGCCTAGAGAGAGAATAAAAAAACTGCCAGCAGAAATTTTCAAACATTATCTGAAACAGGAACTTGGTGGGGGGCACAAATGCAAGAAGGGCAACCAAAAATAGGGCAGTGTAAAAAGGCTGAATGGATTACTGGCTCTATGCTCACTTCAGACATGGTCAGGGAGGTCATGGCAGTCACTCTCTGCAGTTTGAAGAGTGCTATCAACAGAATTGGCTGCAGAGGAAGTTTTAGGAGGAAAAAAAAAAAAAAAAAGATAAATAATCTGTGGCAAAGGACCAGCCCAAATGTCTTTTGAGTCACAGGAGTTATAGGAAACTAAAGATGACATTTAAAAAAATTCTAAGAAGTGTATTAAATTCTTATTTAAAGCAACCTTGATACCAAAGGGCTGCATTACAACAATAATGCCCCTCTTAAGAGGGATCCTTGCACAGCATAGAGACACAAGTCCCTAGGCATTTCAGCATCAGGCAAGTCAGTGGAAGCAAAGAACAGCATTTACTGGCAGATAAACATGAGAAAAGTCAATGTAGCTTTCGTAAAGGGAATGTCTGACATCCATGATGGTATCAGTAAGAACATAAATGTGCTGAGCTGATCATGGTCTGGTGTTTACAAAAGGCTTTTGATAAGAATCTTCCACCAAGGCCCTTAAGAAACTCAATTCTCCTGGAGTAGGAGAGAGACCTAGCCCACAGACTGGAACAAAGAGGTGGAATAAATTGACAGTGACCACAGCAGTGATTGTATCAGAAGGTGCTCAGAAAGATCAGAAGGGACGAATAATGAAGTAATTAAGCTTGTTGATGCCACAAAGTAATTAAGAATAATCAAAACTCAAGTTGACTGTGTGAAGCTGCAGAAGGAGCTCCTGATACTGATGGAGCAACAAAATTATATTTTTCTTTGAACTTCAGAGTTGAAAAATATAACGTAGTGGGCAAAACCATTTTACCCATAAATACCCAGCAATAGTCTCTGAATTAGTTCATAGAGAGCACTGGAATGGCTGCTCAGAGAGGTTGTGGAATCTCTCTCTCTGGAGACATTCAAACCCCACGTGGATGTGTTCCTGTGTCCCCTGCTCCAGGTGATGCGGTGTTGGCTGAGGGATTGGACTGTGTGATCTCCAGTGGTCCCTTCCAACCCCAAAAAATCTGTGATTCTGTGATTTTTGGAAGGAGGCACTGGAATCTTGTCATCTTGAGTGAGCACTTTACTTGTGTGATTCTTACCCTATTATGGCCCAATCTGCAAACAGGATCCTGGGCTCAGCAGATGTTTTATCTGATTGAGTGCAGTTGTCATTTCCCCCTGTTACATTGCAATGCATGTCTCAAATTATTACCTTGGAAATGGGTTTCTCACAGATAAGCTGAAGCAAAGAAGAGAGAATCCTGAATTCCAGATTATAGGGAGAAATGGCAAAGGTGTGGAGGGACTGGGGGGATTGTATTAATCTATTTCAATTTTCTAAAGTTTGTGGGAAACTACATATGAGACATTTCTCTTGCTTTTAGAGGCTGACAGAAACTCAAGTCCAAAGTGCATTAAATATCTTACCTCCACCCAGCCCTCAGTAAGGGTTACAGAGAACAGGACTCATAAACTGCCCACAGATAGCCCAGAAATTTAATTTCCATTTAGGCACATTGGCTTGGCAGGATTTGTCTGGATTGGTGGCTGTCACAGGTCCATGCAAGTCAATATCTCAGTGCAGACACATTGATCAGACAGTCTCAGAGAGAACCTGTGGTTTCTGGCTCCTCTCCTCAGGCATTCAGGCTGAGCAGAAAGCCCTGAGCTGTTTCTTTAATCTTTCTGGGGATTTAACAGCCTCAAGGCATTATTAATCTAGCAGAACCCTGGAATTTCCTGAGAGAAAAACATGAGAGTTCCTTTAAGCTATTGTTTGCACCGTTGTTATTGTATATTGTAGCTTCTGTTTATACTGTCACTAATCTTTTCTGGTACTGAGCCAAACACTTATACTGGCTCAGTATTGTTTCGGGTTTTTGTTGTTTTGGTTTTTTTTAAAATTTGTGAGGGGAAACTGCAGAAATAGTTTAGATAAAAATCAGTGTTCTTGCCTAACATCACTTTTCAGAGTTCTCTTACTCTTTATGCTCAGTACTATATGCTGATGGGGCTTTTATAACTCTGTCTCCTGGAGAAAAGAAAGAAAAAACATTACTGCAAAAGCTGGGAGTTGCCATGTGTTGTTATTAAAAGATTTCTCAGAATGTTCAGAAATTTGAAACTTCTATTTCTATCCATCTATCTTAGGCATTAAATACACAGCAGAAAGTACACCTGCAAGAGTGATGGTTTACCACTTAACATTTTTCTCAGGATATTCACAGGCCACACCTGATGAAGTTATACTGAAAACAGTGGCAAACCTTCAGCTAATGTGATGATATCCATCCTAAACCATCTAAGATGTTGGGGGCTGTTGCTCTTAAAAGCAACAAACAATTACAGAAATTGCTTCAAATTGTGTTTCTTGTGGGACAGCTGCAATGTCTCCCTCTTACAAAAGGATTTTTTAAAGTGGTACCTTTGTTCCTAAGGTGCAAAGACCAATGCGAGGTGTGCTAAATCCAAGATCATTTCAATACTTGCATGAGCTGCCTCATCCAAGTACTTACACACTTCTGGTAGGACATGGTTTTATCCCTGCACTGCTTTAGTATCTCCAGAAGCCACTTAATAGGAAGTGAAGCCCAAGGTGGCCTAGTTTGCCGCAGATGAACAGCATGAGGTGGATTTCAACTGCTCTTTTATAAGAAAGATTTGACCTGGATAGGGGCAAAAGATCCCTCAAACCATCTAATTTTGCAGGGAGGGAAGGATGGCTACCTATTTAAAACAGTTGAAGTACTGAATTAAATATATATATATAGGCAAATATTTGATATAGTCATTCAAGTTGGAAGGATGTTTTCCCTCATTAGTTACATAACTGCTGCTTTCCTCTAGCACGGCTCATGGCTATTTGCACACTCGTTTTTTTCAAAGAAATGTCATTCCAGGAAATTAGCAAGCTGTGGGAACAGTTTATCTGGGCATGCCCATCCAGGAAAGAACTGGTGGGTTACCTCTTACTTCCCCCAGGGCATTTACAAAGAGGTGAGTTTACCTCAGACACGCACAGCACTAAACCGCGCTCTGATTGTACCGCAGTAGCAGAGGGACGAGGCTTCCTGATAAGGAACACCCATCTGCAAAAGTGCATCCGTGCCTCCCACGAGACCAACAGCATCAGCCTGGCCAGCTGCAAGGAGCACTCCCGGCAGCAGCAGTGGGGCTGGGACCCCGACACGGGCACCGTGGTCAGCCTGCACACCAAGCGGTGCCTGTCGGCACACCAGCCGCGCCACAACGCCCTGCTGAAGCTGGAGCCCTGTGGAGACTGGGAACGCCAGGCATGGTCCTGCAGCAAGAAGGGACACTTGACCCTGCAGAGCCTGGGCTTCCACCTCAGCACCAAGGAGGGAGGCCACAAGGTCTTTGTCTCGAGGGAGAAGGACAAGTTCAGCAGGTGGAAGACGCTGGCAGATGAAACCATCTGTGCTGCTGCCCGGACAGCAGCTCAGAGGCCCAGCAAGCCAACACAAGCTCTAGACACACGTGTGTGGATCTATGAAAGTAAGATGAGCTAGATTTAGTGTCTGGTAACATCTAACTTCCATGTCATCCAAGCCACCTAACACCAGGCTTGCACCCATTCTAACTCATGTTCACTTCAGCCTCACCTGGAGAAACACCAAATGGCTCCAGCTCAGCCCCACTACCTGGTACCACTGGTTTCAGTGTTTTCCAGAAGCATGCTAAACCTTACATGGTCAGGTGTCCAAAACCCAGCTGCATTTCTGAGGACAGGCAAATATTTTGGTGAAATATTTCTGAATTGGTCCCCACAGCTAAGAATAGTGGAAATTGCGTGAGCCTCCCAAGCACAAAACACCCAAGGAAGTCTCACAAAGTCAGGCACTTCAGACTTTGAAAAAGTTTCTGGTACTTTGGGATATCTTTTTTGGTAGAACAACAAATGGAAGCTGCTGAAAACCTCTTTTAAACTTGTATGAATTGTTGAGAAGCAGCAGAAATTATTGCTTCAGTTTCTGAAATTAAAGTTCTCTTCTGTGAAACCCCTTTCACTAATGAAACCTAGTTCTAACCTTCATTCCATGTTATCATTATCCTCAGAAGTGAACCTTGCTCCTGGTATTCAATGTAGCCATAAAAGAGATTGGTGAACACAGCAAGTAGTGGGAGGTAGCTTAAGTGTTGCCCTCCTTTTGCATTAAGAAATTCCAGAAGATGACATCAAAATTATTAAATTCTGGTTTATATTAACCATTTACAGCCTTGGCCTTTGCTGAAGAGAATACAAACTCTGCTTTCACAAGAGTTCACTGTCCTTTGTCTAGACTGGACACAGAAAGGGCAAAAACTCTGGTCTTATCACAATTTTAGGAGTTTGACACAAGGCTACCAGACACCAGGCATGGTCATTTTACCAAGATGTGACTGTGAACATTTGTCACATGCTCAGTGAAGCCCACTGCTGACCACTGATAATTCATGGTCCAGTCTGTTTCCCACTTATAAAGGTGGTTTTTGGTACTTCTCTTGTAAAGTTGTGCACAGAACTGAGACCTGAAAATCCCATTCAATTCCTCCTCTCCTCCTCCTCTCCTCTTCTTTCTACCACTCCAGAGACCCAAAAAGAGCTGGTGTTTGTAATAGTTTTTATGTTTGCCCACTCTGTAGGTGATGAAGTTCCCAACATTCCCCAGGGAAAATTATTTCCCTGACAGGAGGCTATTCCTCATCTTAAGTTTGCTGGACCCAATGAGACTTTGAGCTCTGAAGAAATGAGTAAAGAGAAAATTATATATTTGGTTGGCATAAGCAGATGGATTATAAGTATAACCTTTTGACACAGAGAGGCTGTATCTAATTTGAAAAAATTAGATAATTTGAAAAAAAAGGGATACATCAGTTGCTTTGGCTGTCATGTGCAGAGAAGGTGGCCTTTTTCCCCCTCAAGGTTTTTAATTAGCCAACTACAAGGTTAACATATAATTATCACAATAGTTACAAGTGTTAGTGTTCTAACATTAAGCTAAATATGGACCATACAAATTAAACACCATAATAGGGTAGTTAAATATAGGCTAAGAAATTCGTGGAACATTTAAGATATGGAAAAAAGGCATGTGAAAAGAGCGCTTTCATTCCCCAAGGCAGCGTTCCTGGCAGCCCAGGGCTGCCCTGGGGCCAGGATCCCCAAATAAGGCTGTGAGGGTAAACACAGAGCAGCTTTTGAATCAGGCTGTGCCACTCAGTAGATCTCATGCAAACTCATACTTTTCCGATCAATCCCATGGTTCAGTCTACTGGAGGGAACTTCTGACTACTCAGTAACAACATCAAAGTCTTATGCATTTGTTCAGGCATTGCTTATCTAACTTCTAGCTGATCATCAACAGATGACTTCTACTTTGGTGGGTTATCTGCTCAATAAATTACACCTGTGTAGCTGTGGTGTGGGTGCTCATGCCACAGGATGGGATGGGGTTTGGATAGGCAGCAGGGAGCCCTGAAGTCACCGTTTTCTTGGTTTTGGAATGTGCATCATTGCAGAAGAGGGGTGAATTGCTGACACCAAACATCCCTCAACCTCCTCTCTAGCAGCAGTTGTTTCCCTACACACCATACTCTGCAGTAGGACTAGCAGGCAGAAGAAGGGATTGAGCCTTCAGAGGTATGGACTACTTACCACCCTTCAGATCCCATTTTTATATCTGCAGTGTTGTTAATAGCCGTGATTCTTCCACTTGCTTGTTCCTCACTCATCATCCTTTAACAGCTGGCATTACACTCATACTTTTAAAACCAATGACCACACTCACCACCACAAAACAAGCTCTGCTTTGGTTGTTGATTCCATCTAGAGAGGTTCACCTCAGCTCTAAAATCTGTGACAGCTGAAAGCCCCTGATGCACAGAAGGAGGTGATTCTACTGCACCACATCCCACTTGCCCTGCAGGGCAGAGAACCAAACCAGCAGGGCTGGGTTCCCTTTCCTTACTGGGCAATGAGCATATCCAGGCTCCTGTACAAAAAGTAAATGTTAATCATGCAGATCTTTGCTTTATTTCCTTCCAAGCTAAAACCATTGATTCATCAAAGATTGATGCTGTGGACAGAGAGTCTTCTGCGAGCTTGACTGACTCCCCTCTGACTAACAAATTCAACAGCACAGTGTCTCCGCTAAGGACCAAACAGGCACAGCTCCCAGCAAATGAGGGTGAGCACTTTTCTGAATCCATAAGTAACAACAGCAGGAAGGGAAGTGTGGGTAGCATTTTGAGGTCACTCAGCTATTTTCAGTGGTGGAAAAGTACCTGAGGATTTCTGAAGAACTTCCATGTGTACCACCAAGTCCTTTCACTCAGCATGCTGAGGAGTTTCCCTTGGCAAGCAGTTCAGTGATGCAGGCTTAACCTGGAGGCATAGCCACCAACAGTTTCAGGAACAAAAATTAGCTGTGGCTGGGGAACACCAAGTGATATAAAGTTTCCTTTTCCTTTCTGGGTCCCATACAAAAAGGATTTGTGGTTACAGTGAAGCACCACGGGGGATCTGGGTCCCTGGTCCAATTGAAAGTTGCTAATCGGAGTCTTTCTGCTTCTTCCACTAGATCCATCCCACAGCCACTCCAAGAAGCATGGAAATCGGGGGAAAAACACTGGGGCCAGGCTTGCAGGTAGGTCCACGAATCAGCCAGAGGAGGAAGGGACCAGGCAGATGAAGGTTCATTGGCGCCTCTATCCTTCCCACTGTGACAGAGATACCTTTCCCTGGGGTACTGCTGAGGATGCCCAATAGGGAATGAGGGCACAAAATTACCTGTCAGACTCTTTTTAAAGATTAAACAAATCTCCACAGGCCTATGATAAAAAAAAAGAGTAAAAACATGAAAATGCTTCACCCCAGCTCCCCAGGAGGATCAGACAGCTGCTAGCACTACTGCTTTCCCCCAGCCCTTCTTATTTTGTATCAGAAAGATGCAGAGTGGAGAAGCATAAGATATCATTGTCTTCATAGCAAGAAAGAAAAGCTTTTCTGGCAACTTTCAACAGAAGGATGCTGTGCAGTGCAAAAGCAGCTGTAAAATGTTGATCTTGTAGACAAAGCACTCTTCCTGTTACCTGACATTTTTCAGGGACATTACAGGTGATTTTTTGTGGCAATCATGGCTATTGTATAAGAACAGGGATATGTACAGCAAACATGTGATACTTTCTCTGATAACCTTTCAGGCACGAACTGGAAGACTGCCATGCTGGTTCTCAGCCCCTTGGCATTCATACTGGGATTAATAATACTGACACTCAATGTTCACTACAACAAGTAAGTGAAAGTCAGGTTCATTGGCTTTGCCATGAGCAGCATTTTAAAGAAAAACTCCAACATCTCAAAACAGAAGTCTTGGTATTTGCACCCTTCCCCATTCCACACTTGATGTTGATGGCTCTCAGCAGATGGGTCTGGTCACCAGTCACCCTTGGTGATATCTCCTCTCTGCAACCCAGTTAATCCATCCCACTCACTGACCCACCCAAACTGAGCTGCTGATGCTGGCTCCTCCTCTCCTACACAACTTTTGCTGTCACTGAAGGAGTGCCATTACAGTTGCTGATGTGGAGAAGCAACTGAGTGACAGACAGGTGCAGTTACTCTCTTCTTCTCTCTTCTTGTAGGAAAAAGAAAATCCTCTCTGCTCTGAAGAGCTCCCCAGCCAACAGCAGCAGAGCTGATTTACGGGAGCCAGCCCCCTTGCGAAGAGGCGCCCAGCCGTACCTCCCACCATCCCGCTCCCCCTCCCTGAGGCATGGAGAGATCCTCATTGAGTGGAAAGATGGGACTGTCACCCCTCTTTTTGACAACATCAATTACCAAGTGGACTAGCTCCAAAGTGACAGAGCTTTTGTTCCATCCCATGTCACTGCTCCTACCAGGAAGAGTGTCACTGCAGCTGATCTCCTCCCGACCCTTGCTGTTTGGAGACTGTTTGGGGGGTTTTTTAAACACTTGAGTACAATCTCCTTGCACAGCACAAGGTTGAAGCAAGCAGAGTAGATTGTTTGGTTTGTATAGGCACATGCTACAATTCCTGAGCTGCTTTAACCCATAACAAACCCCAAGTTTCCCTAAATTAAGCTGGAACTTTTGCCAGCTGCAACTGCCCATTGAACCAAAATTAGAGTTACTGAGCATATGAAAAAGTGAGTCTTTGAAGACAAGGCAAAAGGTAAAAAACAGAAATCCTGATGATCCTTAAATTCTTTTTAAGATAAAGCTAGCTGCCAATAGACACAGAAGGCCTTCAGTTACACTGTCAGTGTGATAATGTAATTAATAAGCACTGCCTTCTATAAAATCCCTTCCAAGTATCTTCCAAGTATTCCAAAATATTCAGCCCCACTAAATTGTCAATCAAGTAGCAGCAAGTCATTTTTCTAAATTAAAAGGTAGCACTCCACTGTCCTCTCTGCATCACTGCAAAAGCCCTACTGAGAGAGCATGTGTCTCTCAAAACGTTTCCATATTTAGAATGTACTAAACCTTATTTTAACACACATCTTCTTTTATTATAGACTGGCAAGTAGTGTCGGTCATGCTTGTTGGGGATATTGCACATAGAGCCACTTTATATTAGCTACAGTCTCTGATTTCCTATAATCATATGGAATAGTCAATGAATAAATACATTGCTCCACCAGAGCAGTAATACAGTTCTTTTTCTTTTAGATAGGAGTAAGATATTGTTTTCAGCCTTTACACTTCTTATTTCAGTGTGACTGTCACACTCAATCCTGAGCTTTTTTCAGTGAAATTTGCAATGTGTTAGCACTTTCCTAATATTCATGAATGTATGCTTTCTTTCTCTCTGATTTTGAGATGATGTAATCATGGCTATAAGTCAAGAATTATGTGGAGAAAGAAATAATAACACCAGGAAATTACAAGTATGAGCTGTGTCAGTGTATTTGTTCAGTAGAGCAAGGGAAACTGTATCCTCATGTCTCTTACTTGAGCAATGCTTTTCACTTGACCTAAATTGAGCTGTTCTGCTATTTCATTGTAGCTTGGACTTCTCATGAGTTTGGTTTTATTTAACCTACAGCAGAAGTAAGGTCTCTCCAGGGAATTTAAAATCTCTGAGTTTTGTTTGTTTGGGTTGTTTTTTGTTTTTTTTTCAATTTTCTTTTTAAATGGTAAAAAAGTTTACTGTCATGAGATATTATTATAACTAAAAACTTAACTGGTCTAAAAAAAAAATACAAACTCTATTGGTTCAGGGCATAAATATCATAGAGGTTGGAAAAAATATCTTTGCCAGGAAGATTATTCCGTAGTTATTTACTGGAGGGTTTCCCAGATGCTCCTTGGGAAAATATTTTACTATTAGACATGGGCAGAGGAAGAACTCTTTCTTCACCAGTGAACAGCAAGAATCAGAGTTAAATTCTGACTTTCCAATGTTTCCACTTCAAATGTAACCCAAAGACTCTGGGATCAAAAAAATGTGTAAGAATCATTTTACCCACAAAATTTATGGGAATACATTCTGTATATAAATCACTTAAAATGCACACACAGTGCCTGACCCATTATCACAGTTACATCCCTTGGAATTTTGTCTAAGGACCACATCAGTGCACAGCACTGGTCACCCTCCAAAACCCTGACAGGCTTTGGGAATACTAGTTGCACTACAACCATTCAGCAGTGCCATTAAAAGGGAAGTACTGCCTTGGAGCTGAGCTAATGTGTTTTCCAAAGCACCAAATGCCTGTGCTCATTACTGCTGAATGGGCAGAACCGATGATTTGTTAATGGCTCTCTAACTCCAGCTTAATATGCTAATCTTGCTCATAAACACGAAGGCTGCAATACCATTGTTTACACAGCACTGATTAAATGGCAGCTCAAACAATAATGAAAAACCAAGACTGAGCCTGCACAGACTTTTAACTCTTCTCTCCCACTCTCACTGGTTGTTACATTCTGTCACCATCTGAATGAAACACTTCTGAGCAGTGCCCATAATCAAAGCCTGACTGTAATGTGGAGGAGCACTGAAGTTTTTTATCACACATTAAAAAACCCCATATTTATATATAAAAGCCTTCTAATAGTGCATCCCTTTTCTTGAAAATATAAATACATAACATTTTAAATCACTCCACAGGAAGACAATGGAGTGACAAGCAAGAGTCTCCTGTCACACTGGTACCAACATTATTAATGTCTGCTGCCCCAAAAGATGAGTGGCTGCAGCCAGAGAAGCACTGATAGTATGAAGCAGACACAAGATTGCTCATAAGCTTGGATATCCTGTGCAGAAAGCGAATTAAGTACCCCTTCCCAACCCCCTGGAATATGTATAGCTAAAGTGTCTGTTAAAGATCAAAAAACTAAAAGAAAGAGGCAAAAGAATTTCAATTTACCACTTAAATACTGTACTTCAACCATTTACTAAGACTCTCTGGATGGATAATGTTCTCACAACAGTACATTAGGGATGTACATAAATTCATGATACAAACAAAATATACCTGAAATGATCTGACAAGTTATCCCTGCGTTTCACTGGAAGAGTTGGGAATAGAATTACTGCTCCTTCATTTGAAATTCAAGGTATGACTTCTGCAGTAAGCATTTTGTTATTAAAAATCCCCATATACTCATTTTCTCAACTCTCTAGCTTTACATCAGCAAGTCAAGATGTATCAAGTGTTTGATTTTTCAAAAAGATCTGTGGTTGTTCAGCACTTCAAGGAACAAAAAGAAAGGGGGAAAAAAAAAGAAAAAGAAAAAGAGACAAAGGAAGTCTTTTGTTAGCCCTGGGCTTCAATTCAGACATCTCTGGCTTATGGTTCAATCAGAATATGCTTTTTTGTGCTAGCTAGGGGAGATAAAAGCACAATCTCTTTAAAAGCTCCATGTATCCTCACTGAATTTCTACAGAAAAAAAAAAAAAAAAAAAAAGAAATCTACATTTCTGCAGCCATATAATGCTTCCTCCAGTTTAGAACATAAAAAGCAGACCCATCTCCTCAAGAAATCCCCTTATACTTCTAAAAAACTCCACTTATTCTCTGGAGCAGAGAAATTGATGCACTTCTTTCAGCGTTGCTTGCATGTCCTCATATTCTGCAAATTTGCAGGCATCCTCCAGCTTCAGCCACTTGAAAGCTTGGTGCTCCTCTGACAGCTTGATTTCCGTGTTGCAGTCCTTCATTTCTGCCAGCCAGTACACGACGGTCTTAGGCTTGCCACGGACAGGGTAGTGCAGTTCTTTCTTGTAGCCCTCGATGAGGGTGAGCTGGCTGGCCTGCAGACCAGCCTCCTCCTGTGTTTCCCGGAAGGCTGTCTGCAGGTCATCCTCCCCTGGGTCCACGTGGCCTGCCAAGAGGGTGGAAAAGTAAATCTCTGGGAAGGAAACTCAGATTTTGCTTTAATCAGGAAACACTGGGAGACAGAGATGAGAGTACATGGTAGCTGACACAGGATGAAATGGAAATTGGAGAACAGAGATTGCTTTTCCAGATCTTGTGTCTTGATTTATCTTTGTCTTGTAGCTTTTAGGATCACTGTTTATCCCTCACTTCCTGAAAATGCCATCAGCCTTTTAGCACCAGACATCTTTTCTTCCCACTCCTCCACTCCACTTCTGGAGTACTCTACACCCAAAAGGAGTAATGAGGCCCTCATTTTTCCTTTATCCAGTTAGAGTGGAGACAAGTCATATGAGAGTCTTAATCCTCTCTCAACCACGTCCTCTCACACAAGCTTAAGGCTTCATTCTGCAAAACTCTCACTTGTGCCAACAGTCCAGAAACAACAGGACCAGGTAGTGATATACTATTTAAAAGGTGGGTTTCATTTAGGAAGCTAGGGATTTTTTTCTCTTCCATACTCCCCTCTGTAACAACCAACAAGTCTAAAAGTCACCCCTTTCACCAGCTGGGTAGCTCTCCTAGGACACATAATTTATTTTATCTTGCTCAGAATGAGAGGTGCCACTACAAACAACGGATAAATATAACACGTCCCCAGCCGTTTGTACTTTTGTTGAGAAATGTCAGATTTGGTTTTCTCATGAAAGCTCCAGACCAGAACATAAATAGAACAACCCAAGCAATATCTCAAAAAAGCAACATAGCAGGAGCTGGGACATTTTAGGAGGAAAATAAAAGTTTAAGCTCTATTTTGTCCCTGATGTCACTCTATTTTCTATGTAGCTGGCTGCAAATAGTTGTAATTTTATCAGAGATGAATCATTCCTCAGGTCCAGGTACCAAAAGTCCCCTTTTAGTACCACAACTGGGGTACGCAGGAAGGTTTTTTTGCTTTTGCAACAGGCCCCACTCAGTTCCCTGCCTGTGTATTGAAAGTGTGAACACCTCTACACCATGACATCACCTCAAATGTAAAATACACTTTTCTTTCAAGCAGCAGCTGTGCAGAAAACCGCATCTGATGATACTGTTGATAACCTCAGGCCTAAGCTCAGTAAGTTGCCAAGTTTGTGCAATACAGTCTACCTGGAGGGCAGAAAAAGGACTGCAGGCAGCACCTCACACACCATAGCTTTCAGATCCTCCCACCTCCTTCGACTAGTGCAGTTCCAACAGATGGAGAAGGAAAATGAACCTACATCCCCTTCCCATCAGCCTCAGCCAGTGCAAAGCCACAGTTCTAGGGGACGAGATAAGGCTGATGAGGTTCATGCAAGGGGATTCAAGCAAGTCCAGCTCTTATAATCCCCTAAGAGCTGTCACTGCTTAAAGAACTTTTAAAATAACAAAGTACAGCTGTAGCTGTAAACTGCCTTTTGTGTTTTGAGAGACAGTTACAACTTCTCCTTCTGGCTCCTTCCCCATGGAATCTAGGTCAGCATCAGATACAAGTTATGTTACCACATTGCACATCCCAGTGCCACCTTGCAAGACCACTCCTATCAGAAATATTATAAAATGGAATAGCTTGTCTCCATTAAATTCCCCCAAATCAATACCAAGCTTCTACTACAGGTCACCATCAGACTGTGGCTTTTAATCTCTAAAATCTTAAGCAGTTGTGTTGAGGCAGATGATTCTACCCCTCTGCTCTGGTGGGTAGATGGGTGCAATGCTGCATCCACCCCTGGAGCCCTCAGCAAGGGAAGGACATTGACCTGCTGGATCGAGTTGAGAGGAAGCCATGAATGTGATCAAGGAGTGGAGTACCTCTGCTTTGGAGACAGGATGAGAGAGTTGGGGTTGTTCAGCCTGGAGCAGAGAAGGCTCTGGGGAGGCCTTAGAGCCCCTTCTGCTGACTTAAGGGTGGTGGTTTATAAGAAAACTGGGGACAGACTTTTGAAAAAGGCCTGGAGTGACAGGAGAAGGGCTCCTGCTTTTCACCTAGGAGAGGGCAGACTCAAGAGTACAGACAAGGAAGACTTGATTTATGAGGGTGGTGAAACACTGGCACAGGTTTCCTAGAAAGGTGGTGGGTGTTCCATGCCTGGAAACATCCAGGTTGGATAGGACTCTGAGCAACCTGCTCTAGTTGAGGATGTTCCTGCCCACTGCTGGACTAGACAACCTTTAAGAATCCCTCCCAACCTACACAATTTCTCAGCTCTCAGTGTGTGAGATGTATGCTTATGAGACAATTAGCTCCCTACCAAAACACCTACAAGTAATTTAAATTGCTTATCCAGAATTTCTGTGTTCCCAGGAAGTCTTTCCATAAAGGTTTCTTCTCACAACAATCAATCATGCCCCAGCAGATGTTTTTTAGCTTTCCACTAGGCTGCAAACCCAACTCCCCTAGGCTCTTGGTGGAGTAGACAAAGGGGGAGGTTTGGAAAATTTTGTTCTTTCCCTTAATAGGAGAGCCTAGCTGACACTGTTAAAAGATTTTCTTTCCCCCAGTTTGCAAGTTCTCATTTATAAACTGCTGCACCATGCATTGAAAGCACCATATTTTACAAAGTGAGAAGTAAAAACTATCGGGAAGAAATCTCAGGTGGTAAAAAACAGCATGCAAGAAGATCTACAAGGAACCTTAAGTATTTCTATGCTTCACTTTTCTTGGTACATGTGACTATGTACCAGGGATGTGACTATGTACTAGCAAACACTGGCTCTGCCAAGTGCCTTTATGGAGGAGGTGCTGCTCTGTCCTGGGTGCTGCTCTGAGGCCTCGCTGATAACCAAGAACAGCTGGTAAGGTTAATTCTCCTATCTGTCCCTATCATCTCTACTGCATTAGGCAAGTGATCTTCACCAATGATCTCCTGCATCTTCTAAGAAAGGTGCATTAAAATGTACTATTACAGATTTCAATTTGCCTTCCTGCAAACTGTGACCCCTCTGATCACACATGGGTCAAACAATCCTGTACTGGCAACAGTGGTGCCTGGCAAAGGATCGGACCTGAGGTAAGAAGTAGAACATTCCCTCATTTCCTCCCTTCAGCTGTGTGCACATCTTAATAGAAACATGAGATAACTGAGGAGCTCGGCTGAGTGCACCAAGCCCCAACCCAAACCAGCTGTGCCCAATACTTCATGCAGCCACAACCTGCAGAGGATTTCAGCATCAAAACTGCCCCCTCAGATGCCTCAGGAGCACCATAGCACAACTAGCTGCCACTCTCAGGTGGTAACCACCCCTCTAAACTGATCTCAGCCAAAATCCATTCTGCAACCTGATACCAGTGATCTCCAGGAGTGTTATCAGAACAAAAATCACCTTTGGGTGGGGTCCAGTGGTGGGTCCCGTAGGATGTCTGAAGCAGGAGGTACTCGATGCTGTTAGAGGATGGTGCTGGCTGCAGCCTCCTGTAGATGATCAGGCCACAAGCTCTCACAGCCATTCCCCTCTGCCAACTGCACCAGGAGCTGTGGAACAGCACAAAACATGGGGCTTAAACATGACCAGCTGTATTTAGTCAGCAAACAGATCGCAGCACAGTAAAAAAGTTGTCTACCCCTTTGAAGTTACTACAGAGTTAAATTGTATCTCATTACCTACCTCTGAATTGTAAAAAACTTTCTGTTTAAAACAGGGAAATAAGAACCTAGATAAAAGCTTAAAAAATAAAAAGTTATTGAGAAGCATGAAAAATGACCTGCATGTCATTTCTTTGCTGCTGATAGATTAGAAAACATATTGGAGGGGGGGGGGGGAATTACAAAGCAAAAAGAAACCCACAGATTAACACTCTGAAACTTTTCCACTGCAAAACTCTGAAGGCCCTGTGCAGAGGTAATACCTCAACATTACTGAAACTGGCATATGGAAATAATTGCTCTGGACAGTTTCCCTGGAGCACAGGATTGCTCAGGATATCAGAGGGAAAACTGAGAAAATGAATGACAAAGGACAGGTTCTCTGCTGTCTTGTCCAAACATAAGGCTGTCATACAAAACTAAAAGCTTCTTGGCACGTGTGTTAAGCACTGATTTGATGTAAACAATGCGGAACACATCTAAAAATATTGATAAATATTGCGATAAATACTGCCAGCAATAAGCTACGCAGCCAGTAGTCCTATAGAGGAAAAAAAGGGAAAGCAATGGAGACGAGTTATCCATGTCACAGATCTGGCCGATCCCCAGTTCCCGGCAAAGCTTTGCATTCTGGCAGAGATGCATACTTCTGTAAATAACTTTACAGGACACTTTATTTTCCTGGGACGCCAAGAGCGGCATCACTAAGCACCTCCAGCTTCCAACACGGGAAACCACAACACGGAGCCCTCCACCACCAACCACGCCCCTGGATGACGCTCAGCCCTTTTGGTCAACCACTTCAACCGCTCCCACTAGTTCCTGATCAGCCACAACAAGGACAACACCCCCGCTGCGGCCCCACAGCCCCGAGGCCAGCCGGGGAACCAGCACCACCTCCCGTGCGCGTCTGGAAGGACAAGGACAAATCCCAGCAGGGCCCCTCCGCCGGCGCCTGGCGCCATGCGGCCCCGCTGCCCTGCCCTCTCCTCCCCGCCTGCAGAGGGTCCCCCGTGCCCAGGGATGGGGACACCGGGAACGGGGACACGTGTCACCCCCACAGCGGCCACCATGGACCCTCGCCCTCACCTCTGCTTCAGGGGCGTTTGGTATATCCTGCTGGGTGGATGAGCTCAGGCAACGTTTTCAAATAATTGGTACCCTGCTGTAGCTCGTGAGTTATTTTCTCGGCACGTGGTTGAATATTGGACACTTCCAATATTCAATATGCCAATATTGGACGCTTCCCCTTCACCATGCAGCTGTTCCTGGCAGCTGTCGGGATCAGCTGCAGGATGGGGCCTCTTCTGCTGAGGTCACCAGGCTATACTTAGTATGGAGAGAGGAATTAAATGCTTTGAAATACTTTGTGGGGAAACGAAAGATTCCTCAATATTTATTTGTTTGTAAGCCAGTTTTAATAGCATTAATTAGTATGGATAATGAAATACAATAGTCTGAAATACTTTCTGGGGCAACAAAAAAATCCCCAATATTTAGTTGTTTGTAAGCCAGTTTTAATGACATTAATTGTCTTAGTAGCTTCCTCAAGGTATGTCAGTGGCAAAGGAAACCCCCCTTTTCTTACTTGTTGCTGCAAGCAGCAGACCTGTGTCAAGCTCCAGCTGTAAAATAGCTGCCATTCAGCATTAAAGCTATTCCCTTCTGTCCAGTTACTTTTGCTGTACTGAAGCTGTAAATGGTTATCTATTGTCAGCTGAACACTTGTTCCAAGGAGCAGTGGAATGTTTAATACCCTGTTGTTTACGTGCAGTGTAGTGTAATCCTATGATCTTCCAAAGGGATCTGCTGCAACCATGGCTTCACAGATCCCTACCTGTTGCATTAAATTAAAACATCAAACTTATGGGCTCGTTTTACAATACACATTATCTCTTGTTGTGGAGCTTGTCTTAAAAAAGTGCAGTTGCAGCCTGATCCCGTTCTTCACAGGAATGCCCTAATTCCCAAGGAATGGGGTCAGAATGATTTAAGGTAAAGCATTTTGTGTGGTGCTCTGGGAAAGAAAATTAGCCATTCACTTCTGGAGGGTTAAATCAGATTTGGCTTTGGATCACCTTAAAAAAAAGAGCTTAACGTTCAAATGAATGAGGAATGAAGATGGATGGGTAGTGACACGAATTAATATGTTTCCCTTTTCCCTATTCATTTTTTGCTCCTGTATTTCAAAAAATCTGCAAACTCTTTCACATGAACAGAACATGTGCTGAAGTGCTGAAGTCTTTTTTGGGATAAAATGGTTGCAAGTAATGAGTGCAGTGTGCTGCTGTAGTTGCCATCAGGAGAGGAAATACCCACCTACACACATGTACAAAATTTTAAAGCTCTTAAGTTTTGTTTTTATAGGGTACTTGTAGAGCATGATGGTTTACATGGAAAACAAGGTGGAGTTTATATTTTACATGCTGATTAACAATTTCTGTGCTTATCAAATACCCTTGAAAATCATGACTAATAAAATTATTTAATGATCAGGCCAGGGTTTATGATTCAGAGTGATTACCTTAGACAAAATGTATCCTTTGAATTCGTAGGAGTGTAATGCAAGATTTCTTCACTTTATTTCCCTAATTTAAAGAATAGATAAAATGACACTTCTCTCTCAGTGGTGACACTCAGGAAATTATCTAAATCTTAATCTAAAATTGTCACTGTAAATCATCTAAAATTGTCAGGTCAGTATGAGTGAGCTACAGTGGGATAACAGGACATGTGAGGGTTATTCAAGTGAATGGGGTGCTGAGATCTTTAATATATCAGAAGTTAATAAGGATCAAGCTATATTGGTTCAAGGGTGTTTTATTCTAAAAATAATTTGTGCGGCTTTTACATAATTTATTTTATACACAGTGATTGACACCAAGTATCTTTGAAGACCTTTCCTCCACCTTGAAAAGTGCATTGAGAAAGAAAAGATCTCGTGCAACAGGTAATTAATAATTAAAAGCATTTTAAAATGGAGAGTCAGCTGCTAGAGTAATTTTGTTGTTAATTTCCTTCAGGACAGAAAAATGTAACCACTTCTTTCTATTACTTACACCTGACTTTTTTTTATCAGCTTTATGAGCTTTAAAAAAACCTCTAATACTGAAGCTGAGGAAGAGTTCTCTGATGGCAAGCTGCAGTCTAGTTCTGTGGCTAAGCTGGTCTCTTTATTTGTAATTCTGATTTTTTTTATAACAAGCAATTATGCATTACCAGCATCTGGAAGCCTTTTAAGATCTTTGTAAAGCATCTTAGCATAAGAAACAAGTGGTAGAGAGCTCATGTTTGCCACATAGAGGTGTCAGGCTGGGTGCACATGGAGAATTACACCTCCACATTCACCTCTTTCTCAAAATATGTTTTACCAAACTATTTTAAGAAGTCCTATTCTTTTATGTCCACCCTGTTTACAGTGAAGCTACCCATATCTTTGTGGGAAACAAGACCTAGTTTTTAATATAAAATTACCACACTGAAGAATGGTATGTTTTTCTGCCCTGTGACACATTGTTCTCCTGGGTGAACAAACAAATAACTGAGGAAATGCTGGCTGTTACAAGACTAGACTAAAAGCCTTCTGCGTTTTTTTGCCAGAAGATGGCATTAACAATTTAGGATACTTGAAAACCTCCTCTTAGTTTTCACAAAGCAAATTTATTTTGGACAATTGTATATCTGTTAGGAAAAGCATCTTCAGACGCAAAGATCTCTAGAGGGTTGAATGAATTAAAGTATTCTTCCAGTAAGGAGAAAGATATCCTTATTTTTAGAGCATCAGCGATTGAAAGGTGAGAAGAGTTTCACTGGCAATTGCAGTTTTCCCTGAGTTCTTTCATGTTTGGACCACCTAAAATCTTTTAGCAATTGTCTACTCTCAAGTTTTAAAGTGATCAGAAATGCTGGAACCTCTTGTTATACCAACTTTAATTTTTTGTAAGTGTTTAATTAATTTGTTACGCCTTTATTAGTGAATATTTTGTTTTCCTAGCTTGTGAAATTCCT
Organism: Muscicapa striata striata; assembly: GCA_030060385.1. Classification (NCBI taxonomy): domain Eukaryota; kingdom Metazoa; phylum Chordata; class Aves; order Passeriformes; family Muscicapidae; genus Muscicapa; species Muscicapa striata. The sequence goes on along the minus strand of JAREIS010000199.1, from coordinate 178,746 downwards.
GTCCTGTCAATAAGGAGTTGCTGGAGTTATCCCTGAAACCACTTAGATCCAGTAAGATTTATTATATCTGGGAAGGCAGATCTCAGGTCTCATTAAGAGGCCAGGTCTCATTAAGAAACCATTTTGTTGCTTTCACATGGCACAGAGCCTTAGCCAATTAGCCAGAGAGAGCTGCTTACATGGCTCTTGTAGGTTCTGCAGTACCTACATTACTTGGATTTTCCTATTGCTGAGAATTCTTCTGACTTGTCACTCCGTATAATGGTAACCTGTTATTTCTAGCTATTAAAATACATTTTGTTTAATTTTTAATTAGAACCTTGACCTTCAAATCCACTATTCTCTCCTCTTGTCTGCTGTTCCTTTTTTTTTAGAAAGTGTCTCCATTGTTTCCCTATTTATTATTTTTTCTCTCTCCTGTGTTCACCATTATAATTTGAACAGAGGTTAACACTGAATTAGGGTCTTTGGACACTCTGTATATAATATAAGAATATATAAAGCTGTACATGTAATCTAGGATACAGATGGAGAGTAGACAAAATACATTTATTGGATTATTTTTGTCTTTAACAGATTCTCAACGCTTTAGAGATTGGTGTCTTGGCCTTGAGTTCTAGGTGCTCCTTTCATCAAACAGGAAGTCATCAATACATCAAAAAGAAGTTTCCCATGGCAGAGCATACAGAGAGTTGCACAGCATCTGTACTGGTTTTACATTTTAAACTACCTTATGTAAGAAAGGGATTTTTTCTAAAATGTAATTCTTTAAATGAGGTATCAGGTTCCATGTGTTTCGATATGTTAGAGAAGTTGGCAAGTAGTGAATTCTTGTGAAATTCTTGCACACATATGGCATTTAGTCTCCCTGATCTCTGGGTTTGCTGTCCTCTCTGTCAGTTTTGATTTCCCCCAACCAGGATCTAGTAGCCTCAACAGTGACTCTAACTTTCCATCAGGATTCAGAGTCATGTTACCTACACATTAAATAAATTCACTTACATATGAATTTTTTGGTGTTTGAGTTTGTTGTTGTCGAATCTCTTAATTTCACCTAAAGCATGGCCTCTTAAGTAATTTTGGATGTTCTCTACTGCACATTTTGGCCTCTGTAATATCTTTGGCCTCTGTGTAATATCTTACACAATCAGCACTTTATATATTAATCTTTACAATTTTATTGTTGTTAATTCTTCAACATAATGTATTGATTAATAATATGGACTCCAGTTTGGGGATGACCTTATTTTCTTCCATAGTGTCATTGTATAGAGCCTTGGAAATCCTCACAAAGGATCTACCCTGAGCTACAGGGAGGAAAACTTAAATAACTTGTTTTTGTTGAGTCTTACTGTGACCTGCAAACATGAGTAAGAGCAGTATTTGTTAAGGTCCTAGACTGAACAAAGATACAAGAAGGCAGTGGGCAACAGATACTTGAAGTGCTATCATTTTTGTGTTTTATGGAACAAGTAAAAATATCTGCAGATATTAGTCCACCGGGATACAGACAGCTGCACCATGCATTGCCAGTAAGATGTAAGTGAAGAAGTTGGGGGATTTGGGGCATACTTTTCAGTGATTCATGTTTCTTTTTTGGGTTTCCCAAGAACGCAAGTATGACATTCCAGTGGCATATATAGATTTAGAGAAGTGCTGTCTTTCGGATTTTGCAGAATTGCTTTTTGGTTTTTCTGTCAAGGAGACTCAGAAATGCTCAAAGGATTCATGATATAGAAGAAAAGGTTGCACAACAAAACTACAGCTTTGCTATAGTTCATCTGTAAGATGAATGGTCTTAATTAGGCAGCTTGAGGTGAGGACAAGTGCAATTTTTTCCCCTCTGGTAGTTAACCAGCAGTAGCTGAACCACATTAGACCACGTGCCTTGATATTAAATTGAGTGTCTAAAATTAGGCATTTTACATTCTATAGCTTGAGGACAGGGTTTCAGTAGCTGTGGCATTCATCAAGTAGACATCAGACGTGTAGGAACTCTGTGGCAGTGAGTAATATCACCTTGTGCATTTCTTACATGTTGTGTATTGTATATAGTTTTAAAATATAGTTTCATGGATAAAATATTTGTTTCCTGTTTTCGATTATTGTTGTTATTGCTGTTTTCTGTAGTGTTTGTCAGTCTAGTGTATGATAAACTTGGAGTTAAGCCAGCTTCTAGCCTAACTGCAAGTAATGGCATCAGGAAACATACAGTTTCTTCATTAGTAACTTTGTCAGATGTGATGTTTCATATGATTCTAATGTTTATTTTGTTTGATTTCTTGTAGGCTCTTGGTTGAAGATGGCATCATGCCTTTATGAATGCCTTTGTGAAGCAGAACTTGAAAAATACTATTCCCACTTTGCCGCCTTTGGTCTTCAGAAAATTGATGAGCTTGCCCAAGTTTCCATGGAAGATTACACCAAACTGGGGGTCCATGACATAAATGACCGCAAGCGTCTTTTTCAGCTCATTAGAATAATAAAAATTATGCGAGAGGAAGGCATTGCAGATTTAAGCAAACAAGACTTAAAACCACGTGGCCTTTTCATTCAGCCTCAGGTGACCAGGTCAGGACCCCGTAGACAGCTACGTTTCGAGTCCTTCTGTGAAGAAGATGATGGAACAGTTAGAGAGTCTGAATCTGAAGTGTATCATTCACCTGATTTCAGTGCCAATAAAGAGAAGAACAGTGTAGGGGAAATGCTGGGACACATTCTACCACACGATTCCAAGCCAATCAGATTAACTAGAAGAGACCTAAATATTGCTGGAATAGGTACAAAAAATGACCTGAGCTGTCCAGCAGTTTCTGATGATATTGCTCCTCTCCTGGGGGATTCTGAAGCTCCTATTGTACAAAGAGTAACTCATATTTCAGGTTATAATTATGGACTGCCTCATTCCTGTGTCAGGTAATAATCATCTTTATTTTGCTAATACTTCAGGTTAGTCATAATTAATTATTTCTGAATTGTGGAGCAGAATCTGTTTTCTTGACCTCCAAATAAGCAATCTAAGCACTACAGATCAATGCAAAGTCTTACAGACAAGAGAGATATTAATAAGCATTTGCAGTTCTCCGAGTCTTGTAGAAGGAATCATCTGAATTTGACCAGCTGCTACTCACCAAGGCTGTCTAAGAATAGTCTTTATAATCTTTCAGGATTTAAGGCTTTGTTTTCTTGGTATTTGAGCCAATCTTTGTCTTTCAATGGCACTATCTTTTAAAACATTATTTTTCCAAAATAGAGCATTGCCGGATGTTAAATTTGTCAAGCTTTTCCTGGTGAAATGTATACAGGCTGTGATGGCTATATTTGTTTATAAAGAAATTTTTGAACTGAAGCTTTAAAAGGAAGCAGTATGAATACAGCTGGGAAGGGTTACAGAACTGGTGGTGAGAGGGATGCCTTGCTGCTGCTCCTTAGCCATGTGATCTGTAACTTTTCCCAGTGTTTGGTACTAGGAGGGCTGTGGTTATCATGAACCACTGGCAAATCTATCCTTTTTAAAGCACCAAATTTTTTTCCTGATCCAGCAGCAGAGCGCATACACCTCTGCTCATGTAGTACCAGTATCTAGCTTGTTGCAATGCTGTCATGGTAGTTAAAATGCAATGAAGAGAGGTAGTTTTATGAAGTTAGGCTTGGTCTGGGAAGGCTGTAGGGAAAGACTTGGTACAGGGAAAGTTCCATGGAGTTGAGGTGTCACTTACAGCTCCCACTGAGATTGCATGTAGCCTGGAGGGATAGATGCTGCTGGCTCAGTGGAAGAGTACTAAGGTGACATAGTAAGTAGAGCACTTGAACTGTGAAATGCAAGACAAAGGTTTATAACTCCCCTTGGCTGAAAAAAAAAATCATTCCCACCTTCTGGAGAAGTGCACCAACCTCCAGTATATATAGGGTACATTCTCTGTCTCTTCTGGAAGTTGAGCAGCTGAAAGGATAAGGTTTATAATGCTGGCAAATTTAAAAATGATACATTATTAAACCTAATGGCTCAACTAAAGGAGTTAAAGATTTTTAATCCTGCAATAGAGTAGTTTTCTAAATTGTTCTCACTTTCTTTCCTTGTTCTCTTCTTTTGTATTACATTCTTCTGTACCTAGCATTATGGTTCACATTGTGGGCTTTCTGCATCCTCCTCCTGATATGCCTCAACTTAATTTTCTCACGTTTGGAGAGTTGTGCATTTCAGGCAGGCTTGGAGCAGCATGCTTACACTCAGGTTTGTGATTCCTGTTTTGCAAGTGCTTAACTGCTTTGCTGAATCCATCCATTTTCCCATGTCACCTTGTGATTTTACCACTGTGAAGGCTTATCTAGTCTATCTATGAGAAATATTGGAAAACACAGACATTCAGATAGCAGAAAGACAAAGAGCTCTTCTAATATGTTCAAATTTATTTTGAACTTGCCCACAGCAAATAACTTGATTTTGCAAAGACATAATGGTTCTTCTGATCTATTATTTAGTCAGATTCCTGATGATCTGTGTCATGACTTTTGTTTGATTTTTTTCCTAGTAATGAAAAATTATTTTATTATAAAATGCAATTTATTTTTTAAAAGAGTTAGTGAGAAATATAAACTTAGGATTCAGCATATAGAATTAACATGCATTCTATTCCCATACAAAATATACTCAACAAAATGTGCCTCTGTACTAGAGAGAATTTATTCCTTTTTTCTCATTAACAGAGTCTCTAAATTTTCAGTTTTTCTTTTCTCCAAATATTTCAAAACTTTCTGCTTCAAGCTCTTAGAGCACAACAGGCTCTTGCAGGTTACCAATTACGCCCTCTGGTTTGAGAATTAAACTTCAGAGCCTCTGATCATTTGTTGGAGAACATTTGATGCCTAGTGATATGCATAAGCTCACACCAGCTTATGAAGCATCTTATTTCAAGTGTCATTGCCTTTCTTTTCTGATGAAAGAATTTTCCATCTAAATGCGGGGCCTGATCCTGGACTGCATAGGAAAGCTGTACTAAAGTAAAAGGGACCCTAGTGACAAGTAAAGATTGCTTGTGTGTGGTCTTCAAAGATACATTTTGGGGTTTTAATTTGCATCTCATCTGCTTGTAGGGAATCATGGAGCACAACAGCAATGATACCACAAGCTCATGGATGTTAATGAGACGTTGAGTAACTTGTGGGTTACAATTTGTTAGACAGCTGATATATATGAGTTTTCAGTTGCTATGCTAAGAGATTTTTGCATCCAGACAGTATGCCAGAAACACTGCTTTTGGGCAAGTTGGAGCTAGATTATTGGAAATCCAGACTGAAAATCTTTGCTGATTTGGTTGAAGACACTTGAAGAAGGGAGAGATGTAATGAATACATTTTGGTTAATTCAAGCCTATTCTATTCATGAAATGCTGTACACAGCAGGGTAATCACTGAAACATGAAATGACCTCCTGTTTGTGAGATATCTGGAGGAGGACTAAAGTAAAATTGCCGAAACGTAAGAGCACAAATTTGTTTATGGTCGGAAACCACATAATCTTTTAATGAAAAAAGACCAAAGGAGAGACAAGGATGAGATCAGTATTTCAGTTTTTTTTTTTTTTTTTAGCTGAACAGGAACGTGGTGATATTATCTCATTTGCCAGTTTGAGTCATTTATTTGTAACCAGTTGGACAGTCTATAATGGGAAGAATAAAGTCCAGCATGAGAGGAAAAGCAACTAAGTATTGTACCTTTCCCTTTTCAAGATCAATTCGTACTTTTATTGTACATGATTAGGTGACTAATTATGAACTAAAATAATTTCAGCAAGATTAAATTTCGTTATGTTAATTTGGATGTTAGGCCAGCTTCCATTTCATGTTTGTGTACAACTGAAAATAAGTCAGTCCAGCAACAAGTTCAGGAGTGTAGCTGTACAAACACAACTATTCTTTTAACAGAAGTGTACAGGAAGCATTAGTCTGTTTAGAAAAAAGCATCAGAAAATGCACCATGTAAAAATGAGATGTAGTATGGGTTTTTTTGATAGGTATTAATGACAGAAACATTCTTTGATAAAAGTAACAAATTCAGGCATATTCTAGATTCTGTTGTAACCTGTTTTTAAAGTATGGACCTCCGCTATTGTTTTAGATCCAATACTTTCGACAAAGAGACTCCATGGACAGAGAGAGAAAAAATCAGAGTGTGTGTCCGAAAACGTCCTCTCTGCCAGAGGGAGGAGAGACGTGGGGAGGTTAATATAATCACAGTGAAAGATAAAGAAACCCTACTTCTCCACGAGAAGAAGGAGGCAGTTGATCTTACACAATACATTTTACAGGTAACATCCTCCACTGAAGGTTGTGCTTATGGGCAAGTCACTTGCACGAAAGGGTAAAGCTTATTGTGCTTGGGGTTTCCATGAGGGAAAACAGAAAAGGACTGTTAGTATTTCTTACACTGAAATAGGTGGTGAACTTTTCTTTTAACTCAGACTTGTCTATATTTGTGTTGCTTCTGATTTATGCCAGACTGTGCCAGCAAACCTGAGCCCAGAATTCTAAGATCTAGAAGTATGTCTCTTGCAGTTTTTTTTGTCTGTGGCAAAGTAAACTCTGCTACATTGCTGCAGGAGAAATGGCTGCTGATGGCTTCACAGGGTGCTTCAGTGTGGAGTTCCCTTTCACTGTTTCAGCCCTGTAGGTCTGTTTCAATGAATCACATACACCCTCATCCCTCCCTTCTTTTTTTCTCAAATGCTTTTGAAAATTTAGTTCCCTTTTCGTCTTTGTCTCTTAATCCCAAATACTTCGTGCTGTCATAGTTCAAATTCTCACTTGTGACTGACAGCACCAGGAGCAGAACTGATTTGTGGAGGCAGCAAGCCATTCTCGCTCTCCTGAGTGTTATTTTTACAATCTGGGTCTTAGGAACAACTGTTTGGATTATCTGGTAAAATTTCAGTTGTGATTTCTCTCAGGCCCAGTTCATGTGCTGCCTTTTACAGTGGGACACATGCTGCATCATTTCTACAGACCCTGTTTCTTTGAGTCTGATCTGGATTGTGGGAAGTTTTGATTTTCTTGCCCCTTTCTGAGTTCTGACAATCTAGCTTTGCTTAGGAACAGCTTCTTTCTTCTCTGGCACAAGACTTTTTAAGAACAGAGGCAATTCATCACAACTTAGTCACAAGTGAGAACTAATTTTGAGAGAGCAAGAGTTGACTCTCGGTTCTTTTTACTGGTACAGTCTGACAGTACATCTGTAGGCTGATTCATTTAATGAATAGGTTTTCTTTAATTAGCTCTTTTTTTCCCCCTTGTTTAAAGGCTCTGGTATGTTATGCTTCAGAATTATGGGAAATCTAGGCATTTTTGTTTCCTTTTTTTCTACCTGTACCCTGAATTTCATGACTACGGGTCATGCTGCATATTAAGTGTGCTAGATCCCTCTAAACCTAAACCAAAGCCATATGAAGTCACTGAAAGACTTCCATTGTTTCATTTTACCTTTGGATTGAATTGGAGGGGAAGTGAAACATATTCATTCTTGTGAAAAGATTATCTTTGTTTTTCAGCATGTTTTTTATTTTGATGAAGTCTTCGGGGAGTCATGTACCAATCACGATGTGTACATGAAGACAGCTTACCCTCTCATTCAACATATTTTTAACGGGTAGGGCATCAGTGCTTGCATTTGTTATTTTTTGCCTTGCTGTTTTCCAATTTTATGTGTTGCCTGAATTTTCCGTAATGGTTTTCATATTTTGAAACATATCTTCATTTCAGGTTTGCCACATACCTTCCCTCTTTCAGAATATCTTTCATTGCAATTTTGACAAAAATCAATCAGGGAATACTTTCTTCACACTTGGTGACAAATCTTCATTACAGAAGGAAGTTAAAATTAAGCCTTAGGTGCAACAAAGAGACAGCATGGTCAGCGTAGAATAAAAAAATGTGTCCCAGGATTTCTGTGCCCTCATCTTCACTCTAACAAAGGCTCCTATGTGACAGAACACACTCATCTGTAGAGAAATAATATTACCTCTTTCCTGAAACTATTGAGATATATTCTTGCATGCATTTTTACAGTTCATGAGGTAATAGAAATGATGAATAATAATTTATTTTTATTTATTGATATTTGCTTTAGGTTTATAGGTTTAATTATAATTGCATACTTCCTGATTAACAGGAAATTGTTGGTGGCTTTACATGAGACATCTTATTTCTATGCAAGTTTTATATATATTAAATATATACTTGAATATAATTACTTTTTTTTGGTTTTTGAAGGAAAAAATTACATATACATACTGATAATTAACAAAATGGAGTATTCTCCAAGTGTCATCAACAGAGACAAGAGTGTCATGCTCTTGAGGAAAGTGAAAAAGGAGAATGAGGCTTGTACCTTGCTGTGTAATAATCACTAGAACTACAATTCACATTACAGCTAATCCAGTAATGCCACCAGAAGAGATTATGCTATTTTTTACCCAGCTTTCCCCTTACTTTTCCATCCCTCCTGCTGGCATTCTGTTTAATCTGACACCATGGTGAGGCCAATCTGCAATCTAAACTGGCAATAAATTTTTCACTGTGATTAGTGCAGCCCTACATTTTTACCCATTCCTCTGCCAGGAGTACTGAACCAGGTACAAAGTCTATTTTTGTAGGGGGACAGGGAAAGGAAAAGAAAGGAAGAGAGCCAGCACCTTGTGCCACATTGTATCTCCATAGGGTATACTTGGAAATCATTGTTAAGCGTTCTGCAGGTTCCCGGAGATGGCACCAGACCAAACCTCATTGCTAAGGGACCACTATAGATAGATACCAGCATTGCAGAATATTATTTCATAGATGAGAATGAATCAGGTGTGGCACTAAACACAAATGCTGTCTTCACAGAGGCAACGCAACTTGTTTTGCATATGGGCAGACTGGTGCTGGCAAGACTTACACCATGATAGGGAATCACCGGAACCCAGGACTCTACGCCCTGGCTGCCAAGGACATCTTTAGGCACCTGGAAACTTCACCATCCAGGAAAGATCTTATTGTTCTGATCAGTTTTTATGAGATCTACTGCGGACAGCTTTATGACCTACTAAATGAAAGGAAAAGGTATTTAAGTAAAAACATGATTTACTGTGGTTACCAAGCCTATGGCTGTGAATCAGCTGGTTACTGTTTGGAAATCAGTTACTGTTTCCATATGATTACATTTAACATTCTAGCAAATGTTCTGTGTTTAATTAGGGTTGTTCATAGGAGCTACTTAGGGAGTAATGCAAGATCTGGCAGTAGATACTGTGACATTGATAGGGACTCCTAGTTTATTGTTTAGGGGAAAAAACATGGACTTATGTTTGAGATACAAGCTCAGGCTCTTGCTTACACTGTAATAAGATAATAGCTGAACATCCATAGGTAGAGAAACAAGCTTTTTGTGGCCAGAAGTTCCTGTCTTAGAATCACAGAACATTTTGAGAAGGAACCTTAAAGATCATCTTGTTCCATCCTTGCTGTCCTGGGCAGCAACTTCCACCAGACCAGGTTTCTCAGAGCCCCGTGCAACCTGGCCTTGAATGTTTTCAGGCATGGGACATCCACAACTTCTTTGGACAGCCCATCACGTGTCAGCCGTTGTGGAGTCCCTGTCTTTCCCTGGTCAAGCATAAACTCTGGCTGTTGTTCCTGCTGTGCCAGTGGGATTTGGCGCTTGCCAATCCCTTCTCTGAAGATCCTGTTGGTCATCTACATGATTGACTGTGCAGAGCCTGCTCATCTTCTCCCTGGGCACCTTTACCTGGCAGTCCAGTGACTCAAGCCTCTGGAGGTGTCGCTGAAATATGACTCTAAGGCTGTAGGAGCTGCTTTAAAGTCCTGTGCAAAAATCCTTAGAATATGAACAGAGCAAAATTTACAGTCTGATGAGAACTTAGAGGAGTCTGAGAAATAGTTTAAAGAGAGACAGGAACTCTAAAATGTAATTTACTTTTCTGCTTTATTATATTCTTGAACTAGCAGAAATGCACTGGTAATGTCTCTTTAGCAGTGAAATGTCAGTGGTATTTGTAAATGAAGTACCTCTTCAGCTCTGAAAAAAAAATGAATGACAGCAGGGCCTCTCCTCTGTCAGCAGCCCTGATTGCTTTTTTCTCAATGTCATGGCACAGACATAGGTTTTCATTGCTGCTTTCTGAGCTTTCAGATATCTCTTTTCTACTGTTCTCTTTTCAGACTTTTTGCAAGAGAAGATGGCAACCACGTTGTTCAGATAGTTGGACTGCGGGAGATTCAGGTGGATTGTGTAGATCATCTGTTGGAGGTAATGTTTGGGATTCGTTCTTTGTCTTCTGCAGCCTGATTTGTTGATTTGTGAGGTGTGTTACTTACAGAGATTATTTACTATGTAGCAAAGTGTATGTTGCTATTTAAGCCCCTGCAATTGGCAGGCCCAGCAGAACACCAAGGGGTTCTGTTAAAAGTGCTTTTTTCATTAAACTGTTTGTTATGTTAGCCACGTGTAAGCAGTTGATTCGCAGTTGATTTACAGCTGTCACTTCTGCTGCCATTCCTTGGGGAAGATTCCAGAAGTTAAATAGAGTCCCGTTAAGGGACCTTGAAAGCTGGATATTTTCTCCAAGTGTGATGTCTTGGGGTTATATGAACTTAGATTTTTGTATATAAAAGGCATGTGGTTCTGGCACAGAATATATAAATTTGAAAATTATTAGAAACAGAAACTAGAAAATACTTTAGATTGAGATATTTGTGTGAATTAGGATTTAAATACTGCTTACATGTGTGCATGATAACAGCCAAGTAAAATTAAGATCTTTAAACAGTAGCTAACATATACCATGAAAAAGGCTTCAGTTTTCCTTCCCTATCTGGCTGAGCTCTAAAGGACACTGGACGATTTTCTGTATTGTCCTGCAACAAACAAGCTGATTAAATCTAGTTTCTATTTAGCTTGACTTTGCATAGTTTAAATTAATTTTTTTGGTAATGTGGTGTCAATTACAAGTGCCTGATATTGTAACTGACTCATTAAAATTGTCATAGTGTTGTCCACTTATATTGTACTTAATTTAGTTGTCCATCTTCCCATTAACTCCAAGCTTCAGGACAAGCTGATAATGCTTCTGCAAGTTAGAGTGCAAGTTTACTATATGGTTGATTTACAATTTCTTGGTATTATTCCATTCCACACACAGAAGAGCTGTTAATTTCTTCATTCTTACAGATACCTTGAGGGAAGAAATAGATTGTTCACTGGCTCTTTTGAACACAGAAATGTCACTGGCTTGACTCAGAACTTCTGAGTATTTCTGCAACAGATATGTGGAAAGATCATCCTTGGTTATTCACTACTCATTGATGTTGGTTTTGATTTAGAAATTATCTGAGCTTAGCACTGATATAAAGCTCAGGAGCTGCAGTGGTTGGTTATGTTTCTCATTGAGAACTGGTGACTGAAAAGCATGAATAATTCACATCTGTCAGCTGAGAATGTATTGATTTTGCTAGGCAATAATTTATTCTTGCAACCAGAAGTAAAATTAGTGACTGTTCTATGAATGCCCTGCTGCAGTCAATGCTAGACTTTCTGCAACTGTCCTTTAAAGTTTTCAAAAAGAATTATCCAGATTTGTACCTTGAAGGAGCCTTTGTCCTGGTGCCTTGTCTTCCTTCCTTGTTTTTTTATTTTCCTGTATTGAGTATAATTAATCTTTTAACTTTGTCAATTACTCTGGCATGATTTTTTTTTTTTTTTTTTTTTTTTTTTAGTTTTGGAAATCTAGAAAGGTTTTGGCAGTTCATCACTTTTTGTGTGACTTTCTGGATAACTGTACTCATCTGCTACAGAGAAAGTGAAATTTTAAAAGAACACAACAAATGGTCAATCTCATGAGTCTCTTAGGTTGTGTCTATAGTACTACAGAAGTACGCCAGCAATGTAAAAAAGAATTTAATTTTATAATTTGAATATTTTGCAAATATGAGTAAGTGTGTGATGCAACAGATTCTTACTTGCAGTGTGCTCTATAAGCTCTGTAGTGTCACTACAAGCAAATCCATTCACAAAGCTTTCAAAGAAATATTGGAAGGGATCCAGTCTACCTCCACTGCCTTGCACCAAATTTTAAGGCTGTAATGAACCTTTCATCACAATGTTTCCTCATCTTAGGAGGATTAGATATCTTTCTGAGAGACTGTGGTTTTATTTGCAATTCACTTGATTTTGCAGGTAATTTTGAAGGGGGGAAAAGAACGTAGCACAGGAGCTACTGGAGTCAACTCAGATTCCTCTCGGTCTCATGCCATCATCCAGATTCAAATTAAAGACACAGCCAACAGGGCATGTGGAAGGTAAGACCAGAAGCAAAAGTGCTCAGTGCAGATGTCAAGCCCAGGGACATCCAAGAGACAAAGAGGAGGTATTAGTGTACAAATGTGAGTTTAATTATAAGATAGGGTTAAAAGAGACTTTGAGAAGTTACAGAGTCTTTCTCTGTTTCCAAGGAAAATGTTTTAGGCACATCTGTGAGAGCTGTGTCAACATTGTACAGATTTCTAGTGAAGGAGTTTGACAGTCAAATCCATCCTCTCATCTTCGGTGTTTAATTTTGCTAAAGGTAGATGCCTGCTGTGGACATACCCACATGTGAACACATCACCTTTGAAGTCAGTAGAATGAAGTTGTCACTTCTCTGCAGAGTGACCTAAATTAGGTCAGATGTGTTTACCCCTCAAAGTGTTTTGTTCTGTAATTGACTACAAAGGGAGTGTGGCATGACTAGCCCAGGTGGAGATGATGCCATGACAGATGTTTGCCTTTGGCCAGAAGAGTCACATAAACCTCTCTGATAATTTGAGTGTGTGACTCTGATGCTATCTGCAGCAGACAGAAAGAGCAGTTTACTTACTCTTGTGGCATCCACTTTATGTATTCAAAACTAATTGTGCCTCTTCTCAGTCATCTTTTCTTCAGACTAAACAACCTCAAGAAATAGGTCTGAGGAAGAAAGTCTGTGCATCTGCATTACTGCCAAGTGTGACAAAATCCTGCTGACACAACCTTCCATTAGCTGCCACAGAGTCTTCTTTCCCAGGATCTAATTTTGAATGCAAGGCAAAATGGGAGAGCCACAAACACTGAAAAGAGGAAAATACAGAACAGGCAGGCATAGAAATAGAAGTATAGAGGTTATGTAGGTGTGGCATCTGGACTGGGGGCTTTTGTGTGTCTGAAGGGGAGGTGGGGCTAAACTAAGGAAAGGGTGCCAAAATGTGCCTCTAAAAGAAGTCAGGGCTGTTGCAGAAAAAGAGGAAGGACAAAGACAAAGATACAGTGCAACAGTCAGTACAGCAGCTGGCACCCAGAGCTAGGGAGTGTGAAAGGGCATAATTGAGTTTTGTGGAAAGAAGCTGAAAGCTCAGTGTATTACTTGCTACACTGAAAATTTCTGTTCCTCTTGTCCCAAATTCCTGTTTGACATGGCAGTTGTCTGTTTTACCTGGAAGGAGAAGTCTTACAGAAGACAGTTTCTTTGAACTGTGTTCTTAGGAAACGACAAACACAGTGATTATATGGAGAGATGCATGTTTTGCACTTTATACAGCTTATCCATTAAACTGTGGAGCATTGTCATAACATGTAACTACATTTTCTGTTACTTAATGTTAAGATGCTCTGACGCTGTTCCTGCTGCTATGCTTATTTTGGTATCTCAGATATTTCCAGTGGGTTTCTTGTTGTTCAGAAGTAGTCATTTCTAATCAATCTTCTGATGCCATGTGTTGCAGCCTGCTGATTTAATGAGAGAAAGAAGAGGGGAAAAAAGCCCCTAAGATAAATGCAACTTTGTTTTTTTTCTAGGATATCATTCATTGACTTGGCTGGCAGTGAAAGGGCAGCTGATGCCAGAGACTCGGATAGACAAACAAAAATGGAAGGAGCAGAAATAAACCAAAGTCTTTTGGCAGTAAGCTACTATTATGTCTGGGGAAGGTTTTGTATTTAATTACTAGCATGTGCTTTAGGATAAACATGAACTACAGAATAATGTAGGTATATATTCCATGAAGAGGAAAAGATAACCAAGGTGCTAAGTATGTTCCATTTCATTTGTCTCATGACTGAAAAACAATTTAAGAAGGAAGAGATATCCTTATGAAAATTAAGTATTTTTAATTCATTTTTATTCCAGACAGATAAACATAGCATGGAGACTGTTAGGTGTAACATAGTACATGTCCCATATTTTATATAGAAGGTTTTGTCCCTTCTAAAGAATACTGGCTTGAAATTGCCATGTTTGTTTCATGAAAGCACATCTGTTCCTGCCAGTTATTTTTACCACTTAAACTCAGGCTTCTCTTTTGAATTAAGAATAAAAGATTTAAGAGCAGAAAAACTAGCAATTTATGTGTGGGGAGGAAGGAACAGTAAGAAATGCACTCCTAAGGCAAACTGTCTTTGTAAGTGTCCACAGTCAGGCAAAGAGGAACAAAGGACCGGAGAAATACCACCTAAGATAAAGCAGAAGTGCCTGTGAGTGTAAATGCTGCAGAAAGCTTTGCACCTCCTTTAATCCAAACAAGCAAAGCTTAGTGGTGACTGGAGGCTTGTCTAAGCCAGGCTGAAGGTGATACAGGTTCCTGGGTATGATCCAGCAGTTCAGAAGTCAGTGCACATCACTGTACCTCTTAGTGTGCTGTAAATAGGAGCTGGCTTGCTCTGCTTTGGGAATATAGATGCTCTTTTACACAGAGGCTTTTCCTGCACTGGAATATTGGTATTTGTGCTGGGAGGTAGCCTGTGAAGTGAATGTGTTGCTGTACTTCGTACTTTCTTGAGTACTTACTGGTGAATAACTGAGTGTCTTGGGGAGTTGGGGCCTGAATAGAAAGAAGTCTGATCTTAAAGGTCTTCTCCAGCCTAAACAAGTCTGTGATTCCTGAGAATCCTGAGTGTAAGCCCATGAAACTCTTTTAAAAGAAACTGTAAAATAAGAGTCTGTATGTTTTTGGTATTGTGTGAAACTAAGAAGATACCTGGACAGTCTACAAGTAGTGACTGAATTAAATAAAAAAGCATCTTTGGGTAAATGTTTGTAACCTGCAGCCTGTGAAACCTGGTTCTGGCCTCAATGATCATAGCACTCTCTTCATACCATTAAACCCTTGATATTTGAAGTCTGTTGCTGGTTTGAATATTCATGTTATTTTCAAGTGGAAGACTTTCAAATACTGCAACTATGAGAGCCAGACTTACTTGTTACAGGTGCAGTTTTTAATAAAATGCTGTAAAAGTGAGAAATAAGTGTTATTTTCAGTGGGAGTTTGTAGAATGTAGACAGGCTGTAAATGCTTGATGGCAGCATCACCATGACAATACTGTAATCTACTATCGACAAAAGAAAGAAATATAGCTCAAAAAGTTCTGTCCTTCAGGTACACTTGCCCTGTAAGCTGCAGCAGAGTCTGGGCTACACCCAGACTGGCTTCAGACTAGCTAGATGTGCAGCCAGCAGCTCTGTGGAGCTCTGAGTGTGCTAAAGGTGTGTGCTTACCCAGCTCCTTGCATTTGGTGTAGCCCACGGAGCCATCAGGCAGGGCACAAATTGACCTTGCAAGGGACAACACATAGTAGGGAGTCTAAGGTGACACAAAACCTGGTTTGATGCAGTTCAGTTCCTTGCCAGTGCATGACTGATCTATTTTTCCCTTATGTTTTTTCTTTCTTTTGTTAGCTAAAGGAATGCATTCGGGCATTGGATCAGGAACACACACATACTCCTTTCCGACAAAGCAAATTAACTCAGGTAAAATGAGCAGAAAGGCAAAAGGAGAGGGTTTCCTGCTGAGGACAAAAATAAGCAAAAAAGTAATTAAACAAATAAATAAATAGATAGATGGATAGAAGTGCTTCCTCTCTTGAGGAAGAGATGAAATGCATAGCTTTTGTAAATTATAATTTTAAAGGCAATCACAGAATTAAAGCCAACTGCCAATTTCCTCCAGCCAACAATGGGGACTGGCATCGGAAAAAAAAGAAACAAGCCAAAAACTGAAACCAAACAAAGCCCCAAACACCACCTTCCAGATTCATACAGAATTACCATCCATCTCCCTCCAGTCTGAAACCAGTCTTGTATCTTCTATTCAGTTATCCCAGTGTCCTGAGAGCTTTCATCAATACTTCTTGACTTCAGCTGTAACATCTGCTTTATTCCCCAAACCATATTGGCACCCTTGAGGCTTGTTTAAAGCCCTAGTTAATCCTTGTATTCATTTTAAACCGTAAACAAATAAAGGCAAGAAAGACTGAGACAAAAGGACTACATTTAATTAAAAAAAAAAAAAACAACCCTTATCTCATGTTGAATTTATTCTGTAGATATTGCTAATTTACAGGAACTGCAAGGGACATGAACTGCTAAGAACCCAATTTTTTTTCCATTGAACCCTAGGTGCTAAAGGACTCTTTCATTGGCAATTCTAAGACATGTATGATAGCCAATATTTCACCGAGCCACATAGCTACGGAGCACACCCTGAACACTCTGCGATATGCTGACAGGTAGGAGGTGAAACTCAGTCTTGCTAGGGTGAAAATTACAAAGTAAAAAGTAATGTATGATGTTTGCCATTACACTTTATTTTAGTTGTATTGAAAACGTCGATTTAGGCAAGAAACGGAATCTTTACAAAGCTAATAAAATAGTTACCTATTCCAACTCTTAAATTTTTTTGGGTCTTGTACATACTTTCTGATGACCGCCTTTAGCCTTAAAAATATGCATGCCCTGTAATCTCAGCAATCAAAAGTTTTGGTTTAGTTTTGTGTTGTGGTTCTACTTAGAATGTGTGCAAGTCCTTCACTCTCCCTCCTACAGAGCAGGAGCTAAATTACAGGCTGTGCAATGCTGGTCTTAAAAGGACAAGAGATAACTTAAGGGGCAAGAAGAGCAAAGGGAAGAGCTGAGGGTCAGGGAGGTAGGGGAAGGGATGATACCAGTTAATTAGCTCTTCTGCTGAGTCTGATCCAGTAATAGTGCAGCCCTGTGCACGTCACCTGAGCTAAGAAACCCCACTGCAATCACTCCAAAAGTCCTTCTTTGAGCCTTGTGGGACTCTGTGATGTGCTGTGTAGAATACCAGCTTGTTGTGCTGCATTGTAACGTGTGGAAATGCCACCCCCTTGCACTGAAACTGAGACCATTTCCACTCATTTGACCTGTTATGCTCAAGGAAGCACTTAAAAAGATGCTATAGATTTTTCCAAAAGTCCAGGCATTTTGGCAGAGAGATTTTGATACCTGTGAAGATCACAGGCAGAAAACAAATAATGACTTCAATCTTTAGTCTTAGTATGTGAAAGCATTGAATTCTTCTGAAGATGCTGTAATTTATCTGAAAGCTTTACATCTTATAAATCCATCCTCTTTTTTACAGGGTCAAAGAGCTGAAGAAAGGGATTAGATGTTCTACCCCTGTCACAAAAAGGCGTCGCAGAACTAGAAATATATCTCCAAAACGTATCCAAAGCACTCCCTCTTTGCCACCTGGGGAAAAGAGCTCTCCAAAAAAAGTGAAGCTAGGCCTTCAGCATCCCTCAGGTGTTACAAAACCAAAGGCATATCTTGCAGCAGTCCAGCCACATGGTGTCCCTCTTACCTCTACCCCCAAGGGAATTGGCAAGGGACATGCCTACAAAGGAAATACCAGCACTCCCTGCTTCCACCACACCACCCCAGTTAAGGGAGTTCTACGGATAACACATCCAATAAAGAAGAAAAATTATGATCTCTCTCCCCACTCTGACAAGAGCCCCTCAATGAAGGATTTCATTGCCTCAGTAGAAACAAAGGAGAGTGGCCAGCACGACAAGTATATGCAAAACAGAACACCTGTCCAGTGCCTGAAAGTTCAGACAGTGCAACCTGTTCAGAAACAGCTTGTTCCTGGAGATGACAATTCTTTTGGAGATGGAAGTCTGCCCTCTGACAGCGAACAGGAGTGGGGAAATACTTTTGCTAAACAGTCTGTTGAACCCTGGGCATATCTGCCTCCATTTCAGAAGGAAAGGGAAGAGCATTTACGTCTTTTTCACCAGCAGTTTCAGCAGCCACCTATTCTAAAGCAAAAATTAAACTACCAACCCCTTGAGAGGTTTTTAATGCAGTACAAGCCCGAGGAGATTCAAGTGAAACAGGAACTGAGCCTTTCTCCTACTGAAATGCAGAGCAAAGAGGGGATGCAGCTGGAAGATCTGGATGACAGTGATTTCAGTGAAGATTCTTTCTCACCTGTCTGTAGTCAAAAGAGCGTGAAAAGAGGAAGTACCAACAAATGCAGTCAACATTCATTTTTCCTTCATGAAAGAGAAGAAGGAACCGAAGAAGACCAAAAAGGCCAAAAGCGACAGGATTTATTTTTTAAATATGCAATAGCCATGCAAGATCATGGATTGGATTGTAGTGAGGGTAGCCCAAAGGCAGAGGAATCCATTAAAAATGCAGGCTGCAGCAACACTCCTGCAGACTGGAGCTATGACTTAGATGTTGAATCCTCTCCAAGCAATACTGCAGAAAAACCGTACTGCCTGCAGGAAGATCCTGCTTGCAGCTGGAGAAATGGCAAGGATTTCCTATCTGATCACAAAGAGTACAAGTCCAAACCCAGATGTCTTGTTTACTCCAGTGAAGCCACTTCAATTTCAGAAAAGGATGTTTCAAACCCATATATATCTCCTGTATTGAAAGCAGGACCTCCAGAGTGCAAAGAGATTGATCTCCAGCATGAGGAGAAGGAAGAATCCACTTTGGATAAAAAGGCTGCCCTTGCAGGAGGTGGAAAATGGAAAGCTCGAAAAAATGGGGTTAGCCACTCTGTTTCTTCCAGTTGTTCCTCAGAATTCACCTCCGAGCTCATGGCCCCTCTCCTGCTGTCCCCTGTTGATGGTGAGGACACAACCGAAACAGAGAAAGCGTCTTCCAGCCAAGAGAAGCCGCCCCGTGAGAAGCAGGTGCCGGACAGCGATGCCCAGAGCAGGTTTGAGGAGGAGGGCTGGCAGTGCACCAGGAGCAGATCCCTGACCGACAGCATGCTGGAGCTGGGGGAGCAGCCCCGGCTCGGGGGAAGGCTCTGTGCCCTGCTGGGCTTCCCTCAAGCCTCGCCCAAGCGGCTCCTGCACGCCTGTGGCCGCGTGAAGCCGTGCTGCTGCCGCCTGGGATCGGCTTCGGCCAAGCAGGGAGTCCGGCGCAGTTTGTTTGGTGGGCATGACCCGATGGAAACAGCCGCAGCTGGATCCACAACTGGATCCTCGGTCCCCAGGCTAGAGAGAGAGAGTGGGGAGCTTTGCAGTGACTCCCCCTGCAGAGAGCACTCGGGAGGCAGACGGTGTGGAGCCGATGTTAATCAGCATAACAATCCTGGCAATTCAGGGAAGTCTAACTCAAGTCAAGGGCACCGTGCTGAGGAAATAAAGGCTGAAATACCTGAAAAGAGCTATGCAGCCCAGTCCCCATCTCGGGAGAACAGCCTTCTGCTGCAGCCCAAGCCAGGACTGAGGAATGAGGACCTCACCCATTCTAAAGACCCTTCCAAGTCATTGTTCGGTGATGAGGAAACAGGATTGCTAAAAACCAAATTAAAGCAGAGTATTTTTGCACAAGAGACTTTTGCTGCAGATGCAGGATTTGCAACCAAAGATAATAAGCCAATAGGAAACGCAAAGTGCCCCTCACACATGTCCAGCAGCAGCTCTTCAAGTCCTGCATCAGAGATGGAGAAATGGCAGAGGGAAGCCTTAGAAAAGGCACAGTAAGTCTTGCTCATCATTAAGTTTGTAGTGAAGCTTAGAAATTCTGGACATGTATCACATTTGCCTTTATTTGTATGTCATCCTCACATGTACTTCAAAAACCAATGGTTAACTGTTCTAGTAAATAATTACAAGATTAATTTATCATAATTATCTTAAAAATATATGCTTACTTGTTATTTAGTGATATTTTAAAATTTCACAGGAAGCAAATTTTTCTATTAGAGCTTCTAGGATAATGCTAGAGGAATAAATATTATAACACAAACCATAGTTCTCAGTAATGAATTGGCTTACTATAAGCTGCAAAGTGCCTAAAATATATCAAAACTTTCCATCAAGGATTGGGTTATAGCTGTTCCATCAATGAAAAGAAAAGCTGCAAGAGCAGCTGGGCTGTCACTAAAGGTGTGGATGTAAAGCTTCTGAGTACTCTGAGCTGCTTGTCAGCTCCTAGGGACTGGACTGCATTCCCTTGACTGAAAATACATTGTTGGTCAGTGAAACTTGCTCAGAGTGCAACAGCAGCACTGCATTCCCACTTGGCCTGTTTTTCACTGAAATAACCTACAGAGTCTTAGTTATATAAGCCATTTTACCAATTAATTAGATGATTGTTGTGCTCCTTGATTCTCCTAGAGTGAAAAGCAGTTGTGTGCTGTCTGAGATAAGGAAGGGCTGTGGTCACTCCTCTGTGAGCAGCCCTTAGTCACCAGTTCATCCTGAAGCCCAAACCAGTGCAGTCCACTGCACTTCACAGAGCACAGGTGTGCTCTTCC
This sequence comes from Muscicapa striata striata, assembly GCA_030060385.1. Classification (NCBI taxonomy): domain Eukaryota; kingdom Metazoa; phylum Chordata; class Aves; order Passeriformes; family Muscicapidae; genus Muscicapa; species Muscicapa striata. Next base: position 158,155 of record JAREIS010000199.1, on the reverse strand, counting down.
TGAATGCCAGGGACACAGGACAGCAAGGCTTCCTCTGGGTTTTCCTCTTACTGAAGCTTTATTGAGGCCAGCTGTGATTACAAGCAGTGATTACACTACAGGCTGTGTAACCAGTGTGTGTGTTTTGTTAATCAGGCAGATTGTAATTCGTGCTCATCAGCAGCAGCTGGATGAAATGGCATGCCTGTGCTTCAAAGAGGAGTGCTTGATAAATCAGATGTCAGTAATGGTAAGTGTTTCAGATGATGGTTTTGGTGCCCATTGAACCTGTATAAATTAATCTTAGAGATTATTAACTTGAATTGGTGATGTGATGTTGTCAGTTCAACCCCTTCTCCAAGGCCTATCTTAGTCCTGGGAAAGGCCTCTCATTTTCAGTGCCTGTTGTGTCTGCCAGTCTCCACACTGGCAGGACATTGGGGAGCAGGAGATGGATGGGCCAGCCCTGGAGCCTCATCTCTTATACGAGAGCTTTCCCTTATCTTGCATCACGGGTCACGCTGTAGCAGACAGGCCCTGTGATGGGCCTGTAGCATCTGTCCCTGTGATGGTTTAGTTCTTGCAGCCTGGGACAAGTAAGCCAATATCACAGAGCAGAGCACACCCTCGGGCAGGACACTGTTGCCATTTGGCTCTTCCCTCTGCCTATCACACTGCAGGTGTTCCAGCAACCTGGTCTTGCTTACTCCAGTGTTTTGACCACTGTGGCTTCTGCCTCACACACTCTTGGCTTTGGTACTCAAGTGTTTCTTGGCTTGTCTTTGCCTCAGATGACAGAGGTGTACCCTAGACCTAAAAACTGGCACCTGCATCGCCCCACTGCTAGCTAGGCAATCCCAGTTCTCTGTTTCCTCTGCATCCCAACAGATGCATGTCACAGCTATGTGAAAATACAGACTATGGACATTTTCCAGTGAGAACTCCCCAAGCTCCATTGCTGCATAGCATTATCAAACCATTTCAATTCTTGTCACAGTTCAGATCTGAAGTACAGGGATTCTTCCCTGAGAGACTTTGGAGTGGGGGCACCATGTGCCTCATTCACTGTGATTTCAAGGTGCATATACTGTTTTACAGATAATATACAGTTCACAAACCAGCACAGGAGACATAAACTGTATTCTTTTTGTGGCAAACAATGCAGTGAAGCAAAGCTATCTTTCATTTTTTTTAAATCTCCTGAGATTGTTCTTTGTAAGTCTGTTGATCGCTGGATACCAGCTCTCTCCTCCTCCATTTATTTGCCCCTTGCAGCAAGCAGTTTTTTTCTGGCTAGCACAATTCTGACAAGCTTGCCAGGCCTCCCAGCAGTGTGTGAATAACACACCCTGTAGTTTTATTTCACAGCATGACCTTTTTCGGTTAATGAAATGTGCTTGGGCATCATGCACAGCTTCTCTCCTTCCATTTTCAGATGGTTTCAACTTCTCCAGCCACAAAACTTTGGCCGCAGGAGAAATTCCTGCCAAGACCAGCCACACACTTAACAAAGCAATATTTAGAGTGCTTAAGAAAAATATGCCACAGCAGCTGGGCTAGTCTTCATCACTGTCCTGATTTCCCTGCAGGACAGAGATACAGTGCGGGAGATACGGCTGGAGTACTGCCAAATAAGCTTTTGTGTGATTGATTTTCATGCCCAGCAGCTGAATTTCCCAGCCCTGGGGATGCTGACACCTCCCAGCTTCTCAGGCACAGACCTGTGAACAAAGGCACCAAACTCCTCTCAGCTGGAGAGCAGAGCACATCCACGTGCTCCCTTATTAATACAAGCCCTACTTTAAAAAGGATTAAAACTCCATTTCAGTTTTAATTACAGTTCCATATGGGTTTTTCTCCATGTGACTATGGAAGGTAGAGTTCCCTGGGCTGAGGCTGGGTATAGTGCTGGTATTGTTCATGGCAGACCTGCAGCCATGGCCCCATGACCTGATGGGAAATAAATCCCTTACATCTCTCAAGATTGGGCTATTGTATCTGATCCATAGTGGCCTAACTCACCATTTATTTTCATAATTAATAAATCCAACATGAGAGGTGTCAGGAACAGAGCTCAGTACATGGTAAAACTGGGTGACCAGTTCCAGTACCAAACCTTTGAAAAGCTAAACAGAGTAGAAGAGTGACAACATCTGCTTTATACATTTTTGGTTTTAAGTCACTATATGAGCTATAATTTCACCAACAAATAAAACTACCAGTGCAATGAATCTTGATATTTAGAGGCACTGACCTTTATCTGTAAGGGCTGTGACTTTAATAAGGAAATGCTGATTTAATCTACTAGTCTGCAGAATGCTTTTATGTTCTGCTGCAGTGTAAAAAATACTCTGATTTTCTCCAACCTGCTGATACTGTTCCCTACTGTTTCCTTTTGCCTTCCTCACCAGGATTTTCAGAATTTCATGACCATGCTGGATGAAATCTTGGTACTGAAGTTAAAGTGTGTCCAAGCGATGCGAGCCCAGCTTCAGCTCTGTTTATCCTCCCCTGGCACTGACACATCACTGCAAACACCTCCACCAGTTTAGACCTTCTTTGCTTCCACATGCACTGGAGCAGCTACAGGAAACCCCAGCTAGCACTTTGCTGCAGTTGGTGCTGCAGAGTGTGGGTGGTAGGGGATAGCTTTTGGTTTGAAGTTTGTGACTAGTGTGTGTTTTATACAAGAATGCAGAGTATTCTGAGTAAATGAGAGATGACTAATTAGCACCATAAGCTTTGTATTTCATTAATAACAGTAAGCCATGTTCTGAACAGTAACAATTCAGCAGCCTTAAATATCTCACCAAGCAGCAGACAAGTCATGTTCACCTATCATAGCAGTTTCTTACATGTTAAAGGCAATTCTGTGTTGTCAAGTAAGGGAAACAACTTTGAAGCCAGATACAGGTCTGAACAGAAATGCTCAAAAGCTACCCAGAAAAGCTGCTATACTTTGCAAACAGAAGCCAGGAAAGAGAGGAGCCAGGGGTTATTATACTAAGATGACTGCACCTTACGTATTTGGAAGTCAAGGCATGGTGTGAAGCGCTGTAAGTTTCAGAGGGAGGAAGCCTATTATTGAATTAGTTCTTGGGATGAATTCTCCAGAGCTCCTGGAAAGAGGTGGCTTTAATTCATGGGTAAGGAGAATTTTAGCAGGGACTTCATACCAAAGATTCCATCTGGCACATTAATAAGCACATGGGTTTCATGCTGCTGCCCAGAGGAAGACACCAGCAGCTGTACCTGCTGCATACCTCATCTAATGCCTGCTCTGAGCAGAGCTGAACAGATTTCTCACATGAAAAGGGGGTCTGCTTGGAGGCACTGGGCTTCCAGAAGCTGCTGACTGCACCGTTACGTGAAACTGGTATTTGAATCAAGGCTAGGGATCCATCAGCTGGAGCTTTCAGAAGCTCTGGTGCTGCATACATCACATCTGATCCACAAAGCCAGTCCACTTGCTTTGAAGGCACAAGTGACCTTGAGACATGCTCGCTGACAACGCACTGTGTGAGCACTCCCACTCCAAAATTAGGGCTGTCGCAGCACATTCATCCATCTCTGTGTCTCCTCAGTAATGCCTGTGGTAGCTCATTCAAAGCCTGCTCAGTAGCCAGAAATGCCAAGGGGAATGGAACTCTGCTGTCTGACCAGCTGTGGGTTTTGCTGCGTGCCTGCACAGCCTCCCCCGAGAGCCCAGGTTGGGCTGAGCAGCAGGACAGTAATTGCAGTGACAGTCTGGGATGCATATTTGGTGCAGGCACTCCCAGGAATGTCACCCAGCATAGGCCTGGGGAAACAGAAGCAAATCCCGTATCACTGCCCTGTTGGGTTGTTTTTAGCACTGGTTAGTCTCCATCTTGCAACTGAGACTGGATTTCTCTGTGGAGCAGAGTTTCTCTGGGTCTGAGGTGATGGATCTCAAAACAGTTCCTGTGTCCTGGTCACAGGCCAGCAGCAAATCACACCTGAATCTGGGTGAGAAGCCTCCCTCACCCATCCAGACAGATGAGGCTTCCAGGAGCAAGACTCCTGGTATTTCTGCATGGCACAGAGCAGTGGTGCCCGACAGCCACCAGAGAGCTGTAAAGCAGTGGGACATCAGCACTCTGCTAAAACCACACAGGCAGGAGCAAGTGCTTAAGACCAGCAATTCCCTCCACTTCCTGGGGCCAGGGAGAGCTTTCCTGTGAGTAAGGTGAGGGGAATACAGGGCAGCTGGGTAGCCTTCCTGATAGCATAAATTAGATGTGGGCACTTAGTTTCCCCAGCACGTTCTCAGTGAGCATGCAGCAAACACTGCTGTCAGGGAATAGCTGAGGAGTTTGGCAAGTCTGTTTGGAACCAAGGAAAAGGTCAGACTGTAGGATATGTGCACAGGTCACAGGAAAATATGATGCCCAATCAGAAACAGTGCAAAGGAGGAAAATTTTCCCTCCACATACTGTGACATTTGGGAGATGAGTATTGGTTGATTGCTCTTTCAGGTTTTTAAAAAGCAGGTGAGCACAGTATGTTCACAGGCTTTTTGAGTGTCTTACAGAAGCTGGATATTCCTAAGCAACGCACAAGGACCATTTGCACAACCCACAGCACCATGTCCTAACCTCAGTATCTGCAGGCACAACTGGGACAAGACAGATGAGTGACCAAAAATTTTTGCAAGCAGAGAAGAGTTAAATCAGCTGCCAGATTGGAGCCAACTGTGAAGCCTATCTGATGTACTGTGAAAAAAGCAAGTCTCTGGCAGATCTGAGCCCCAGCACCAATTCCCAGAGAAGGAACTATTTCCTCCCTTGAGGAACAGCCAGGCGTTTCTCAGTATCCACTAAGAAACAACAAATAATCAAAACAACCACACACACAATTTTCAGAGGGAGGTCTGATACAAGCTTTTTTAAAAAGGGGTTATCCAGCCAATCTACATGACTATACCTTCTTAAATATATTTTATTATGTCTATTCTCCAAATTTAATCTTCTTGACTGAAGGTGAGACTTGATCAAAATAAATAAATAAAGCACCTGGCTGTGAAAATCAGCTGATCCTTGGCAATTACACAGACATGCCTGAAGTGCTGCACACCCCAAAGTTACCAACAATGGTATCCTCCTATGCAATAGAAACTATCATGCTGTTGTCAGAAATTGTAACATTTTTTCTCTCCCCTTTGAGGCTTATTATCTAGTTGCTTTAATTTTTGTGCAAAAATGTGCTAAATGAACATAAGTGTCATCCCCTTCCTACTGTTTGGTATTTCTGACAACTGCTAAAAAAGGTTCTGACTTCAACTTGATGAATATGTGTTGAAGTGTCATAAAAGCAATCAAAGATATTGAGAGAGCTTGGCCATGGACAATCAAATAAACATAGAACTAAAGGGGATTCGCTTTTGTATGGAGATGCAACAATGACTATTAATGCTTATTAGCAGAAGCTTAATACTTTATTTCAATAGTTGACAGAATTTAAAATAAAATTCAATTTGCTACAGAACTCTGGTAAAAATCATTTTGGGTAAACATGATCAAAATGCCCATCTGATTAACTGCAAAAGATTAAGTGAGGCTGGAAATCTGTACAAGCCCTTCTCACAGGGCTTGTTAGTGTGGAGAGTTTCAGAAGCCCTGTCCCAGCCGAATAACCCTCCCTGGCCTGGAGAGCAGCCAAAAGCTGTTGACGAGGATCTGTGCTCCAGCAGATTTGGGGCAGAAGCCTCAAAGCTGGGAAAAAAAAAAAAAGCCCAGGGGCAGCTGTGGTTTTTACTGTAGGATCAGGAACCCTCAGCTGCCATGGGGGTGAAGGATGGCTCTGCAGTACTAGAGCCATTTCCAGGCTGCTGCCGTCAAGAACCAGCAGGAGGCAGCTCAAAGATGCTCTTGTTGAAAGCACAACCACCAGTTTAGGTTCTGCCTCTGCACTTCTCACCAGCCTTCTCACCCAGGCACACAGACCTCAGAGAGAACCTGTGACAAAGGCACAGCAGGGGCATAAATCAATGTGACCTGAGGAAAAGCTCCAAGATCACAAGTGTGACCAGGAGTGCAGCCAATCTCACCAGCAGGGCAGAGCCCAGCCTTGCTCCAGCCAGCAGGACCTCCCCACACCCACAATGAACTGTGCCTGGACAGAACAGTACCAGATTAACAAGTGCTGCAGAGCACCCTGAACACTGAACTCTGGTCACACTGGGTCTCATTACATATTCATTCAGCAATTCGTCTTCTCTAAGCCACCCCCTTAATCCCCTCACTTTGGCATTTTCTTCTCTGAGATGCCAACGCAGGAATACACTTCATGCCTTCGGCCACCCAACAATTTTAATCCAGAAACGTCACTGCCAAAGCAAGAGCAGTGTCACCAAGGTAGACCCAAGTGGGCATGGCTCTCTGAAATAAGACCTATCATCTTCACAGGTGCCACCTCCCATCCTCACCTCCCTGCTCTCACCTCCACAAGAGCTCCAAAAGCAGAGTGGTTATTCTATGGGGTTAAGAGCCAGACCTTGAAGGGGAACTGTGAAAAAACAACGCACACTAATACAATCAATCAGATATTATTTTATTCGAAGGTTTGGTCTAAATAGTTGTTTCTTTGTTGGCAAAGAGTTCTTGCCCCTTCAGGACTGTCTGGTACCAGACAGGGACTCACTGGGGTAGCAATTCTGAGAAAACCAGAACAAGCAACACAACCGAATCCTCTCAGCAGTGACAGTAAAGCAGTTTGAATTTTGTTTTCAAGGTTTTCCAATTAATCAGGAACCCCATTGCCTCACTTCACTGTTGCATTTCTCACCTGGGAAGGAAGAAAAGCTGAGCATTACCTGCACTCACAGAGGCAGCAGCTGCTGCCCCACCAGCTGCTGAATGTCCTTTTTAGACAAGCTTTATTTCAGCTCCACCACTAGAAAAGGTGAAGGTCAACACTATAAAGTATGTGCAAGGCAACCTGCCCTGCTCATCCTCATCATTCCTCTCCACATTTCCTAGACACTTGCCAGCAGATCGCTCTCTTGCATCATTTTATATAAATGTGTGTAATTCACACAGTTGGAAACCCCACAGAGAATTCCAGGAGTGCACAGTGGCCCAAATTAGATGTTTTGGTCATAGAAAGTTAACAACATAACCATCTCCTTTGGAGTCCGGATGAGCTGAAACCTCTTACTGAAAAACACAGACTGATGCAATGAGCTGAGATGTTTTGCCCTCCAGCACTCCAATGCTCCAGCTCCAGGTCTAATGTGAATCTGGATCCCTAGGCTGAGATTTTGACATGAAACAAAAAAACCAAAAATAAGCCACAGAGAAGCACAGCACCTTCCACTGCTGCAGCTGCAGCCCAGAGACTCTGGTTGTTCTGCCCAACAGTGTTCACATGTGCCCACAGGAGCTGGCAGCACCTGGGCAGGCAGGATCCACCAAGTTCCTTGTCTGCTACAGCCAAAGAGCATGAGAGATGGGAACCATGACACTGGGAATTACATTTCAGGGTTTTATTAGTTGCTCTTCTGCAGAATCAAAATATTTAGCAAATTAGAGATTCCTCAAGACTGCTAATATTTCATGTATTTAGAACTTGATCAATGTACAACGTAATACTTCGAACTATCAAAAAGAACCCCAAACCTGATTTTTAATACTAGATGTTATTATTATGTAATTCTATAGCAGTGTGAAAAATGGAACTAATGCAGTGAGTATATTTGTTTTAAAGAAAGTGCTTGAAAGAAACCTCCTGCATCACACTGTGTGTTATTTAAAACAAAAAGATAACTGACTTTCTAGCAGGGCATTGTCTTAAATATCCTACAAGCCCAGGGGATTGAAAATACTGAGCCCCAGCTTTCTGCCTTCAGGTTCAAGAACCAACACAAGCTGCAGGTCCAGGTCAAGTTCACAGCTTACCTGCTTCAAAGGAACTTACCACTCAGCATTGGACACTCATGTCTGGCAGAAGTGTTGGATGCATGGGTAAAAAACAAAAACCAAGAGGACAAAACAAGTTCTCTCTTTATGCATAGTGACAGTTTCTGAACCAGTGTTTTACTAAGTTACAGACTAACTTTCAACCAAAAAATAAAACTCCATTGCACTAATTTAACCAGGTAATCTGGACTGTGATACAGTCAAGTAATTCAGTACAAGCAGACAAGACACCATGAAAGCAGCTTCAAAGAACCAAAGCATCCTAGTTTCAGAACCAACTTAATATTCTTCTGTCCAACTCCAGTGCAACAATGAGGGGGGAACCACTCCATCTCTACCTATGTACAATTCCAGTCGAGGCTGGGCAGTCTCAACTTTCCGTGGCCAAGCTGGAAAAAGGAAACTTAAGAAAGGACACTTTAAAATTTAATTTAAGAATGAAAGCTGGCCCTCAGTGGAAAGAGAAATGCTGGAGTGATGCACGCAGGCAGGCTTGCTCAGTCAGTCTCTCTTGTATGCGAAAAGCTGGACTCCTTCCTGCTGAGAGCAAGTCACACTGGATGCAAAGGTGGCAGAGCTGGTCCTGCTCCGTTGCATGCCAAGAATCCAGGAATGTGTTTTCAGCTGGCTCCTGCACGGGCCATTAGATCTTCCAAAGCATTGTGTTGGTCATTGTTGTGTAATAATAAGACCTCCTTAATGTCTTTTAGTTCAAAGCCCATTTCTTTAAATTGACTCATTAACTGGAGAAGTTCTGTGATCTGAAAGACAGACATTGTTATTTGCAAGAGAAAAGTGGATGGAAAATGGTTGGTGGAGGTTTAGCACAGAGCCTGTCTTCAGCAGCTGGGCATGCCATGATTGTGAATTCCTCCTCTCCAAGCACAGCCCACTCCAGCTCTGTTGGCAGAAAAGTCTGCTCACAAAAGAGCCACCAGAGCTCTGGGCTCAGCAGCCCACAGGGACCTTCAGACCCCTCTGTTTGCCATCCTTCACTTCCAAAACCCTCTTCAACCAGGGCACCAAAGCTCAGTCTGCAGGGGTGTCTCTCTCACAGAAGAATATTTATCAGCCTGGCCCAACATGGGATCCCAAAAATGCTGATTAGTGGCACCCAGCTACCCCATCTAGCAGCATCTGCTCCATCTGACTTTTTTTTTTTTTTTTTTTCAAGTCACCTGGACTTTGGGAACAATGCAGTAGCCCTTGCTATCAACTGGCTTCTCAGATCTAGGGCAAAGGGGGATTGGCACAAACCCCACTGTGTATATACAATACTTCCAACAAACTGTGAATCCTCCCTGAAGCAGGGAGTATTCCTCCCTCAAGCAGGTTGAAATGGGCAATCAGGAGATGAGCCATTTACAATTCTGGGGCTGAGCCAATAGCAAATGGGTTTCTTAATCTCAGTTGCTTTCCATCCTCATACTGCTATTGCTCTGTTTACAAGATTATCACTTGTCCAAGAAAGGCAGGAAGGCATATCCATATTTGAGGGGGTTGGGCACCTCTAAAGACTTCATGTAATAAGCTGTCACATAACAGACTGGAAGACTTTAAAAGATCTTCCTGTCCTCTGCCCTTACTACCCACTCCTGCTGTACCTTTGGTGCTGGTAAAGCAGCCAGACAATGAAGCAGACCCCAAAACATGAATTTTCTATCTTCTTCCAGAGCAAGCCCTAACCCAATTTGCTGAGCAGACATACATTTGTACAAGGGAGAAAATTCATGGTCAGGGCAGGCTGGCAATGTTTGAAAGAGAATTGGCTGCTGCTGAAGGTAACTGTATCTGTAACCAAGCACCTCACCCACAACAAAACTCTGGGCATTCAAAATAGTATGACCACAAATAAGCAGGGTCTTTAAAAAAATCCTGTCCCCATAAAAAGGGATGCAAATAAGACTAACAGAACAGTACAGCCAAATTCTAATGCTCTAACAATTTTTAGCTTTATCAACACAAACATGTCTTTTGGCAGTCAGTTTTGGAAACAAAGCAGCAGTACCATGAAAGCCAGAATTACATCAGCCAGAGTAACTGCTGCTGGAATTCCCTGCCATGGCACATTTTTCTCTTTCTGCACACATTGCACTCTTACCTTCTCCTCTGAACACTGGTGCATTTCCAAAGCTGCTTCAACAAGAAGTGGATCAAAGCCCTTCTCACAAAGCTGTCCATGTGCAAACAGGTAATCCAAAACCTGTGGGGAATAAAACAAACTGTGTTTGCAGAGAGGCACTTGCAGCAGGCAGCTGAATGTCACCTTGGTACATGCAGGGGGACTGAGCACGATTCTGCTCTGGGCTTCACCAGGGACAGAGATACAGTCCTTCCTAGAAGAGTTGAGACACTCCATATACAAGAGCTTGTTCAGAGAAAGCAGACAAACCATTCTGTCCTGCTGTGCTCTCTGACCATCCCCTTCATCCTAGTCAATGCAGCCTTGGAACGTATCTTTAGCCCTCTGACAGCAGAGCAGAAGTTTCATTGTGCTTTTTATACTACAAGTATTAAAAATGAAACTGTAGGTCCGGCAGTCAGGACATGTCTGCTTTTAGCTTCCTCTCAGACAGCCACAAGAGCTGATGCAATCTGAAAGCAGCCAGTCACTGAAGATCAACTCAGCATAGTGGCAAGTGAGCTGCAAATCCCAGCTCACACACAGAGAAACTGCTGCAAAATTTCTTATCCATCCTCATCTTTAAGGGGAAGGGTCAGGCAGGCAATGCTAGGTATGCAAAAGAACAGAGCTTGCAAGTAGAGCAAGATTTAAACCCCCCCTCTTAAAGGACCCTTTTTTCCTTTGATACCACAGTTCATTCCAGTGCAGAGCTTAAGCCACTCTCTGTGTGTAGGGAGAGGGCCAGCAGATCAGTGCCACAAGCAGGAGTCCCATGCTCTGTGCAGCACACAGCCTGCTGAAGGCCAGCATGGGAGACTGGGCCATGTTCTCCCACTCTGAAGTGTTTGTGTGAAGCAGAGCCAGCAGCACTTTGTGCCCAGTGACCTGGTTTGAGCAGGCGTTGGAGGCAGCGCTCGAGCAAGAAGGAGCAGCACAGAGTGCACAGAAGTTGGTCAGTGGGGCCTTGCAGGAGCCTTTCAGAGCTGTCTTAGGCCTGCAGGGGCAATCTCTCTACAAGCAGAGATGTCAGCATTGTCAACCCTCATGCTAAGTACAAAGAAAATTGGCTGGATTTCTGTCAGATGGCTTGAAACATGGCACAGAGCCATGCTAACCTTTCTTTGGATGTGTTTGTGACTCCTAGGGAGACTCACAATCTCTCCCCCCAGTTTCACACAGAGCAAAGGGCTCATCCCAAACTCAGCATGTTACCAACCCACCACCTGCAGGTGTGACTAACTCTAGCAGTCTCTCACCAGAAATAAGCACAAGGTTTAGGTGCAACTCCCTGTTAGAGTAACAGTATTTCCCCACACATTTTGCAAACCCAAGATGGCTTCTCAGCAGAACCAGCATCCCATCAAGCATTTCTTTGCACTGCATGAGCTCTTACCTGGTCTATGTTCTGTCCCTTCTTTTTCATGGCTTTCAGGACGTTCTCAGGCGAGTAGCCCATGTTGACCACTGTCTCCACACAGTGCCTCTCGCTGGGGGAGAGGCCCTGCTGCAGCTCGGCCGCCAGACTGCCTGGCCGCTTTGTGCAGCTGCTGTTATTGGGCACTTTAGACACTGCAAAGTTTTGGTGTGTTACCTAAGGGGGAAAACCCAGAGACTGAGCTGATGGTCATCTCCTGCATCCCCATATCCTGTTTCTGCCCAGTGCCAGAACCAGCATACCCCATATGCAATTAATCCAGAAGGTGTTCCAGAGTGTCCTTGGAAAGCTACACACTGTGAGGATGAAACCAAGTAGCTTGATTCCCACCATACTCTTTTAACCCTCAAAGCAACAATCAACAACCCAGATCCTCCACAATGAACCCTCTCCTACTGGTGTGACAAAGCCTTTGAAGACCCAAGCCCTGCAACAGTGAAGGCTGGGATACAGTCAAACCCTGCACCTCAAAGAAAGTGCAGACTGCTTCCTTCACCTCAAGTTTACTCATCATCTATGTTTTTTTGTATTCGAACACCACTTATCAAGATTACAATAAACATGATCAAATGCAAGCAAGCTCACTGGTGTATTTGGAAACTTACCACAGGGATTTCTGTTTCCTGGTAGTCTGGGTGTACCTGCTGGACAACACACAAATAAAACAAGTATAAACATCATGCACCAGTCACCAGAATTTGCCACAGCAGGGGAAGGAGGGTTTTATAGGAGATTCTACCACAGGATGGGAGACCTTACGGTCCGATCAGACTTCCACATGAGATGCTGACATTAGCCAGGGCCTGCAGCTATAGAATCATCATCAGGATAATTCCTCCTCTCAGCACACTACAAATGGATTATACTCCAAGAAGGATGTGTGTACCCCCACAATAATTATTAGATTGTTTATTCTGTCACTGTAACAGCTGCATGTTCACACAGTTCAGCTCCTGACCAAGTCTCCACTGCCTGAATACCAGTGATAATTTTGAAGGCATTGCCTAAAGACTTCTCTGGACTTTCTGACTATGTGAAGGGGTAAGAGAAAAATACACCTCTTTCCTATTCCCAAAGCACTGAACTCCATTCACCACACAAGAACAACATGCCACGCTGGCTCCAAAGAGCATATGAGTTTTCTTCGTAGCACTTGTCCCATTCCCAGCACACCAGCAAGGCTGGGTCATGTCCCCTGTTGTGCAGCTGCTCTGCTTCTGCAGAACCACCCCACCACTTTGTACAACCTCACCCAAGTTAACAGCAGGGCAAAGTCAGGCCTTGGCCTCACCACAGCTGCATGTTTCAGTTCAATACATTTAGAACTCCTGCATTTTAAAAAGACTGCAAGAAATCACTGTGGACCAAGAGACAGAGTTTTTAGCATTTCTTAATTCTCATTATGCCAGCACAGATTGCTTGAAAGCTTGTACACATCCTTCAGAAATGCATTCTTAATGCCCAAACTGAGCAACAAAAAACCCTCTGTAGAAAACCAATTCTGAAAATATCTATCAGGATTTTGACAAATTCAATTTATTTACAAACAAAAAGATCCCAAATCACCACCAAAGAAGTTTTCTGATGCATTCCTAAACATCTTCCAGGGTAAGAATTTCTCTTCTAGAAAACCAACCCTGAGACATCATATTAATTCTGATGCACTAGGGTATCCAAGAACTTCTTCTCATAGTGTGTTCCTCACACCCATCGTCTCTCCAGACACTTTTTCAAGGATAAAAAGCACTGGAATATAAGATACATTGAAATAGGGAAAACAGCCCTGAAATCAGCTAGTGGGTTATGACACTGAAGGATGATGCTTCGTTATTGACACTGCCGCCAGGAAAACCAAAACTGTTTCTGACACCAGAGATTCAACAGTCTGGGAAAGTCAACTGCTCCTACTCAATCTACTTGAGTTTAATTTCAACCTGCTGTCTTCATGAGTTATTTCTACCTCTGCTAAAGCTGCAAAAAACAATGTACTGAGATGCAAGAAAAAATAAAAGTGAGGAGAGGGGACCACCAGAGAACTTATACACCCTCAGAGAAACCACAGACTTATTTCCATCCAAAGATTTCTAGACCCAATTCAGCAGTAAAGCAAAATCTCTCATGGCAACTGCAAATTCAAAGTCACAATTTCTAATCTTGTGAGGGGAAACAAAAAAAGCACTATGGCATACATTGGGATATGAGCCTTCTGCTCCCAGCCACAAAGATGACTGATTTCTTTCTACTGTTTTCATACTCTGAGGTTTTTTTTGTTACATTTAGTTAAATTATTTTGTTGCATTTACCTAAATTTCTTGCATATCAGCCATCATTTTCCAGTGGAACTATACTGTGGAAACAAAACAAGTATAATCTGAAGACTTGGAATTTAAACACAAAGAACTAAGTTCTATCAGTGTAATTATTTCTTGGTTCACTACTTCTAAAGCATAAATAGTTTCAAATTAATGAAATGAAAGTAATAAAGTAATTTTATTACTTCTCCTAGTAAGTCTACTTTTTTTTCCAGTATGCATCTTCCCTTACAGCATTGTCAAGAATACACTCTCCCTCTTGGTCTTTATAAAAATTTAATTCAGCAGGGAGATTTGAATAGTTTGAGTACAAATTTAAGCATCTTAATGCAAATCTATCTAGTTGTAAGTCATCTTTCCTCCCCAGAGATGCTATGTGTTCCCTAACTGTGGTCATACAGGCCCCTCTCACACCTGTGACCTGCAGCAGTGAGCAGGTGCTCAGCACACTGCTGCTCCTGCCAAAGTTAACGGTATTGAATTTGTTCCAGTCATCAACAAACAGCTGCTCTGCTGTGCTCTGTCAGATACACTACTTCCCAGAATATTATACCTCACAAGTGCATTTACCTAACCCTGAAAATAGGTAGGAGAAAAAGGGGAAAAGCAGTATCACTTGTTTCAGAGCACATGGTGTCACACAAAAACATACAGTATGCCACACTAAAGCCATAGAATCACTGAAACACTGCTTATATTGGACAGAGAAAAAAGCCCAGATTATTTTAGAACAAGCTAGAGGATCTGACTATACAGCTTTCAATAGGCTTCATGAGCACTGGTATCCAGATCTGTGGTTCATCATGAAAAAAAAAAAAACAAACCAAAAGCTTACTCTAATCTCTGTTCTTATTCACAAAGAGACAAAATCAACACCTAATGTGAAGTCACTGTCCTCAAAGTAATTTTAGAACTTGCAACAAGATTGAGGAAATGAAGAGTCAATTGCAAAGCTGTATGGTGACCAACTGTATCATTAAAAATACAAGATGATGCTCAAGGCTGGTTTTAGTGTCCACTAAGCAATGACTCCATTCTCCTCGCCACGAAAGGGCAAATACAAGATTTCACATCACTGTAATTATTTTTCCTCTTAAAGATTAGGTTTTTAAAGGATCTCAGGAAGAAAACTGAAACAAAAAAAACCAAAATAAAAAACAAAAAAACAAACACAAAAAAAAATAGGCTTACTTCACTGCAGGTCAACCGCAAGCACTTTTTTCTTCCCTGAATGACACAGCACATCAGTATGTTTTAACCTATTATTACTTCTATTCCTTGAGAAACCTGCATCTGCCATTATTTCCAGAAAATAAACAAGCACACCAAGGAAGAAAACCAGAAGAGATTTGATTCAAAGCCTAACAGTACTTCAGATTCTGATATATCTCATCTGGGTAGGACAAAATGCAGGACTGTACACAGAAAATGCCTTATATGCTTAGCTCAAAGGTGTGCAATTATCAACAACAAATGAGAACTGAAAAGCTGAAAGAACAATTACTGGAATTGGTCTAAAAACATCAAATTTGGGGGGAAATGCAAGGAAATAACCTGAGGATCAGAACTACCACTACAGAGACCTGCTGGATTGATCAATATGCCACTTAAATTAAGAGGCTGTAAAATTCACCCCTAGTAAATGAAATTATAACAAAGCAACAGAGCAATTTAGATGCAAGACCTGCCTCTGCACCTCCACCTCTCACCAGCAACCCCAGTTTCACTGCACTCCATGTTTACCGTAGTTGACGTGCTTTGAGATGATTCCTCTTCTGTACAAACAGTCGAAACAGCCAAGGAAGACAGCCTGGATGAAGAGGATAACATCTCCCTGCCACTGTCCTCATTCAGAGCGGAAAGACCAAGCACATGGTGTCCATTCAGTTCGCTGGCTTTACTCTGAGCACAGGTTTGCAAAGAGCTAAGCAAAGTGCCGGTGCGGAGACAGGTAGTGCTGTGGAAAGTGCTCGTGAGCTTTGATGATTTCTGATCACCCTCATCGGAGTCAAGCTTAGGGAATGACAGGGATTTGATATTGCTCACTGAAGTGATGGGGGAAAGGGACACTTTGGAAGACAAGGACATCTTTTCACAGTTTCCCAATTGTGGTAAAGTGATAAAGCCATTGGGTTTGTGAAGGGGTTTGAAGTCCAACGTGGCCCTTTCTATGGATGCCAGAACGTCCTCATCTTGCAACACAGACTCAGACCCTCCTTTAGGCAAAGGATTATCTAACAGCTGGGCAACAATTGGCCCAGTAGTACCAACATGAATTTCGAGGATATTTTTTAATTCCTCCTTATCATCAATAGTTTTTAATTCCACTCTGTTGAATGGGTCTTCTTCACATTCAAAATCAGCTGGGTTGAAATCTGCCTTTGGTCGAGGTGGACTGAGGACCTTTTGTTTCACAGAGCTGGTGTTGGCTGGGGTAGGAGTCAGAATGTTATTATGCTGCAGGCTAGCAAGAATGGGGTTAATAGGAGGAGGCATGGCTTCAGGGCAAGGTCCCTCTGAGAACCCCATCTTGGTGCTGTCCTCTGGAGCTGCTTTTGAGTTTGCTAGAGCTGCTTCTGCCTTGCGTTCAGCTTCTCTTTGGGCAGCCTGAATTTTTTTGATGTCTTCAGCCCACTCAATTGTTTTCTTTTCCAGTGAGAAGTCATACTGGATGGGGATGGAGGGGAAAGAAGGGGGAGCAAAAAAAGTAAAAAAAAAATTTAAAAAGTTATAAGGATCATAGCTGCTACTTCTAACACCACCATAAATTAACACAAAGAGAATAAGAGCTACATTAATTACCTGGAACAGCAACATTTTTTCAGAGCATGCAGGTTGACAAAACTGGCAGACACCAGAAGTACTTAATTTTGCCACTAACAGCAAAATCTGACTGTAACCTGGATTAGAATACTGTATTTTGCCTCCTTCCTACATTCAGCTTCGCTTTAGAGCTACTCATCATCCCAAGATCAGTTTCACAACCCTCCCACCTTCTACCCCCAGGACAAGGGAAGCAGCAAGGGGAAGTCTAATGAGTTATTAGATGAATAATCACACCCTGATCTGGCACCACCAAACTATCCCTGGTCCACAAGTTCCACAAGTCATTCAGCAGAGTACTTCTGCATTCAAAGGCCAGTACAGTATTACTCAGTTTCCCCATAAAGATTCTTAAGGACTTGATATTAGTGTTAGACCCTTTGGTTTAAGGCAGTATTTTCATTCCCACTCCAGTGCAGGGCCTCACCAGCCAAAGGGGATACATTGGCTACACCAATGACAACGCCTACAGGCAGCACCAGATTTTGCTGTAGTTACTGATGTGATAGGATCTCAAAAGCTTTTCCCATTTAACATCAGGTCCTTTAAAGCCAGATCAGCACAGGGAGACATCTACTCACTACTCTGTGTACTGAACACAGAGTGGCTTCGCTGTAAAGGGCAAAATTCTGAGGCACCTAACTCTGTCTCTAAATATCCATATATCTTTTCTTACTAAAAAAATGGGTGGGAAGCTGTATTTCCCACACTTCTTTTTTTTTTTTTTTAACAGCGCTCACTACAGCTGTAAAAAGAGTTAAATTCCACTATGAGATGCACAGTCCACACTGTGCAGGGTGCTGCAGTCTGAACAGGCACACTATGCTGGCTGAGCCCCAGTTTGACAGTAAAATGGAGACACAGCACAATCAAGACAGCAACAGGACATCAGCATCTCCTCTGGCTGTCCCACACCGGCTTAACTGAGTGGAAATATGGGTATGAGGAAAATCAGGTAATTGTTTAATGGTTATGAGTGAAAAGCCATGAAGTAGGATAATAGGGTAATACATAGGCAGGGAGAATACAAAAACAACAAGAAAAAAGCAGAACCACCTACAGCAACCTGTCACAGACAAAGTAAAAGCAATCATCAGTTGGGACTGGTCAAAGAAAATCATGGATCCAAATGAGAAAACATAATTAGACTTTCTGTATCACAACTTGCATTTGGAGATTAGATTTCGAATAGTTATGCTAAACAAATTGATTTTATGCTACTAACAGTTTATTTTATCAGAAACGTGCTCCTCCAGATAGGGAAGCCATCCATGTACCAAGCTGTACCCTATTTGTCCCACAGCTTATAAAGAATTCTCACTCAGAACTATACAGAAGAACACACAAGTTCCACACAGAAAATAAGAACTGAAAATTATGCCATTGGCCAGGTGTATCCGTTCTTAGGATTTTTCCCCTTAAAAATTATATTCAAATTTCATCAAGGTAACATTTAGAACGAAGTACTACACAAAACCACTGGGCTTCTTTGAAGCAGATAGACTAAAACAAATGCTTAAAAATAAAAGCTTAATGGCTTTTTAAAGCAATAAAAATTAGAAGCTTTTTGCATGACCCATCATATTTTACTTTTCTATAGATCCCAACAGATCTTCTAGAAATACAAGACTGTCTGTGTGCAAACTGTGACAGCTTGGAATATTCAGCACTACTGGCTGAGACCAGGGGTGAGGGGAGAGAGAGAAGGAAGGCAAAATATCACTTACCTGTGCTTCTCTGACAAGCTGAGAAGAATCAGATAGACAGAAACCAATGGGTAATCCAACCTTTGCTGGGGTTTTGAACTTGTCTCCTATCTTAAATGGGATATCATCAAGGTAACTGAAAGGCCCTGAAATCAGAACCAGAAATTGCATTAAGAAAAAAAAAACCCCACAACTCACAAATTTCATGCTTTCAATTCAGGCTCACATTGCTGTATTTGGGAGCCATTTTATCTCGGCTGCAGCATCTACCCCAGATAACACAAATGGAGTTTGAAGCTGTTTGGACTTCAGTGTCTCAGTTTAGTTTAGGGAGTTTCCTCAGAGTTTAATTCCTAAATTCTAGCCCATAACTGTTACGACCCAAAGAAAAAAAAAATCATAAAAGGCAAACCCCTCAATGCAAAACCACAACACACCAGATTTTGACATCAATGTGACCATTATCTTAGTTTCCTTTGTGACAACACTACAGATACACAGCTGGATGCTGAACCTCTCCTGAACACTGTATTCTATCTCTATAAAAAGATCCATCATTTTTTGTCATAGTCAAAACAGATTTTAAAATTACCCAGCTTTAGAACAACTAAGACAAACTACAATCCAGGTTTTGACATACAAGTATTTGAGTAGCAGTTGGACAGAAGTGGTCACAAAGGCAAAGCAATGAACCAAAGCCATTCTACTTTAAACAAAACACAGTGAGATACCAAGGCTCTTTAGCACAGCAACTCCAATTTTTGAAATATGGCAATCTAGCTTTACTATTTAGGCCCTATACCTGCCTTCTTTTTCTAGGATGACGCTTTTCCTGCAAATTCACAAGGAAAAAACACTTAAGAGCTCAATCACCTCCAAGCAGCCAGACTATTCATTTTTCATATGTTTTCCTTGAGCAGCTGTGAAGAAGTATGAAAAAACCCAAAATACAAACTAAACAGTTTTTCCATTAACTGGAAATGGTCTCTTGGATCACTGCTCTAAGCTTTTGGAACCACAGGCAAGGTTCTGGCATGTGTAACAATCTGAGGAGTGACTCTAGGCCTCACTTTTAGCTTCTCCCTAAGTGACACAGATACAGGAAGACTTTAGAGGCAACATCCAAAACTGTGTTCAGTGACCAAGCCCTTGCTCAGTGAACTGTGACTTGCTGTTTTTATCTGACCCATTTTCATACTCAGATGGCAGTTTAAGTACTGTTTGTGCTCCCTCACTGTTGATTCATCTACAAGGCAGCCACAGACTCCCAGAGGCCGAGCAGCTTTCATAAACAAGAATATCCTGTCAATTTGCAGTTAAAGGCTTACATGCTGTCATTACTTGACTTCTCATACTATGCACACACTGCATGGTCAGAGTCCTGGTAGGACAGTTTGAAATGATCGGGATGAACAACTTACATTGCACCTGTACCTCCAGGATGAAAAAAAAAATGCTTCAGGTAGAACAGTACTTTCAGTGATCCTTACTGGGAATCATATATGCAAGCATTGCAAAGCACAGCATTCAGACAGAATCTCACTTGGCCAACACTACCACTCTTTGCAACAGAACATCCAAGTTGTACTTAAGCTGGCAGTTTGAGAGCCTGATATGCCAAAGCATTTGCTTATACAGAAATAACAACTGTGGCAGCCTCTGTAGCCAAAGTGGTAAGTCATGGCCAGGTCAGAGGCAACCAGATCTGTCAACTGCTGCTACCAGAGCCTGGCAGTCCCACTGGCACAAGTCCTGCTCTAAGCCAGATGATCAAAGAAGAGCAAGATTACCTCTCCACATGGACCTCCCAGTCCAAATTATTCAGCATGCAAATCCTTGTCTCATTAGACCTATTGGCAAAATGTAGTGGGCACTTCTCCTTGCACACCTACACCTGAAGCACATACCAGCCACAGAAGGTATAAGCACAAACTTTGCTGTTTACATACCAGCAATCTCGTTCGCACAGCAAATAAAAAACATTAAGCACACCTAAACTAGCTATATTGACAGCTGCCAGCTTAACCCCAGAAGTCTGACCAAGGAATAAAAACTTCCTACTTTCTTCCCACTATATAACTATGAGAAAAAGGCCATAAGCACATATTAAAAACACCTCAAATGGTTTAGGACATTTGATGGCAAGAAGTCTGAGGCAAAAGACCTATGCACATAGAATTCCATTTGTTCCAGCCCAGTCAGAACAGTACTAGCTTAGTGAAGCTAAAATCTTATCCAGAGAGCCAAGAGTCCTTTTCTTCTTGTGAGCAGATCACAGTGAACACACTAAGGAGTAAAGGGTGCAAATTCTGTTAAATGCCACATTCTAGAGCACTAAGAAAAACCTTCATAATACCTTTTTTATGTAAGACATTGCTACAACAGTCTCATGTTCAAGTGAGAGGACTGAAGTTTTTACCAAACTGTTATTTAGTAAGTCTGTTAGCCACTTCATTCTTGTATCAGTTAAAAGCATGCTGAGTAATTTCTGGAAATAGGCCTAGCAAAAGTGTACTTGTCAGTCCAGCCTCTGGCATTGTGCTCTGTACTACATTCCTGGCACAACAAAATACTACAAGAGTAGGATTTCTCTCTACTTCAGTGTAACTCACAGAAGTGTCCTTCAGTTTGGCATCAAAATGGAAACACTTCAGAAAAACAACCAACCAACCAACCAAAGCAGTTAGCAGTTACGACTGGGGAAGTTTTGAAACCATGTGTAACTTAGTTGTTGTGGTCATATGAACCACTTATGTAATTGTCAGAAATCAGAGTTAAGAAGCTTTGAAATTGTATAGCAACAGCAAAAATCCAACTGAAATAGTGAAGCATCACACTTGGCATAACCCACGCAGGAAAAGGGATTCCTTTCTATCCATTCATACCTTGTGCTCCCATCTTCATCTGAACACAGTCCTGAGTAATCTGCTCTGTGCGACCCTGCCAAGGGTTTGGACATTACAATCTGCAGATATGCCTGCTAGCCTCAACCATTCTGTGATTCAGTGACAGCCCTCTGACCTCTAATAAGCAGTTCAACAATAATCACAAGAGATATATCAACTATATTGACCGATTTCATCAGCCTGCCAGAGACACAGAGCTGAAGACAGCCAGGGGGATGGATGCTTTAAAGTAAACCAAAACTCACTTAGTGAGATAACCCTGGAGAAGATTAAAACAACTGCCCTGCTGATCTCTTAAGACATAATAAAGACAAGAAAGTTGCCCTGCTACTCCTCAGAAACAATATTGTGACAAGTGTGATTGGGAACACAGGGTACACAAAGGAGCAAACAAGTTAATCAGGCAGCTCACAGCACCATTTGTTTGGACCTTGTTA
The DNA here is from genome assembly GCA_030060385.1 of Muscicapa striata striata. Classification (NCBI taxonomy): domain Eukaryota; kingdom Metazoa; phylum Chordata; class Aves; order Passeriformes; family Muscicapidae; genus Muscicapa; species Muscicapa striata. Next base: position 136,495 of record JAREIS010000199.1, on the reverse strand, counting down.
TTCTGAAGCCAGGAGCATATTCCACCATACCATACAGTTCTGGGTAATATATAAGACATGCTGAATTCTAGCCCTGAGCAGCCTTTGCTAGTCTGGTTAGGTGAGAAGAGGAGAAAAATAAAAACAGACATAAAAGAGAAGCAGATTAAGAGTGTTCATAGAGACTGTCTACAGACATAGGAGCAACTGCTAAATAGCTGGCAACTACCAAATGAAAAAATTAGTTGTCTTACAGCAGGGTCACTGGGCCACAGCAAAGGAGGAGACCATCTAAAAATGAATTTTTGATAGGCTATTTTTATTAATCCTTAACCCCGTATTTAAGTGAGGCACTTCTTATTTTGTACTTCAACTTTACATTTGCAAGACTGAATAAAAAACTCCAGGAAAATGGAATTCCCCAAGATCCTTTTATTGAAAAAAATTATCTAGAAAAATCAAGGCTGGAATTCTAAAAGCATTAGTTTTGATAGCCTCAAAAGTCATGATTACTGATTTGAAGAAGCCACACTACATACAACGAATTGAACTTTAATGCTCCACAGCAATATTAATAACACTCAAATTATACCCCCTTTTCTAAAGAATAAGGACATTACAGGCAAATAACTTTCATGATACCAATCACTTGCATGACTTTATGAATCTCATCTGCAGAAGACAGAAAAATAGAGTTTCTTCTTCACCTGTCTTCTGAACCAACTTAGTCCAATTTAGGAGACAAATTCATGGCTGAGCAACAATGAAGCACAATTCAAAGTTGTATTAAAAGCTTCACTTTCAATTCAACTTCTCATGTGACTTCCATAGGAAGATGCTACAGATCTAATGTCCACTTGAGCAAACACCAAAGCAGGTTTGATTTTGAAGGGAAATTCATTGGGGAAGGGTAATGTGTCATTCTGCCATGAAGGAATAGGGAACAGCCAGAGACTGATTTTCAGTTTAATAAGAGAACAGGCAAACACAGCATCAGCAAGCAACTATGCAAGACAGAAGCCAAGGCACTTCATTCCTAACAAAAAACTACTCAGAGGCTACGGAGATTAGTGTCTATGGACTGTCTAGGCTAGGACATTAGTCACCAGCAGTACTAGGATTCATCCTGTTGAAAAGACAAGGATGACAAATTTCACTTACCATGAGAGTCGGATCCCAACCTCTTAGAAGCCATTTAGAACCTGAAAAACATTTCAAAACAGCTTTAACAACTTTGTATATGTAGCACAAAGTGCATCTATGCAGCTTCAGAGTCTTATCTCTAGGTTATGGAACACATTGCAGACACCTGATGAGCCTGTTCCCAAGACAGATAAGTAAACATTTTTTAGCCTTGAAACCAATTGAGCAGACAAAAAACTTAGTCCAAGATCTGCCAACTGAAATAGCAAAATAAAGAAAAAAAAACCCAACCAAAAAACCAATACAGCAAACAGCCAAGACACAACCAGGGTGATCGGGAAGACAGAGTTACAGATCACAGCACTTAGAGGCCACTCTGTCCCAGCCTCATGAAACACACCCTGCCTCCCTTGGCATTAAGAATAGCTCTTCCTACTGAAATACCATACTGATCCTCTTCCATTTAATCCCTGCTGCTCTAAAAAAGGGATACTACCTTACTGGGTACGCCGCCTGTTAGCCAGTATGGCACTCATCTAGACACACTGGGCAATTCATAAAACAGGTATAAAATAAATGGTACCATGAGGAAGGTATGTTGAATACACAGAAGAAACCAATGACAACAGGCCTCATCCACTGCCCAGAACATTTAGCAACCATGTTTAAAATTTGTATGTGAATACTACACAGCCAAGATGTTAAATAAAGAAGTGCCTAGCTAGTTTCTAACAGAGTAGGCCTGCCTTGCGAAAAGAGTTGTTCAAGATAGAATTTGCTGTCAGCTAAAACTCTGCTCCAGGATGCTTATGGTATACTCAATAACATGGGGTTTTTTTTAGATTAGAAATACATCACAAGGTCTATCTCAGGACACCACAGCATAATTCCTAGAGTGACTGAATTTATTTGTAAGTGCTTTTTGTAACATTATGAATGACAAAAACTCAGAGTTGCCCTTTGTCTCTGAAGTTCTCCAGCTCACAGATTGACATGGCCAACAGCTGTTCTTCAAAACCACAGAGGCCTCTGGTACATCCCCATAGGCAGCAGAGCACAACAAGATGGGGCAGAACTAACATTCATGGCCATTATTCCCCAGTCAAAGGCTCTTGGGCTCACTGTTCCCACTGCAAACATTACATATTAAAGGAAGGTGACAATTACACAGCTCAGCTATTTCCTCCTTGCTGCTGCTGACAGGACTAGGGACAAGAAGAGCCAGTTTCAAGCACTCTAGGAAAGTCCTCTTTGCAGCACAAAGATCCCTTTCAACATTACGTTGAAATCAAGAGGTGAACCAGCCCTGGCTAATGGGAATCCTACACAAAGCTAAAGCCAAAGCTATACGAATATCACTCACATGCAACCAGACTTTGTGAAACACGGTGGGCAGATACTGGGCCACAGGGAAGTGAGTCATGCTGGGCAAGTCCAGGTGCACGCTGCACATAAAAACTGTGTGTCATCCTGCTCAATGTTTGTCAGGTTCTTTTCAGAACTCACCAACCTCTCTCAGCAGCACTATTATGGCTGAAACTATTCCACTAAGCCAGAAACTGGTTCTGGCACCTGGTTCTCAGAAACAAACAAAACATTAAGGCTTCAAAGACAGAAAGAAAAGGAGGTGAAACAGTGCCGAGCCTGCCATCCAAGGAAGGATGTCAAGGGCAAAGCCACCTGACTACCCAGTAGAGCTGCATGTCAACCACTGGAGCTGAACAAGCCTTACCGGTCCCAGTGCCCAGACGGCAGACAACAGCACATGAAACAGCTGCACTCTCAGACTCAGGCTTCACTGGCAGACAAGCTGCTGTGTTGGTAGTTCCTCTGTGTGAGAGCAGCAATTAAGTCATCAACTGGATTTGTTTTTAGTGAAAAAGCCAGGTGACATGTAAAATCATACAGCCTTCACATCCTCACCAGTCCTCTGTCACTGGAGACTGTGTGGCAGTGTGTGCAAGCACTGCCCACTGTCTACTGAACTTGGGACAAAGCCTCTACACAGCCTTCTTTTAATTTCTCAAAGTTCTTTTTTCTAGTTACTACCTCAGACTGAAAAGCAACTTTTTTAGAGGATTTCAAAAACTTCTGATTAGAGAAAGGAACCTCCTCACTTTGCAAACTTAAGTTGATAATGGGGTTTGCTCAAGGCAGCACCAGTTACTACAGGTTACTGCACCAAGGACATGAGTGGCAACGTATATAAATCCCAACAAGCCAAAACTGCCATCCAGCTTCCAAGGAGTTTTGCAGTAGCCTGTCACTCTGGAGCTGCATAAAGTCTCATGTCATCCCACATAAGATATACGTAGCTTGCTTTTGCTGCCAATCCTGTAGTAAAATCCTAATGCTGACCTGGTGTCTGCATTAACTTCAAAAAGCAATGGAAAAATAATTCCTCTGCCACAGGCAACACTCTAATTAACCACAGAACTAAGGCACATCAGCAGCAACCTACTCATGAAATGGATCATTTCCAGAGCCAGTCACTTTAGATTCACATAGCATTTGAGTTGACATCACACAGGTTTCGCTGATGCACTTGAGTGTGCACTTATAAAGACACCATTACTTCAGAAGGCACTTGTCAGCAAACAAAACTGTTAAGCACTACACACAGAAACACAAGAACAGGCTGCCAGCCACATTTCATCACCCCCTTCTCAAAGAAGGTTTAATTAAAATAGGGTATTAAGACTAACTAGATTTGACAGGCTAGTCAGGGACCACTTTTACAAGCATATTGCTGTTGCTTTGTTGTCCTGGCTGGGAAAACAGTTAGGTTGTCTCTCATGTTGTCACTATGATTCCGGGCGTTATCTGAACATGAATTACACCATGCAGCAAAGGTTTTTTGTTACCACTCATTTTGAAATTTAATTTGAAATTTGGACGGCTTCCAAAGCTTTATTACAAATCAGATGATGGATAAGTGCAGCCCTACCACTGTTTCCTTCAATCTACACACTCCAGAACAAGATAGTGAAGGGCGTTGGTGGTAACAGCACATGGTGGCATGGCTTTTGGCCTGATACTTTACTGCACATTGTAAATTGACAGAAGACAAAAAACTTTCAATGCCTTTCTTACTCTAGAGGAGCCAGTTAGCTGCACACTACTACAGAGTGCTCCTACAGCCACCTTCAAGCTCCCGTCTATAAACATAAACCTCCCTAGCCTAGGCTGCAAGTACCTAAAAGTTATATGGAACTGAAGCAACCTGATGTGAACTCTTCTCTACTCATCTGGACAATTTTTACTTAGTAACACTGAGGCAGCAGGTCAGCATTCTTAAAACCAGCCAGTTAGAGGAACACAGCACAGCAAGAGCCCAGGATGAGGGCAGAGGACCTCAGAGCTATCATGACAGAAAGGGGAGGGAGGACAGGGAAGCAACAACAAACAACAACACAAAGACGCAAAAACAAAAGTGGCAAGGAAAAACTGATGACAGCAACAACTGGCACAGAGGAGTGACAAGCTGGAATGGCTTGAAGAAACAGAAGTGACCAAGGCAATTCACTGGGCACATCATCACTTAAACCTGAATGACATTTAGTTGTGCTGCCAGACAAGGAGAACACAGAAAAGCATGACTTGGTGTAAGAAGGCAATACGAAAGGGAGAGTCTTATCAACAGAAGAGAACAAAAAAAATTATTACAAAGAGTGACTCATGAAAAGCTTCTGGCAAGGTGCAGTGTTTTTTTGCTATTATATCAATTTTTCTTCTACTTTCCCTTGAGTTTGTATCTTCATTCCTTTTCTTCTGAAGGAGCTCTGACTAGACAAGTTCGAAGTATCCTACCACTAATGATACCTGTAATTGCCTTATTCATGATAACTTAAACCCAATTAACTATTTGGCAAGAAGAACTGGACTCTTGCTGCTATACTCCTGAGTTTGGGGTGCAAACATGTCTAGATTCCAGACCATGTGAATTCTCTGATGTAATTTCCACCTAAAATTCAGATAAATGAAAAATTAATAATTTATGGGTGAAAGGAAATCAAAATGCCTCAGTTGTCAACCATAATCAAATCAGTACATCTATGATTTTAAGAGAAAGAGACCTGATCTTGCAATTTCCATCTTTCCTGCTAATACACACTGTGTATTCTACACACTACTAAGGATGCGCCACTCAGTCTGAAAACTACAAAAACAAAATGCTGAAAAAGTAAAAAAAACTTCCCTGCCTGTATTACATTAATGAACTACTGATTTCACAGTAAAAAGTAAAAAATCACTTCTATTCAAGTGATTGATTTCTAATGGTCACAGGTAATCAAAATTTAGATAGTGTTTTCAGTTTTCACTGTACCTACTTGTTTCAGTGCAAGTGGAGGGCTATAACAAACATCAGGTCTCTGTATGAGTAACTTCAGAAAGCAAAAAGAGACGTCAACAGTGCCTGTCACTAAGACAAAAGAAAAGTTAATTTTCTCATATCAAAGCTTTCCTGTCTATGTAAGTGCTCAACCACTGCTACAGAGCTCAGATCTCTCATGATTTCTCTCAGCAAAAAGCTGGTAAGTTCACTACAGTACAAAACAGATTCCACCCTTTTACTGCTGTATCCAAATAGATGACATCACCCCAAAACCTGCAGCAATCTCTTCTACTTTGTACCTCTAAGAATTCTGCAGACAAGAGCACGTGGAGGTACTACCCTCGCAATAAAGCAATGATGCTGAGCCACTGGTAACAGCTCTCTGGATGAAGCTGTAAAACTACATGTGACATATTGCAACTACATGCCTCCAACACTCACTCTCTCCCACCTCAAAAAAAACCAAAAAACAAACAAAAAAAAAAAAAAAACCCCAAAAAAACCCAAAAACAAATTAAGAAAAAGAATAATAAAAAACCAAACCAAAAACCAAAGCCAAAAAAACCAAAGACCCACAAACCAAAACTCACAAAAAAAAGGAAAAAAAAATTTTTTTCACTGGTCCTAACAGAAAAGCAGAAAAGTAAGTTCTAACTTTATCTACAGTAATTCCTCTTAAGTGCTCACAATCCAGGAGATAAAGTAAATTAAATTTTAAAATTGATGAAAACAAATCAAACTCTCCTTGAAGCTAACACTCTTATGAAGTTGCTATCCAGTTTTCAAGGGACACCAGTTTAAATAAATCAAATTATATCTTCATCTTATGGGACACAAAGACAAGTGGTCATCATCCTACATTTAACCATTAAGAGTAGGGCTGACACTGACAAGAGGGGGCTTGAGGGAGGGAAGTGTGAGGTATCCCTGCTGCATACATATCCCATGGATCAACAGTCCAAGCAGCTGTGATGAGAGACCTAAATCTGAAGAACAGCCTACATCAAACTAATGCAGTTCGTCATTACTAGTGCAAAGATTGAGAGACAGAGGGACAGGAACAAATAAAATGGAACTTCCTAAAGCATTTTTCAAATACATGAGTAGGAAGGAAAGGGAAAAAAGACCCTGAAGAATACGACTGTGTGCAGATCATGTTACTGGATTACAGGACAACACTAGTGATGGTCACAACATCCACTATGGAGTTTTTCATGTGGATGTTCGATTGCATCTTCCTAGCAGCAGTAAACATCAGGAGACATTGATTCTTCAAATGGTGCCATTGCTTAACATGATATAGTGGGCAATCAGCCTCTTGCTCCAGGACCTCTCTGCTGGCAGCTTCCACAGCTCTAAGAGAGCCATGACATCTCTCCATCATTCCGTATGGATTCAAGGCACTGACATCAGACACCTGCAGTTCCAGTCATCCTCATGTCATGTCCCACTTTGTTCATTAAAGACATTAAAGACTGGACTTGTTACAAGCTGGTTCAGCTGGTTAAGGATTTAAGGTTCATAACTGATAACAGACAGCTCCATTCCTCTTTTAAGATGCTGACTATGTGTTTGAAACATAAGGTAATTTGTCATACTCATCCTGACTATGTGTTTGAAACATAAGGCAATTTGTCATACACTTCACCCAGAAATCAGGGACAACCCTACAATGGCTGTGGAAATAAAGCACACTAATATATCAGTTTTTTAGTCACTTTATGACTTATCAGCCCTACAGGTTTCCAACACAGTTGAAGACTATACACCACACAAACCTCTAGAAATACAAGTTTCATAGGCAACAGCACAAGGAAACAGGAAAGTCCTCACAGGCAGCCTGTGGTCAAAGCAGATCAGGGCAAGCTTTTCCTTTGATCAGGCACTGACATGCCAAACAACAGCATGGAAGACGTACCTATTCTAAATTCACATTCAACTGTGGCAGCAAAATGGGTAATCTTTTCAAAAAGGACTCTTTCCAGAAATCTCAATCCTGTCATAAGAGAAAACCATCTGCAACAAACATCTAAGTCTGGACTGATTTCCAGACTCTGGAAACTTGGGCATAGAGCAGGTTCTGTTCATCCAAGAGCAGATGTGGATTTAACAGTGCAGTTTATGATTTTTTATCACGTAAACAAAACAGCTGAGCAAACAGAGATGTGCTTTTTTTTTTTTTTTTACTCCAAAGTCAGCTTCACTAATCTACATAATAAAATACCACCAAAAAAAAAAAAAAAAAAAAAAAAGGTAAACTAGAAATAGAGGACTAACACTTCCCCTCTTTGAGGCACAAAAGAAGCAAGACAGAAATTTGAGAGATAAAAATACAAATGTGCCATGCAACTCCTACATGCTAAGAAAAAAAGTGAAAAAGATGACCCAGGACTCACACTAGCAACAAGGACTGCAATAATGAATAATGTCAATGCATTAATGAAACAAGTCCCAAATTTGATGAGCAGAGCAACTGCTTCTAACTGCTCTTTTCCTGTATTTAAAGTTTGGATAGCAAATACCTACCAGTTTTGAGAGTTTGAAATTGTCAGATGGTAAGCATCTGGTAACTATCAACAAATGTAGCTACTACAGCTTAACTACCATAAGATTTCATACTACTACAAAAGAATCAATTTTTTCTAAGCAATCTTAGCACTAGGCAGAGCCAGGAATGTGCATTAACTTTCCTCGTTAACCACAGCACTTTACAAGAAAGCTAATATTTCAACACAACCCTTCTTGAGTGAGAGAGACTGCTAACTGCTAGTTTCAACAACTAAACAGCCCACTTACTGTGCTCTTTTGGTAACGATGCATGAAAAACAGTGGAATATCCGGCACTTCCAGGACACGTGCCTGCAATCCAGACTACCATAAACTACTTAAAATGCTGCGCTATTTGTTGCAGTGGTATTTCAATATGTAACAAGCTGATTCTGAAGTACCTGAGTATTATTAATACTTCAGACTTGTCCCAGTTATGAATGAGAGCTAAACAGACACTCTCAAAATGCTGCCAGCACAACAGAGTAAAACAGCTTTTAATCCATTAATTACAACATGCTCTTTTTAATTCAAAAGTGACAATCTCTGCAATTGCAAGCTTTTTGTCCTTACACTCTTCAACCAAGAGAGGTAACAGATAGCTGATCCAGTATTACTTAGAAATAAGTTCAATTCTGTTAACCATACCAGGACTTACTCCCAATACCAACACAAAAACTCAAACTATTTTGGTACATCAAGCAATTTGTATTCATTAATTTTCAATATTCATTTATGTATGAAACAGAACTTAATTCATTTAAATACATTCCAATAGTTAAATGACTATGTAAAAAAATCCATTCCAAATAATGACATAAGGTTGTCATTTTTTTCTCTGTTAAAGCCCAGAAGAGAAATTGTAACATTTCTTGATAATTATGGTTTTGATTATATTTTGTGAAATATTTACACTTATGGAATTACTTTAACGAAACAGACAAAAAGAAAATCTGTCAAGAAATCAAGTTAGCCAAAGTTTGTAAATGGAAAAATAAAATCTGCCAGCAGGTCAAACATCACTTGCAATTCCATGTACTGGATCTCAGCCAAAATATGCGCCTCTTGCACTGTACAAGAATAATGAGAACAGTGTTATACTACTATAGATGCATCAATTTTTCCTTTTATACTTGGGTCACATGCACTACCCACTCTTACCACACATTTGATATTTTCCCAGCAAAATTCAGCATGATACTGATAGAAAAAATGACCTGTTATATTAACTATTCTGCCTCCAAACAACCCTGCCTGTCCTTCAGCAAGCAGGCTGAAACACTGATTTTCAGCATGGAAGCCACTGTTTCAGACCCTGATTGCACACTCAGCCCAAACAGCTTTAATACACATCAGGCCAACAACAGCCTTCTCTCATTCCTGAAAGGATCCTTCCCAAAAACTGTTAAATTATTTCTGCCATCTGATGTCCTTATTTCCCACTAATACATCTTATTTCTCTCAACTAAAAGAGCCACATCCTAAAAATATAAATTCCCTGCACACTCACTTGATTCAATCATGGAATGATCTGGGTTGAAAGGGACCTTCAAAGATCATCCAGTCCACACATGCTGTCACAGGGAAGAGTGGCCTTCTTTCAATCAGGTTGCTCAAAGCCCCATCCAACCCGTCCTGGAACACCTCCACGGATGAGTTATCCACAGCTTCCCAGGGCAACCTGTTAAGTTCTTCATCACCTTCATTTCTTTCTTATGTTCAATCTCAATCTTCTCTCTTGTCAGTTTCATCTTTCAGAGTTGCCATTTTCCAGGAAACACCCCAATCAATAAATTAACCTTTGTCCAAATACACACTTTGAGATACATGGAGGGAAAAGCCCTAAACACTTCATATGCCTGAAGCAACTAAGAGTTGGTCACAGGACAACTGGAAAAGTGTGATCTCCAAAACAAGCTTTTGTGAAATGACAACATCAGTTTATAGCATCTTAAACCCCACTGATTTTCAAAACATACCTCATGAGGCTTGGTTTGCCTTTGGCTTGACAGTGCTAATGTGAGAAACTTGAATTGCATCCTAGGTGTCACAGGTGTGACACTCTTTACAAGCTTATTTGACTTTTTCTGGGGTTTATGCATTTCTCCAATGCATCAACATGTCAGTGGTACTGTCTCAGCTTCCAATGTCAACTCATTTTGTCCTTAATTCATGCGTCACTCCTGTTTAGCCAAGAGGCATCTGTCTTCATCTAACCCATCTTATCAAGACTGAGACAAGAAAATAAGCATAGACAAAATGCCAGGTTTTCTGCACTGAAGGACAAAACTAAAAGACCAGGAAGAAAACACACCCTTATCACTGTTAATGAGCATCCACTTCAGCTACTGTGATATGTCCACTGAGCTGCAGCTTCATTAGGGACATACTTCCTACCTGACCAACTCAACAGAACAAAGGAGTCAAACTGAAATTCAAAAAATGTATCAAGCAAGTGAAAAGATGATCCCAGTGCAGTAAGGCCTAAACATCAATCTTATTTCATCTCCAACCATAGTATCAGTTGAGTCTGCTTTCCATTATTCCACTCAGTCCAAATAGGACTGAATGACTGCATTAAAAAGATGATCTAGATGGGAAATATTATGGGTAGACAACATCAAATTAAATTTCACTACCACAAGTCATGTTTTTAAGTGAAAAAAAATTCACTTGCTTTAATTAACAAGGAAGTGGTGCATAACAGAGCATTAAGAGCAGGAAACTGATTTAAAGTGAATAGTAACTTCTTAATTATTTCTTGCAATGGCTTGTAAACTTTAGGAGAAGCTGCAACTGGTATAAAGATGATATTCTGCCCTTTAAAAACACATAGTAACAGCAGTATCATTACCAGCTATCAAAAAAATAAAAATATATGAAAATGGCAGCAGACACTTGAATAGCTCAGCAAACTGGCAGTACCCACACTGAGTACACTTCTGAAACAATTAATTTGGAACACAGGAAGCTAAGTTGCCTTTAGCTTGTCTAGCGTAGAAGAAGAAAAGTTTACCTCTGAGCAGTGAAGTGAAACTGAGATTACTCTCAGCTATAGTAGATCTATAAAAACAAGAGCATGATAAGTAAATGAGCTGCTTGCTGTGTTTTATATTAGAAAACTTCATGGGTCCACACTACCTGAGGGCAGCATACTCTCCCCTGAGCAGAAACATCCTCCTTGCAGTCTCTTAACTTTGTAGTTCTCAAATAGCAAATGTCCCTCTATTAGGAGCTGCTTAAATGGAAATATGATTCAGCCTGTAATCCAACTATAGATTGAAAAATTCAGGAATGGAAGCCACACGCAAGAGGGAAAAACCAAATAGAGACTGTACATCTGTGTGTGCAACTGCTGCAGCTGGGGTTACTAGCAGTGAAGATACACAAACATGCAGACAACCCTCACCCTCCAAGAAGGAAAGCAGAGCAACTACTCAATCCCTGAGATGTACCTTTCAAGGATACTCCAGCTGCTACACTCACCTTCATACACTGCTTCAAAAAGTCTTTCTATATCACAGGTGTCATTCCTCCCTCCCACATTAACACAAAGTACTCAGTAGATCCATAAGGATCATAAAATAAATCTCCTCACCCACATACCTTAATTTCTACTGTTTCCATTTAAAATGAACTTTAAGATTTAAATTTCCTCACTTAAAACAAACCACCAGTGTGTGCTTTCCCTCTGTGTAAGACAACAAGTCTGCCACCCCCAGCACTGCAACCTTACTTGCAGTTAATATTCAGGCAGGTAAATTTAAGGAGTAGTGTAAAAGTCTGCAATTAGAGAGTGAACTTTCTATCACAAATACACAGACCAAATTCACAGACTTGCAAGGTGGTAGGAGACACACATAAAATTACAAGCCTCCCAACAGTAAGGGCATATAGATACTGAACTTTCAATGCTCAAGTGGCATGGAAAATAGAAAAGAAACCAAAGACAGAGAAAGACGCTGCTTTCCCTACAGGATTATTTATAATGCCAGGAATTAAATACTTCTAATTCATTTCTTTCCCCTAAGGGGAAAGTAGTTTTGTTGAAATCCCCTTATACCCTTAGCACAGCATAGCTCTTATATGAGACTTCAGAATACCTGTCAAGGCACTTAACCAGCAGTGAAACTGTCCCTGTTTTGCAGGTATGAGGAGTAAAGCACAAAGCTGAAGTAGTTTGCCCACAGTCATCCAGCTCAGCCAGCAGCTGAGAGTCAGAACACAATTTGTTTCCCAAATCCCAAACCCACAGCTACCCCAGGAATCTCACTTAAGTCTCTGAAGTTTGGAACAGTATCTACTCCCAATCAAATTACTCCTATCCAGTCTTTTTCATCTCACTATAAAAGCCCCAAGGATGCACTTCAGATTTGAATATGAAATTTGGTGTAGCCCAAACTTTATTTTTAAGTTTCTACTTCCAATTAATTTAAGACTGTAATTTTGTTATATACTATATATCCTGTCTCACTTAGCAGTATAAACTTTTCCTCTGCACATCAGCAAGGTCTTCAGCAGATACAGTAATGAATGCAAGCCCCAGAACACTTAAAGCAACGAATAACTAAACAGAAATTGCTCATTTTATGTGCAAAAAGAAACCTTCAGAGATGCATTAGCTTAATTTTCTCAGGACATTGTGACAGATCTGACTCTGCTTCAGCAATGTCACCTTACTTTATCTTATAACTAGACCTGAGTAGATTGCTGGATGAAGTTGCCTTATGACCACATAAGGGACATCCCACAGCTTCTCCTCTCCAAACATTTAAGGCTGGCAAGAAGGCAGGACCGCTGACAGCACAGAGATCTCTCTTAGTGGACCATTACAATAGCCACTATTATAAATGACACAGCATAAAGTTTTTTTTTTTTTTGAGAAGCAAAGTGGGGATACTGTGGGCTGACCATTCCTCCTCTCAGCTATCAGATTTTCTCCAGCCACCTGAGAATCAGTCCTAGCCGGCCCCTCTCATAACCCATATGTCTGATTCAATCCAGCTTACTTTAGGAAATTAATCCTGTGCTGCCTAACAACAGAACATGAGTACACATTCAGATTCCTGCAGGAAAATCAAATTACAGGAGAAATTTGCCTTGAATGAAGACCAGCATAAAATGGAAACACAGCTTCTCTCCCAGCATGAAGGGAAAGTGAGAAATCCTTTCCATTACTTGGTAGAACCGATTTATCCAAAGTACAGCCAGATCCTCTGCAATAAACAAGGTTACATTTCAAGTTCATCTCCAAAATCATAACACATACAGAATGTTCTCAGAGACAGGCAGACCTTCAGAACTGTACAATAACTGCATATCCAATATGGGAGCTCAGTATGAACATGGTGACATTACCTTGTCACAAAAACAGCCATCACAGTCATTTTGCCAACAGAGCTTCCAGAGTCCACCTCCAACTTCAGAAGTAGCACAGATCACCTCATCATTCTAATCAAAATCAATTTCTTCACCTTTGCCTTCCTTCATTTATCTTTCATCTTATAACACAATTGTGGATTCTATAAGCTGTGTTTATTAAAACTTTTCCAGTTGAAGACTTTCATATAGATGAGATTGCAGACTGTGACAGTATTACTTTTATATTCATAGTTGAATTTAATAGCTCTCTCTTTGCATACAAATTCAGAAATATTCAACAGTGTTAGTTAAAAGCAACAAGCCTTTTACTGCCTTTTCTTGAATTTTCTTTGCAAAAGAGACATTAAATTACTAAGCACTTACTTCCAGGTAAGTAAACAGAAAAGGTTCCCTCCCATGTATTAGGCTCCCTCCCACAAGAAAGAATGAAGCCTCTAACTACAGGTACTTTTTTCCCCCCCCTTCTCCTTAATAAAGAATATAAAAGAACTTTCTGGATACAGTGCTTTTGTACATTGTTACTGTTTGTAACAGCAAGCAAAACGAAACTAAATAATCCTTCACCTGTTTTCTACCAAGACTTCAAACAGACTGTCAACAAACTGCTTGTGGTGACATAATACATAATTAAGAGATTAAGAACACATTCTTTTCTTGGAAGCTATGCAGCATAAAGCTTTTCTGCCCTTTTTCATCAAACACAGTTTTATTCCAAACACAGATAATTAATGGTGATTTTATTCAAGAGTCCCTTCCCTGCTATGTGTGCCTATGTTTCTATGTCAAATTATTACACTTTACTATGCAAAGACACCACATGATGGTATTAGTCATTAGGGTGGAACTCAATGAGACTTTGCTGTATCACAGAAGGAAACACTTGAAGTTTTAACAAGTACTTTGGAGAGTGTTAATAAATTAGGAATCTAGTTTTATTTTAGTGCTCAGAACTGACGAGGTGTACCAAATTGAACACACAAGCACTTCCCTGTGTCTAAATCAGGCATAGGGCTAAAACGTGACACAACAAAACTGGCACCCTTTGAAAGACACCCTCTCAAAACCAGGGAATAAATCTCATCAGTCATTTCAGTCATGGCTTCCTCGGCTGCTAGCCTAGAGATCACAAATGGTGCAAGCACAAACACATACATAAGGAAGGGGCTTAAAAATAAAAACTTTCACATAATCTAGGAGACAGTTACCAAAAATGCTGAGCTCCAGTAGCACAGACCAGACAAGAGCTCATAGCTCTTTCCTACTACTTTCCACTATACCAACCATCAACAGCTAAATACATTAATTGTACTTATAGGCAGATCATCCTCCAGATGAAGAATTTACTACATCTTGGATAGGACTGACCTTCTTCTGATTTAAACTGTTACTCTTGTGTAAAGAGTATCTGACACAAAATGCAGCTGAGATAATACAAGCTCAGTCAGTTACAAACTGTAATACTACTAATGCAACATGGCATTTTTAACCAATCTGGTTTCCTTCTAGAAGGGAAAATTTAAGACTAAATTAGAGCAATGATACTGTGTTTCCCTTTTGATATAATTCTGTGTTACAAGTACACTGCAAACTTAAGGGATTCTAGGAAGACCTTGTAGCTTTCAAAAATTAAGAAAACACAAACCAAATCGAGTCTGGACACACAGCATGTCCTCTAAAAGTTTTCCATCCACAGGAAAGACAGCATTTCTTAACATAAGAAAAAAGCCCTTTGCACCAGGGATTTGGAATAAATCTGATGACTTGAGAGAGGGAAAGCCCCAGTGCTCAGGTTCTGACACCTGAGCACAAGTTCTGAGACCTCAGCAAAAGACTACATTGACAGCATAAGGTCATTAGGGACACAGAACATGAGCTTATTCAAACCAAGTCAGAGGGTCAAAGCATTAAGCAATGCACTTGCATACCAGAGAGGATTACCTACATAAGCAGTTAACACACAACTGTGAGTTCAGGCCTGTATCGATCAATTGCACTAATCCCAAGGGTCGATTACAGAGTGGTATGTGCTGCAATATCAGTAGCCTTGCCTTCCCAGCAGTGTAAGCATACACAGTGCAGGGAGGAGAAACCAACCTTTGACGCATCCTAGAAGACCTACTTTTTCAAACAAGAAACTATTTATAAATCATAAACAATCCTTCTTTGCCTTTCGTTTAAAGAACTGTTTTCACAAACAGCTTCAGAGCTGTCTAATTATGGCTCCACTAGACCTTCCTTACACTGACATTGATCTGAATTGCACTGATCAATTTTAAATAGATAATCATGCCTTTAGGTAGAGATCCTTGTAAAATGACAAATGAAACTCTGGAATTCATGATTGAATAGACTAGGAGTGATTATTCTAGAAAACAAAATACCAGGGAAGGTTGGACAGAAGTTCTATGTAATAAGGAAAACTAAATTTCTCACAGACCAATTTATCAAAATATTCAATCCAGCATCAACTGTAAAATACAGGAACAGACTGCTGTTAAAAAGTCATGACAGAGAGACTGGATATGGACAACCATTATCAATTAACTCAATTGGACAACGAAATTATCAATCCCTAGAGTTTGTGAAATCAACAGGAAACCATAAGCTTACAGAAATTAAACAGGAGGATGAGCAAGGTGACAGCTTCTGTGTCATTACAGCACTTCTGCTACCAGCACCAGGCAAAACAGCTCTGGCTGTCACAGTGTGACAGATGAGGCTGGAGTGGTCCAGAAACCTGACTCCATTCTGTCAGTTACAGGTTTTTGTCTTGAGGATAACAAAACATCATACGAATAATGGAGATGGAGCTCTTCCACGTGTTTTTGACAATTTTTCACCATTACGATTTTTCTATCTATCAACAAACTATACAATAAACCTCCCAGCTGACCAGTATACTCTTTGAATATTCTGAAAATTTAAGTTCTCTTTGTTAAAGAGAAACTAACGCTTATCAATTCACATATCTTAGAACTGAGAGTTTCTTGGTTTTCCCTTTGAAGATTCATGTCTCTTTGTTTCATCTCACATTTGAATAGCACTTGAGTAGCACCAACTCCTTCCCAGACTCCTTTGTGCCATAGGGCATACACAGGAAAAAAAAACCAAAAAACAAAAAGGAGATATCAAACATGCAGACCAAGTATAGGTGGTGAGGCAAGGAAAGGACCATCACTTTCAGTCTTCTTTCTGAGACTAAACCCAAAAACTTGCAAAATCTGTTTAAAAATCACATACTTTCTTCTCTCTCTGCCCTTAGAATTAAGATTTTTGCCTAAAAGGTTTAAGCCACCCAGTGGCAACGGTAACCTTAAGAACCACTGGCACTTCTGAATTGCAGCTCTGTGTGTACAAGAAACTGAAGTCATTGTAAGCAGTAGTTCTGTGTGGTGCTGTAATCCAACATCACCCCGCACACACCTTCTCATGCTGCTGCCACAGGGAGCCCACCCTACTGCCCATGGCTGCTGCACAGCAACACAGATTTTCCCTGTGGAGAAAAGGGAAGGAGGTCAAAACAGGTTTTTACCCACTCTTGCCTGAAAAATGCCAGGAAACCAGCTGTTGCAGGAGTGCCTACACAAGGGCAGAAAGTCTCATGCACCAGGGCTGATAAGGGAAGGTGAGGAAGAGGTCTGGCTAACTGCAGCACTTCCTCTTTTTCCTCAACACCCTGGATTACCATTGCAGTAGGAGTAAGATCCCCCTTGTCAAGCTCCACAAAAGCCTCTTAGTCCCTTAACAGGCTGTGGGATGCAGCAAGCTTCCATCAGCAGCACAGCCGCTGAAGTTACACCATCAAGCACAACCAGTTGCCCCTTAGTTTGGCAACACTCCCCAAAGTGAGTCACATAGGAACACTGACCTCGAAGTGTTTAAATCCAACACAAATACATTTTACTGGGTCCCAGACAGCAGCTATATTAGCTCCACATCCAAGTACCAGAGTCCACCTACTTATCTCCACCCTAATGAAACAACATCAGTGTTGTAACATTTCTGTATGAGTAGTTTTTTTTCGCTTGTTCAGAATTTTTAATGATATGGGGATTAGAAACAGTTGATAAGGTGGCTACTCATTTCCATCTATTGTAATTTCTTTCACTATTAAAAAAAAAAAAAAAAAAAAAAAAACCTGACAGTGCCTTTAGTAGGATAAATTTTGAGCTACCGAAACACAGGAAGACAGACTCCAAATTATACTAAATATAAACAAATAAATAAATGCACTAAATGTCTTACTTTTAGTAAGCACTGAGCTAAAGGGAACACAAAACATTAGGAAGTTAGAAACAGCTACACTGAAGCATTCTTACACTAATGTATACATACATCCATGCAATGTTTTCATCTCAAACTCTGAGAAAGATATAGTCAAAAGCAGAATAAGCATAAAAAGAGAAGTATGAGGCTGCAACCCATGAAATAAAGATGACTGGATCTTTACTCTACAAGGAGATGAATCCAAAGAGTGACGACTCCGTGATTTAGCAGAACTCTAAAGTCACAAGAAGCATAGTGAAGATGAGCACCGTGATTTGCACAGCACAAGAGGCAGAAATTAACAAGTTACCTGAAGGCAGACTCGACACACACCACACCCCCAAAGCAAATCAGATGTTTGTTTTGGTTCTTCACTGATTTAATTACTGCGAAGAGGCACTTCCGAACATCACGGACACCAACAGCTTACTCGGATTTCAACAGCCACCGAGCAAACTCATCAAGGGCAAACTCATCAGGGGTTACTAAGCAGAAAGACATTCCCTTGACTCCGACGGTTCCGGAAACTGCTGGGAAGCAGGAGCCTGCGGGACAGGAGCGTCACCCCGCCTTGCTCCGCGAGTCCAGGCCAGTGCCGACTGCCGGCACCTCACAACGGCTCTACCGAGTGGGAGCGAAGGGCCCCTGTTCCCGGAGAAGAGGAAGGGGCGCGGTTCGCCCCCAACTGCCCCCGCCCGGTACCTGCGGCCCCCACGGTCCCCGCCCGTACCTGCGTGACCCCAGCCCCGCTACCCAACTCAGTACCTGCGTCCCCCCAGCCTAGCCCGGTACCTGCGGCCTGCGGCCCTCGGCCCCGCTGTCCCGCTGTCCAGCCGTCACCGCCCGCCGTCCCTATGGGCCCCGCTCGGCGCCGCCGGACCCGGGCGACGCCATCTTGTCTGGGCCCCGCCGGCGGGATGGCGTCACGCCGTGACGTCACCAGCGCCCGTCGGGCCAATCGGGAGCTGTTGATGCTGACGTCGTGTGCATGGGGCGGGGCGAAGGTGGAGCCACGCCTCTTCGGCGGTGCGGGGCGGGGCCAGGGAGTGTCCGTGTGTCGTTCACGTCGGTGTTCCTGTCGCTGTCGCCGGCCTTCGTCGGCCACTGACCCTGCCCCTGACCCATCCCTACCCCTTTTCCATCGCCTTACCAGCCCCTGTCCGGGTTGCATCCCTGCCCGTGTTCCACCGCTGTCCCAACCATTGTCCCTGTCTCTGCTCTTGTCCCTGCTCGTTCCTGTTCCATACCCGCCCCTGTCCTGTCCCGTCCCTGCCCCTGTTGCTGCTCCTGCTCCTGTCCCTGTCCCTGTCCATTTACCTGCCCCTGTCCCATTCCCTGTGCCATCTCTGTCCCTGCCCTGTCCCTATCCCTTTACCTGCCCCTGCCCCTGTCCCATTTCCTCTGCCATCTCTGTCCCTTTCTCTGTCCCTGTCCCTATCCTTTTACCTGCCTCTGTCCCTGTCCCATTTCCTCTGCCATCTCTGTCCCTTTCTCTGTCCCTGTCCCTATCCCTATCCTTTTACCTGCCCCTGTCCCATTCCCTGTGCCATCTCTGTCCCTGCCCTGTCCCTATCCCTTTACCTGCCTCTGCCCCTATCCATTCCCTGTGCCATCTCTGTCCCTGCCCTGTCCCTATCATTTTATGTGCCCTGTCCCTGTCCCATTCTCTGTGCCATCTCTGTCCCTGTTCCTGTCCCTTTACCTGTCCCTGCCCCTGTCCCATTCCCTGTGCCATCTCTGTCCCTGCCCTGTTCCTATCCCTTTACCTGCCTCTGCCCCTCTCCCATTCCCTGTGCCATCTCTGTCCCTGTCTGGTTTCTGTCACTATCCTTTTACCTGCTCCAGTCCCTGCTTCTGTCCCTGTCCCCAGGGATCTGTGCCCAGCTCCTGCCCTGCGCAGCAGCTCCTCCAGTGCCTCCTGCCCCTCTCCCAGCTGTGCATCTTGCCAGGGCTCCCCTGGAGGCTGGATAATGGTGGTGAGTGGGAGACAGAGAGCATTTCATCCCTCACCCTTCAGCCCCTTCTCTCAGCAGCTACAGCCACCTCACCCTCCTGAGGGGCTCAGGGGACATTCCTACTGGGTTTTCAGCCTTTTGAGCAGTCCATGTTTTGAAATGGAGGGGTTTTGTCCAGAATGGACGTGGTAAGTGTGTATGTGATGAAGGATATGGAGAAGGGAGTTAAGCATGGTAAATCATGACTGAAAACAGCCAAACTGGACTTACGACCTGTATCCTCAGAAGAAACCAGAAAGCCTGAGAGGTTCTTTTATAGTTTTCTTTTTCAGTTTGGATTCTCACAGCATCCTTGTTTTTGGGGTTGGTTGGATGAAAACACTGAATAAAGGTCATAAACCCAATGTTGTATCAGGAAGATGTGTACTGATTCCATGTAACTTGAGGTACCATCAGGCATCAGGTGGTCAGAAAGCTGTTCTTTTCTTAAAGTCTGTCTGCATATTACATGTTTTCCTTGTTGCTCTACTCTGCAACACCACTGGCAAGGAGCAATTGCTGGGTTTGGATCACATGAAGCTTTGTCTCTGAAATCATAGAAAAAAGTGTATGACCCATGTCAGAAAAAGCACTCATCCTTCCACATAGGATATTGGGAATGAGCTGCTCAGGGAGGTGGAGGAGTCACTGCTCTGGGGATCTTCAGGGAAAGACTGGAGATAGCAGTTGGTGCCATGGTCTGGTTGGCAGGGTGCTGCTCACTCAGGTTGGACTGGGTGAGCTTAGAGGTCTTTTCCAACGTAATCGATTCTGTGATTCTGTGCCCAGAGTGAGACTCTGGAAGACTGGTCGAGCACAAGTGTCTCGGCTTCCTTTGGGCCCTGAGAGTCACATCAAACACGCAGGATTTGGGAAAATCTGAGTTTCCTGGAAGGGATTCCCAAACCCCCACTTGTACTGAGCCCGCCCCGCCGCTAGGGGACGCCACACCCTCACCACGCTTGTTCCGCTGCCATGGCAACAGCAGAAGGGGCGCGGCCAGCTTCCCGTTCGGTTGCTAGCATCAGAGCACCAGGGTGGGGCGGAACCGCCGCCGCAAAGCGACTGTCGTAAAAAGGAGGAAAAAAAAAAAAAAACCTAAATCCCGTGGTGTTGTAAAATGCCGTGAGGCGCGGCCGGCGGGGCCTGAGGGACAGAGCTCGGGCCCGGTCCCGCTCCATATGCCCCGAACCGCCCCGTCTCGCTCCATGTGGGGCCGTTCCTCGTCCACATCCTCCTCATCCTTCTACTATGGCCCGGAAAACAGTTAGCAGGAAGCGGAAGGCGGCGGCTGCCGCCGCGGGGACCGGGGGACTCCGTGGGGAGCAGGTAAGAGGTTAGGGGGGTGTGAGTGAGAAGCGCTTGTTCCCGGTGGTGGGAAGGGGGAGAAGCGCTGGTTCCCGGGGCGGGGCGGACGTGCCGGTCCGCGGGAGGAGGAGGGTGACCCTGTCCTGGGGTTGCGGAAGGAAGGTGTCCTGGGAAGTCGGGGATCCTGGAGAGGGGTAGTCACGGTCCCGGTGGGACCAGGAGGGATGAGGAGCCCCTGGTCTCGGTGTCACCTGACAGCCCCGGTCCTAGCGTGACCGAAGAGGGGCAGCCCGCAAGTCCCAGGGTCACCGGGGAGGAGGAGCCCCTCAGTCCCAGGGTCACCGGGGAGGAGGAGCCCCTGGTTGCAGGGTCAGTCCCCCCCTTTTTTCCCCGCGCCCCGGGGCTCGTGGTGCCCCGTTGGGTTCGGCCGTTGTTCGCCGCTCGCTGCCGCGTAGCGATGATGGCTGGATGGCTCTGGCCCGGTCGGAGGAGGCCGAGCGCCGCGGTCGGTATCGGGGAGCCTGGGTGTCACCCCTACGTCTGCCAGGCTGGGGGCGAGGGCTATCCGAGCTGGCCCTCTCCCGTTCCAAGCGCTCCGCTTCTTGCCGTGAGCATTTGGCGTACCAACGGTGCCGAACCGCCACGGGCTGTCGTTATATCATCGCCCTGTTACTCCTTTAGCAGATATTTATGTTTAATTTCACGTTCCTAAAGTGTCTGTCAGCATTCCCGATTTAATTTCCGTGCGCGGTATTCCATGGGTGGTTTGTAAGGCTTCAGGATTTTGCTGGGAATATCGTTGAATTTGAAGGGGTGGCGTGTGTTTTAGTTGCTTTATCCAGTCTCTAACTGTATTATCCACAGTATGGTTGGGATCACTCGGTTCACAAAAGGAAAAGGCTCCCGCCGGTGAAAAGGTCTCTGGTGTACTACGTGAAAGGGAGAGAAGTCCGTATGCAGAATGAGTCCAGCTACCACCGCTTGTTGCATGGATATGCAGCCCAGCAGCTCCCCAGCCTCCTGAAAGAGAGGGAATTTCACCTCGGAACACTCAATAAAGTGTTTGCCTCCCAGTGGCTAAACCACCGACAAGTGGTGTGCGGGACAAAATGCAACACGGTGAGTGCCATCTCTTCCTGTTTCCCTTTCCTCTGTTAATTACTCCACTTTCACCCTCAAATGATGCTTATCGTAATCAAAGTGTGCGGACAGCCAGGGAAAACATTAGGAATTAAGAGTGGCGGTAAAATCGCGCCCAATTAACTTTGAATGAAATCAGTACTTAGGGACGATCTGTCCTCATTTGAAAATGTGGCACTGTAAGCCCCAGCAAGGCACCTCATGAAGCACCTGTGTGATCTGTACAGAGCGATTTACACCTGGTTGCAGGATGAAGAGGAACAATGGGATTGGATCTTTCCTTTAGTCCTGCAGATGAGAAGCTAATGGACAGAAATTAGCGTCAACAATGCTGGTTGTCTGTGCTTGGCCGAACTTGCTGCTAATGTTCCTTTTTTTCTGTTATGCTCAATTTTATACAGTTTGGTTTTACATACGGTTTTGTGCTGATGGCTTTTAAAAGTTGCTCTAAAACTGTGGTTAAACTCCCGATATTTGTCAGAGCAGCCAGAAATGTTCTGAGCTTAAAAAGAGTTTTAGATCTTAAGTGCTATCCTCCGCTTGCTGACTTAATAATTCTTCACTCTAAAACTATGTCTAGTGTTCGAATAGCTTCTTTGCTTTATATATCTTTACATGCTTCTACAAAAATTAAAAACTCCTCAGGTTCTTGAAGTCATGCTTTGAAACATTTCAGGGGAGTATTAAAATGGTATCCTGTTGGATTAGTAAATGAAGGAGATCATATTTCTTAGGTAATATTCTCTTCACCAGAGTTAGTAGCCCAAGTTCGTTGGCTGAGCTTGCAGTTTTATGCATGGAGTTGTGATTGAATTAGTGCAAAATTCTGAATTGCAGGTTAATTTGTGCCACAGAAGGGAATCAAGGGTTACAATGAATGAATGCATAGATAAAGTAGCTCTTAGAGCTTATATCTTAGGTTGCTGCAACTGCTTCTTTGCCTCAAGATCTTTCTGTGCCAAAGCCACGCTCAGTGGTCTGACCAGCAAGGGTCAGTGGGCTGATTTTTTTCCTTTTCTGATGCTGAAACATTCTGAGAGCTCTGTTATTACTCAACAGTTGCACAGGGGGAGGCTTTTATGCAGTAGCTCTTAAGAAGGAGGGCCTAACTGTATAAACAAAGCAATCTTTTAACAGCAATAAGCTCAAAATAGAATCTCTTTGCCTACTTTCTCCACGTATGTTCATCTCCTCAGCCAGTCAGCAGCCAGCACTGGTGGTGGTTTTAAAGCTGCTTACAGGAGATGAGGTCCTGCTGAAACACAAGCTCCCAAAAATCTTGCTTACTCTAGCAAGATGATGTGTGTTTTATAGAGTTGCAACGATTTTGCTGTGTTCTGTAACTTTTGTAGTTCTGGCGCATCTGCAGCAAAGATTAATGGGCAAGTGGGTTGTTAACACAACCTTGCAGGAAATTGTTTGGGACCAAACAATCATGGAGCTGAAGAGGGATTCAGCAGTATTGCTGTTGTTCTCTTTGCACATGCCACAAGCAAGTCCACGTCCAGACTTAATGTTAAAGAAGGATCTCATCTGTCATTGAGCAAAATAAAGTGATTGCAGAAGCAGTCCCTGCAGCATTGTGAAAGATCATATGTGAATTATGAATGCTGTAGTAGCTGTACCTTGTTTGCTTTGTGCTTACATTTGAACAAGTAAAGCATTAAACTCTACACTCTAATTATGAGATTTTTCTCTCTCATCTCCTGAGTGAGTGACCTATTAAAGAAAAATGCCTTTGCTGATTCTCATGTTCTGAATTGTGGCATTCAAGTTGGGAGTAAATTGAAAACACCTTGGTTGACTTCAGCGAGGTTTGCTGCATTGGAGTTGCACTTAATTAAAGTTAATGCAGGAGAAAAATATAAACTATAGCAGTTATTTTAATCAGGTCTTGAGTGTGGCACTGTGTGCTTTTAGCATTTAATTTATAAATTGCCCTTCACTCTGTAGTGCCAGGAGGATTCACTGTTCTTAATGACAAAACAAAAATACATTCTTGTTATAGAGGAGGAGGTTTAAGTTTAGTCACTTGGTAGTACTAATAACTTTAAAAACACTGAAGAGAATATGAAGCTCTCTGTCAATTACTCTTTTTTAATGAAGATTATAATTTAATTATGTGGAGTAACTTTTATCCTTAAAACTATTCCAGGGTGTGAAATAACTTTATTCTTCTCCAGTGGAACTATGGTGCTCATAGTTGAGCAGCTGTAAATCAAATATTTCAGATATTTGTGTTCTATAAAGGTGCATGCTTTTTCTGGTAGATTTAAAATTATGGGAACTATTACAAGCATTCAAGAACTTAAAATTTCAAGTGAAATCACCCAGACTTTTCACCTGGACTTTGCAGAGCCAGGATTCCTTTTTTTTACTTTGCAAGAATTTCCTAGACCTTGCACACAGTGGACTCCTTAGTGTTTTTCCAATTCAAATGAATGAGCAGGAAACTTCTGAGGGCTGCAGACATTTAGGGTGTGTTCTGATAGGTATCTAAATTACCAAAGACTGATACTGTGAAGATCTATAGAAGAAACTGTCTCTGCAGTCTTCTGTTCAGGCTTCACAGAGAAACTCATGAGACTTAAGCAGGAGACAGGCTTATGGCAGACAAAAACATAGAACACAAGGTTCCTGTGTTTGGGAGTCTTTTTCGCTTTACTATTCCAGGAAATTATGAAGAATAAAGTAGTGTCTAAAAATAAGTTTCAGTAATAATTTTTCAGCTTCTTTTGCTCTGTTAGTTATGTGTACATGTTCAGGATATAATCCTTTTGCTAATGGCAAAGTTAAAGATGAAAAACTCTAAGAGCTGTAAATCATTCCCTAATTACAGTAGCTAATTAGTTTCCAGTTGCTTGAGAATATATTTGCTTGGAATATATTTCATATTTTCTTTTCTTTTTCCAGGCAGGCCCAATAGATGCATTTGTGTTTAAAAATGTCCTTTCTGACTGCTCTCTGCTGATTTCTCAGGCAGCTTTTCCAAGGCATGCATGGGTTGGTTTCTGAATGCTGGCTGAAACCTTTTCTCTCTTCAGCAAATTGCTGTGTTGCCTTGGCTGCCCTGCTGTAAATCACCAGCCCTCATTTCCCATCGGAGACTTTAAACTTGTTTCAAGTGATCGTTGAATCTCTTGTGTCCATCTCATAATTACAGCCCTGTCTTGTAGTCCTGGGATTGTGGTGAGAATACAATGGGAAGTTCCTCCTCTGTCTGTGAGGTGTCTGTGGGGAAAATTATTTCCCCTCGCTTTGCAAGTGAATGTCTTCTGGCTTTGCATATGTGAGGAAGTATCGAGATGACAGCTCATTTCTCATCACACATAGGGGATGAGAAGTCTCCTCCAGTTTGTAGCTCTACTCAAAGTCCAGCGAACAGTGACTGAAACTCAGCACAAATAAACCTCTGATGCCTGTAGCTGATATCTCCATTCACATGTCTTTCAGTGGCTTTGTGACCAAATAGCCAGGTGTTGGTTTCTTGTCTCAAGAGTATTTGATTTTCTGTCAACTGCGTGTGACACTCATGTCTGTTTGGTAGTTTCTGTACGGGCTATGGTGTGAGTCGTAGGGATGCCCTTTAGCAGACAACGTCTGTCCCTTCTCCATCCTTTGCCATTTGTCAGCATGTGTTAACTGTCTCCCAGCCCCCTGAAACTAAACACGGAGGGCAAAATGCAAATAAAAAATTATAAATACGATTTTGGCACTGCACAAATGCAGTAACATCAAAGTCCATGTCTGTTAGTTGGTAGTGCTTCAGAGTTTCACAGAAAGGCAGAGTGCCTGATCTCATGGTCTTGTCTCTGGAAATGTGAATTCAAAGTCAACCAACTTGCTGGCTGCTTTTACCTCTCATCGCTTCTCAGGTGGTTTCTTTATATATTGTGTATTGTTTTGCTTTAGACCCTTTCAAGAGGATGTGTAAGGCCATTATGCACTTGAGTTGCCTCTACTGTATAACCTATGAGTTTTGTGCTAAGATTAGTGCATGTTAATGTGGCTGATGTAGTTGCCATTCCCTGTGATGCTGGAAGACTCATAGCAGTCAAACGAAGTCCTGGAATGACTGGAAAAGGGAAGGCATTGTACCTATCTTGAGAAATGGTAGAAAGAAGGACTCCAGGAACTACTGACCTGTCAGCATCACCTCTGTGCCTGGGAAGGTCATGGGATCTAGTTTCCTCCTTGAAACTCTGCTAAGGGACTTAGGGAACAGAGAGGTGAATTGAGGCAACCAGCATGGCTTCAGCAAAGGTAAGTCCTGCCTGACAAACCAGAGGCCTTCTGTGATGCAGTGACTGCAGGAGTGGACAAGGAAAGGGTCACAGATGCCATTTATCTGGACTTTTGTAAAGCCTTTGACACAGTTCCTGACAACATCCTTCTGTCTAAATTGGAAGGAGATGGATTGGATGGATGGACTCTTGAGTGGTGAGGCATTGTTTGGATAATCACATCTAGAGAGTAGTGGTCAGTGTCTCAGAGTCACAGTGGACATCAGTGACAAGTGGAGTCCTTCATGGATCCATACTGGGACCAGTGTTCTTCAATATCTTCATTATTGGCATAGATAGGGGGATCAAGTGCACCCTCAGCAAGTTTGATGACAGCACCAAGCTGAGTGGTGCTTTGACACAGCTGAAGGATGGGGGGACAGATGAATTAAAAAGGGCTTGTAGTGACTGGAAAAGAAGTCATGGTTTTCAATTAAAAGAGGGCAGAGTCACACTAGATACAGGGAAGATTCTTATGCTTTACCATGAGGGTGACACACCAGCATGGGTTGCCCATGCAGCTGCTGAGTGCTCAATACATGGAAACATGCAAGGACAAGTTGGACAGAGCTCTGAGCAAGCTGGTCTAGCTGATGTCCTTGCTCACTGCTGGACACTTGGACAAGACAAACTTTAAGGTCTCCTTGCAACCCAAAACATTCTATGCTTTATTTTGAACTTCAGCAGAAAGCAGATGTACGATGCCAGTTTGATAGTTTAAAGTAACCATGTTTTTTTGCAGCTTGGCATATATTAGTAAATCTGTATTGCTACAAAAAAAAAAAGAACCTGATGCCAAGTGTTTTACAAACAGAAAAGAAAAATATTTATGATTTGAATAAAAGTCAAGGCTGAGAACTTGGAAAAATCAATCACTGCTACTCAGGTGTGACCAGCAATAATATGATGTAATAGCACAATAAGCATTGTCTTCTTTTGTTGTTTTCTTAGCAAAAAGCATATTTAAAGGAGAGCAAGTAATAATTTTCTGACTTGGCTGCGGGTGAGATCTTTTTGTGACCAGCCTTAGCTAGTCTGGAGTCGTGCTGTTACAGAAGTGGATGTTCCCACCTGCTCTTTTTGGCTAGCACTGACGTGCGTGTGGCTAGGAAGTCAGCTGGATCAGCTTGCTGCTTTGTTGCAGACTGGTTTTCTTGTAGCGTTAGTTTCATCAAGGCAGATCCAGTTGACCTTGCAGCTACTTGAGCACTAGTTACTGTCACAAGAGTGATGGGATTGTTAAAGCGGATGGTGAGGAGGACACACCTAGATTCTTAAAAGATAGTCTTAAGCCAGTTGTGAAACTTGAATATGACTGATTCTCTCTTAGTGACTATTTTTAGCAGGGCAGTGTATGTTGGGTTTCTTTCAAAAGTTATGAATGACAAGAATATGCCCGTGATTTCTGAGAGCACTGTATGAAGAGCTGGTGCATAGAGTGAGCATGTTGTGAGCTCTTGCATGAAGAATGAGCAGTCTCTTTCACGCATGTTATTTGTGCCTTTTAGATCTCCATCCATCCTGCTTGTGTAATAAAAGCAGGATGGCACCCTTTATTTTTTTTTTTATTGATTTGTACAATCAACTAAAAGGATAGAACTGCCTGTTCATCTGCTGGGGCAGCAGCTGAAGACACAAGAGTCTGTGCTGCCTTGAAATGGCATTTCATAGATCTCTTTTTTAAACTCGCTGTTTGAAATGAATGCTTTTAGTTGAAGATACATGGGAAGGGAATTTATCTCCACTGGACTGTTATCTTGCTGGGTGTTTCTTCCCCCCAAATTATTGTGTCCTGAAAGGCAGGTTAAAAAAAAAAAAAAGAAAAAAACTAGTAAACCGTTTGGTAAACCAAACTCTCAGTATTGCATATAAGAGTTTGATTGGTTTTGCAGTTCATACTCAAATCCTTGGATACTCTGTTCCCTGCCACAGTCTTTACTTTTGGCAAGCTCATTAAGGAACTTCCTCATCAGTGAAGCAAGGTAGTTTCTTGATTAACTTGATCATAAGCAGGTTGGACAGCCAAGAGGACAGCCATATAGTAATTGCAGGGAAGCCATTTGCCAAAATGACTTCTCACCATTTCAGCAGGCCAAAAGAAAGATAAGTGTACAGCTATCAGTCCCTGCAAATGTGTGAAGATCATGAAGTTTCATGGCTGTGTTAACTGTAGTACCTGGATTTCTGTCTTCTGTGTCATGCAGCCTGTTTCCTTGTTAGGACACAGTTTCTGGCAGAGTGCATGCTAGCTAAGTCTGCTGTGTTTTGCATAGAAGAAATGTGGTCCTTGCCCTTCTGACAGATGGCTGAAGCAATCCAGATTTGGTAAATCCTGGACATTGTTTGGTGTACTAAAGATTGACGTACATATGTTTTACTAGAAGGGAGAACTGAATTTTGCGCAAAGCTTAAAATCAAGAGACAAGTACACGCAGTTCAGTGTTTGGAGGCTGGTGGGGTTTTTTTATGTCCAGTGAAAACGTTGTTGGCTGGGTTTTAGTTTTTATATAATGAGTAGCTGGAAAAAGTTCTTATTTCTGTTTGAGATAACAGAAAATTACTGTATGGTTCTGTTTTCAGGACTTTGTCAAGACTCTTTATGTCTACACAGCTTTGAAGTTGTTTGCAGATGTACTTATTTCAACAGTCGAAAATATTTTGCATTTTATTTACTCAGGTGTCTTTAAAACTCCTGAAATGGTATTGAAATTTTCTGCACTCCTGGCTGGGTGCTTCTCTTATTTCTTGACATTTCTCCCTTTTTGGATTTAAAAAGGTCTTAGACTGTGGCTTATCTTGGCTTCTGTGTGCTGGATTTATAGGGATGATTTCTGGACAGCCAGAGGTGCAGCTTTCAACTGTGGGCTTGTGCTTCCTGTGATGCCCCAGGTGATGTAAGAATCTCTGTGTGCAGGCAGTGGTTGTTTATTTTACTCAAGGGAGTTGATGGTTGTTTTTAAACTACTCAGAGGCCAAGTTCCTTACCAAGCAAGTGGAGAAGTTACTGCTCTGACCTTTACAGCCAAAACAACATAGCCAGTCTCTTATAGGTGCAAAGTTTTAAGTTCTTTGTCTTTTTAGTCCGATTAGTTTAGAGTTTAGGTAAAGGTATTTTGCATTAGAGTAAATTTTTATTAATTAACACAGATGTATGATGAGAGTGTCAGACTAGAGAATGCAAAGGGGTTTTAATATCAGTCCTCATACCAGCTGACCTGCATTTCTAAGTGTGAGTCTGTTACCACTGAAGCACAATTCTTCTGAGTCCGTGAACATCCTTAGGTGTGGATTTGTTTTCCTAATTACTACTCCTGGTGTCAACATTAGGACCTGCAGCTGACACCTGCAAGCTTTAATCTTAACTACTAGACTGTTAATTTTGTTAAGAGTTTTGGGTTTTTTCAGTAGTTGAAGGAGAATAGGGGACGGAATTGGGCATTTCTGCTGGAAAGAAATACTAGGGGTGAAGAGGGATATGCACTCACATGAGAAGGACAAGGGAGGATGAAAGGAGAGGAAATTACTGATCCTGATCCTTCAATGCAGGTGTTAATTTTCATGTGGTTAGGGCAGAGGAACTGCTGTGTGCACTGTGTTTTTATCAGCTGTCTCCGGCAGTGAAGGCTTTGTAAGGCTTGGGAAGGGTGAGAAGTGCCTCCTTCCCACTCAGCTACACCTCAGGTCTTGCCATATACCACACATGTGTGCAAAATAAAAAAGTAAAATGCAGTCTCTGTAGGAGTCATCTGTTTGTGGAAGACTGCTGCCTACAGTCAGTTGTGGGGTGAAGGTGATGCATAATTCTAGACACAACACACAAATAGTGATGAGCGGATCGCAGCTTTCTCTGTGGAATGTGTGTAGCACACCATGCTTTTTGATAGGACATTAATATTCTGCTAGTTCAGTACATCAGGTAATAGATATGCTGGTAAATCATCTTAATGTTGTTTTTCCTATGCTTTTATTAAAGAACAGATCTACACTCTATAAGAGCTCACCAAAAACAACTTATGTGTATAACTTCTTTCTAAGAACCCCTAGATTTCTCTTCTGGTCTTCTAAAAATGTCTGACAAAGGATTTCAGAACAATTTCCTTTAAGTGTGTATTTTTAAAATTGTATTGAGGGTTTTTGTTGTTACTGTTACCATGTTGGTTCACTTCCAGAGGTTTTGAGACAACATTCTTGGTTATAGATGGAACAGACTAAAGATGATGTAGAATTTAATTATATGAATTCTAGATCATAGGCTTTGCTTAGTCCCAAGTCAGCTTCAGATCCTCTGTTTCCTTGCTTCACTCATGTTCCCTTACAGGGCTTTGTCTCCTCTGTTAGACCTATTTGACTGTCAGTGCAGCTGCCCTCTGAGCACCACCTGTGAAGTGACCCAGCCCATGAGCCTCCCAAATGAATGTGCACTTTGGCAGGCAATGTAAACTTTTGTTCTGGTTTAAACTGTAACCTCGTGGTGGTATATGTCTGAGCTGACATAACTCTGGACATAATGTCTGTTTGAAGAGTTGTAAGGTTTTCTGACAAGGTGTTAGTGACATATTGCTCTAATTTCTTGTCTTTTTGCAGAATGAGGTATATAGCTAAATATCTTTCTTTCAGATGTTCACACTGGCAGTACTGTATTTAGTTACTATTCTCTGTTTATCACCAGAAAATAAATTCCAGTTGCATAAACTGTCAATCTGACAAAGCCAAAACTTTATGGTTAAATGTGTTATCTAGGAGGTGGGAGAATCATGCTAAGCCCCATGTGGCTTAATGGTTCTTCTGAGGTAGAGTTTTTTCTCACTGTGATAGGTAGAAATTGAGAACCAATATTATTTTGTCGTACTGAACAGGGAAAAGAGTTTTATATTCAAGGGCATTTCTTTCTAGGAAACCTCCCATGACAGATTCCTCTCCTTTCCATTACTGTGAAAATGAAATTAAATAGGCTGATTGAAATAAACCCACTGTAATTGTTACTTAACCTGTTTCAAGAAGGAATTTATGCATTTTTCAGCAATCCTTGAAGCATCTGTGGATTTCAACTCAAAAAGAATGTCAGTTCAAAATACGGAGGATATTTGACCATCTTGTTTTTCTTGTCTGTTTGATGATGATGACTTACATGTCTGTTGTTTTGTTTTTGTTTTTTTTTTTTTCCCCAGTTATTTGTAGTAGATGTCCAGACTGGACAAATTACCAAGATTCCTATCCTGAAGGATCGTGAACCCGGCATGGTGAACCAGCAGGGATGTGGCATTCATGCCATTGAGATCAACCCCTCGAGGACCCTCCTGGCCACAGGTGGAGACAACCCCAACAGTCTTGCAATTTATCGTCTGCCTACACTTGATCCTGTCTGTGTGGGAGATGTAAGTGGGAGTATCTGGGGAAAGTTTATTCACTTTAAAAGTTACTACTTGAAGTGTTTTTGATCAGAGCAACGTTAACTTTTAGGAGTCTTGTAAGAAAGTAAACTTCTGAAAGCCTGAAAACATTTCTGATTGAGTTGTCATTTCTGTTGTGGTGTTTTAAATATAATTGAGTGCTCATTCATGTGAATAGATTTTCAGGGCTTTGAGTCAGATTTCTTCTTTGCCTTCATTCAGGTATACTTCAGGTTACTTTTCAGCACCAAAAATGTAACAAAATCCAAAGTATAAAAGTCTAACTGTGGTGTGTGGTAATCTCTGAAACTATTTATAGTGAAAAAGCTATTTTGAGAAATTAAAACGGTGTTGAAAGTTGTTAAAATTTTCCCCTTATCCTAGTGCAGCTTATGGATGTATTATCCCAGAGGTGGAACTTGGCTTTGAAGATCAGTTCTAACCTAGTGGCTTGTGGCAATGTGATACACTGTGGTACGGGTATTTCTGAAATATCCTGAGGCCTTTTTAAAACAGCCAGTCTTTAAAAAAACAAGCTGGAGAATATAGTGGTGTCCTTGTGAGCGTTTCTCTCTCATTTTGTCTTTTATTCAGGA
Organism: Muscicapa striata striata; assembly: GCA_030060385.1. Lineage (NCBI taxonomy): Eukaryota > Metazoa > Chordata > Aves > Passeriformes > Muscicapidae > Muscicapa > Muscicapa striata. Next base: position 104,131 of record JAREIS010000199.1, on the reverse strand, counting down.
CTTCACATAGATGTTAACTGCAACAGCAAAGGTCAGGTCAGAGTTTCTGCAACAGCAGACAACCAGCTGCAGCAAGACTTGGCTGAAGATTTGCATGACTTGTTCTTCATTTGTGTGACTTCTTAGCTTTTGGAACAAAACTAAATTCTTATGGTCTTCTTTTTTCCCCCATAGGTTTCTCATACGCTAAAGAAAAGGGTCTTGAAACATTAATCTGTAGGTCATGTATTGTAAACATAAGATATTTGGTTACTTTTTGTAGTTGGGTATGAGTTTGAAGGAAAAAAACCCCTAACAAGTAGATATTTTACAGAAAAATGCTGCATTCAGAATGGAAAACATGAGAATTCTAGAAAATTTTAAAATTGAGATTAATTTTCTCTTGGTCAGAGGTCTGTTTTTCCAACACCTGTTTGCTCTTTATTAATTACATACTTGAAAACCAGAAAAGTTAAAATTACAGCTAGGTAAATATTCCAGCTTGATACTGGAATCTTACCTGTATATTTTCAATGTAGGTCTGTCATTCTGAGCTTTTCCTAAAAATTGAAGTGAAGAATATTTGCTTTGACTGCTCTTGAGTATAATGGCACAGAAAATTCTGTCTTTCATCTTCTAGGATGGACACAAGGATTGGATATTTTCAATTGCGTGGATCAGTGATACTATGGCTGTTTCTGGTAAAGTCATATTTTGTCTCCTGAGTTTTTTTGTTTGCTTATTTTTAAGCTTATAGTGATGTACAAGTATAGTGATTTTATTAGTGTTAGGAAAGCACCTCTGTCGGGGCATTTGAAACCACTTGGAACTACCTAGGCTATTTAAACACTTCTTGGACTTCGTACAGTGCTTCATTTTATTTTGTTGTTGGGCCTCAGTCCAGATCTGATATTCTAATATTCTAGTACTAGAATATTACTGTGTTTCTAGTAAGGGGATGTTCGTACACAATGAGTTACAGGGAAGGAGTCCACGTAAGAGGAGTAATTTCAAGAGGGGTGTTGGTTATTGATTAATAACTTTGGAATGCTTGAGATCAATATTGGTTTCCTAAAGTTATGTAAAAGAGTAATTAGTGAGAACTCAGATTGTTTTGCAAGCTCTCAGTACAGTTATATGTGTGTATGTATGTATGCACTTATGCTATGGTAGTTAATACAGAAGGCTGTAATAGAGAAACTCAGTGACTTTTTGGTAACTAATTGGATAATTAGTGTAACTTCATAAATAATTATTTAGGTAAAGGCAAAAATAGTAATGTGTTGTTGCATTAATTTAGCAGTTTACTGCCTTTCTGTGCTGACAGGGTGTACAGAGCTGTCAAATGGCAAATGACAGAAATTCATAGCAGTTATATAAAAGTTACATATTTGAACCGTTGCTTTAGTTTAGTAGGATATTTTTTCCCAAACCCAAAAAGCTAGTCCTGGAATTTCACTTTTGAATTTAATATAAAACTTGATCCTTGCAAGTCTCTATCCCAAATATCTACAGAAATTCCCCCACATTCAAGCTGGTAAGATTGAAGAGAACAGCACAGATGATTACAGATGCCCAGGGGAAAGATAAAGGCCTGATAAAATGTATAGCATGAGAAATTGAACTGTGTTGACTCAGTATTTTCTTAAGGTCAGGGGTGAATGTGAGAGTAGAAGTGTTCTCCACTGCCATATTCTTTACTGTGGTGCGTATAGGAGGCAGGATGTAGAGGTTCCATTCTCCACACCTCAGATACCAGGGGAAACTTGTTGAAAGCAATGTTGCTAAACTGAATTCTTTAGAACTCAATGATTAAGAGGGGGAAGAAAGATGACTAACTTCTGACATGGTTTTAATTTTACATATTTCAATTACATCTGTGTCTGAAAGTGTCAAGCAGAAATACGTGAACTCCAGACGTTGAGTATATAGCAAGTATTGTTATGGCAAAAGCTCCAAATGGGATGAATAATTCCCAGGATGGCATGAGATTAGGGTAGCAAGTGATACTTTGCTTGGCTTCAGGGCTAACCAGTTGAGCAACATACATGGACTTTTTCCCCTGACAGGGATATTAAAAGGGACAGCTTCCTCTGAAAGTATGTCAAGATGGTTAGAAATTTTACTGCTGAGTATTCAGCCTCTGTAACAAACAAGATTGGGTTCAATTAAAGCCAGTGGCATGTAATGAAGTGGCAGGATGTTACGCTACTGGATTCAAGTGCCATTAGGATGCTTCTTTTTGTATTTTTCTCTAGTAGATGATAGTGGCAAATGCCTGAATCCATCTGTGAGGGGGCAAAGCCACCTCTGCTGTGCTGGACCACTCTTACTACAACAAGATGTTTTGCTTTACTGTCTTTGCAGCTTCTCCCCTATGAGATAACAAAGCTGATAAATTTAATAGCCTCATATAGATATATACTTCTTTTTTTCTGGCATCTTCATTATGAATTTCTTTTGACAGAAGTTTTCACTTTATGTAGAGAAGAAGTTGAGGTACCTGTCAAATCTGTCAGAGCTGACTCAGACAGAAGCAAGTTGCCTGAACACCAGAAGGGATGTGTATAAAGTCTTGGATTAAGCCTGTGTTGATCAGCGAAATAAGGCATTCAGCTTTCTTCATGCAGTGTTCTTAACATTAGTGATTCATATTTTGGATTAATGTCTTAAAATTCAATAGAAAAATAAAACGAGATCTTGTTTGTTTAACCTAAGTTACATTCTTCAAGGAAGAAGTGGCACAGGTTTTAGAAAAATAATTTTTCTCATAGATTTCATCCAAGGTGGTACAACTGCGATTTGAAATAGATATTTCTGTTCAGCTCACACATGACTGCACTCAGCCATAAGCATACTGATAGAAACAAGTAAACCCAAATTGGGATAAACCCAGCTGAGGTTTTTATGGAGATATTTTGCATTGGTTTAACAGACTGTTTTACTGAGAGAGACAGGCTTAGTCTGAACTTAAAGTATTCAATCACTTCTGAGTTCATTCTGCATGTGAGATGATGATAATTGTTGCACAGGGTTGCGGGTTTTGATGCATCCTAATCAGTATGAAAACATATGAGATGGTCTAGCTGCTTGGAGACCGTATGGACAGTTGACAGTGAGTTCATAATATTCTGAACTTTACAGCTCAGTAAAATCAACCTTTTGTTAATAACAATATATGGGAACTAACAGTGTGTTCTGTTAGATTAAACTAAGAATATCCTTTTTTCTTTTTCAGACCCTATTGTTTAATCTTTTTTTCTTTTTTTTGAAAAGTGGAGTTCTGTATATGTGGAATGGACTATTCATGTATGGACTATTTGATCAGGTTCCCGGGATGGTTCGATGGGTCTCTGGGAAGTCACAGAGGATGTGTTATCCAAAAGTGATGCCAGGCATAATCTCTCTCAAGTTCCTGTCTATGCCCACATAACACACAGTGCTCTGAAGGATATTCCCAAGGAGAACACCAATCCTGACAACTGCAAAGTCCGAGCATTGGCTTTCAACAATAAGAATAAGGTCAGTAAGATAAGCAAGACAGTTGAGAAGTCTTAAAACTGTCCCTGTGCATTAGAAAAACTAAAAAGTAATCTAAATAGAATATACCAGAGAAGCAAGCTAATTTGTTTTTCTCTGATTCTTTTGCATCCTTGTCTGGTGAGGCAGTGGTTTCAATCTGCTATGTCTGCTTCTACCCCAAGTGAAAGAGAAGTCTGGAAGGAAAAAAAAACCACAACCCTAGACATTTTAGAAGGCACAGTTTTCCTTGGATCCTGAGCAGGGGAGTAGAGAAATATTAACAAGAAGCAGATAAAGCACCAAAACATCTCTTGCAGCTCGAATCCCATTCTTGAGTGCTCTTTCTGCTTTCCTTTGCCCACTGTGAAGATCAGCTAACATTTAACAGTTCCTGTTCCGATGGCTGAATCCTTTCTGGATTGCTCAGCAAATGAGGTGACTGACTCAGGGCAGGCAGTAGTGCTTGACTTGGGGTTATTTTGTTGGTATTTGACAAACAGTAAATGAGTAAATGTCAGTCGCTCCCATCCTGATCTTTTGTTAGTACCAATGGGTGTAGCAATTCATCCTTCACCACTTTTTTTTTCCCCCCTGCCCTCAAGGAACAGAAAAGGTCTGAAGCAAAGGTGGGTGTGCTGTTGGAAGCACAGTGTTCCTGTAGGCTTTATTTTTCACGATAGCTATTATTTACTCCTTCATGATGGAAACTTCATGTAACTTTTTCTGTAGAATAGTGCCTGAAACTTGCTTCAGGGTTAGAATCAGTGACCTGCTGAAGAGAATTGTCAACTCTAGATTGTAGTGCCTCATAATTAATTTTTGATTGCCTAGCAAGATTTATGGCTTTGAAAGTTATTGTTATTTACTGTTTTGTTAATTTAGATTCTACTTGACACCTAAAGTACTATATGGCATTCTATGAAGATCAGTAAAAAACTAAAATTATCTTGATAGAGCCTTTACAGGATTATGGAAGAGCTCAATCCAGACTGTGCAGCCTGCTTAGAATAGAGTGTGAGTTTGTAAGGACATCTATATACAGAAACTAACTCTCTTCTTTTTCCTCCTAATAGGAGCTGGGAGCTGTGTCCCTGGATGGGTATTTTCATCTTTGGAAAGCAGAGCATACACTATCAAAGGTGCTTTTCTGTTTGTTGGAGTTAAACTCAAAAACTGCAAGCAGTTAAGGCTGTTCACTGTTCTTCATTTCCTTCAAATATTTGAAGAGCAGCAGTATTTGTAAAACACTTAAAAGTTCTATGTAAAATGAAATGTCCTAAAATTTGGAGCTTGAAGAGGAGAAAAGCTCAATACTCCCCTTCATTCAGAGGGCAGGAAGCATTCTTAACTTTCTAGTTTGGGGATAGCTGAAGTGAACCACTGCGTGGAGTGCAGTGTATACTTGATCCGTAGAATTCATAAAGGAAATTGCACTTAATTAAGTGTAATGGCAAATACACCCAGAGTTATGTATGCTAGTGAATGTGATAGGCTTTTTTCAGCTGAGAGCTGATGTTGCTGTGCACCTGCTAAAGAAATAGCAGCAGATTAGAAAGATCTAAAACAATTTATCAAAATGTCCATTTTTCTTGGCTTCGGCCTTTATTGTCTCAGTTTGCTTCAGGTAAGGCACCCCATTGCTTTCAGTTTTTTTCCTTCCCACCTACATTTTTCTTTTTTTCACCTGCATTTTGTGTTTTCTTTTCCTGTAACTTCCTAGATCATGGCTTACAAAATTGTTCTGTTAACACCTTAGCCTTTTCTTGTCACGGGTTAATTTTTATTTTTTCTGTTTCCAGTTACTTTCCACAAAGTTGCCATACTGCAGGGAGAACGTGTGTTTGGCTTATGGTCAAGAGTGGTCAGTGTATGCTGTAGGATCACAGGCACATGTCTCCTTTCTGGATCCGAGGCAGCCTTCTCACAACGTGAAGTCCGTCTGTTCCAAAGAACGAGGCAGTGGTAAGAAACTTGTCAAAGGTGCTTCAAATTGTTTGCTTGCAGAAGTAGCTGTTAAAACTGTGGCAAGTCAAGCTTCTAATGAACGGGAAGGGCTTTTCTAGTGGTCAGCTAAATAATTAGCAGTGTATGTATAGGTTTGATTTTGTGACAGTAAACCTGGAGCAACCAACAAACCAAATGTGACCAGCTCTGAAATCTAATAAAAGGCAACCTCACTGCCTTTAGGAGCAACACAACTGTAAACCATCCAAGTATTACTGAACTTTCAAAGTGTGCGTTTTACTGCTGTGTATTTTTTACTGAATCTTACTGTATTTTTTATCCTCTCAAAGCAAATGTAGTCTTTTTATCACTGTTCATACTGTTCTTGCATTCTTCTCTATCAGTTCTCTATCAGAGGAAAAGACGTGTTGTCTACTATGTGCTACCTTATTGGGAGTCTGTGCTGTGAGGGAAAGCTTGCTTCATAATTTTAAAGCCATGACTGAGATTTTCTGTGTGATTTGAGTGCTATTTCCTTTTTTCATATGGATGCAGTATGTCCAGTTGAAAATATACCAGGACCAGGCCTGAAGGCTTGCAGAGTGCATGGTTCCATAAAGTTCTCTCCATGTCCTTTACTAACAGGCATGAAAAGGCACAGTGCCATATTAATCCCAGATCAATAAGTTGCAGTCTTTACTTAGCTTGTCTCTGAGCTTCCATCTCTTCATCAGGCAGGTTACCAGAGAAGGATGTATGTCAGCAAATATTAAGAAACTTTTATTTATGCGGTTGCTGAGTTACTGAGTAGTGGTGTCTAGATCAGTGCCAGGGTCTGCTGCTTTCAGATATGAGAGAAATGTCTATAATGTCAGACCAGTAAAACTGTTTGTCAGCTGTCAGTGAGGACTCTGTCCAGGTCCTGCCCCAGACACTGCAGTGTGGTACCCAGTGGTGGTTGGTGGCTGAAACCTTCTGCCTCAAGTATGTGATTGTCCATATTGCAGGATAATGTGTGTAGGGAGTACTTGAGGGGTTTCTCCAGTTCATGTCTGGAGAAAGCCTTTGTTCAGGGCTGCTTTTTCTTCTGCAGAGTGGGTGCATCTTTTTATTTGGTGTAATGGTAGAGGCACATAAATAACAGTAATTCCCAAGATACTGTATGTTTCCACTTTCTGTTGATCTCCCTGGGACTTGAAGTGGTGTAGCACCTCTAGGAAACAGGGTCTTTATTGATCTGTGGACTAAAATCTGATTTCAAGTGCTTTTCAGTGGTACCTGAAAAATGCTTTAAGTTTCCAAGTGCACTTTCTGAATGTAGTACATCCATGCTAACTTCACTCGTATTGTACACAAAAGCAGGTCAGAGAAAGGTGGTGGCTCAGTAAGGCTGGAGCTGGGGCTGGCTTTTCTCTGCTGTAACCCTGTTTACACAGAAAGGCAGTGAATGCTTTTTAGTGCATCTTTTAAGTGTTGCTTTTCTTAGCAGTTGTACAGGGAAATGCATGCCTAGGACAGTAGCTCTTGATCGACGAAAGTGACTCCTGTCTGCATGAGTGGCCTGCAGAGCCATGTTGTGTGCCCTTCTCTTCATGTCCTGAAGGCAGCAGACAGAGCTTTTATGGCATAGACTCTGTGACTTCTTGTGTAGGGCATGCCCCTGCATCTCCATTTCATTCTGGGATCTGTAGACCCTTGCTGCAGCATAGGAGTGAGGGTCAGTATACTTACCTAAATAATCTAGGTCAACAGTTGGTAGAGGGCATGGAGTCTAGAACTTACTATGATTGGTTCTAGCCATAGGCTGTACTTTTAGCTTGATGGGAATGATTAATCTGAGTACTTCAGCACCGTAGGACAAATTTTGAAATGCTGTTTTTGAAAGCTTGTTCTAAATATCCTTCTTAGTAGTGGGTACATCCTGGATTCCTTCAGTTAATTTCTGTGGTTAGACAAAGATCCACAGTTGTTCTGCATTTTATAGCTTTTCATTAATACATTTAATATCTGCCTTCATAATCCATCACCTGTTTGTGTGAAGTGTTTTCCTGAGTGGCTTGTGAAGAGCACTTCTGAAGCAAAAATAAGCGGAGGTCCACTCTTGTGCCTTTCTCCTCATACCCATGTGACTGCTCTTGCTGACTGCAGAGGGCTTAAAGCTTTCTTTGTGTCTTTGCCAGGGGCAGATCCATGTACCAGAGTTGGGGGGAAGGTCTTCTGCTGTCTTAAGTGCATTTGTAGCTCTCTGAATTAAAGCAGAGACTCTCATATGAATCTCATAATCTGCTTCAGTAGAGAGTCTTGCACAGTGGTTTCCCACTCATTAAGCCTGCAGTCAAGATTTCACCCCATATCTGGAGCAGGACAATGTGGCCTTGGCTTGTTCTGAGTGCGTGTCACAAATGCTGATGGCCGTGGATGTCACACGGTGGTGGAGGCAGAAAGATGAGGACATGATTCTTGTTATGACTTTATATAGAGGGGAAGGGTAAACTCCCTGGTTGCATCCGCTGCTCCTGGTTGCCTGGTCATCACATGTGCTTCTGGGAATATTCCAGGATGATACAAGTTCTGTGACACTAAGTCTTGCTTAGTATGGTGACAACCTTGGCACATGAATGTAGCTGGCATAACTCTCTTGTTTCCTCTCCTGTTTGAATGCTAGTTTAGTCTGTAATTCAGTGGTACTTTAAAGAGGGCCTAGAAAGCCCTAGGGTTTATAACCTGGCATCCTGTCATGAAGGAAGGAGACGTACAGATGTGGTGGAGTTTAACCTATGCAGAAGAGTTGTTTGGAGTAGAGTGGTTACACAGAACAGTATTTGCACAATAAACAGAGATAAGATGACAGGATGTTTTGCAGATTGCAAATTCTTACATACAGAATCTCCCAAACATTAATTCCAAGGGATCCTTGATTAGCTGAGACTTCAAATTTAGACTTTGTGAAAACAAAATGTATTCTTTTATTCCATGTAATGGGACAACTGAGTTGTGCTAACGTGTTTAGTTTGAACTGTACCTTCCCATGTACTGGTGGAAAACACGGTGTTGTTTAGATAGCAGGAGTCCTATTCTGTTTTCTTTTCTGGCTAAAGTGCTAAAAATGCCAGCTATTAAAAGTAAGGTGTGCTTGTTTGTGAATATTTGAGTGGAGACAGATCAGACTCATTAATAGTTCTGAAGCTATCTTTGCAGCAAAGTGACTGGTGATTATTATGGTTACACTTGTTTACAGCTGTTGATCAGCACTGTGCGCTTGGTGGCAACTGGGACTTAGTTTTCTCAGACCGTCACTTACTGCAGGTTGGCAGATATTTAGAAGGGGGTGTGAGTTCATGGAAGAAAACAGAGTGAAGTTCTTCCCTCTGTCTGCTGCCATCTACTTGCTCTTGGTGTGTTCACTTAAAGGCTTGTGGTAGACAGAGCTAAGGTAGTCTGGACCCTAATTGGCTTATCCAGCAGACTTGAGGGCTAGTGAGGATGAAGCTTCTTACCATTGGTGTAGCTGACGGTCTCGAGGAGTAGGGCAGTCTTGTAATCAAAGCTGAAGTTTCAGTAGCATCAGTAGGATTTTTCTGCACTGCTCTGTAGCAGCTCTGTAGCAGTGGGAAAACTTGTGCGTTGTGGAGAATACTAGTAGGTAATACTAGACATGAAGTAACAGCACTGCAGAGCCAAAGCATCCCTTTTCCTTACTGCACTGTCTGTCCCTTCTCTGTTTGACAGGTATCCGCTCGGTGAGCTTCTACGAGCACATCATCACTGTGGGGACAGGGCAAGGGTCCTTGTTGTTTTATGATATCAGAGCCCAGAGGTTCCTGGAAGAAAAGCCCCCCCGTGCCTGCTATGGACAGAAGCAGAAATTAGGAGGAAGTGAAATTTTGAAGTTGACAACGGGGAAAGGCTGGCTGGTAAGTAGTTTGTAGCTGTGATAACAGTGGAGGAAAGGAGACCCATTATACAGGAGTGGCATAGAGCTTGAGCCAATTCTTTTTAGATCTGTTGTGTGAAATGTGCCTCAGTCAAACAGTATTCATGTAACCAATAATAGTGTAGAGCAAGAAGTGCTGCAGAATTGCTTTCTACAAAAACTTTATGAAAGACTACTGAAGATTATTTGCTTGAGTGTAAGATGTAGTGAATACAGTTCTTATGCACTGATTCATAAATTAGCTAGATTTTCTGTCTTTATATTTTCAAATGTAATCTAACTTCTAGTTTTCAAACAGAAAATAAATTGTCTTTTTTTAAAACTATGGTAATCTAATGTGGTACTGAAAGCAAGAGAGTTTTAATTAAATTGTGTGCAATTTTAGAAACTGTGGCTTCCCAAGGTAATGCCATGGCAGGCACTTGACTTTGGTTCCCTGTATGTTTTCATAAAACGGTTAATGGCTTTGTTTAACTTAGCTCCATTACCTTTTGTATCAGTGTAGTGTCTCCTTACCTCCCTGTTCCAATGTTTGGCCTAAATGTTCTTAGAAAAAGCTTTAGGACAACTCAGGTATCTTTTAGTTGACCTTTTATGAAGCTTCAGGATTGTTAAGAGAAAATAGCCCATTTTAGCCTCTGGAAGCTACCTTCTGCTTTTGTGAAACAGTGTTTTGGGTTTGTTTGGCAGCAGTAACGATCTAAACTTTCTTTTAACAGAACCATGATGAAACCTGGAGGAATTATTTTTCTGACATAAATTACTTCCCAAATGCTGTTTACACCCACTGCTACGACTCGTCTGGAACGAAACTCTTTGTGGCAGGAGGCCCTCTTCCATCAGGACTTCATGGAAATTATGCTGGTCTCTGGAGCTAATGATAACTCTTCCTTCTGATGCTGATCTTTACATAGATTTCCACTTCTCCTTTTTTTTAACAACAAAATTGTGTGATGCCATTGATTCCTGATTTAAACACAAGTTATTTTTTGGCAGAGTTTTCTGTTGGTCTTCAACAGTTTTGTACATCTTTTTGAACTAGTTTTTTGCTTTAACTTCCTTGATCCTTTATCTGGAGGGATTTTGAAGTCCTTTTTTATTGTATTTACTCCAAATGACTCTTCCCTCCATTAAGGCTGTCTTGGCCATGTGCCCCCTCCTCTACTTTGCTGTGAGGTAGGATTTCTTTCTTACAGAGTGGCTGCTCCTGAACTTTCTGTGAAAGTCTTGGGGCTGCATGTGTGCAGGTACTTTGTGTCAGTTACATTACCTGGAGTGAGGACTACTTGTAATTAAAAATTATTAAAAATATTTATAAGAGATAAGCTACTACTTTATCTGCAGAGCCTGGCCCTGGCCTGGATTGATCGTATTTTTTAAAAGTACAAGTCTAATGACACTGTTTATACATAGAGGGATATGGTAATTTTAAGGTGTACTCACTGGAGCCCAGGGATGGATTCCCTGGGGGTATTGCCCATCAAATCCGAAGTGTGAGAGTTTCTTAAAGTGCATTTGTGTTTGAATGGTAGTTTTCAGCAGTGCTAGGAGCAAAAATTGATCTGTTTCTTCACTGCCCATCCCAGGTATCAGCTTGCACAACTGGAGTTTGTATAGGCTGTTCTGCAGCGTGGCTGTTGCAGGGTGGTATTACATTGAGGGCTGCAGAGGTGCTGAGAGGAAATGGGGGCTAGCTATTAAAAATGAACTAAATCTGTCTGTTCTCCAGATGAAATATGGTTTCTAAGTATGCTGTTAGGGTAACTTATAAGCTCTTCATAAACTTCATAATACCTAGGACCTTTTTGATCCCAAGTTGTGGAAATTTTTCCCCTTTTTGCTGTTTTGGTTGGGCATCTGCTCAAATAAGCCAATGGAATAAATAAACTATTTTTTTTCCTCCAAGATTAAAGGGTGCATCTCAGACTTTACTAATGCAAGCGAGAAGCTTTCTCTGAAGGAGAGTAGCTTGGTGTTCCCTCACTTTGTGCTAGCATATGCTGTAGGAGAGGCTCAGGCTTTTCCAGAACCCCCTGCTGCCTTCTGCATTCAGACTTTCTCCAACTTCACCTGGTACTGGAGAACAGGTCCAGTGCTCTTCAAGTCCAGCTGTGAAGTGTGTGCCTCCCAGGGTGATGGTCTTACCCAATACTCAGCTAAAATGCAAGACTTACTCCTTTTGGCAGGCACCAGACTCTCAGCTTGTTAGTGATGCCTCTGTCCTCTGCTGGAGTTAATGCCTTTCCCCTGACACTGGTGGAGCAAAGGGCACCTGTACCTCACAGTGTTGGTGCCAAATGGGCAGTTGAAACTGAAAGACAAGGCTGGGACATGGTCTGTTCTCCCATCTCTGTGGGAGATCACAGATACCACTGCAGTTCCTGCTCACAGCTCAGAGCTAATCTGCATGTGACTTTGCAGTTTCTCTCACCTTCATACTCAGTATCTTCATCAGTAACACCAAGCAGTTAGCATCAGGCTTAAGTTCCAGCTGGTATGGAGACCAGGATGGAAATCCTACAAGGAATGCAGGTCCCTCTCATTGGAGTGGAAATCCTGGCAAGAGAACTCTCTCCCAGGTGTGCACCTGTCCTAGAAGTATAATTAGCACTGAACATTAACAGGTGCTTCACAAGCAGATCATCTTCCAGTGTTTCATAGTACTTCCCACTGTGGCCTGGCTGCTTAAACTGCATTAGTTCAAGGTGCTAGGTATATGGCTAGACAGGCTTTTCTTTGAAACGGTAAAATCATATACCATGGGATACCTACTTTGGTTATTTTAGGGGCATAGAAAATTTGAAGTATATTAAAAAAAACAATTCTTGGAGAAGAATGGCAGGATTTGTATTTCTACAGCTACTGTGTAAGATCATTCTGTCACAAGGAACATGTTCTGCTTTATTTTGTTTGTTTTGTTTTTTGTTGGTTTTTTTGGTTTGTTTTTTTTTTTTTTTAATTGGGTTTGGTCTGAAGTTTTTAGCTTTATTTTTTAAAAGAAGCTAGACACTTTAGTCTACCTGATTGTCCTACAGTTCTGCTGAAGCAACAGGTATTTAGTATCAGCAGTGCCAAAGGGAGACTCCTGGTCTGGAAATTCTAGCCCTGATGTTGATCTATTAATTGAAGCATATTTTAGGCCATGGTAGGAGAAAAGAGTATGTGTACAGCCTTCAAACACAGAAGGCTGATTTTTGTGCAGTCTCTAGGTTACTGAAGAGGCACCACTGGAAACTGTCCCTCCCTGCTGACTGTGATGTCCACAAGTACCCCAATGTGCTCCTAAAGCCTGGTAATGTGAGTGCCCTTTTCCTCCTTTTTTTTTCTTCATAGAAGGCTCTGCACAATTCTCAGATGAATCTGGACAAAAATGTAAAATTCCTCAAGTCTCACATGCTTTTGCGTATTCTGCTTTTAGGATGCTTTCTTGCAAAAATAACTTCTCATGGTAAGGGCCATCTTTGTTGCTGTACGAAAATCCCCACAAAAAATTAGGAACCAAACCAGATAGTGCTGTAAGTACACAAATTATTTGCGCTAGATAATTTTTAGCTAGTTTCTGTGGTTTTAAATGCTTATAGTGATATAGATACTAAGTTTCAGAATATTTCTGTGGTTGGTCATACATAACTTTTGTTCCAGTCACTATTAGAAACTGAGGCACTGAAAGGTGATGATATGCAAATTGTCCAAAGATAAGTAATAGGAGAAAAACTGAATTTTTCTTGACTTTGATTTCCTTGCCCTGTTGGGTTAGATATCTGCTGAAATTCAGGATCATGGTTAGAAATGAGTGGGTTTCCCATCCAAGTGCAGGAATGGCTGCAGAGCAGGGAGCCTCCAGGCTCTACAGAGAGGCGAGTTGGGTACCTTGCTCAAAAGAGACACACCTGTGCAATGGAATGAGCTCAGTCTGGTGACTGCACTTCAGTAGCTTCTTGAACAGCTTGGTCTGTGCTGCTGAGACCCAATGACACGCATAGTTTCAGACCATCTTATCTTCTCCACTGTTTCTTCAAGATTTCCCTCCCTTGGTCTTTCCTGCTATAATGGTTTGTTTGAGGTTGCTTCTTCCAACCCAAATCATACCAGTCTTTGCAATAGCAATATTGTCCTTGCAGAGGTGACCTCTGCTGAGCAGGACCAGGCTTGCTGGCATTTTGTCAACCTGTGCTCAAGACCTTCAATTTGCTTATTTTAACTGGGTAGAAGTTGAAGGCTGGCTCACACTATTGAACTGGGCAGTTGCCCTTGTACATGTTTGACTAATATGATTACACAGTAGCAGTCTGTTTCAGGGAGTATACTCTGGTTTATCTTGCTTGAAGGAGAGAACTTTCAGCATAACATACCTTCAGACTGGCTATGATTGACTTCTCATCATGTGGCATCTTCTGTGCAACCAGTGAGTTTACGAAGGAGTTAATTTTACTGCTCAGATCTTTTCAGTAGACTACCATGTTTATTTGGGTATTTTTGGAATTACATTTTCAGTATTCATGACAGGTAATCAAACTAGTGACTCAGTTACGGGTTTGGTAATACCTAGCTTGTAAATACTGGGTAGCAACTCCTCAGTAACAGCTGGATGTTAGGTCATGGGACATTCCTGAGGAATCAGAAGCTACTTTGCAGTGTTGGCTTGAGCACAGTAATAAGAGCTGTATTCACCCTCTTATTCCTGTAAGTCCCCCAGGCTTCTCCCGTGTACAGTCAAGTCTTGTAGGGAGAATTGCTAGTGCTCTCCTCTGGTGCTTTCTGGGATTGCAGTAAAGAATTGAGTCCATTTGTTTGATTCCCTCATCAGTGCTGCTGGTGTTAGTTTGAGGTGAGTAAATTACCAAAGAATAGTTGATAGTAGGTTTATGTTCCTAATCTCAGTTGTTCATTCTCCTCACAGGTCCATTTTTAAGATCATTGCAAGAGTGCCCAGTGATCTTGCTGGACTTAGTCTTTCATGAAAGTTATGCTCATATTGTGGGTGACTCTTGTGACTCTCTTCATGAGAGGAACTACTGAATTAAGGGGTTTATATTTGCTGCCTCCATTTTAGGTCTTTGGCAGCTTTTTGTATCTAGAGGATTAAGATACTTGGGGATCATTCTCTTCTGGAATTTTATCCTATTCCTTCACCTGAGCACTTGCTTTGTCTATAGCTTGCAGCTGCAAAGTTAACAGATCACATTTATGATCCAGCTATGTCAAGTGGTGCTTTGCTGAGAGGCGTTTACAGGCCTTTTGAACTGCTGTGCCTTACCTGGTGCAGGTGTGAAACAAAGCAGGCTTGCCTAGACACTTCATGAGGTCACTTGTTTGCTTTGTTTTCAAGAAACCAAGGACAGATGGGCTGTCAGTTACTCCACAAGGGAAAGCAGCAGCATCTTTCAGCAGCCAGGTGGGAGGTCTGTTTTTAGTGGTTAGTTACCCTTGTTTTCAATAAACACACTTTTCCAAGGTGTCTGATATCGTCTTACTTCGCTGCTTTTGCAATTGCTGCCATGACTGAATTACTGGACTGGGGTACAGCTTGTTCCTAAGGAACTCTGTTGCAGAGCTGTGTGTCATGCAGGTAGAGCTGATCCTCTGGCTAACCCATGCTGAGCCAGGGACTCCTGAGCTACCAGGCACAAACTTTTTAACTTAAAGCCAAGTGAAAATCTCTGTGCGCCCTGCAGGACACCCCACAGTCTGAGCCCATGGTGTGACCTCAACTTAAAATGCATTTCTGAATGTAACTTATTTTAAATTCTGAAGCAGAAGGACAAGGGAGAGTGTAAAAGAGAACACAGCCACGTCTTCTGTGAGGTGGTCTCCTTTGCCCCTGTACATGAGCACTTTGTGTGTTGAGGATGGGCAAGGAACACCAGAGAAACAGTAAAAGACAAAGAGAGTTTAGTATGGCTCTTTCTTGGGACTGAAGAATTTAAAAACTAGAGGGGATATGTAAATGCCTAATCAGAAATAATCTTTGAGAGATCAAGTATATATCTCTGACATTCCTGATTCTCTGCGTGATTTTGCAACGATAAAATAAGAAGTATCTTTTTTGTTGTAATGTTGGGTTTTTCCATGAAAACCATGTGGTACTTGGCTAATTAGAGAATGCTCTTGCAGAAAGGAATCTTCCCATATCCTAACAGCCTTTCCCACTAGTATCCTGCTGGGAGCAGTATAGTCTAAGAAAGTGCACACAGGTTTAAAATGGCGTGCTGGGGTGGGCAGAGTTGGGAAAATGTGGGCTGTCTGACTGTTTCTATACCCAAAAACCCACCAACATTTAATTGTATACAAATTGTGGTTGCTGTACTGAAACTGAGAGGGTGTATAAAACCCCTTGCAACACAGTGCAATGTCTTTAGTCCAAGATTCTTTTGAGTTGATTCTTTTCCTTCAGGACAAAAAATTCATTGGTCAATAGTGTTTTCTTAGGAACAGCTTTTCTAGATTCCCATACTAAAAGGGAAAATTCAGGTGCTGAATCTTACAATCTCATTAAACTTGTACTTTTTATTTGCCCATTCACATGGTCTCTTTTCATTTTCAAGGCCTCCCACAGTCTCAGGGTATAAATCACTATGACTCATCCAAATAGTACCGAAATGGACCAACCAGAGGTTAATGTGCCTTCCTCTTCTGGTACCTTGATCTTTATAAAGTTATCTCAAACTTGTCACTGTCTTAGGGCTGGGTACATGCATTGTCTTTTTCTAAGATGTATGTGTTGAAATTGCAACAGATTTGTACTGCTGCTTGTTCCATTTGTGTTAGGATGTGGTGTAGACAAATCAATGTGCTGGTTGGTCTTGGAATCAGTTTTACCAGTGACACCTGTCAGTGCTTGCTTGTGTGTTCTTGTGTACATAAATGCTGGATCTTCCCCACTGCCTGTGGTGCATAAAATGCACAAAATACACAAGGTGTTTTAAAATGTGCAGTGATCATAAGTTGTTGCCTGAAGGTAGGATGTCCTACAGTGACCTGTTTTTAATGTTTTTTTTCCCAAATACTTTTAATAAGACCCAAAGACTTGAGGGGAAAAAAATAATCAGGACTTGCTGATACTTGATGGCTTTTGTTCTGAATCCAGGGTCTGATGTTTGTTAACAACTCCTCCAAATCCATCCATGTAATAGAGACTCTCAGCTTGTTTCACTCATGAGCTGTATCAGAAACAGCACTGAATCCTGAACTATCTCAGAAGCTGTCAAACAAAGTTATAACAGCTCTCTTCATTTTTTAACTGTAAGATAAACCTGTTCCAAGTTATTGATCCAGCTTGCAAATGGAACAGTGGGAAATCGCAGATAGTATGTGAAACCAGCCTGCACATGGGGCTCAGTGTTCTGTTACCTTGCATATTGTTTCTCCTCTCTCAAAAGTTTGTTGTTGTTGGTGGTGTTGTTTTTCTATACAAACACATTACATTTGGCTTAGTATTCTAAAGATATATTTGTTTACGAACCTCAAACTGACATCTGGAATTTGGGCTGAGTTTCTAACTCTTATGCAAACAGTATAATTGATACGTTATGTCTCATAAGATCATGAAAACAGGAACATATATATCTTCACTTGCTGTGGCCTTCTGTGGACATGCCTATGTATAATTAAGTGAATTACAGTACTGCATTCTGTTGTTCCATGAGGCTACCTTTGTATTTAGAATCAGCATGATCCGTCATCAGTGTATTGGCATTAATACATGGTCACAGAGCTCCAAGGTTTGTGTGTATTCTGTGCTAACTATCTGTTTTCTCTGTACCACAGTGTAGACTTACTGTGGAATTCTTTTTCCTTCATGCTAATTTCAGAGTTTCGTTAAATTCAGCAAGGTGCTATTTTTATGATAGTTTTCTGAGTAGAACAAATGGATTTAACTTAGTTTTCTATCTTTAGCATCTTTTTCTCCCATTTCTTCCTAGTTCACCTGTAACAATCAGTTCAAAGCCATCTACCTACTCTGCAAATTATCGAGTCATAATAAAAAGAAAACCTGTAGCCCAATGTGGCAAGATCACTCTGTGCTTTTTCCATAAACTTCCATGGCTGGATGCCTGTCTTGCAAGTGGAGACTCCACCCCTGCACAATCTACAGAAGCTGAAATCCTCTTGCATCCATATTGTTCGGTGGATATCAGCAAACCAGGAAGTGAGGTGCCCTGTGCCTTCACCCAATGTATTTGTCAAACTGATCTGTAGTGGTTTACCCAGAGAACTGGCATCTTCAGCTGCTACTCAAAGTCTTGACTGAAGGTTTCATTCAGGGCAATACCAGGAGAATGAGTTGCTGACTTGATCCCATTTAAAGGCTTCCTCCAGAGATTTATTTTTTTCAGGGGGTGAAATTATAAAAGAGTAGGGATATTAGCAAAACAATAAACCTGTGCTCAAAAGAGAAAATTTATTCTAATGTACTTTGTCCAGCAAGAATGTCAATGGCTATGCTCCGAGGTGAGCTGGCAATGGAATGTTTGAAGGGTAGGCCTTGAGGGTTTGTGCCATCATGCCTTAGATCACTACAAATTAGTTGCTCCCAGAGCTTTCAAAACTGGTGGTCATCCCTCTTCAGATGAGATGTGAAGATGGCGTGCGGAAAAAACAATTTCCTCAGTGGTCACTCAGTCTTCCCCTTAACATTCAAGGTTACCAGTGCATTTGTGTCTGTTTTTGTGAGTGACTCCATGACTAATGTGACTTCATAGCTGCCACCAGCCCCCTCCACATGCTTTGTGCAGGGATGATGGAGTGAAAGAGCCTTGTCTGCATTGTCCTCCACTTGGCTGGCTGTTGACAGTGCAGGGATATAACAGGCCAGCTGTGATTTACAGCTTCAGCTGGCTGCTCTGGGCTTCTCTCACATTGCAGGTGTGGTACTGGGGCTGTTAAGGAAAGAACTGGGTAAATAACTTCTGGTAGGCTTTGTCCCTTTTGTTCAAAATGCTGTCTCCAGTCTTAGTCTCTTGTCCCAGCCTCACTCACATCTTGTCACATTGCTGCCTGAGACTTGAGCAAGTTCCCTGTTCTCTCATGGTGTTCTAGTTCAAGTACCAAGTTCTGCAAAGCCTGGGGGCACCTGTTAGAGCCCTACTACACTTTGAAATTTCTACATTGGCTTCGGCATTGGTTTGCTGAACTCATATCTTGCTCACAGTGTCCTTATTCATTTTACTCAGCTCTAGGTATCTTCCTGGACTCTATAACCCTTTCAGTCCAAAAAGTTTTGCTCCAAAGTCACTCCTGTTCCATGGAGTTGATTCCCAAACTGCTGGTTATTGCAATTCACTGGCTTTTTATTGTTTTTATTCTGGTATTTATTGTATTTATTCTGCAAATGTACAAAACCATACTGACTTTCTCAACTCCTGAACATAGTACAGGGGCCCATCCTGAGGCATCAGAATTATTTGTTTACTCTAAAGGTGCACAGAAACAAGGATCTCATAGACAAACCAGGAGGAAAGTAGCTGCATATACACAAGTTGAAAGGTGTCTCTGAGTAGAACAGGTGAAGGAACAGCTTACAAATTTTAAGTATAAAAACAGTAATTAAGGGGTTTTTTGTTTCTTTTTTTTTTTTAATTTCTTTAACAGGAAGTTAGGTGGTGCTTTAAGCCACAGGAAGTTGCAATGTAAACTGAGATTTTCTGTCCATCAATGCAAAATGTGCCTCTCAACTATAATGCAAAGTCAGTCTCTGTTGCTCTCGTTTGCAATGGAAGATTACCTGAAGACTGATTTAAATGTGTTTCTTGCTCTCTTGTATGTAATCACCTACACAACAGTCCTTGCTGGTCTTTCCCAAGCACTATTCAGCCTTATCCCTATTTAAAAACAAAACGGGGACTGCATTGAGTAGCGGAACGTAATGAATTTCCTTGGTTTGAGAGAGACCTGGAGAAAAGAATCCAGTGTTTTAACTTTAAACCAATGCAGCTATTCTCTCAGACGAGTGCAGCTTCCTACGTTTCCCTCCACCATTTACATGGGAATTTAAAAATAAACCAAGCAATACATGAGCCAGTTGATGTCCTTGCAGGTGGAACATGCTCTTTTTAAAAAAAAAAATAAATTGAAGCTTGAGATTTCTCTTGTGGAAGAACTCATTGTGGATGCAAGAGTGTGGAGTTCAGATTACAGCTCTTCCACCAACTTGTTAAATGCAATTAAGTATTCCAGACTGTTTTGAAGAAGACTGTGTAAAAGCTGTGAAAGGTGTAGGCTGGAACAGATAATTTTAAATTTTAGGTCATGTGTGTTGCTTGACTACATGGACAATGTAACTGATTTTTACAGATTGGTTTCCATGTGTCAGTCACAAATAATTTTCTGTTACAAGGAAAACTTTTAGTAGATACATTTGCAAATTAAATTACGAGCCTATTTTCCCTCTTGCATTAACCGGGTTACTGTGTTCACATGCCAGAAAGATGTTGCTCTTCGAAGAAGCATGTTAGTGTATGTGGCATTGCCCCATGCACTTTTTAGAACCTAGACCTGTACATTGTCATCTGAGTATCGTTAACCATGCTGTAGTCTGACAAATGAATCTTTTACTACTGCCCTGTTACATAGATAATTGTAATTAACTGCAGTTTGTTTTTATTCCACTACTTGAAGTCGTGTGATCTGAAAATTGGTGAACAAAAAGTATTTGTGCATCTTACTATGGGTATCTCTAAATAAAGTGTATTTGTATAGTGTGTTGGCTTGGCTGGTATTTTCCCTTATTTGCTAATATCCCATTGCAAGTAAATCCAGGGCAGTTTAAAAGCAAGTTGCATTTCTTACTGCAACAGTCCAGCCTCTGTGTGGACATGACTGATTCAATGAAAACAAAGTGAACTGTCCTTTTTCCTTTACCGAATGGATTGATAATCCGAGAGCAGAATCTCAGCTTATTTTTGTTTTTTCATGGCTTAAACATCAGTCCTAGTTCTCTGTACAGCTGTAGTAATACTCATTACTTCCATAGGACATTTATCTATTGGCAGAGTTGAGACTGTTATGCTTCAAAGCATCCCCTTCCTGTTCTCATCATCTGATACGTCATTTGCTCAGAGGCAAGAGTTTCCTTTCAACCACTTTTTAAATTTTTCTAAGAAGGATCTACCTCTTAGAAGTGTTGAACAGCACAGGTAAATGTAGCTGGACAGTCAGGTATAGGACTACAGGTTTTAGGGAGATCTTGCATCTGTAAAAAAAACTGCACCTGTAGCACTTCCAAATATTTTCACTGCACAGGACAGTGCACTGCACACTTCAAACAGCTGTCCTATTTCACTGCCTGTAAGTGGGAAAGTTATTTTTTCAGACAAGGCATGACTAAAGTCTAAGTTTCATGCTGGAGGTTAAAATCCTGTGCCTAAAATCATCTTCTGCCTCCCTGTCTTCACCCTTGTCCTCATCCTGAGATGCTAGTTTCCATGATGATAGATTGACTGAAGCTTTGTAAGTAAAGGCTTTTAAGCTAGGTGGGAGACCATGTCTCCAGCTGCACCATCTCTGTTCCCTGTAGGCATTACTGATGCTTATGAATGCTGGAAGGGCAGAATTTAAAAAGACATAGGAACACTAACACTGTTATTCCACTGAGCCTTCTAACCAAACTGTTTGACAGATGCAAAGGAAAACCAAAGCCCCTGGCCCTGGAGACATACAGAAATTATGAGTTAGAGAGGGCTCTGGCAACCAGGGTTACTAACTCCCCACCTGTCTCAGATGTTCCATTGATTACAGCATTCAGATAGTGTGGGGCCTGTCAGCTGACTTACAGGACCAAAAATAAGCTCACAATTTCCAAAGCTGTTGGTATTCATTGAGCTCCTCTTGCATGCATGTCCTGCTTAAATCTCAGCAATAAAAAGTCTAAATTGTCCCCAAGAAGCTAATTTTAGCATTCATCTATTTTGTCCCATCACCTGTCTTGTAGTTCTACTTGTTTTCCCATTCACAGTGCAGATGAATCGGCTTCTTCCCTTATGTCAGGCAGCTCACCATTTCTGGGGTAAAGGATTTTTAACTGTTTCATGGCCAGAGTTTTCACTCCTTCTGCCAATCAATCTAGGTTCCCTTGCTGCTTTCTCACTGGCCCTGCTTGGCATGTGCATGTATGGCAATCGTCATTCCTGTCTGTGGAACCAAAATGAGATCCATGGCACTCCTTGGCCTGGAGCCTGCAGCTGGTCTATGGTGTTATCAACTATGCCTTTACTGTAGGCTACAAACATGTGGCAGTCGACATTACCCCTTTCAACACTCAATCTGCTGCCTGCCTCCAGCTCCAGTCCAGCTGCTGCAGGTTTCCTTGGCTGTCATCACTTCCCTTCTTGGGTGTATTTTGTTTCTGATCTCTGTGACTTGGGGCCTCAGCTCTTGCCAGCTGGTGTCACTGCTGTTGCTCAAAGAGGAAGCCAAACCAGGACAGGACTCGGAATAATTTCACAATGTTCTGTTAGTTCTTCCTAGCCATAGCTGTATTTATCTTGTCTGTTTCTGAATAAAAGATCAGGATAGTCTTTCAAATACAGGGTGCTCTCAAGGTCCAGTAAATGAATTAATAAATAAAGAGATGCCATAGAGCATGGACATAGAGCTTGAAATGTTTTTTGGGCAAGAGGTGGTGCATTTTTAAGAGACTGAAAGTGAGAAAGTTTATAGTGTATTAGAAAACAAGAATCTCTGTGCTTTGTCTCCCAACTTCCTCAGTCCCTCTCAAGCCTCCGCTGGAAGAACAAATGTCAGGAGGGCTCAAAAGACAACATAGCATTACTTTTGGGAGCTATGGGTCAGCTGCCCCAAAATACTGCCCTGCACAGAGGGTCTTACTCTTTCCTCTTCACTGAAGTGTACTGTGAGAGGTGAGACAGAAGCAACAGGCCTCAAGTACAGAGCTGCAATCAAAAGGTCAGCTAGACATCACTTGAACTATTTGTGCCAAAGACATAAACAGAGTGAGAGTCATGTTCCAGGGATGCTGCAGGGTCAGCAGAAAGATTTGTAACCCCTGCAATTGATGTCTGTGGGTTTTTTTCCCCTGTGTTGTCAAAAGTTTTCCTTTGCTGGGGGTTGCCTCTCTCACTACAAACCCACAGCAGTGCCTGATGCATGCTGAATGTGAAGCACAGACTCACCTATAAAACAGAAATTGTACAAATTCCAGACAACTGGAAAAAATGTGATTAAAGATTGTCTTTGGAGAGAGAGAGTGACACTATTGCTATATAACTCCACCCCAAATAACTGCAGTGTTGTAGGCAAGTATTTACCTAGGGAGCAATTTTGGCTAATTTCTCCATGTATCTGAGCCCCGAGAAAGGCATTGGAGGCAAAAGGGTGAGGAAAAGTTGGTCAGTACTAAGACAACAGGATTCACTTCCTCATGTGCTATGGTAGCAGCCTGTATACTTCTGCTGAGGGCTGCTGGACACCACACTGCAGCCAGCCAGCGAGGATGACAGCAGAACACTATTAAGCTATAACAGCTTATGATCTTGCCACCTGATAAAACGACTTCATGTAGACTTTTTTCCTTCCTGGAAATAAATTCTAGGAGTCATGATGACTTACCATGTGTATTTATAGGAGCATTTTTCCTGTTAATCACAGAAAGCAAACTTCAGCTTTTAACCAGTATAAAGAGGCTTTGACTCAAAAAATATCGTACTGTCTGTTACTTTGTTGCACTTGGAATTTATTTGGTTTTGCGGAAAGCTTTTAGTCCTGTGCTCTAGGCTGCTCAACTTGTTGCTTGAAGAGAAGGGAAACATCTGGAGCTTGAATATGTTTTGGTCCTGGGACCTAGGTCACAAAACCAGCGACGAGATTTTGTGCCAGTCATCACAGCCTCTTGAACTCAGCAGCTCTGCAGTTCTCAGTCTGACTTGCTGTCCCTAAACCTAGTCTGTATTCTACCAGTTTGTCTATGATATTCTTTTAGCAAACACCACTGGAAGCTTTGCTCAAACTGAGCAACATCCCTCTCCTCTCCCCTCATTTATCAAGGCAGTTGTTTCATCACAGAGGGTGACTGGGTCAGCCTGACATGACTTCCCCAGTGTAAATCCAAACTGACTGCTGCCAGTCACCTTCCTGTCCTCAGTGTTTGATGCTTTCAGTACTATCATCTTGGCAGGGCTGGGTGGAAGCTCACCAGCCTGCAGTTCCCTGGGATCTCCCATGCTTGCTGCTTTGTTCTTGTCATTGCCAGTTGCTGCATCTACAAACAGCCATCTTAAAACTGAAAACAGATGGCTGACATTTAACCAGAGTTGGCAAATATCCTTGGACACGTTATTCAAAACAGTCTCTTAAAATGTATCACTGGATAAAAATGCTTGTAATTTATCCTAAGATGAAGTTTGGGGGGAAACAGCAAATGGTGCAAATCTAGCTTCCACTGTACAACACTATTAGTTTGTTACCATTCATTACAGGAACCTTTATATTACCTGGAATAAGGGAGGGTTGGGATTCCACTAGGCTTGTTAAAATCCAACTGATAAAAGCAGATGGTCTGTAAGTGCTGCAAGAGGCAGTGTGCAACACTGTGCAAGGATATTTAAAAGACCTTCAGTGACCATGTACTGCAGTTCTGCCCCACCAAGTTCTTTAAGAGCTGGCCAAGGAAACTTCTGGCTTCTTGGAGATGATTTAATCTTGGAGAATTTTAAGACGCAGAAAGCATGACATTGTTAGAGCAGGGGACAAAGTGACCAGGCATCTACAGACTACTTTCTCTGACATCACAGACAAAATAATGGAAAACTGATAAAGGACTAAACAGAGAATTCAAGGCTAGATACACAGCTAATGCCAAACAACAGTGTTGTATGGAAAACAAGTTTAACTGTTTAACTACAGCCTGTTTAATTCTTAGAAACAGTTTGGCTGGTAGAGGTAACAGTGGGTAAGCACATCAGATAATGAAATCAGGGAATATGACAGAACAAACTCAGCACTCACCATTAGAAAAGCATGCACTACACAGGTTAACCCCTGACAGCATCCTTCCTAAACTGGGGTTTAAGCAAGGCTCTGCAGGACCAGTATCAGGCTCAGATGTGTGGAACTGTCTCAACAATCTGGAAATAAATACAAATTCAGATCAAATATTTTCTGGAAAAGGTTGAAAGAATGGAAAATAACAGTAGGGTTAAGGGGTTGTGCAGAACAATTTCAGATTCTGGTTCCATGAAAAATGCATCACCTTTTTCATACAATCAAACTACAATGTAAGAAAATTTGGACCAAGGTCTGCAGGGACCACCTGGAGAAGAGGGTCATCTCGAGGTTCATACTGACTCTAAAGAATGATCAAGCAGCCCAACATAAATGATCAAGCATCCCAAATTCCACGATGATGCTTAGACATGATGGACTAACACAGCCCATGGATGTTAGGAATTTTAACAGCCTGGGCTTTATGAAGGCTGAATGCAATGACATCATTATACTTCCCGCCTTCACCATTGTGAATGGTATCTCTAGCAGAAGGGCTTGCTTCCATAATATAAATGGCACCCCTTTCAAGTACAATTGTTGCGAAAACTCTACTTGTACAGGTATAACAGCACAATCTGACACATTAGATCCCGCTTCTTGGCAGCATCCCAACAAGTTTTACCCCACATCTAAATGCAGCAGCAACTCCAGGTATGCCCAAAGATTTGCCACCAAAATTTTCAATTGTTCCACTACACTTAGGGAAAATATCATGTTTTGGCATCCCACTCTTCAGGAGAAGGGAGCACCTAAAATTTGCAGATGCTCATGGACAAAAAAACCAGCAAAAGTCAGAGGGCCCCCAAAATCTTAAAAAGTTCTATCAGTAAATTACATACTCTGCATGGAAACTCTTATGTTAGTCTCTGACCTCCTGTAAGCACAAAGACAACGATTTAGGATCAAGGAGGGAGGTCAAAAGGAAGAGAGAAAAACAGAGAATGTATTAAAGAGGAGGAGAAGGGAAGGGATAAAGAGAGAAAGCAGTGCTGGCTCCATCACTGATACAGCTGATGGGGTGTGCAGGGTCCTGGAGATACACACACACCTGGCCTTTGTGGGGATACCTTTTTATAGATGATTATAGGTAAGTTTCTCCCTTTCTGTGTAATTTAGTTACTGTGGAAATGGGTTGGAGGCTTCAGGGTATTTGGTGGTCTCCGTATTGTCCTAGAGCCCATGCCTGCTTCTTGACCTCATTCCTACACCTGCGCTGTGTTGTGTTGTGCTTATCTCCACGAGCCACAATAAAGATGTTTGTCCCGAAACGTGCTGCTCTATCTCCATGCCCCTTCTGCAGCCACATTCTTTTCATTCTCCCAATGTGTTATTGCTAACAATCCCTGGCTGCTAGTACCAACAATCCTTGGTTGGCTCCACAGCCACCAGGCTATCAGTATTTGAGATTAGCCCCATTATCTTCTGGGCTTCTGCACAGATTCCCTGCAAACTCAGCTCAAAGCTAAAAGTCAAGACTGGTTTCTTTATATTGAGCCTTTTGCAGAGCTTATGTACCTGGATTATGTTGATTCTCTGAGGCTAGTGCAATATATTTGGAAAAAGGCAGTGCTGTTCAAGAGGTGTCATCATGGCCAGAGCTGTGAGACCAGTTTTCAGTAAACAGCAGTATTCTGTTAGACCAAGTGATATAAAAAAAGCCAAAACAGGGCAAAACAGCTGAAATAGCCTATCTGGATTTGCACCTGCACCTGTTATTTACTGTCTGGAAAACTGAAGAGGTTGCAAATCCTTGTAATAGCAGATAAGAATCCTGACACAGGCAGTAGGTAGAATTTGCCTGACAGGCCTGAAGGTCAAGCCTTCACAGTGTTTAGTGCAGGGTCTTCTCTCCAAGTCTGATGTACTGAATCACAGGATCATTTAAGGTTGGAAAAGACACCAGAGAGTGACTCCATTCTGTGATTGATCAGCAACTTGGCAATTAGAACAGAGCACTAATTATCACCTCCAGTCATTTCTTGAACACTTCTACCACCTCCCTGGGCAGTTCATTCAAATGCTTCACTACCTTTCAGTGAAGCTTCCACCAGTTTATTCCTTTAGTTCTCCTCTGGAAACTTTGTCGTTGTAGTATGCCATTTTCTCATTTATATTTACTCCATGTACAGCAGAAAGAGTCTACAACACTTTGGTCCTGGTATCCCTGCTTAGTTTTCTCCCATTCCAAATGCTCTTGGGCTGCATTCTGTGTGATTTTCAGAGACACATTCCAGCTGGCACTACACCATCTGACAACAGCATCCCAAGAGCTCACAGCCTTTGTTATTTTGTGCTGCACACCAAATATCCTTCTTGATTTTTAAAGGATTGCCAAGCCATGATGGAAGAATGCTAATAATACTGATTAAATCCACACAGATTATGGAGTTGCAGACGTATTTGTCACAAAGCTTGTGAAACTTTGTTTACAGCTGTAATTAATTGTTCCCCTGCAATAGTAATAAAACAGAATATCAACAATACCTGTGCACTATTTGGTCTGAAATTCAATTTAGTTCAAAAGACTCTCTATCTTACTGAGCAAAAATGGGAACAGGGAGATCTTGCAGGATCTCAGCAGTAGGACCTGTTGTAGCTCCTGTCCATCTATGCAATAAGTGTCAAGGATTCAGGCTGGTTAAATCTTATCTACTGTATGCAGAGAAGGCAGAAACATGAAAAACATGGATTAATTTTCAGATACTGCTTAGAGTAAAATCAGATTTCATGCCCTTTCTTTACATGGAGAATATGGGCTCAAGAGACAGAGGATGAGCAAACAGCAGTAAAGAGTATCAGAGACCACAGGAAAGGTCAAGGACCATGGGACATCATAACTGGTGGCACCAGGGGCTGAACAGTCTGAACATCACCTTCACTAGCTCAGCCTGCTCAGCACCAAGCAGGGACCAACTTCCACACGAGGTAAGTAGGTCTGACATGTTAAAGCCCAAAACGTAAGGACCACTGCATTTTGGGCAACCAGAGGTCCTGCAACGGAAAAAATGCACAGCAGGAAAAAGCATAAATGGAAGAAACATTTTTGGTTTTTTCTCGTCTCCTGACTTACAATCCAAAACTCCTAATCTCAGGGAGTCAAGCATGACTGACTATCCTTTATTGCCATCTGGCCCGTCATGGTGGTTTTAGGCTGCCAGAAGTTGCACCAAGCTCTCTAGCACACTTCTGCTGTGCCAACCCCTCCCTGTCGCCATTAATCCCCACCATACTTTACTCGACCTTCTCCTGTAGTGCAGCTATCTTTTGTCCTGGATTTCTCCAGCATCAACAGGGTTCCTCTCTGTGTCCAGCCTAGCAAGAGGAGGAGATGTTTACATGAATGTAAGTGCAGAATTGGTTCCAATATGCCCTGTTCCTAAGCCACGGGGGTCCCTCTCGGGGCCCCTTCATGGTATCCCTCACGGGGGCTTCTCAGGGTGTCCCTCACACCGTGTCCCTCACAGGGTTCCTCAGAGGAATCCTCGCATGGGCTCTCATGAGATTTCTCAGGAGATCACTTGTAGGCTAAATCCCGCGGCCCGTCCAGGGGGAGCCTCTAGGTGTCCTTTACCGAGGTCCCTCAGGGGATTCCTCATGCCGCCAAGGCGGGGATGCCTCAGGGCGCACCTCACGCATCGCGGGCAGGCTCCGCCGCTCCCGCCCCTTCCTCCCTCCGCGCGCGCCGAGGAAAGGGCGGGGCCCCAGTCACGTGAAGGCGAAAGGAAGGGGCCGGCGCACTTTCGTGGTCACCGGGGGCTGGAGGCGCGACAGCGTGGATGGGCGTCGCGTCGCGTCACGTCGCGTCACGCGGAGCGTTGCGTCGCGTCGCGACACGCGCGCGCGTGGAGGAGGAGGAGGAAGGGGAGGTCACGTGACGGTCGCGGGCGCCGCCGCCGCCGCTTTGTGAGCGCACTGGGCAGGTACCGCGCGCGAGGCCCCCTCACCCGCCCCTGTCCCCGGCCAACCGTTCCCGCACGCGGCCGCTCCCCCCCTCAGCCGCCCCCGAGGCCCCGCGGGCCCGGCCCCGCTTAGTCCGGCCGGCGGTCCCTCGGTCGGGTCGGTCGGTGTCCACCCGGGCTTCCCAGCCCCGGGCCGCCCGCCGACGGGTTGCGGGGGGACGCGGCTTTGCCCTGCTTTCCGTGGCGGCCGCCCCGGGGAAGCTTCGCCCTGGCCTAGATTGCCGTCCCCCCACTCCGCCCCCCTCCTCTCCCGCTCAGCAGGGCCGCGGGTGCGGGCAGCGCCCACCTGGCTGGGGAGGGGGGGGCCCGCTTGGCCCCGGGAGAGGTGGGTTCTCTCTGCACCCCTGACATCCGCGGGAGGGGCTCCACCTTCAAGGAGGGATTCTCATCTCATCTTGGAGGTGCTCGTCTCCCACAACGAGGGTTACCCTCGGGCGTGTTGGTGCTCGGGGGGACGTGAGGAAAGCGGGACCAGCTGGACCCCGCAAATGAAGGATGGGGTTGGCAGCAGGAGTCAGGCCAGAGGGGAGGTGGCAGCTCGAGAAGCGAACAAGTGGATGATGAAGTATCGATCTGTGACTTACGCAGGGCTTTACTTCCATGTTGTTGCTCATCCCCTTCCCGGGTATTCCCTCGCTGGTGGTGGGGGGTCACAGCTACAGACAGTAATATCTCAGGTGGGTTATTTGAGGACATGTGAATGAATGAACCGTTTCCTCTGTTAACCTTCTTCACCTTAGTCTTTCCTTGCCATCGGCTGTACGTGGTTGCTTGGAACTGGGTGTCACGGCAGGGCTTCGCTATTGGTCTGACTTATGTTGCCTTTAAAAACATCAAAAAAAAAGCTCTTCTGTGTTTTCTTCGGTTGTTGAAGAATATTGCAACAGGGAAGTGAACCGGTAGGCATTCCTTTACAAGAAGCTGGATATAGAAGGGACCTGGTGCATGTTTGAGTCTAATGGAAAGGGTCTGAATTCTCTGATGTGGAATGGGTTTAAAAGCTTGTGCTGGAATGTCTGCACTGCTATTGGGTGCCACCTGGGAGCAGGGTGGACTGGTTTGCTTTTCTCTTGTAAGTGTGTTAGCACAGGAGTATGGATGTGCAGATCATGGTTGGTGTGTTCAGAGGAACAGAATGTCTTGTGGAGCAGAAACCCGGGGTTTGCTATGGGGCTATGTGAAGGAAAGCTATGGAAGGGGAATGAAGGGGCTGGCCTGGCCTGAGAGCAGCTGGTTTTTTCCAAGTAGAGAAATTGGAGCTGGATGTGAGGGAAGGGAGGGGGAGAAGTGCTTGCCATTGAAGCAGAGCTCTTCACAAAAAATGGCAGCAACTCAGCCTCCTGGCTTTCACTTCTTTAATATTTACCAGGCCCTTTTAGCAATTCCCTTGTTTGTATCACGTTCTCTAATGGAATCTGGGTTTGGATTCCTACCTGGCTGATTCCGTGTTTATACCTGGACCCAATTGCTCTATGGTGGCTTGACCTAACTTGTTTAAAGAATTTATTTTTAACCTTACACTAGGTAACTTGAAAGCAAGCAAGGCTAAATCACTTTGCAGGATTAATGATGTGACTCCTGAAAATGTGCTGGCTTCTGTGTTTATAACCTCAATAATCTTGGTAATCTTGGAGGTGGGGAGGAGTGGGAATTAGACAAGCTTTGTTCTGCTTTGTTCTAGTTGCAGTTTTATCAGTGTGTTGATTTTGCAAACTGTCTGTAGTAAAAGAAGCATGGACATTTCTGAAATTTTGTCTGTTTCAGTTTTTTTGGCCCATCCTCCATAAAGTTCCTGGTGCCATGACTTGCAAAAGGGTTATTTAATCCTTTTAAATAGCAACAGACTTGCCACTAAAATCTTAGGAAAACAGGGGAAAACCCAACAAAATAATCTGTTACCAGAAGCTGTTATTTTAAGCATTTTTTTGTTTGTTTGTTTGGCTCTTCCATTTTTTTGGAAGGTGTAGTTCTAGAACCTGGAAGTAGATTGTTGATGTTCTGCATTTCTTCCATGAACTTTTATTTTAGGTGATGATTTTCTTATGAAGTGCCATTTTTTGGTGTGCTTTGTTTGTTGCTGGTGTTGTCCTATTGGTATTGATCATGACAGAATAACATGCTGAAGAACATTGCTTGAAATGTGTATGTGTCATATACTGTAAGTGCTCTATTAATAATCAGCACTGAGAGTCTTACTATTAGTAATAATGTTTACTTGCAGTTTCAGTCACCTGTACTTTAGAATGGGTACTTTATGAAAGACTAGGAGTAGAATTTGGATCTGTTGTGAATCTTTGTATTCATCTTTGTTTCTTATTTGGTTGAAGCACATGGGCAGGACTCTGAAGATCCATGTTCAGTGCTTTGCAACAGCCTTGTATGACCTTGCTGAAAGAGAAGCCAAGTGGCTTGTCCCCTTTGTAAAATACAGATTAGAGAAACTGTATTGTATTTTTAGACTTTAGAATTGTTGAATGGAAGGTGTTAGAGGAAATACAATTGATACCCACTGCACTGTTGTTATTCTGCTAAAGCTTTTGGTGAATTTTAGGTTTGTTTCTGATACAGTGTGTTTACTTGTAGCCCGTTGAGTCCTCTGTGATTTTCAGAGAACACCTCGTTTGGACTTGCGCTGTTTTTCATATAACTTCCCTAAACAGGTTACATTCATTAAAGTGAGAGCTGGGATGAAAGGTTGTGAAATGCCTCCTTTGCAATTACTTCAGGTTCATATTTTACAAAACTGTACAAAGGGTTTGTCTGTTTTGCTCTAACATGAAAGTCCACACTCTTTGATTTTGGCCATCTGCACTGGGAGTCTGTTGGAGCTCTCCATCTGCCCGGGGCTTCTGCAAGGCTGTTCCTTCCTCAGGTGTGGTACCCTCCTCTCCCCATTAGTTCTCAATTCTTCAGGGAGTAAACAGGGACTAAAGACAGGCAATTTAGAGGTGATATGGTCTGATGGCTAAGATCTCATGGCTTGCTCAGGCTGCTTTTACTACATCATAAATATTTTGCTCTGCATATTGTTTTATTTATGTTCTCTTTAGATTGTAAAACCTGTAAAATAGGTTACATTCACAACCTTGTGCAGCTCCCTTGGATGGGATTGTTTCTATTCTCAATGCTATTGAAATTCTATTTCCTTTTGTCCAGCTGTCTTTGTGGAACCTGCACAGTTTTGTGGCTTCTTCTGAAGGTAAAATTGTCTCTCTCTCTCCAGGCTCTTAAATCACTCTCCCAACAGATGAGCTTGGAGGAGTCCTTTACCTGGCTGAGTGTAGCATTTTGTGTTAAAAACAATGAAATGTTTCCTGTGTTGAGAGAGCTTTGATCTTTCTTGAGACTTAAGGTTTGCTTGAAGTTATACTTCTATGGTGAACTTTATGGTTTTGTTTTTCTGCTGTATCATACAGGAAATGCAGTTTATTGCTGTAGAAGATGTAGGTTCAATGGAATTTGTGTTGCAGAATCATTCAGTATGTCGATCTACAATTAAATGAAGAAAACACAAATACTTTGTTAACCTCCAGATTTGAATCATCAGGTTGCACTTTTTAAAGCTGTTTCAATGGGGGAAGAATAATGCTAACCTCACTCTGTTAGGTGGCCCTGTGGTTGAAGGTGTAGGATTTGAATTCACTAGTTATGACCATGTTCCTAAACATTTTTAATGGTTAGTTGTAGAGAGAGGAATTCTTTGTGCAGTTTTATTGCATCTGGCATTGGTTTAATCTAGAACACTTCATTTGTATTTCTTGTGACTAAAGTAGTGTTTCTGGAAGTAGGTTGATACTTTAGGGACCATGTTGAGATTGCTTTTGAGCAAGGAAAACACAGTATTTGTTTCTACTCAATTTTTTTTTTTTAGTGGTTTGAGGGTGATGGATGTGTAGTAATATGGAATGAAACATATGGCTTCAGAAACCTTTTTGTTTCCTGTTCCAGTTTGTTTTTAAATGTTAACTGAATTATGGCTATTTTGTCCTCAACGCTTGGCTTTGTACTGCTTCATTATCTATGTTTTTCCATATTTTTTTTCTGCTCTTCTTTGATTTTCAAAATCTTATGTTGTCTTACACACAGTGAGCAACAGGAATCTGAAAGGAATCCTGGTGCCAAACCTTGCACTGCTGTTGGGCTGTACATAGTATATTGTATTCAAGAAAATCTGGTCCATGCATTTGATGGATTGTGCCCCAAGGGGTGGGTGTCTGCTTGTATTTCAGCTTTCAGTCACACGTTCTGGAGATCACTGACTTGTGATCCATTTTTGAATCTGACATAAGAGAGACCTAAGTTAGGGATGTCAACTAAGGGTGACTAAGTATGATGAGGAGGAACAGTGCTGCACTTCCTGGTTTTGTGCTTCACTTTCTTTTATTAGCCACTGAATGAATTTCTGAATGTTTTGAACATGGGGCAATTGCCAAGGGCTAGCTTACTGAAATTAGTTTTAGAGAAAGATTGGAATAGACTTATGAGGTTGGTGAAATTAAGTTAATAAGTATGTAGAAGTGTTTGCTTTTTCCTCAGTGTTTGAGAAAACAGTTTCTGATACATATCTTCAACCTGTTGGGTTTCTTTGCTGTTTCATGATGTCCAGATTAGCAGCAATGCCCAGGAACTCTTCTTTGCATCTTAGAAGAAGTCGCTTGTTATCTTCTTTGAATAGTTCTCTGTTATGGCTGCAAGTATAAAACTAATTTCAACTTCACACCTGAACTCTACTTTTTGTTGTTTACCATTTTACATGTTGATGTAGTAGTGTATGTTTCTGGATTTTGTCCCAAGGAATTTTAGCTTACTTCTGACTTAATTGATGGTTCCCTTGATTTTTTCATTATTACTGTTGGAGCATAAATGCTAGAGTTTAAGAGTTGTCTCTAATGAATCTTGTGGGGTGTTTTTGATTACAACTTTTCTGTTGAAGGACTTTCTTGCCTTTTTACTTCACTTCATCATGGACTGTCCTAGGCTGACATGGACTTCTGGAGGTGTTCTAGTCTCTCTTTGCTCAAGCAGGGCCATTACAGCAAGCTGCCCAGGACTGTGTCTGAATATGTTTTGAATATCTCCAGTGGAGACTCCGCCACCTCACTGGGCAACCTGTGCTGTGCCAGTGCTTGCTTGCCCTCAGGACACAAAAGCATTCACTGTTGTTCCCAAGGAGCCTCCTGTGTTTCAGCCCTTTGGCTCTGGTCCTGTCATTGGGCACTGCTGAAAATAGCCTGGCTCTGTGTACCTTTCCTTCAGGTGCTTAGACATATTGGTGAGGCACCACATCCCCCCTCAGGCTTTTTCCTCTGGGTTCAGCTACTTGACGTAGTCAAATCTGTAGTCCTTCAGGCAAACAGGCCTTTGAGAGAGAGGTGGATTAAGCATTGAATTAAGTATGGTGGTGTGGTATTCACAATAATTCATGATTCTTGGTTGGTTAAGAAATGGGTTGGTTTAGAGAAAGTACTGTGAAAATTAAGTAAGAGGCATATTTCAAATTCAAATAATTTCTGTGATTGCAAATGAGGAGTAATTGACTGTCCTGGTTCTAGCTGAGTTGAAGGTAATTGAACAATAATTCAGCAGTCTGTGAGGGAAGAGACAGGTTGAACACTTGATTGTCTGATAGTGATAAAATTGCCCAAGTCCTTTGTGTCCTATGTAGGAATTGCATGGATTGCACATGATGACTTTAAGTACAATACATTGTCTAGGAGAGGTTAGACTGAGTTCTTATTACATATTGAACCATCCATTTTATGAAGCTGTGTACATCAAAATTATTTTTAAAAGTACTTTTTAATGGGACTGAAGCCCAAGCTTTGCACAATTATAGGAGCTCTAGATTAGAAGTGAACTGGGCCAGCCTAGTTTTTGTACTCGCAAGTCCAGACACCTTCCCCAAAAACCCCAAGACCTCCACAGCTGTAGAGAAAGGTTAAAATAAAGTTAGATGGTTAAGATTACGTCCATAGTTAGGGTTATTGAGTCTGGGAAGTGCTAGGATGACTCTTGTAGAACAGTCTTCCAAAATGAAATATCACTGAGGTGTAGTTTCTGCTAGGAAACCTACCCCAAATATTTGGATGACTTCGCTCCCTTGCTGATTCTGTGGATTGCTGGGAAGTGCTTTTTGAGAACTTTGGCCATGAGAGAGAAAAAGCAAGAATGTATAACTTTTATATTGTTCTCAATAAACAAATCCATTAAAATGACTGATCAAGGGAAGATGTTCAAGTGTTTCATTAGTTATGAAATTACTCACCCACTATAAAGTATGATAAAACATAATGCAAGAAACTGCACAACCATCCCTTTTTAGTTTATTTTAGTCCTTGAGTAAAAATTGAACACAAAAACATATTGACTGGGGCATTTTGCCTTTCAGGTGAAAACAAGGTGATTTTCAACTTTTTAGCCAGACTGTGGTAACTAAAGGCATTTCCACCCAGTAGAAAAGCAGGTAGCTGTTTGGAGCTGAATGTAGGGGAAAACAAATGAAGGAGTTGAGCAACTGGAGTCAGCATCATTTTTCTTCTTGGGACTTTGTTTCAGAGTGGTGAGGGGCCAGGAATTGGTTTTATAGTTGTAGTTCCCCTTTATTGGCAGATCCTGATTGAAAAGCTGACATATAACTCTTCCTCCTTTGCCAGTTGCTCCACAGTACTGGATAAGATTTAGGATCAGTTATTAACATGGACTTTTGATGATACTTAACTTGACCTAACAGACAGGTTCTAATGCAGTGTGTAGAGGGAGACGGACAGAGTGAGTTCCTTGTGAAGAAGCAGGAGGAGGATGTGGCTTGGGGCTAGTTGCAAGATGGGTTTGGGGTGGGGGAAGACAAGGGAAGAGTTTAGTATTCTTCATCTTGATATGCTGGGTTGCTACTTTGATTTGTTTGTTCAAATTATTTGGAGTCTGGTTCGTATAAGCAGAATCAGTAATGTTGGGGAACCTTAGGTATGTCTTAACAAACAAACAAAATTCCTGCTTTGATAAAAGTGAGTAATGAAATAATGCCAGGAATGATCAGCCCTGGTGGAGTACTTGGGGGAGAGAAAGGGATCTCTGTTTTCAACATCCCTTTTGGCTGTTAAATATGCTTGGTGAATTATTTGACACTGGGACTATATTTCAGTCCTTTGAAGTGGTGTTGCTCTGTTAGTGTGTAGTGGCTGTGTCTCTGGTAATGCTGACTTGAAAGCTGTGAGATTGTTTTGCATCTTACTTTTGGTATTCCAAACAAATGTGTTTTTGTTCTGCATTTATGGCTATGTGTAATGCAGCATTGACAATTTGGTGTATTCCCCAGAAGTTTATATGTGAGCAGATATGCTGAAAAGACTGAAAGTTTTTTTTAAGATAATTCTTTTTTTCTTTTCTAAAACAGAAATGTTGAAGGGGATAAGCTATCTCTTCTGACACTCAGTAATTCCACGGAAAGTTAGTTCTTTTGGTAGACTCACTTATTCTGTTGAATAAGATGGGAACATTGCTACCTCTTAAATTTCCTGAAAAATCTTACCTTCGCTTCTCAAGTTCCCTGTCAGGTGAAGTGACCTCATGTAAGCATTGGGCAAACACGGTGCTAAACTTTGCTAAAATGTATATATGAACTTTATTGATTTTGTTACAGTTAAAACCTAGAGGCATTAGTCTGGAAACATGGCAAAGCCTGAAAATAGAGCTTCACTAGGCTAGTTTATCTAAATGTATATTTGGACATTATAACTCTATTGTATTTTATACTGGCATGGTGTTTATAGCTAGAGAAGTTTGGGGCTCTGCTTTCCTGAAATTTTAAAGGCCAGCTGGGAGGAAGTGGTATGTTTAGTTCTCCCAGGACTTGGTGTGCATTGACCTCCCAAGCATTAAGCTTCAGGGATGTATCAAAGCTTGTTGAAACACTGACCTATAGTATGTATTCTCCATATCTCTTTTTCAGAAGTTTTATGTGTGTGTGTATATATATATCTCTATATAAAATCACCCAAATTTCTAATTTAAAAAAATGGAAATATCCCCTCAGTTTAACTTAAAAAAAAAAAAAAAAAAAATAGAATCTCTGTTAAGCTTCAGATAAGTTTAAAAGGAAAAAGTACCCCAAAAGCTCTCTTGGAGAAGATCATGGGAGTGTTTTCCAGTTGTACTAAATTCAAAGCACCACAGCTCCAAGAGGCTTAAGTTTAACCAAAACACTGTCACATGTTTCTGGAACTTCGACTTTCAATTCTTTTGCAGCAATTGGATATCTTGCTAAAGCTCTGTAAGAGTGCAGCTGAAGAAATACATGTTTGTAATGTGAGAATTTTATTTTGACATTAGGGTGCTTCTGACTGTTCAACAACTTGCATTTCAGTCATAGTAAAATGGTAAAATTTTTCAGTCGTGGTAAAGTTTGCTGACAAGTGAGTTCCAGATAAACATTTATTGAATTTTAGTTGCCTCTGAAGTAAAAATACAGCCTTTAGTGTGTTCACATTAGTTTGTAGGGTTGATTTTTTTTTTTTTTAATTCACCAACTTTCATCCTAGTTTTTCCTCTCACTTAATGTCGCTGCGTTCCTTGATCTCTGTTTTATTCCTTATTAGATTTTGGTTGGAACTGATAAATCAGTCAAACGTTTGTCTTCTCAAATATACTTGCATATTAGAATATATATAAAAGTCTGACATAATCTCAGATATGGAAGGCCTTACTCTTGGTGCTGTGTTTGCTAGGAATTTTCTGGGTTTTACTTGTTTTGTATTCAGTATTTGAGATTTTAGAATGGCTTTAAGGGAAGTTACGTCTCTGGCTGTTAGAATGAGATAATTCATTTAAACATGCTTTTTCCCTCCCTTTTTTTCTGGCAAAATCAAAGCTAAAAGGAGCACAAAATGTTTTTGTTGGAGGTATTTGCAACTCTTCAAATGGATTTTGCTGAATAAGTGGAATTAAAAATTCTACTCTTTCAAGTTTCTGTTTTCAGCCGTTGTATGTGTACCCCCATAATGTTTAAATGCAGTGTATTGAGAGTTGTTTTATCCCATTCTATCAGTTCCTCGCATTTGATCCTGTGCAGAAATTCCTATGGTGTAGCTGCGAGCTCACAGTATCTTCTAACAAATCTCAAAAACTCAGACTTCAGGGCAGTATTCTTTTGAATATCAAAACTAAGGTCATTCTAATGCCTTTTTCCTTAGAGTTTTAGAGCACAGCAACAGGGTCAGTAAGTATGGTTTTTCTAATATTAGACATCAAAAACTGGAGGAAACCAAAAGGACAGTACCTACTTAGATGAGGTTTGTATACTTTCAGAAAAACTACCCTGAAAATGTCAGTGTTCTGAAGGTGAGACAATTAGCAGGTTTTTAGCCATTTACTTTCTGCTGATTGCATTTTTGGGTGACTGCTGTCTCTTGTACTTTTTCCCCTGATCAGAGGAGGTATGTTGCATTCTTCCTTTTAAATCTTTATTTTCACTTTATTCTACCGATTCAGGTTCTTACTGGTTTTCAAAAAGCCATGTTTTGGACTGTGTGCTCATTGAATTTGAAAAACAGTCTTGTGTTAAATTGATAACACATTTAAGGCATCATACTGTTCTGTGTTTTTAACTTGTCTACCACTAGTTTCTGAATTTATTTGCAGTGTCATATTAGATTTTTCAGCACGTGTGCATAACAGCCCCCTGCTGTGCTAGAATTTTTAAACAAGGCTCTGTAAATGACTGAAAATTATTACTCTGTTTAAAAAGCTGTTACTTAAGTTTGTAATGCAATTTTTAGAACTTATGGTATTTTATCTTGATTATTCCTAGCTCATCCTTCACTTGATTTCTGTGTACATACTGCTTTCTAGTTTTCTTGGAGAAAATGGATGTTTACAGCACATCTTCTGAAATGGTTTTCAAGACTGTTGTTGTCAAACCGTTTATTTACTGAAGTTTTTATAGATGCAGTATGCTCTCTGTAGCTGGTACCTGCAATGTTTTAATGCTGTTGCTAGAGTTGAACACTGCACTTAGAATGTGTATTCCAGGTGCAGTCTCAGAATTCATATGTGTACTGAGGGTGAGGTGTACAGTTTGTATAAAGAAGTTGTTTCAGGGACTAAGATATGTGTGAGTACAACTTCATTTTATTTCAAAAGTGAGTAACTTTGTCTTGCAGGAAAGTGCTTGGTCTTTCAGACTTCCAGTGGTAAAACGGACAGGTCACTACTATCTTGGTATGTTTTAGAAAACACATTTCCTACTTAGGCATTTTAATATTGCTTTGCACAGTATATAAACTTGGCATACCTGTGTGGAATCGGAGGGCTATGATTCATTACTATGCTGTACTCAACTAACTCAAACTACAAAAGTATGTTAAAAAAGGGAATGTTAACTTTATGAAGATAAGGGAATACGTTAATATGAAGAGGAATTTTTTAATGGTTTAACAATAGGAAGGAAGTTTGGAAGAAAAGCTATATATAGTTAGTTGTTTAGATTCTGTGAATTTAAAAAGAAAATATTACTCTTACCCTTTTGTGAATTTTATTGTGGACTAGTTTGACCTGGAAAGAAGTGGAGGAGAGTGACAACCTTCTACTGGAGACGGAAAATACAAATAATATTTGAGTCAGACCAGATTCTCAGAAAAAGGTACAGATGGAGCTGGAACAGTGGCCATGGGTCTTAGAAAAAGCATACAGGTCGTTCTCCACCCCATTTATGTTAAGAGAGAAAGTAAATACTGTATTAGATGCAGTAAAACTTTGAATTTTACGCTTTATATGAGCACCTTGTCTCTTGATATCTTCCTCAGAAAATTTAAGAAACTAGGAAGTGAGAGATGAATTTCATTTGGATTTAACTTCTAGGGTGAGAACAGCCTGGATGACTGTATTCCTGCTGTTAGATTGAATTCTGCATAGAGGGCTTTTTATTTTTCTGCTCCTTTCTAGCATGTTTTAAGTTTTAGGTTGTAAAATAGTTAATCCTTCATCTCTTTTGAATGTTTGGTATCGTTTTGGTGCAGCTGAGGTAGACCTGACCTCAGATGAATTCTAGAATGATGGAATAACTGAAGTTACACATGACACCAAGTTGAGAAGCTGTGGTTGTGAGGAAAATAATACTCCAATGCAAGTGGGAAAGCTTGGGATAAACCCAAGTTTTCTGACTGAAGCAAGTTAACATGAGGAGTTGTATCAGAGGAAACCTTCTTGTTTAGAACTAGACAAAATGGTAAAAATTACTGTGACTGTAGAAAGAGCAATCCAGAGGTGGCAGAGAAATAGGAAGTGACCTTTGATGGCTTTCAGTTCTTGGTGCTGTTTCACTTGTTTCTGAGCATCTGACAGTGAGTTTGTAAAAGGATTTTGCCCACTTCTCACAGTGTTTAACTTTGAAATACTGAACTGAGCCAAATGGCTGATAGTTTTCATTAAGATGTTATGTACAGTGATTGTGTAGAAACGAAATAGTTAACACAGCCTTACAAACAATTGTGTTTTCCTCCTTCTGAAACTTTAGTTTCAGAGTCATGTGTGTCACTGTAAAAAAAAATTATTTTGGTGGATATTCCTGCCTAAAATGAATCTTGAGGAATATCATAGTCTGTGTCAAAAATACAGAAAGATGTTCTGGAATATTTTGCTTTATTTAAAAGTGTTTTTCTGCAAGACTCTTAGCTTTCTTTGACCTTCTGAATATCTGAACGTGTCACAGGGAGCGATTTGTGCTGATGTCTTTCCTTGGTGTCTCGTTCGATGGTTGGACTCTGTACAGCTGCGGGAAGGATACTGAGCTGTTCGGTGTTGCTAGCAAAACTGAAGCTAAAATCAAAAGTCTGCTAACACATTTTACAGAGACAGCTTTACTGATTACAGAGTGTGTTTCCTTCTATATCACTCATGGCTTGTAATTTCAGTTGTGGGGTATTTTTTTTATTATTTTCTGGTGAGTGTTGTATTGTGATTTGATGAGTGGCATGAGTCTGAATTAATCCTGCCATCCAAAATTTCTCTGTGGTGGCACTTTCTACTTTGTCCCTCATTGTCAATTCTAGTGTGAATTAAATAGGGGAAATAGGGGCCTTTATTTTAATATTTTTTTTAAATGCAGCTGAGTGTGTTTCTGCAAGTGTGAGAATATCTCTGCTCTTGCTCTGCTATTTTTAGTCCTCTTGCTTGTATCTTTTTCTATTCAAAGAATTCCTTTGGAAGCTGTTCCAGGAGAGAGTGGTTTGCTGACGCTTTGGGGGGCAGGAAAAGCACGAGCAAGGAGTGTGTTCATGATCTGGCAATGAGATGTCTGATGTGCAGCGCTGCTTCCTGTGTGAGGCCTTGTTTCTGAGCTCCCTGTTCCAATACCCTGCTGGGTATTGTCCTGGCAGGTGTTACCTTGTTCTTGGTGTCATTTGGAGTGCCTGGGTTTCTACTTGAATCTTATTACTTGATTTGTTTTTCTGTGGAAACAGCAATTAATTTTAGGGACTGTTATAGCCAAGCAGGTTGTTGAAGTATGCATTTCTACCGTTTGATAGCCAAAGCCAGCAGTTCCCTGTACTTGTTTTTCCCTGCTTTTTAAAATTTTCTGAAACAGCTTATTCTGGATTAGCTCTAGTAAGTTGGTTTAACTTTTTTTTTTTTTTTTTTTTTTTGTGTTTGCATGCATTAGTCATCTTGAGTACAGGTAGCTGTTGATTATAAAGGTAGTGATAAATGAGGGTGATCCAGTGAAATTTCTTTTTGGTTTTAACAGTTGATGGGATTAACTGAAAGCCTAAGTGGTGTGTGTGCTGACAGCCCAAGCTTTAAGTGTTCTGGAAGTGTCCTGCTGACGCTGTCACAAAAAGAGCAGCGAGCAGTGAGACAAGTCAGTTAAAGTTAGTACAGGAAGGTCATCAACTGTGTGCAGCTTCAGTGGTGTACTTCAGTCTTATCTGAGATGCTTTGGCCACTTAAGTATTTTTTTTGCATTGTAGTATTGATGGATTAACCAAAGTGTGGCCTAGTTCATATGTCCTTTCATGTATTCTTTGAAAAGAACATTTATAACTTATGCAGTTGGTACTCGGCAGCTGTTTTCTCACCTGCATATATATGTGTGTGCCCTGAGTCCACCTGGGCTTCTTGCTGACCCCAGAGTTCATCCAGGCTGGAAAGCTATGCAAATTATTGCAGTCTGAAGAGGCTTTGCCTTGTGATTGTTTTAGTGGAGAGAGCCATTCAGAGAACTTTCAAGTAACCCAGCCCTGTTTTCCTCAATGCGTTTGTCTGGATTTCCTCCTTTCCCCCTCAGAGGGGATGCTGTGAGTTTTAATGAGCTGGCAGAGTAAACAAGCCTTGTCAGGGTGGGGCCTTTGATAGGGAATGTTGGTGGTGGATGATAGGTGGATGTTTAAGTGTGTTATTCCTTTAAAAGTGAAATCCATAGATGACTGGCAAAAGCATGGACTGTTTTGTTGTGTATACAAAATCATTAGAGACTTTTATGGGTGAGTAAATTGTATTGGACTAGTTTGAATCTCTATTTTAATGCCTGAAGCTGAGTGCAAACATGCACTTCTGTAGCTGGGGGAAAAGACTGTATTTTAGGTTAATGTAAACTGTGTTAGCATGGCCATTCTGATGTTGAGTATACCCTCCTCTTCTTCAGATAGAAGCACTTCCGAATTTTAAGCAAAATTTTCACTACAAGTTACTAATTGGATGCTAAGAGATATCTAAGAGGTTGAACATGAAGTGTTCCTCAGTAAATGTGATAAAAGGCTTTTTTCTGCAAGATAATGATGTATTCAAATATATACTTTTTTCCAAAACTCTGCTGTAGTTTTTTGTTGTTGTTGTTTGTTTGTCTTTAAAATGCCTACAGGGAATTAGTTCTATTTTTTTTGATTGCACGCAGTGGACTTGACCAGGATCAAGTCATGCTCTCCTGAATCCTAGAAAAACAAATTACATTTCTATCCGTAATTGTTGTGATGGTGCATGCCTACTAAAAAACTAGTTCCCCCTTTCCTCGTGAACTGGATCCCTGTCCCTCCTGTCAGATTCAGCAGTTGTATAGCCACATAGTTTTCCACTGGATAAGCTTGTTGAACTGACTGTTTTGTTTTAGAGGGTTTAATTTGCTCCTGGGTGAACCAACTGAACCAACTCCCTTTGCAGCTGCAGGATCATTAGCACGATTGAAGGAAAGGAGCAATATTTTGTGGTTAAGGGGTGGGGGAGCAGGCATGCCATTTCTGGTGATTGCTCACAGTTGTGTGGTATTAGATGTGAGCTGATACTTGATTTTAATGGAACAAACTGTTTGGGTTCTACCCAAGTTATGGATTGAACTTCAAGTGAATGTACAGCCAGGTCCCAAAGGAGAACTAAAACTCCAGTAATGTTTTTTTTTGTCCTTAAGTGTGCTCAGCCATCCTTTACTTGTTTGAGA
Source organism: Muscicapa striata striata (assembly GCA_030060385.1). Classification (NCBI taxonomy): domain Eukaryota; kingdom Metazoa; phylum Chordata; class Aves; order Passeriformes; family Muscicapidae; genus Muscicapa; species Muscicapa striata. The sequence continues at coordinate 61,371 of JAREIS010000199.1, read as the reverse complement.
CACTTCAGGAGGGCTGTATTGGTTCTGGCTGCAGAGGATAATGATTTTCAGCCCTGAAAAGCCTGCTAGTTCAGCTATTTTTTTTTTTCCCCAGCTGCAATAGACCTTTCATTTACTAAATACTAGTTCATGGTTTTTCCAAGGCTCCTAGTTAATGCAGTGAATAATTCAGTCATAGTGTCTGTTGTGAGGGGAGTTTTGGCTGTAGTTTTGCCAGCTGTTGCATTGTTGGAAGTTGTAGACACAATGGTTCCCTTCCACTGGATGCTACTCAGGAAAACACCAAGGGCCTTTCTTTTTCTTTTTTCCTTTGTGATTGTTCCAAACCTGGAGAAACAGGTATGAAGAGATTTGCGATACTAATGGTTCTTCACCACTTAATGTAGCAGTTGTGGAATAAACAGCAAGTGTACCATGTATTTACTTGACTAATATTTTATCTCCTAAGATTCCTTTCCTCCTGTCACAGGATGCAGTTATTATGTTCATGGGTGTACAGGCACTACCTCTGAGCCACTGTGGTCTTTGTATACTCCCTGACCTGAGATACTGATGGAGTTGACAGTTCAGAACAGTACGCTGTGTGGCCAGTGATGAGAATGTTACCTCTTCTAGCTTAGTGGTTGTTCGAGAAGTTTCACATATGAAAGTCTTTTCCCTGATAGAGGGCAAGAAGTGAGGGTCTTCAGTCAAAGATGGCAGGAACATGTATTTTTCCCTCTAGGTCTTAGAATATTTGGACAGGCCAAAACTTTCCTTGAAATGCTTCTCGGCAGACAAGTATACTTGAAGAGTGGACTTGGTCTTGCCTCTTCCTCACAGAATCCCCGTGATGGCTGGCTGTCAAAGAGGATTCCTGTTTTCATACATTTAATTTTTATTTGGGCCAGTGCAGGTTTTTTTTTGGTTGGTTGGTGTGGTTTTTTTTTTTTTTTAATTTTTTTGTTTTTTTGTTTGTTTGGATTTTTTTGTTGTGCTTTTAGGGGTTTTTTGGGGGGATTTTTTGGGTTTTTTTGTTTGGTTTGGGTTTTGGTTTTTTTTTTTCATTTCATGGCGACAACATTGGTCTAATCTGTTATCTAGTTTGGATAGTCTGGAGTATGGTGCTTAGAAAACAATGTCCAGTTTGTCTGTGTCTCTCTGTTCCTTGAAGTTTCAGTACAGTTAATCATGATTGTTGGTAACTAGTGCATCTTACAGGTCCTTGCAAACATGGAACTTATCATTAGTTCAGGGAGCAGAACTCTATTCCTTGTAGATACTGATGTCTGAAACACAAGGTCAAGTTGTCTGAATGTTTTAGGACATTCATTGCCTTTATTTGTCCAGAGTCACTCAGGTGTGTACCGACAGCAGTGGAGCTGGGTAAGTTTTGCTAACCAGTTTTTTACAAGCCTGAAGATTGACTTGGCCATGTGGGCGATAAAGCCCTAGGTGGAAGTCCATCAGACTTCTCTGATTTTGGTGTGATTGATTGTCTTACTTTTTTTTTTTTTAAATACCAGTTAAAGTTGCATTTTTTTTCCTTCAGATATTTCTGTATGAATTAGGGTACATATTGCCTCATTTTTTCAGAAATGATGAGGGCAAGTCCACAGGATGTTTATTGAGTGTAGCTGGCAGATTTTGGTTAAAACTAGAGAATCACCAGTATATACTGAAATGTGAAACACATTTCTTAGAGGCACTGCAATAATAGGAAAAAAAAAAAGATATTCTGAGAGGATTTTAAAAATAATGTTAATTATAATACTTAACTTTCATGATTGAAACATGCTCTACTACTGGAAAATATGCCATATTCAGTCCCTTGTCCACATCATGCCTTTGGGCTCTGAATAGCTGACCAGCTTTTGCCTAACTCTAGTCTTTTGAGGAGGAGCACTTTCTCTTCCAAAACTTCTACTAAGTGCTATCTTTTATTTGCAAGACCTATTTGAATGTTTCTTTGTCTTCCTTTGCATAGCTTATGTTTAGGAGTACTAATCCTTAAAATAAACTTCATTTTTTCTGGCATTAAAGAGAAATTTTTGATTTTTGCAGATGGGATGTGTTCTTAGCTAATTGTAGATTGGCCTAGCAGAATAATTATTTCAAGTAACAGCTCAGACAGATTTCAGAAGGTAGGTAAGAATAGTCACTGGGTTATTGGTTACAGTGTGTTAACACGACATGAAGTTTATATATTAATGTTTGTGCTGTTACTCAGACTGCTCCCAGCAATACTCTTTCCTTGGTAAAACATGAGAGCATGCAGACAGTAAAGTTTCTCTCTCCTTTGGTGTTCTGCCAGTGATGCAGGTCAATATTCTTCCTATTTACCATAGAAGACTGTAAGATGAGACATGAATTCTCCCAGGATCCATAAGCTCACGTTCAGTGTAGTTGCTTGGGGCAATACAGACACTGAGTCATCACGTGGCTCCTGAGGAACATCTGACTCTTGCAAACTCTTCCTGTTTCAATCAGCAGTAAAGATGGTGAGGTGCTTTGGACAGCAGCACTCGAGGGAAATGCGTTGCATAGATGCTTTGCAGGCGTAATTTTTTTTTTTCGCTGTTCTTTTTCCTCATGCTCATATAATTCTACAGCTGGAGCAGTGAAATCTGAGCTCACTGTACGCGTACAGTAGTTATGCCTTCCTGAAGGTATGTCCTGCACACTTTTTCCCAGCCCTGTCACTGTGAGAAATCTTTGACTGGTAGCTTTTCATCTTGAATATTAAAAAGCAATCACATTTTTAGGTGTTCACAGAGGTCTTTCCGTGGTTTATCACAGCTCCTTTTTCTGAATCAAGAAAGTAACTTTCTTGAGACTGCTTCAGGAAAGGAATTGAAACTGCAGATTTTTTTCAGCTGATGGAAGTGAATATTTAACTTCTAGAGGAATCTTGAAAGTCAGCTGCTATTGCTGTGCCTGGTCTGTTCCTGGAAGTTCAGTAATAGATTTCCTGTGTCTTGCAACCATGTCAGGTCAATTTTTGTTTCCTGTATCTGTACGTTTTCTGACTAAAAGGCTTAGAGTTCTTGCTGAAGGAAGATTGAACAACAGATAACAGAAAACATAATAACTTTAAAAATCTTTTTTGTGTTGATATGTGTTCAATTAATTTTTTATTTATTTGCCTTTCTCTTTCTTCTAAAATCCAAAACAGAAACAGAACTAAATGTGTTAAATAAGACAAGGGATGAAGACTTCAGACATGGGGAATTTGGTAGTTTTAAGGGTTAAATTATAATATTTTGTTACTGCTTTTGTAAGCTAGACTAATCTTTGCCATTCTGTGCTACACATTACTGGAACTGCAGTTGTAGTGTAGGTCATTGAACTAAAACCTGCTGTACAGACAGAAAACTAAAACAAACAAAAGATTGAGAGTTGGGATGGTTTTCGTCTTAGATTCTTCTGTTGCTTTCCCTTTTTAATGGAATTTTAAGAAATGAAGTCTTAACTAATGATAAAGACATTTTTGAATTTTAATTTTGTTTGGGTTTTGCTTTTTGTTTGTTTTTAAATTAGTAGAGACAACCTTGATCTGTGGGTGCTAGGTTACATCAGTGAAAAAAGTTTACAGGAACCTTGTGCATCTTTATTAATTGTCACGAGAGAATACAGCCACTTCTTTACACAAGAGTTTTGGGAAGCCCTTTCTCTTTCTTTAATACTTTATCCTTTTTTTTACTAGTCCTCTCTACTAATACAAAGAAAGGGGTGAAGCTAGTACTAGTCTCATTTAATGTTTTATATGTTTCTTCAAATACAGCTGTTGTGGTTGCTTATTAGAATTGCAGTGTCTGCAAGGTCAGGTATTAACTGCTGATGGGGAACTTACACACTGCACCAGATCCTGATGTGGAAACTGAAGCATCTGCTTGCCTGAATATTTTTTTAATCTTTATTAACCAGATTTTAATTAAGAGTTTTCTTCCTCCCAGTCTCAAATCTTATTTCCTCATTTGATCTGCAGTTAAAATTAAGTTCATCAGTTTCTGACACCTTGCTCATTTTTATGGCAGCAGCCTGCCCAACAGACTTGATGAATACGAGGAGTTGGAGACACTAAGAAGTGGCTTTGTGCGTGACAAAATATTCTTGTTCACCCCCATTTAATTAGTTTATAGTATCCCACTTAGGCTCAAAACTGTTGTCACTGTGATAATTTGGAGGCAGTGGCTCTCTGCTGCCTGTTGCTTCCTTAGTTGGCAGTAGGTGTGTTGGGCATGAAGCCTCAGCCGAGTGTCCCCGCTCAGTGCAGTATCTGAGGTGGAGTGTGGCCCTCCAGCTGCTGTGTCTGGACACTGCCAGTAGACAGTGGGAGCCAACTTAAGAGGAAGTGAAATAACAGTATTTTGAAAGTTCTCTTTTTATCAGGCTGCCAGTTGTGTTTTTAAGACTAGATTGTGTCTGATGGATTGGAGCATGTCCTTATTGGCTTGTTGGAGACTGTCAGAATGAGGATGGAGTTCCACCCTCCCCTGAGACAAGTACAAGTCCATACTGCTGCTTGTACCTTTGCTGGGCTTTTTATTTTGTTCCAACCTGCCAAATTGTGCTGCTTATATACTGCACAATCAGGAGGATGAAGATCTCCTCTAAAAACCCTGTTATGTGGTTCAGTTTGTTTATTCCCACAGCACCCTGATCTTTTTGTGCCATTTCATATCCCAGGAGTGTTTCAGCTATTTGTGTGCCTGCCTTTTTTCTTAAAATATCCTTTCATCCTAAAGAACAAATATGGCACAAGCAGTGGTGGCACAGACGCATGCTAGGAAAAGGAGAAGAGACACAATTTGCTTGAAGAGCCATAGGTTGCATGGCTACTGAAGTGTAGAGTGTAGTTCAGCATGTGCTTTGTAAACACACAGAAAACTCTTTAATATAAGTGGCCTGCTGTTCTGCCTAAAATATGAATCACTGTATTTTTAGTGGCTTTGGTGATATTGAGAAAATTCCACTATCAAAATATCAAAATTCTTAGGTACCATAATAAATGTGATGTTAGTTCATAAATTATGAACTAATTGAGACCCAGTGGAGTTACATTTTCTCAACAAATCTTAAGTCACAATGGACTGATTCTAGACAACCATATATAAAACTATAAGCTTGTCTTTCAGAGAAGTTAATGTTCTCTTGTGTGCTTTATTCAGGGTTTTTTGCATTGCTCATTGTGCTAGGTTCAAGTTGTGATAAGCAGTCAGATCCTTGAAAAAAGAAACAAACAAAAAATCCCAACCAAACGAAAAGCTAACTCAAATGTCATTATTAGCCTATGTAAGTTGAAGTTCTTGGATGTTATCAGTCCAGTCAGCTAAGCTTACAGAGCAGATTGTAACACAAACAGCTGAAGTAATACTACTGCAGACTCAACTGAAAATATCCATATGTCTTTAATATATCAGTGAATGGCCAGGAGCAGATAGTCAATGATAAATGTTAATTTTGCTGCCCAGAGCATGTCTACATCTACTTTATATTTTGCTCTACATTCCATTGAACATGGAGTCATTAGCTGAGGTCACTTTTTGTTTTGGCTGTGTCTTGTCTTTTTGTCAGACATGATGCTCTGAAGGTCTGTGTATTCTGGGCCTTAGAATGTGGTGCACTTAGACTACTTTAAGGAACTGTGAGATAGATTGGCTTTGTTCAGTGCATTCAAAAAGTTGAAGAAACACAGTATCCCAATTCAACTTATAACTGCAGTCAGTTCCTGGTGAAGTATATGTCTTATGAAAATATACTTTCCTCTTAGACGTTAAAGCATTATTGAATACTTTAGCTAGTACGTAAATAAATTCAGTGTCAGGGTTTAATTTTAACTAACAAGAATATATTTCTAAAGTAAAGATTTAGGTGATAATGTAGTTAATTGCCCTTTTGGTTGTAGATGAGACTCCAGAGCATAATGAATTGATATTTAAACCTCTCATTGCAGCTTTATTTGTTTTTCATGCGCTTTGCTTATGACTACCAGTGATTCAGCTGGTTGTTGAACAGGTCCCAGTCCATGGGATTGCAGTGTGTGCTCATCTTTCTGAAGAAAAAGGAGACTGAGCGGAGACCTCATTCCATCTACAACTTCCTTTCAAGGGGAAGAGGATGGCAGAGAGGCCGACTCTGATCTCTTCTCTGTGGTGACCAGTGACAAGACCTGAGGGAATAGTCTGAAGTTGTGTTGTGAGCGCTTTTCTTGGGTATTAGAAAAAACTCTTCACCTAGGAGGTGGCTGGGCACTAGAACAGGCTCTCCAGGAAAGTGATCACAGCACCAAGCCTGACAGAACCCAAGAAGTGTTTGGACAATAGTCTCAGACACATGGTATGACTTTTGGGAATGGTCCTGTGCTGGGCCAGTAATTGGACTTGATGATCCTGATGGTTCCCTTCCAGCTGAGCTTATTGTGTGATTCTGTGATTATTGTACACTGAGCTTGGTGCTAGCCAGCTGTTGCCCTAGCAGGTTTTGTGCTGAGGCTTGCTTATATAGGGGAGACTGCAGTAAAAGCACTTTGCTGCTTGTTTGCACATCTCCTTCTGCCCAGGTACACCTTTTGCAAGTTGTCCTTACTTCCAAAAATTTGCAGTTTTACTTCCTAAGCTTATGGGGACAGAAACCAGGCAGTTGAACATGAGTATTCTGGCCATTTGAAAGATCTGTTTCCAGTTACCACAGTCCTATGCTAGATGCTGTACAAACAGGGGGAATAATAATGTTTGTTTTAAAGTAATTTTAATACTAGAGAAGCTGAGAGCCACAGATGGGATAACAATGATGTGTGTGTGGGATTTGGGATTTCTTTAGGGTTTCTCTGTTGCCATACAGCTACAGTATGTTTAAAGCAGAGTGATAGGTAGTTTTATAAATTGTTTCTGTAAATATGAGGGAGAATAAAACAAAAGTCCTGGCCGCAGAGGTTGGATTTAAACGTAATCATCATTATTTCTCTTATAAATGAGAGATGAGAAGTAGAGTTGAGATTTTCCATGACCTCCATGTATGTGCAGGAAAAGCAGTTTTGATAGTAGGAAAAAGAGGAACTGTCTAGTTCATGAATATGATTTTTGTGTAATGTTTGTGTAGTGTTCTGAGTGGGTGTGAGAGCAGTTAAATTCCAGGCATCCAAACTAGACAGCAGGTACTAAAGTTTGAGTGATGAAGCTGGAGCTAAAACTTCATCAGAGTAGCCAGTAGAAAAGTCTGTATGTTAAATAATTGGAAAAAGCTGTGAGGTTTAGAAGTACAAATCAACACAGATCTCAGTCAGCTGATGAAAGGGCTTCCTATCCACTTCATTTCTCTCTTTAGTGTAAAAATCTGGTAAATCCAAAAACACTGCACTGAAGTTGCTTTGTCATGAGTCTTTGTATAGAACCACTGGTAATGGCAGGAGTTCAAACTACTACACTTATGTTATTTGGTTATTGGGTCAGTATTCACCTTAACTCATGCTCTTTTTTTTTTTTTTTTTTTCAGATTTTGTATTTTGTACATACATTGTTTTGTATATACTGTATATGATGACTTCAGTGGGCAGTGAACGTACCCGGGGCACTCGGGACAAAATGCAAATTTCAGCGACACAGCCAACACAACCACAGAAACAAGTAGTACAGGTATGTGCTACTGTATCAACTTCTTTGACTTGAAAGTGAGAATGTAATGATACAAGTTTCTTCCCTGAGTCAGTAAAAACTGAAAAAAGACGGGATGACAGTACATGGTTAGTTTTGGAAGATTATGCTTGATGACTTGTTTTAATTATTCAGTAATGCAGGGCAGTGTTAAGTTACTCCTGTGTTGTCTCTAAATGAGTTTTGTGTTCTTCAGCAATGTCTCCTATCAGTGAGGAATCCTGTGTCAGGATTTCTGTCCTGTGACCTCACAGTTCTCAGATCTCAGCTCTTCTCTCTGCCCACCTCTGATGCTATAAGATTTCTGGTAAAGAGAGAAATTTGAATGGGTGGGAGAAGCTTCATTGGATGCATGTTGTGTTCTACAGCATGACTCAGTGTCTCTGCAAGTCACAAAATCCTGAACTTCTTGTGCAGTGACCCCAGGAAGTGAAGTGGTCATCAGCTAGCAGACTAAAATTTTAAGTGTCTGTTAGATGGAAATTAAGTTTTACCCTACTGCAGCTGATTCTTGGCAGTAGTTGTGTGCAGTAGTTGTGTGCTTGTCTAGGTTACAAAGAGTGCAGAATGTTTCTGCTTCTTGCAACTCAGTATTCTCTTGACAGATACATATCAAAATTTGTCTCCATTCAAAACTCTCTCCGTTCTTTGCTGGCAGAGTGTGTATCAATCTAGAGGTGTTCTATGGGGAAATACTGCCTTCTCTAATGTTTTGGACTGGTCTTCAAGATGGAGACCCTCTTGGTCTGTTTTGCACAGTATTAATCATGTGACCTCAAACCCTTGTCATCTCGTTGCATTGCAGCACTTGGCATAGTGGTGATTCATGCTAATGTGTGGATTTAGAAAATTACTTTCAGCAGATGAGTTGAATTTGGTTTTATTTTAAAACAAGGCTGCAGGAGTATAGTGAGCAGCCTGGCAAAAGTGGTAGCTTCCCCTTTTCCAACATTTTGCAAGACAGCACTGGAGTACTTTGCCTGGTTGGGTTCCCTGGCACAAGGCAGATGTCGGCAAATGGGAGCGAGTCCAGTGGAAAGCTGCAAAGATGGTTGTTAGACTGAAACACAGGACAAAGGAGGAGTGGCACAGGGATCTGGGTTAGTTCAGCCCTAATAAGACAAGGCGAGTGTGTGCTCTGGTCAGGTACCTCATTAAAGGATATAGGAAAGGTAGAAACCAACTCTCCTCAGAGAAAAAGTGGCACAGGTTGGAATGCTGGTAATTCCTGCTGTTAAAAGGAAAAAAAAATTATGGTGAATGTGGTCATGGTGTCTTACTGGAGGACTTTTCCAAACTATGGGATTCATTGATTTAAGGCATTAAGACCTTTTTCTCCTTTTTGCCCATTTATTCTATCTTTTGAATAGTAGATACTGTTTTGTTTGCTTCGGTGGAAAAGCTGGTTATTTCATACACAGCAGTTAAGTTTTAATGCACCATATATTTTATGTTGAGATGTCAGATGGACCCTTCTGCTTAGTCAGTCTTTGCAGATCAGCAGAACTCTGTGGATTTACCTGTTAAATCCCCACTGATTCATTTTCTGAGTATAGAATAGTGTTGTTTTCCCAATCAGAGATTCCACTGTCATAGTATCACATTGATCACCATTTAAATTGTTTAACAAATGACATGATGTTTCTTTTGCATTGCTTCTGGATAATAAATGTGCCATTTTATTGTAAGATCTATGTCTATTACTGTCACTTAATCTTATGTTTTACACACTTCTGTTTTCTGGTAGTTTGAAGTTTTTACTTTAAAATTTCTTCCACTCTTACACTGAAAAGGTAATATGTCTTGTAAGGTTGAGTGAAGTTCAGGTTGTCTTAAAATACTGTTACTTTCTTAATCACAATTAAAATTTACTTATACTCTTGGTTAGGATACTATAGTATCTGTTCTAACCACGGTACCTTAAAAATGAAGAACCATCACTTGCTGGAGAAAAGGTCAGAATTTTTTGTGACACTGATGTTTGTGTAGTCATCTTATGGTTTTTGTTGGTGGTGTTTTTCCTTCTGAATCTTCAAATTCCATCTAAGTGTAATCCACTGGCATATACATGAGTGGTATTGCATCTACAAGTTTCTAAGCTCTTCCCTTCTCTGGGAAAGCTGAAGATGCTGTCACACATTTGTAATTCTTTTAAAATAGGTATGTTGTTGTCTTCTGATGTGGGCTTGAAGAATACATTTATTTACGGAAAAAATAAATCTTAGTGGATTCTTGATTTTTGCTAAAACATGCAATCATGTCTCTACAGAAGTTATATTGTCTGAATGTTTTTGCTCTGGATCTCTTCAAAGAAAATCTCTTCACTTGTTAAAAAATTGCAGTGTGCCTATAGAGGCTGTAATCAGAGTGAGAAGATGGACTAACAAGACCTAAATTCCTGAAGCCATCAGACATTTTGGTTCTGCTGTCTGTTGAGCTCTCAGCAGTCACCAGGAGCAAGCTCCTTTGCTCAGAGCACCACACTGACAGGGAGGCTTCTGTGCTAGGTGGAGCCTGGGGAGTTGTGGAGCAGGCCCTGCCCATTACCCAGCAGTGACATACCAGCCGCTGAAAGCATGAAGTAACTGGAAGTATGTAACTGCGTTACAAATGCTGATTCTCTTGGAGCGTTGTCTCTGAGCACAGATGTCACTTCCCTCAAGGAGCTGGCACAGCTGCAGTAACTTCACAGCAGATAAGCAGCTGGTGGTGTACGTTGGAGTAATTTTTAGACTCTTCTCAGCATTTATGCTTAGTGACCTCCTCTAGAGCTTGCATTTGTGATAAACTCCAAAAGCCAAACAGTCTGACCTGATTAGTTCTGACCTTGTGAGGCACAGAATTTCATGTGTAAATCCTGTGAAGTGGATGGCAAAAGGTGGGATTCAGCCAGCTGCCCAGGATGAATCCTTTCTGTCAAAAATTCCAGTCGCTGAGCTGGTCCCAGTTTATAAAGAACCTCTACAGGCTCAGCAGCTGCATCATGGGTCCTAGCTCTCTTCAGTATCAGCTTGCTCTATATGCAACAGTAGCCTCTTCTCTTTGAGCAGAAGTCAAATGAGGTCCAGGGTCTTGTAGTGCATGCTGTTCTTTGGTATTTTCTTGAGAACGCAGTTCGTAAGCTGCAGTTGCCACACTATGAAGAGTGACGTGTGTGATATGATATTTGTGTTACAGTTCTTTTTCTTTCAGGGGCAGCCATAGTGTGTTTGGATTTATCATACTTGACTGCATCTCTTTTCAGTCTCTCAGCTTTTGTGCAAGTTGCCAGTGTGCATTTTTGCCCAGAAACATTGCAGGAGCACCAGATACTTCATCAATAACAAGTTCCTTTACCAGTTTTTAGAGACCAGTATTTGCTTTTTAAAAAAAACAACAGTGCAGCTGTTCATGGGCAAAGTCTTGAGACGTGACTTGGGTCTTTTTAAGTGCTCATAAAACTACAGAGTCAGGTTGTTGTTGGGAAAGCTGTGGAAGAGGTAATGTAAGCAGGGATCTTCTGAGATGTGATTAGAGATACTATTGCCAGTTTGTCAAAATAAAACTCCTAGTTCTGGAGTGGTAGATCCTAAATAAAATTAAAAGCATTAATGCTAAAATGCAGTCATCCCTGGTCCTTCTATATTATTATATGGTGTTCTTGTCAGTGTGGTGACCTTTAACTATCTTTCAAATAGATTATAATGTGTTGAAATTGCTTCTATCCCAAATAACATTTAAAACTATAAATGGGAATAGAAAAGATATTGATCCCTTCCCCACAGCTTCTCTGTGCTTGTTGTATATGTTCTTCTTGGGAACCCATAAGAAAAAAAGCAGGGACACTAGAGTATACCTCTAAAAAATATAGTTACTTTTTGTGTACTTTATTGGATATTCTCTTTTTTTTCAGGCAACAGCAGAACAGATTCGCCTTGCTCAGATGATCTACGATAAGAATGATGCAGATTTTGAAGATAAAGTGAAACAAGTATGTTCCTTATGGTACAAGTTTTTTTGTCCCACAATAAAATGCTCTAGAGCTTGCTTACATTTTGGAGCTAGAGCATTATGGACACTGCTGAAGGCCTAGGCAAATTTCAGCCAGGCCTTTTCTCAGGTTCTGAGTCTTTTTCGCAGGCCGTGACATTTCGCATCTCTGGCCAGGAGTTTTCCCAGGGTGATAGCTTTCTTGCAAACAGAAAGGAATTAATAAACATAAGATTAGCACCTGATGTGGACTGTGGGACAGTGCATGATGTACGTGACAGGGGATGTTTTCTCCTGTTGCCCAATGAACTGCTGTCCTGTTTGAGATTCACGAACCGTCCTATAAATATAGGTCAGGTTTTAATGAAGGGCTTTTTGTCTTTCACCCAAGAAGAAGTGTGTTGCTATTATTTGCCGCTCCTAGCAAACAGCATCAGAGCATCTGTTTCTGGGTTAGATAAACTTTCAGAAAGACATAAGTTTAACTAGGGAAAGGTTCTTTTATTGCACTGTAGAGCCTGTTTACGAGAAATTTTGTAGTAATACAGCTCTGATAGTATAGTTATATCAGTGTATTTCTTTTGTAGCAAACCCTTAAGCCAAGACTTGTTTGTGCTGATGTATCTTCCCTAGTGTATCTCTAGTATTGCTTGATGATTAATGATTATCAGAATAAAGAATGTGTTCAGCTTGTCCACATGTACATGCACATGAGAAAAATGTCAACTGTGAAAACTGAGTTTGCTAATATCTTGGAAGTTTTTCAGGAAAAGTAAAAGTGTAATGATAGCTTAATGGTGAATCAAGGTGTTATTTTAAAAAATAAATAATCTGACTGTACAGATCTGGGTATGCATTAAATTGATAGAATTACAGTGTATAAATGAAATCTCACACCTTTTCCTCTGCCGTGGTGAGTGTTGGGTGTTAGATAATCAAGCTTCTTTACCTAGTTATAGCTGAGACCATTAATACAAGCAGTCCTGACAACATGTGTCTCTGTTCTGTTGTGGCTATTGGTTATTTTGTCCTAGGAAATGTGTCACAACTCATGAAGAACCTAGGAGTACACCTAGGAGGGAAGAATTAGCTTGAATGCATAAATGCAGCAAAGTAGTAGATTTCTTGGTTTCTTTTCATCTCTAAAACTTCCTCTAAAGCATTATTAAATGCTTTTTGTTGTTCTTGTTACAAACTCGTTCTGTTGCAGTGCGAAAAGTGAAGTCTTGTACTTTGTGAAGCCAAAGGACCCTCATCACTAGTGCTTGTAGCTGTGCCGGTGGAAAGGAGATTAGTTAATTTTTGCATAGAATGTGTTTTACCTTCTGCATATGTATTTCAGCTCATGTAGGTTTTGTTGTTTGGATGAAGTTGCTGACTGCCCCGTGACAGACTTCTTCTGTCTCCTATTCTTCAGGATATACACCATGAGTTGAAGGAACATAATTCAGAGCTAGGTCTCCTTAATCTACTTGTATCTCTGATGTGGCCTTATGCTGAAATGGATCAAGGGAGCTAGTCTGTCTGAAAAATAATGTATTTCTTAGTTTGGGAAGTTTTCTGAGTGGATCTGTTTTCTGCCATGTTTTGCTATGTATCTTCTCACAGATAAAGAGGAGCAAGTTTGGTGGAGAAGGAGATAGGATGATACTGAAACTATTGTGGTCCTTTTCATCTTTACATTCATATATTGCTATATGTGTAAGCATTTGCTGCAAGCATACAGGACAAAAAAGTGTGAAAAAGTACTTCCTTGATTACCAAATAATTTGTGCTTCTTTCTCTCTCTTGTCTAAATCCTAAGATGCAGATTACTTTATTCAGTATATTAATTTACTTTGACATGGTAGTTACGCACTTTGTTGTAATTTGTGGTCATACTAGCTCTTACTTTCTTATTATGGCAATTTAGGTATTTTAACATGTTTGACTTTTACTGCCAGCTTATGGAAGTGACGGGGAAAAACCAGGATGAATGCATAGTGGCACTACATGATTGTAATGGGGATGTGAACAGAGCAATCAACATACTGCTGGAAGGAAGTTCAGACACGGTAAGATTTTACTTCCATGTTTAACTACTGTTTGCTGTGTTATTCAGCTTCTAGCAGGACGTTGAAAAAGTAGTGTTTTGGAAGCTTTCAATTTCCATGTCTCCATTCAGTTTCTTTTGGAGGAAAAGGAAACTGGAGCAGCTTCTCTACTGCATGCATACTGGCTGAATCTGGAAAATGTTGTGGGTGTTCAGGTGGTCTTTGCAGAGTTCTGATGCTTTCACTTATATACAGCAGTTTTAACTCTGCAGCAGAACTCAGTGCTCCTTCAGACACAGGCCTGTTTCTTGGTGCAGGTTGTGTAGTGGAGACCCTCCACAACCCTGAGGCCTGAGACCGTCACAAAGGTCTCATCACAAAGGTCAATCTTTGTAAACCTAAGGGCAGGCAGTTATTTTAAGTTACGCAAATCTGGTAGGTGCGAGTTGCTGGTATTGAAGCTGGAGGAGGTGTCCACATCTGTAAGTTGCGTTGATAATGCTACTTGTGGCTGGAAAGGATGCAGCAAGTAGTTGTTCCTTATAACTGTGTTGTTCGTTTGCGTGACTTAATTGGAAAACAGGAAGAGAAGACTAAACTATGTGTATACAACAACAAATAATGTAGCTTAAAAAGTTTCACAGTCAATTTTTTTACCCCAAGAGATACTAGGAAAATGTTTTACTGCAGCTGAAGTTTTTGTTGGAGGATTTCTTACAATTTGTCCTTAAATTAGATTCTGTCTCATCCAAGTTGGAAAAGTAACCTGGATTTCCTTTCTTGATGCTGAACACTCAGTATTTCCTGTGATTTGTCAGGATGTGTACTCTGGCTTATTGTTAATGAGGAAACTCACCCCTCACACACCCTAAATCTGGGACACACACTGTTCTGACTGAGAGGACTTTCTTTTCTATCCCTTTTTCATTTTTTGTTAGAGTTGAGGTCTTCTTAACACAGAAGTATATGATGTTGACAAGCTGGGAGTAGAAAAGAGCATTTCAGCTTAATTAAATCTATCTGGGTAATGTGCTGTGTTCTCCCATACTTTTCATAGTTGCCATTTTTAGTTGAAAGTAGTTTTCTGGTTGATAGACAATATTAAATTCTTTCTTACTTTAGCAATTTGTTGTAACTGATCATGACATGGAAAGAACTTTCTCAACTCATTTATCAACTAGTTACAAGTGATACCGCTATGTCCTGCTCTTTTGGCAAGTCCTTCTTAACCCACTGGTCTCTGTAGACAAAATGCAACTTAGAAACAAATACAGAGGACTTGAAGAAGTCAAGGAGGAAGGAGTATTAATTGATGGGTGTGAAGAAATTTTATTCTTTTTGAAAGTTTGTGGGCCTCCAGTTGAAAGGATTTGTTTTAAGAACATTATACTCGAGAACAGTTTAACCATGGATTTGATGTGAGGCTGTAAGCTGAAGTACTACAAATTCTGAATGCAGATTTCCGAATCTCCTTTTCTAGTCTCACTCTGCTTTGATGCACTTGAAGTTTTTTTAAACTTCATTTGAAAGATCTGCCCATTCAACGGAAGGACTTAGAAGAGCAAGGGGTAATAGCTAAAATGTGTATTTATAGTTTATTTGGTATTCAGCCAGTTTTGTCTTAGTTTTTTTTCATTTGCTTTTTGGGGTTTAAAGCTGTGATCTACAAGCTGTTTGTGACTTAGTCTCTGTGAAGACTTTTTTTTTGCAGCAGTCTGCCTTGGGGTAATTGGAGATCTGTGGATGAGTGGAGAAGGACGTGTTTTTTTTGCCCAAGAGTTCTTACAGCCATTTTATGCTCAGCTGTGTTTTTACTTACTAAACCTTTGAAGATAGAACAAAAGAGACCTTTCAGATTTTTATTCTTTCCATGTAAGAACAGGTCAACAAAAATTATTCTGTTACAGATTTTCAAAGGTCTAGCCCACTACTGTCTTTTGGGTTGCCTCAGACATTGTCAGCTGAAATTGAAATTGTCTCCCTTCCAAAGAGAGACAGCATCAATGGTTTGTGATGGTTCTGCGTGCTCAGAGGTCGTGCAATCCTCTATCTTACAGGATACGACTGACTTCCCAAGGCTCAATCCTCAAAATTGTATTCTGGGAAAGCATGGATCTGGTGCTTTCATAGTCATCTTTTTACTGATTCTTCCTAAGTTATTTTAAATTTCAGTCAGGAGAGGCTGCTTCCTCTTCAGCTTTGCAGCCTTATCCAGTTTTGGGTGTTTCCTGAAATGGTCAAAGATGTTTTGGCACCAAGCCTATTAATGAGTGAATTAGTGCATTCTGAACACTTCAGACTTGGTTTTTCAGTTGTCAGTGCAGGTATTTTTCCTCTTGTGAGGTGTGGAAAACACTAAGGGTATTTAAGTGCAGTTGCACTGGCTGTGGTAGGTGAAGCCATGTGGTATTTATTGGGGAAAGCAGCTTTCTGCCTCACAGGTGAGGTGGTGGTGGTCAGTCTGTTTAGTTTTGTACCTCTGTTCAGCATTGGCCAGGCATCACCAAAGTTGGTTTAGTCTTCTGTACTGGAGGTGGAACTGAAAAGTGATTTCAGCCTTCTTGGCAGGCCATGCCAAAAAATGAGGGAGTAACCGTTCTCTTTGTTCTTAATCTCTCAAAGGAGACTCTGTAGCACTGTTTGTGAACTGCTTTGTTACCTGCTTTCTTCATAGCACATAGCTTCCTAGGCAACTTTAAGTAGCTGGTTGTGTCCTGGCTCCGCAGGGCTGCTTGAGTTGCTGTTGGTGTAGTTGAGAGATAAGACAAGACTTAAAAATACTGATAGACAACCCTTTTTGTTTGATGCAGGTGCCTGTCAGAGATCATACTTCATGTATGTATTTGCAATTTGTATGTGCAAATATTCTGATATTAAATATCTTATCTGAGCTGTAAGCTCCTAGAAATAGGGTCTCTACCATCTCTAAACTCTCCATCATCTTAATGGTTTGCATATAATACCTTTTCTTCTTACTTGCTTTGCAGCTATGGCTTGGCCACTGTTTTAGTAATTGTATTTTCAACTCCTACAGATACTTCTGTGGAGCTGATAACATCCTTGAATTTGTTTTAAAGATTAAGTTTAATATTAAAACAGAAGCCTGATATTTGGACCTTGATCCTATCTCTTATTTAGGACATAGCTTTTCCTGTGTTTTGCTATGTTTGATGATCTGTAGCTGTTAAGAGTGGATGGTCTGGCTTATCATCATCAGTTTTTCCAAGCTGTTGTTTTGCCATTCTGTCTTTTGGGGCTTAAATTTTAGTAGGCCTGGATGAAAGTTTTTCTCTTCTGTTTGGGTTTCTTCCTTTCTTCATTTTTTTTTCCCTCCTTTCTTAGGCCAGATACTTATTCTCATCAATCTTTTGTTCAATGATACTTACAATGGGCTTTTTTTTCCATTTCCCTGGGAGAAAAAGATAGCTTTGTTCGTGCTCCCTTGCGAGATTTATGGATATATTTGAGACGAAAACTGTTGTTTACTATGCAGATGTTCTGTGTTATGATTGTATCCAGTCTTTCTTAAACTAGTAGAAGTCCATTATAGCCAGAAATATTTGGGATTCTCATGTTCCCTAAGACAGTCAAAGTTTAAAAAATGTTTCTTTCTCATCTCTTTGCAAAAATGCAGTGTATGTTCCCATTTTTATCAGTGTAATTTGCATATGTGACATTATGCAAATGCCTGAGTTTTTTCCATGAACTGGAGGGCTGTGGGGTGGAAAGTGTGCATTGAGAGGTGTCTCGTCCTTTTTAACCTCTGTATCTAATTCTATTTTACCCAAATAGACTTCCTGGGAGACTGTAGGGGGAAAAAAGAAAAGCCTTGGGAAGGAAGGTTCAGAAAACAAAGAGAACAGAGAGAAACGAGGGGACAGAGAAGTGTGTCGCGGACGGGGAAGTTCCAACAGACGGGGAAGAGGAGGCAGCCGCGGACGAGAGTGTATGTATAGGGATTAATTTTTTAAAGATTGAGACGCTTTTCTTGCAGCTGGAACTACCTGAGCTAAGAGCGAGTGTTTAATGGAGCAAAATCTGTCCAGCTATAGCTCAGCGTTGAAGGGATTGTAACTTGTTTGTGCACAGGTATGCTTGACCTGCCCAATGTGACTTGGTTTTGGGATGGTTTGTACTTGTTCAGAGACACTCAATTTAATATAACTCTGTTCTTGTTTGATGAATTGATCTTGTACAAATAGCTGTTCTTCATGTGAGTTTTAGAATTGACTCATTGTAAGACTGCTTGAGAGCAACTATGTTGCTGCACAGCTGATAGACTCTTTTGTTTCTTTTAATGAAAAAATTATCCAGTTTTGACTCCATCTCCTTTTATGAGTGGGAGAACCTAGAGATGTTCTCATCCTCTCATAAGGGGAATGAAAACACTGGGATGATTATTAATCTCTAAATATATTTCTCACATAAATCAACCAAAGGTGAGTTTCTGCAACAGAGAAAATTCATTGTTAGTTGAAACATTTAAAGCTTTGCTACAGTTGCAATAATACACTGTACAAAAGCAAACTGATGTTTCCAAGTTAGACTGAGTCACAATAGATCATGATACATATTGCTTTCTATAGCCATGTTTTGTCAGCATTCTCAAAGCTGTGCGGATTGTCTGTAATGGCTGTTTGCCATGCTGATAGATGAGAAAAGAAATCAGAATGGATACAATATGTTTAGCTTTCCCCTTATAAGCAGGAAAAATATTTACAATATTAGCCAGATCATCTTATTCATGATTGGAAGATATTCAACTATTGTGTCAGTATAGACATGAATTTTTGTAGGATAAAGTCAAGATAAAAAATGTTAATAAAATGTGGAGCTAGATTTAGAAAAGTATAAATTAGATCCATCAAAATGGAAGCAAAGGACAAGGTTTTTTTTACCAGCGAGAGATGCTGCTCTTGTCTTTTTGTGAGCTGGAATTAATGACATTTCAGGTGGTTACCAAATCTTGGTATTTTCTTTCCAACTTTATGGCCAAGCATTGTTGGTTTTATTGTTGCCATTAGGAGAAATGCAGTACAAAGTCTCAGCAATGAGTGTTTCAAGAGGCCAGTTTTGTTCTTTTTTTTTTTTCCTCCTTCAAGTAGCCAGCCATTTCAAAACACCTTGTCTGAGTTTCCCACAAAACAGTTAGCTTTCAGAGCTTTTCTAGTGCCTTACCTTCACCCAGTCATCATCTCTCTGCTTTAAATACAGAGGAGAAATCTGTTTCCATGCTTGTACAGGGATGCAGTGTGGACAGACAGGAGAAGAGTTGATGTTACTGGTTATCATTTATTTTTTCATTGTTGTCAACCAGTGTGTCATCTAGGAAACACAGAATGAGGCAACTGTATTTCCTATCTCATTAAATAGTGTAGGCTGCAAAACATGGCACTTGTAGAGATTTGTTTCCTGAGGGACTTTTCCTTCTTATATTTTGCTTCCTAATTGTCCAGTACAACAGAAACATAACATGCTTTTAGTGAGGCCTCAAAGAGGAGGGGTACTTGAGATCTGTTGACCAGTTCACTTGAAAATTTTGCCTTTTGTTTTGAGGGTTAAGCAAATGGCTGTATTGTCTCATGTATGAGTCTCTAAAGTTTCTCTTAAGCTGTCATCTCTCCACAGTTAGAGCTGAAGAGAATGGAGTGGACAACAATCAAGGAGACAGGCCCTCAGACCGTGGGAAACGTGGCCGTGGGAGAGGTGAGATGGTGGCATTGGTGTGGGACTGGCACTGCTTTCATGTCCCATTTGTTTCTTCAAATGCTTCTTCTTAAGCGTTTTTTCTTTATCATTTGATTCCATATGCACTTCAGCCACCTTGTACTTGGGTACATCGTACTCTCTTACCCTTTATCATTTCTTGGTCTTGGAACAACTTAAAAAAATTGACAGAGATCACTTCTATATAATTTCCTGTGCACTAGCTATGGAGAGCTGTTTTCCCAGACTGACTCATGCCAGCCTCCTGTGAGTGGGAGTGTGCAGGGTTCCTCAGAATGTACCTTGGCAGCAGGAAAGCACAAGATTCCATGTGTGTGGCTCTTGGGGAAGGATTTGATGTACAGTTGTACCATTTCTTTGGGATGGCTCTGGTTGTTAGGCTTGCCTTCTGCATTTGGTACCCAATCTGAGAAAGAGCAAGCCACCTTAGAGACGTTTTGCTGTGAAAAGGAATTTGGCATGAAAGAGTTGATGAGAACTGTGGAGAGGGAATACCGTGGAGTCTTAGGTACAGCTCCAGTCCTGTCCTTTGGAAGAGGTGGGATAATGGATTGGATGTGGAATCAAGTGGTGTGTATTCAGGTTGGATTTTCACTGGTTGGGTAAAAAGAGGCTTGTTTTTTCTTAAAGTCGGAGGGAATGAAAATCAGTAACCTGTGTATAGTGCAGATTATGGGTGGACGAGGGTATTAAATAAGTTAAATTGACAAAATATATAGCAGAGCTAACGTAGTTAGTAATGTCTGACTCAAGAAAAATTCTTCCTTCAAAGGACTTCTTTCTCTTGGGAATGTCTGGTAACAAGGCATTCAGAGACAGGTGCATCCAACTTCATTGTCTCCAGATCTGCATCTTGAAGGTGTGCAAAGATGCAAAGAAGTAACTTCCGAAGTTATGTGCAGGAGTGCCTGTGAATCAGCAAAAACCCCAATGGTGTGTGCAGAGAAGTAGCTCTGCACGGCAAGGTGTGGTATAGTTCACAGCTACAATTATTGGTATGTTAACAGTTTATGCTTTCAGTAGATAGAATGTAAGTCTTGCAGTTATTAATTTTATAAAATAATCCTTTATATTAAAATAAAAATATAAAAGTAGGACTTTTAGAAAATGGTTCAGTGAAACTTGGAGATTAATTTCAAATGCAGTGTATTTTTGCTTTAATCTTACAAACCATACACTGCTTTTGTTGTCAAAACTGTAGCTTTCTAGATGAATATCGTCTATCTCAAACTTCATCATTGGATCAAACTGACCTGTCTAACTGGAGAAATAAAAACTTCAAAGAGTTTCTGTTCATTGGCTTCATGTAGGTAGTATTGCTATATACCGCTACCAAATATTTTAGAGTGTAATGTGAGCAAAATATATTAATGAAGTGTCTATGGTAAACCTGTTAGCCAACTGTAGGATCATTATATTACACGTGTGTGTATGGCAGGAAATACCTGATTAATTTTACAGTGCAAACCCTTGAAATCTGCAGGGAGTTTTAGAAATCTGTGTAATTCAGTTCTTATTGTTTCAGAGATACGCAACCCTCTTTCTTTGGATATTAGCAGAAGTAATAATAAAAAGCTTCCTGCCATTTCATTTTGTATTCTTTTCTTTTCTGTTACACAGAATAGTCAAATGAGAGAAAAGGTACTTCAGATGAAAGCAAACAGATTGCTGTTAATCACCACAGAACCCAGTTTTACAAATATTTCATGCAGTTTGTGTGTCTAGAAATCTAGGCACTGGATATGAAATAAAAGGTCCGCTAATTATCTGAGCAACACACTGTCTCTCTATTTTAAGCTGACTTCTCAGGTGGGAGTTATCTTACTGGCTGCCTTTTTTCTAGGAGATTTGCTGGGCCATCATATGTATTATTGTTTCACTGTACAAAAACGTGATTTTTAGAAATGATAAGCAACTGAAAACAGCAAAAATGGGATTGACGTAGAGGTGATAGTGTGCTGTTTACTGAGGGGGAAAACCCTGATACTGAGTATTTGATGTATGGTGTGTAAGGCACTAGCTTTATTTGGCAGTAGGTCTTCGGTTAATGACTGTGTCACGTTCCTCATAACTTTATAGGGTAGTAGGTGAACAGTGTGCAATCACCGCTGTGTGTGCTGGTATGCAGGCCATTAGAGAGTTGAAGCATATAAGAATTATTGACTGATGAGCACAATGCAAAGATGTATCACAACATGTATAACAGGACACATCTCAGCTGTAATTGCTCTCTGCGAAATCTTTGCTTGTTAAACTAAGGGTGTAAACTTTGTATTGAAGTCAGGGAATATCTTGTTTTAAGATGCCTTCTCATCTCTGCTTCTTTTCAGAGCCAAATTTCTTGTGTGAGCTTAATTTAAATGTATGAAATACTGTAATGGTGATGAGCAGTAATTGCATCAAAGTTATTATGTTTGTCAGTATAGCAAGGACTTGCAATTGTCTAGAATGCAATGTCCTGAAAAAAATATGGAGGCAGATGGGTATGTCTTTAGGACTGTCAGCTATAGAAACATTTTCTCATTAGTGTTTTAATCACCTACAGTGTTGTATACAAAGTGACAAAATTTACAAACTCAGGTTGTTTTTATGCTTCTGGTTTTTAGTGCATCTTCAATTTTAAGTGCCGGTCTGATTCTCCCAGTTTCTCTACTTCATATTGAAAAGGATGCAGAAAAAAATGGGGTATAAAGCTAGAAAAGGCTTTTGAAGGTACTGGGAATTCTGCAGTTATGTGATGTGAGGAGCTAGTAGTCTAGTATTTTTTTGCTTGTGAGAGAGGACTGGGTAGGTGTGTGGTAGAGATCTGTTTAACTTATGTGGGGGCATCAATTGATCATTCCAAGCAAGTATGCAAAAGAGAGTGTATTAAATGAGATGGGTAGGTTACAGCTTCAAGATGAGCCTAAAGAGTTGGTTCTTCATACTTATAGTGAACCTGAGGAACTCCTTTCAGTAAGATGATGTGATGCAGAAAATGTATACATAAAAAGACCTGGCAATTTCGTCCTTAAAAGGAACCACAGGCGAGAAAAAGAAAAACCACTAAAGATTTTGTTGTATCTATATTATCTTTAAGTAAGGAAGTCAAAGCCACAAATAGTTAACGACTAGGAAAGCATCCAGAGAAACTGCACTGTGGTTTCTGTTCATGTGCTCTTCCCTAGATATCTAATTGACCATGACTTATAAAGGAATAACAGGTGGGCTTTTGGATTTGATTCAGCACACAAATTGTTACAGACTCATGTATAGTAATTCTGCTGGTTTGCAAAGACAAGATAGATTTGTTGCTTGCACATTTGTTTATCCCTTTACTTCATTATTCTGAAGCAACATGAGCATAAATGTGGGTTCTGCTAGGAATTTTTTTTCTCCAAAATAGATATAAAAATGAAAGGTAAAAAACGCTGTGTTTTAATTCCAATTTTGGTTTTGTCTGCTGGCTGTATAAGAAAATAAAGCATCTTATCCTTTTCATAGATATCTGATTATAGTCCAGGTTGTATTCTTTATCTCTTTTCATTGTTTTTAACGTAAGAAGTATGCTGTCCTTGAACAAAGTTTCTGTATCCAGAATTGCATGTATGAACATTCCCTTGGTTTAAAAGCTTAGCTCAGTTGGCACAGGTATATCTTGGATTTTGTTTGCCAGAACTAAGGAGGATGTTGTTTTTTTCTAAAACATGAATGTGGAGCAGACCTTCTTGAATTCAAAATTTGAAGTTTGTTTAGTTTTGCTGTGTCTTATCCTGCATTAGTTAAGGAACTGTCATTGTACATTTTTATTTTTTTTTTGAGATTATCATAGTTTAGTTGTAACAAGTCACCTATTTTCTTTTAAGTATAAATTTAGAGTTGAAAGTTTTCATCATTGCTTGTAAAAATGCTTTCTAGAGTAAATGCAGTGTATAAAACTGACAAATTGCTTCTAGCTTTATGGTGACTAATAAAGACCCAAAATAATCTGAATTATTAAATCCAACTTTGGTGTCGTTTTTATAGTATGGAGTACCTAGAATACAAAATTTCTGTACTAAGCCTCCTTAACTCTTAAGGCTTATAGACTTGGTTCTGCTGGGAGGATGGCTGGCTCTGCTCTGCCAGAGCAGAGATCAGGGCAATTCTTTTACTGTGTAGTCAGAGATAAGCACAAATTTAGAGTGTTGCCTACCCTTTCATTCTGCATTTCCTTTTTCTTGCAGATTGCTTAACCTTGAAGTAACTTCCTCTAGTTTAAACCCTGAGTGAAAATCTGAGTTTTGACATAAAGCACCTGTGTTGCAGTACAGATTTAAGTCTACAAGCTGAGCAGACTTGATTTTCTGCATAATAGGTTATTAAATTAATGGGCTAGTCCCATCTGAGTTGTGCATCTATACACCTTTCTCATTCTGCCATGAAGTGTGCTTTTGCTTTCGGGGAAGAAGTGTTGTGAATGTGGAGAGCAATTCTTGCCATGCATGGATAGTACCAGAGTAGAGAATTGATTAGGTGATGAGTGTTTTGAACTCCTAGGAGGTTTTAGTGAAAACAGAAAAACTTGCCTTCTGCCTGGGTTTGGTGTAAGTATTGACCTTCTGGAATTCATTCAGGAGAAGAAAAATACAAAGAGTATGGCAGCAGCTAACAGTAGTAGGAGACTTCTCTGAGAGGCACAGAGTCACCGCCTTGGTGACATGTTGTGCTTTTGAGAGAGGTGCGCTGCTTATCAGGGGCTCTTATTAGGGATGTCACTGAGACTACCAGGCTTGCTGCAGTCCACCTACTGTTACTTCCTGCTCTTGTTTCATGTGAGCCCCATTGGTACAACCAGGAGCAGTGTGATTGGCATCAATGAAGCCCTGGCTGTGGCCATAAGGCACTCTGGTGCGTGTAGTTTTTGCAGGTAGTTTTTTCATCCACCCTCCAGTCGAAAACAAAGGGGGTTGAAAGGGCCAGTTGTATTTGGAGAATCATCAGGTGGTTATAGGCCTTGTGCCACAGCAAGGAATTTTACTTTTTAGGCCAGGGGATTTGCTTTGAGAAACCTGGTCTTCTGGGGACTGATGGCTTCCATCTGTCAGGGAAGGGGACGAACATCTTTGGTCATCATGGCTTCATGAAGGGCAAGTCACACCGATATCCTTCTGTGATGGAGTGATTGCAACAGTCAACAAGGAGAGGATAGACTTCTGTAAGGCCTTTGACATGGTCACACACAGCATCCTTATCTCTGCATTGGAGAGAGAGGGATTTGAAAGGTGAACTATTTGGTGGATAAAGAATTGGCCGATGGATGCATCCAGTTAGTTGCGGTTAATGGCTCTATGTCCTTATGGAGGCTGGTGACAGGTGGTTTCCCTCAGGGCTCTGTCTTGGAACCGGTGCTCTTTAATAGCTTCATCACTGACATAGTGAAATTGAGCGCACCCTCAGCAGATTTTCCAGTGATATTAAGCTGAGAAGTGCGTTGACATGCCTGAAGGATGGGATCTCATCCAAAGGGTCCTAGATAAGCTTGAGGAGTGAGCCTGTGGGAATCTCATGAGGTTTAACCAGACCTTTAAGTTCAAGATGCTGCACTCAGGTCAGGCCAGTCCCAGGCATAAATACAGATTGGGAGGAAGAACTCCTTGAGAGGAGCCCTGCACAGAAGGGCTTAGGGCTTCTTACAGATGAAAAGCTGTTATGAGCTGGCAATGTGTGCTTGCAGCCTAGGAAGCAAACCGACTTGTGAGGCTGGTGAGGAGTGTGAAGGTCAAGGACAGCCTGGGCTGCAGTGACCGTGAAATGGTGGAGGTTGAGATCTTTGGACAGTGATGAGGACACCCAACAAGCTCACTGTCATGGCCTTTGGGAGAACAGACTTTGGCCTCTTCAAGGATCTGCTTGGTAGAGTGCCATGGGATAGAGCCCCAGAAGGAAGAGGGGTCCAGGAAAGCTTGTTAGTATTTAAGGATTCCTTCATCCAAGCTTGGGAGCAATGAATCCCAACCAAAAGAAAGACAAAACTACCCTAACTGAATGGATGAAAAGGAGCTCCTGGACAAACTCAAACACAAAAAGGAAGCCCAGAGAAGAAGGAAGCAAATGGTAGGAAGAGAGAGGTCAGGTTGTCTGAGCAGACAGGGTTCTGTTTGGGAATGCTAAAGTTATATTGTTGGTGATAAAAGGAAGACAAGGGAAAAGGTGGGCCATCTCTGTTAGAAAACAGGAGACCTGGCAAGCCAGGACATGGAGAAGTCAGAGGTACTTAATGGCATTTTTGCCTTGGTCTTTTCCCACATGATTTCCAGCCATCTGAATTACAGAAGGTAAAGGCAGGGGCTGGGAGAGTGAATAATCACCCACTGTAAGAAAGGATCCTGTTTGAGACTCCTTGAGAAATCTACAGGTGCATATGTCGGTGGGGCCTGACAAGATACATCTGTGAGTCCCCAGAGAACTGGAAGAGGAAGTGGCTAAGCCACCGTCCATCATATTTGAGTTTCCACTGATGAAAAAAAGAGAAGCGTAATCTCTATTTTAAAAAGGGAAGGAAGGCAGACCTGGGGAACTAGAGGTCTGGAACTCACATCTGTGCGTGACAAGATCCTGGAGCAGATCCTCCTGGAGGCTAAGTTTAGGGACTTGGAAAGTATGAGGTGATAGGTGACAGGCAAACTAACCATCGCAAACAAAAGAGGCAGGCAACATGGTTGCTGTAGACAGCACAGTTTTTTGGTGGCTTGATGTGAAGGTTTTCTGACATTTATCTAAGTGGGATCTGGTTTGGAGAGCTGACCCAAAAGTGAACAAATGCTATCTTCTGGTAGTTGTTCGGTGTTCACTCACTGGAAAGTCCAAAACTGTAGTGCACAAAAGGGCAGAGCTTGTGATCGCTGGTGAAGAGAACCACAATTGTAGTAGTTCTAATTTAAATGCATTTAAATTACTGTGGGATTGCATGCTCAGTATTTGGGTTCCTGCTGTGAGTTCGGGAATCTTCATTTGCTCACTGACTCTTTAGTCACTGTTAAAAAGCATAAGGAGTTTGTAGATACCTTGTGGGCATTTACAGCTGTTTTGTGACTAACTGCATTAAAAGACTGTACCTTCTGTTTTAAGGCCATTTTAAAATTTTGACAGCTGAGAGAAGTAGCTTTCTTTGCATGAGGATTTAAGAATATACTAGTGGTCTGGTTGTGCCAAAGAAAATATTAGCTCTTTCCACTGGCATTTTGCACTAGTGACTATGATGTATGAGTTCTATTGTCTTGAGTTAGGCAGTATTGCGGTAGTGAGCATTCAGTGTCCCATAATTTTTTGTGTGTTTTCTGACTTTGAATTTAGTATTTTGGTTTGGTACTCCCTTTTGCCTTCATTAGAAATTTTTTTTGCATTTGTTGATAGAACTTAATTCCAGTTTTGACAGAAAGCATAGACACAACATTAAGAAGTTAAAGTAATCCACTTGAAATTCAAGTTCAGGATTATCTTTCAAAGTGATCTGGTACAAAAAATGCCTTGCTGGCTAGTAGTCTAAGACTCTGCCTGAAACTTCAGTAACAGCATTTTTTCTTTTTTGCAATTTCTAAAACTTGCTTATTGATGTTTTTGGTCAGTAGTTTATTGTACCTGTTGTGGGAATGTATCTTATGTGTCTTGACTTGCTAAAACATCACCTTTTCAGCGTGCTAAAGTTGTTCCTTCAGGCTTTTGCTCTTGGGATACTGGAGTGAGTTACCTCCTCTTTTAAAATCTGTTTCTTCTTTTATGACAGCTGTTTCAGTTATCTTTTGTACCTAATGTCAGTCTCACTCAAAACTGTTTCTGGTTGACTTTTTGTGTTTCGCAGCTTCCACTTGGACTTGTACCTCAGGCTGTTAGAAAACTCTTGATCTTGCTTCTGCATAGTTTCCTTAAATGGTGTTTAACGCTCTATTGATAGCAATTGAAAGTAATTTTGTTACATGATGGCCCCTACTGTGTCCCCAGGTAAACTTGTGTAGCTGGTCCTTCTCTTAAAAAAACTTACTGGAAAGAAAGGTGATCCAGATTGCTCTGTCTTTGGCAGAGAACAGCAGTAGAGCAGATAGGCTGAGCAACAAGGTTCAGTGGCCAAGTGGGAGGCAGTTGGATTTGGGTTTGGACAGTGGGGTTTGGGGACTGTTGTTTGTGGCAAGGAGCACATGGGCTTGGTGAAGTAGTGTGGCAAATGCCAGGTTGCAGCAGTTGTTGCTTCTTCCTAGTCTGTCTGCCTTCTCTCCAACCAGTTATGAAAAGAGAGCAAAGAGAGGAAAATAACATAGAGATAACAGAGCTGGTCAGAGCCAGACTTAAGCTATTCTACGTTCTTGGCCCAACAAAATGCTGTGTATTGCTGGATGGGATTTCCTCTACTTTGATGCTTCTAAGAAGTCTTGAAGAAGTAGGTCCAGAAATGTCTTTTAACACTTAAACGGTGAACTGGGGTAAGAGGAAGAATTAGTAGCGAGAACAGACAACAGAAAGTCATTGAAATAGTGTTGAACTGGTGTTACCTTGTCCTGGAGATACTGCTCTTGCTCACTTTGAATAGTCTCCTTAAAGTAAGGAGTAATTCTGGTCCAACTTTGAACAGCCTATCATGGGTAGGCTGATCTATGGACACCAGTGTTTTGGTGATTTAAGATTATAATTTGTGTGCTCTGGTAAACTTGCAGTTGCTTGGTGACTTATAATTACCACATAATTTTGTCATTAAAATAAATGTAGTTTTGTTCTCTGGGTGCAGCTCTTGACCTCTTTCTGTTCTTGTGATACAAAATAATATTCTTACCCTCCTCCAAAAAACCTGAACAAACTGGCTAAGCCTTACATAAACCCCTAAAAAGATGGGGAAGGAAATTATGCAGAGATATATTACATATAAGAAATAGTTGTTAACAGTTTTTGTAGACTTTTGCTTTGTGTATTCTTGAATAACATAAAAACTTTCATGCCTTGTTGACAATATACAATGTGCAAAAATTAAGCTATTCAGTGTATCAAGAAGCTCATAAACTGAGGCTGGTAATCAAAATTTGAGAAAATAAATACTTGTTTTTGTTAAAACAAATTAATATTTTAGTGGATGATTACAAGGAAGTTGAGTTATTTGATTTGGGTATTTTCCTGTCAACAACTGTGATGAAGGGTGAGGCAGAAGGAATGTATGATCGGAGATTGGCAACAGCACTGGAGGGTGGACAGGTGGTCTGAGTCAGAGAAGGAAACAAATGGAGTATTTCAACTTTTTCCTCACAGATAAGGGGTGGCAGAGAATTGCTTGAGAGATCAGGATACTCAGGGAGGCTGGGATTCTAGAGCATCTTAGGCAAGAAGAGACAGTAGAGACAAAATTCTGAACAATGTCAAGTTGGCAATAGCAGTCTTTGGGATGAGTTTTTAGATAATTTCTTTTAATGGCATTTGGAGCTACTTCGTGAGACACAGAAAAGAGGGCAAATAACTGCAGATCCTACTGAAGTAGGTGGTCTTAGATGAATCAAGGCTTATTTGAGTATGTTAGGAGAGCAAATTCTGTGTGGGAATTTGGGAAGTAAATTATATTTAACTTCAACTATGGTAGTTTTGTTGAACTGTGGCATTCTTTAATGTCACAGACTAGTGACTGGTGGCTCCTCTGCTGTTGCTGTTAAATGGTGTTTTCTCTCCTAGGGTTTGGACGTGGCAGAGGGAGAGGAACGGGGAGGTTTTCAGCCCAAGGCATGGGGTAAGAAACATGCAGAGCACAGATTTTGGGAAGGGTCAAACTCAGTGGCAGTATTAATTGACAATGTTGCCGCTGTATGTATGGATATTGCTATATGTTTGATAAACGAACATGGATGCAAAAATTGAAAAATCTCTTAGATGATGAATGGAATATTTTTGTCTTAAATTAGTGTTTCTAACTGGGCATACCTGTAGAATCCTAATGTATCCTACTCTGTTAGTATCTTAAACTTAGAGAGCCATACTTCCTATCAGTAGCAGCCTTGGAGTCTGAAAGTTGTATGCTACATACAGTCTTAGGTAAATTTTAAACCAGATTTATTTCAGTGTAATGTAGAACATGCAATGAACATATATGAAACTTGGAAGTGGCAATTCTAAACTTTCTTCTGTTTTTGAGGTTTCATGCTTTAGCTGTTTGGACTCGTATGGACCTTAAAACAGATTCAGAAGAGGTTACTCAGCAGCTTAAAAGTTTGCTCTCAATTTTGTTGGAATAACTTCGTTTATAGAAATGTAGCCTCCACTACTTTCACTCAGAGTTTGCCTTTAATGACACTTCATGCAACATCAGTGATGTCATGATGAACTGGAGTCTTGTTCTACTTCTCTAATAATTCTTCTTGTTCATACTTGCAGATGATGAACTGAAAAGAGGTTTTTCTTCAATAATGCTTTTTCATCTTTTAGCTGCATCTTATATTTTGGCATTGGTGTCAGCAGAGCACTTTGAAATAATTTTAGTGGTGCCCTGAAAGGACATGATACTGATCACTTACCAGTCAGCCACCTGCTGAAGAACTTAGCAGTTGAGAGAGTCCTATCATTATATGTATAAACTAATGCTTTATAACACTGGGAGGAATAGGGATGCTGTTAACTGTTTTTTCAGGACTTAATTTGATTTAGTTTCTCTACAGGAATTTTATTTACCAGTCTCTTCGCTTTTTTCTCTTCTTCTCTTTTCTCCCTTTTGATCTCTCTCTGCTCATAGAAGATTTTTTTTTTTTTTTGGAAACTAAAATCTGTCAAGATAACTTATACGGAATTCAAGATGTTAAATCTGATACAACTTCAGCTAAAGATTATGACACTTGTGCTCACTAAATGACCCATGTGTTCTCTTCCATTTCTTAACTTTCAAAACTCTAGGACATTTAATCCTGCAGACTATATGGAGTCTTCTGCCACTGATGGCTTTGGGACAAAGTCAGAGATCTGGGAGACTGGTCAGAATGATGCAGATGATGGAACTGGTAAGATGCTTCAAGAGGTGAAAGGATTGGAATGAAGACCTGTAGCAAATTGCAGCTAAAATAACAGTTCTTTTAGTGTTCAATTAACTTCTGGAAAATTTGTATACATTTCTTGTGACACAGATATTATGTGATTTTTAAGTTTAACTGCTGCTGATGTGCAGAGCCTGAGTGTCTCTCTGGTGAGAATGAAGGGAGACATTTTGCCATTCTTTTATTATAGTACTAATAAACCCTTGAGAGACAAAGGAATTTGAAGAGTTAGTGGAAGAACCTTTTATGTAAAGAACTGTTTAGATATCTTAATACTGCTTAAGATGTCACTTAATGTTATTAAGGAGCATAAGTCCTCATAGAATTGATAGGTCCACAAGCTTTAGACAATAGGGTATGAATATCTAAGAAGAAAAAGAAAATAAAAAGTTTGCAAATATGAATTCACTCAGTGACACTGGGATGACTTTTGAAGTCCCATCTGCACAATGCAGAAATGTAAGGATGTGAGTCTCTGGATGGAGGAGAGTTCCAAGATCTGCAACTTTTGAAGAGAAAAATTATTAACTAAAGCACAAGTAGGCACTTGAAGCCACAAAGCCGTTGACCTGTCTGAAGATCAAGGCGGATGTGTGTTTCTTTATGAAGTTTCAAGTGAGAAGTACACCCTTCCAGCTAAAGCCAAGAGACTGACATAGCTTGGAAAGGAACCACATAGCAGTGGTCTCATGGTGATTCAGAAATGAGGAGGGTGGCCTGCTTATGTGTGATGGGAAAAATAGGATACCTTGCTACTTCCTATGTTTTGTGACAGGAGATGAAGGCAAAGGAAACCTTGTGTTAGAATGGCAAGAGTCTTGTATGTTTTTGTCCTCACTTGGGAGTCATTGAGTGAATTTCTTTTTAACTGCAGCGATGGGTAACTCTTCTGGTCTCTTCATTGGTGAAGCCTACTCAGGTGATTTTTCATCAAGTCATATGTCAAGTGTGGAAACTGATCCTGAAGGGCAGAGTGTGCTCTGTTGATCTGCGCTGTGAACCACCTGAGATGCAGCTTTTTGAATGTCTTACAAGCCACTTTCTACTTTCCGAGAAGACAGCAACAGGCTCAAAGTATAGGGAGGCTTGTTAAGCAGCTGTCATGTCACTCTGGTTGCCTTCTAAACCAGTGTGGAAGATTGACTTTGAGTGTATTAGTGGTTGTTAATGGGAACATTCTTGCCAAACATGGTATCTCTCTAAGGAATTACGTTTAAAATTACTTGGTGCTGTAGCACAAACAGAAATACACCTTTTGTTTCCACTCGCATTGGTTTTCCAAGTAAGAAAGATACCTAATGTCTTAAAAATTCCTTTGGGCATTCTTATGTTGTTTTTTTCCACCTGAAGGTAGGGTATGTTATTGCAAGTGTTGCAGAAGCTAAGATCTGCAAGAAAGGTACAAGGAGATTGGACAAGAGGTAGAGAATCACTGTTTTGTGCTGCTGATTGCAGCTGTAAGGGTGTAGCTGTGTATGACTTGTGCTCTACTTTGGAAATGAGCTCAAGTGTTTGAGACCCTCCCTGCTAACTCAGAGTAGCTTCCTTGTGTCTCTGTTACAATAGCCTCTGTACTGGTAGGCATCTTCTTAGTGTTCAGTATTGGAAGAAATCTGCCTAGAAATAAGAGTAGGTTGTGTGGGTAAACAGATCCCTCTAACAGTATGAATGTGTCACCATGAGAGGTGTGCTGCTGACAGAGTGGTGGAAATTCAGAGTTTTGATGTGTGGAATTTCTGTTTGGATGCCAAGCACATTTTTGGTGTATGCATGTCACCAACAACCACACTGGACATCAATAACACAGCTTAAGGCATGCATAGAAGTTTGGAAAGCATTGCAAGAAGATGAGAAGGCATTCGGGAATTTTCCCTGGCCTTATCAGATGTATGAATCTTTGAGGTATGAATGAGTGGGTGTCATTGTGAGGCAGTTCCTGCAAGATTACGTGGTTGGTGTAAAATTAAAGTAAACTAGGTAAATGTGAATGTTCTTGCTAGGTGTTAAATACCTTTTTGTTGCTAATCTTAATTTACTTTCAAATGAAAAAGGCACTAAAAGTGACAAAACAGAAATGTCTCTCTAAAGAATGCTTTCTTTTATGGTGTTGCTTCTTTAGAAAAGCTCTAGGAATGTCTAAAAGAAGTCCCTGGGCTGAAAGGAATCACTTCAGAAAGAACAGACTTTAAAACTGATTCATCAGTTTTGTCCAAGTGGTAGTACTTTCAGCCTTGTGATAGAAAACATCTTGAGGGTTTTTAGAGAAAACTGCATCTGGGGTGGTAATTTTACAGCAGAAGAGACTGCTGGGGAGGAACATGGAAGCTGAGGGGGACAATGGCAGACAAGGTATGGGGCCGGAAGTATGGGGCATAAAGTTGAGCGTGATTTGACTTGTTAATCCAAAATATTAATTTTCATGTTTTTGCCCTTAAATTTACAGTGCTGTTTTGTTAATTCCAAATCAATGACCCAGTTAAGTTCCCAATGGGGAGTTAATTAAAGTTTTGAATGTGGGAACTATGTGTGTATGAAAAACTATAAAGCTTGCAGTGGGCTTTATTGATGTCAGGTGAGAGTTTATATAGTAAAGACAGGAAAGAAATCCCACTTTTTATTCCTCTTTACCCAGTCCCATTTCTAATTTCATCTAAAAAGAGGGTAAATGAAATTAGCTTATGCTATAGACTTGGAAAACCAGTGTCTTTTCATTTGCAGTTACATTAAAGAGGAGGTAACTGTGTAACTGCCTAGAGAAATAAGAGATCTTTGCTTATCAAAATGTTTTCTGAAGACATCATACAAATATAAACTCTGTGACATTCTGAGTTATTTACTAAGTATTTCTTCCTTTCGCCAGCACTGGGGAAATGAATATTTTCATTAAAAATAAATGCATTATTTGTTTCCAATATGTAGTTTCTGTCATGTGTACTCTGAAAATGCTCTAGAACCTCATGCCCTGAATTGCTGCAGATGCCAGAGGCCTCATGGTAACTTGAACAGTGTTTCTAGATGCACCATTGTGTAATCCAGTAGAAAAGCTAGCTGGTTCTTTGAAGGTGGAGTCTAGTGTTAGTTGAAATATAGACTGAAGGGCATTTAAGTCTAATCGTATTCCAAAAAACACAGCATTAACTTTCTTGCATCCTAATTTATCTAGGGATTGTGTACAGATGAAAGGCAAAGAGAAGGGACAGATGAAGAGAAACAAAATTAACAATCCTCCAAAAGGGAATAAACTTGAGCAACATGATTCCTTTCTTGCCTTTTTTGTGATGTACAGGGCAGTGTGAGAAAATGAGCGCAAATCACAGCAATTCTTATACATAAATTATATTGGAGGTGCTCACTTCTCAAAATTGGTCGTAAAAATGGCCTCACATTCTTGTAATTTACTCACGTCTCTACTTTGAGAGAGTTTTGTAAGTTTCACGGAAAAACTTCCTTTGTTATCTTAGTTATGAACAGCCTTTAATTATTCTGAAACTAAAGAATGACAAGAAATAAAAAATAAATTATAGAATAACTTTCAAGAGGGACAGTTGTGTTCCTTGGAAGGTACAAGGAAATTGGTGGTTGGGTTTTTGTTTTTTGGCAGTTTTATGTTGGCTTTTTTTTTTCAATATCTGCTGTAAAAGTTAGAAGGAACATTTTAAGGAAACCTTCAAGTCTTTCTAGAATGCAAATCCAGAAGGAAAGAACTAGAACATAAGTTTGGCATAGACAAAGTCGAATTTATTTTGGGGCTGATATCAATGATTATTCAAAGAAAGGATAAAAGGTCAAGTAATGTGACAGGAAGAGAGGAGAATTGGAGAACATAGCTGAAGACTCATCAAAAGATGTATTCTATTTTTATTGGCTTGATAACTTTCTAAAACTGAACTTGTTACAAAGAGGAAAGAGTAACAAATAACTATTTAGCTTGAAGCTTGTATGACAGGGATCCTTGAAAACAAAAAGCATAATTTTGATGGAAATTAGGAAACTCTTGAATTGTGATGCTTTGCAAAGCTTGGGGGAAAGACTTTAAAGAGGATGCATAAGTGCAGTAATGCCAGGGTGGATTGTGGACTAAAAAGAAATTGATGTGCCTGTGTCAAGGTCTGACTTACAAATCCCATCAATAGGAGGAAGACATTAGAAAACTGGATTTAGTGCAGAGAAGAGTACTGAAATAACTGAGTGGAAGGATTGAGTTGGGAAGGAAGAGTGTTGGTAAATTACACTAGTAAACTTGGCAACTTGGGTAAACTAATAAAAGGGTGAAAGGCTGTACACAGTATTTCAAAGAGTAAACCCTCTGAACTAGTTTTATAAGAGGGAAAACCTGATAATTGTTTAAATTGAATGTCAGGAAAACATCGTAAGTATTATTCCAAATAGGTTTGATCTCCCAAAGGTGATAGAAAAGATTCAAGAGTCTGTCTTGATGTATCTGAGCTCTTTTAGTGTTTATTTTATCAGACTCTGAGCTCTGTTTTAGTATTCTGGTGTCAGTTCAAGGCTTGTCTTCTAGACAGGCATTGGCACTGTCTTATGGGAGATAAATACAAGCAGGGCAAATACTTCAATTTCTTCTTCAGAGAAGAAATACTGGGGAAGGGACTCTGTGCTGGTCAGGTGAAGGAAAAGAAAATCAACTGTTCCTCTAAAAACTGCTGCTCGTTGGGCTTCCTTTTCAAAATTTTAGTGGAAATGTGTGGACTACTCTAGAAATTTGAGGCCTTGTAGTAGTTTTGTTACAGGGTATGGTTATTTGTAAAAACATCAGCCCTGGTTAGGAGCCGTTCACTAAAATGTGAGCATGAGATGTTTCAGGCAGCTCTGTAATGCTCCACAGAGCCCACACAGAGGCTCAGGACCTGCCAAATAATTTTGGATTCCAAGGTATAGTCCTCCTCTCTTCCCTCCACTGTATGTAACCTCCATGGTCAGCCGGTTTGCCTGACAGGACTGGCGCCGCTCGACCCTCTGCCGAAGCCTGCTGTGGTGTCGCGGGGTACCAGAGGAAGCACCAATGCAGTGCTGGCATTAGGACCAGGTGGCTTTGATGTCATGTTTGTGGGGCTTGCTTCTGGATTAATGTGTCTCAGACAGTTCCTGGTTAAGTGAAAGGAGTTGATTTTAGCAGCAGTCCTTTTGCTTTTGTACTTGATCCAAGGTGCTGGCGGCACTAGCTTTGGTGCTGGTATTTTCGTTGCTTCTGGTTGCGCAGAAAGGCTCTGGTTGTTTTTGGGGTAACCCTCCCCACTGCTGCTGGTGGTGAAGGCCTTCAGTTCCTTTATTGCTCTTGCATGTCTGTACCTGCTGTTACCTGGGTTTTTACCTCCATAGAATTGTTTTCTGTGGTTTTCCTATTTTTGCATGCTGTGCTTTATTTGCCAAATCCACTCTGCCACAAGTTACAGGAAGTGTTTTTTAGCTACAGTGGAAAGCTAAAGACTGTCCTGCTACCATAGTAAGAATTATTTATGTTCTAAAATAAGTTGCTCTCTCAGGGGAAGGAATTGTACTCTGAGGAGTGAGTTAACAGGTTGGAAAGTAGTCTCTACAGGCATAGCTTGGGTCTTGAAATTGAATGTGTTGAAAGTAGGATTGGGGGTATTGGAGCAGGTGCTGTAGTTGTGTTTCGTTCTGTATGAATTTGTTTGTGAAACTAGAAGATCCTCTGGGAGGGTTAACTAACCTCTCACTGTTGTTGGACTCACAGGAGGAAGTTCTTTCGAGGTTTGAGATTAATTGCTGGGTGCAGATGTGCATTCATGCAAATGAAGTCCAGTACCATAGTGGCTAAGAAATTCAGAAATTAAGGGCAGGGGGGATGGAGGAGTGGTGGTATTTCCCTCCCAGAATTTTAACTCTGCAGGCCAGTTTCCTAGAGCTTCCAGCCATGTTTCCAAATACGTTTCCAGCCTCCATCGCCTTGCTTTGTATTTCACTGATAATGAAAACAGGTTTGCTTGTAAAGCAGAAGGATTGAAACACAGTGTTGTGCCTTTAACTTGTACCTGTTTTCTTTCTTTCCCCAATTATAATAGGAGCATGGAAAAACTCAATAGAAGAATGGACAGCAGAAGACTGGAATGAAGATGTAAGTGCAACTGGTTGGATATACCAATTGATTATTTATTCTCTTCAGAGTTTGTGCTGTTTACAAAATCTAAATTATTTCAAATTTATTTCAAGCTTATTTTCAGAAGAGTGAAAATAAATCATCCCTTTTGCCTACTCCTGCAAGATGAAATGTCAGTGTTAGTCCTGGAAATGTGCGAATGTTTCATGTAACTGATACGGAATCTCTGTCCTTACCTAATGGCGGGGATGTATCTTTTGAGTGAATTGAAAGAAACTTTTAAATTCCTAGGCTTTCTGTATCAGTTGATGTCATCAAAAGCTGACATATTTTAAACATGTCCTCAGTTTCTTCAGTATGTGCTAGAGGTGGACCAAGGGCTAAGAATAGTGGAAATTTATGGGTTATTCTTGCCCATTTGATGCTGGTACTATGCAGCATTTGTCATATGGAAGAGGTGTTGAGCATTGCTGACTAGAGATATAATTTGTTTTCATTAGTTACTAGAGCTGAATAATTTGCAAATCATTTTTGAAATCTCTGGCCCATTGTTCATTTTTATTTATTTTGGATCCTGGAAAAATCCCTATAAGGTAGGAGAAAGTTTTTTGTCTGCTAATATTCAGAAAGAGTGAAGAAAACAGTAGCCCAAAACATGCACAAAAAAAAAAAAAGAAAAAATATGTTATATCTTTTGCTCTAAAATTAATTGCATTCTATTACAAAATATATTAGTGTATTGGAATCTGCCTTGCAAATTTTGGCAAATCTGTTACAGAATGACCCTTATTGAATGTGGGCTTTTGTAGGAGGGGAATTCTTCCCCCCAGTCCAGGGCCAGATGCCATCTTGATCAATGATTGGGAAGTGAAACTAAAATAATTGCTTGATAAAATGTTTGTGAAATGCAAAAAGTATTGGAAAAATATTTGAAAGTAAACCAGTCATGCAGCAAGATTTGGACCTCTGCAAGATTTGACCAGTTCCAATGAAAAATACTTTAATATAGCCAAGTATCAATTTATTTTATAGGATTAAAGACACAACTTCAGAACAAGGGCCTGGTGTCTGGAAAGCAGCAACTCAAAAGTTTTTAGGATTGTAGTGGATGATGAAAAAACAGCAGCTAAACATGAGCTGATGCGGTACCAGAAAAGCTTCTATTTGTAGTCTTTTTGCCTGTTGGTACTCTTCCCCATCTCTTATTCATTCTTGAGTTATGTTTCTGTATGTGGATGCTGCTGAACTTGATTCTGAAGTATCAAATCAAATTTCTCATTGGTTTTACAGATGAAAAATTGTGTATAATAGCTGAAAATGTCTGTTCAAAAATCCTTGAGAAAAGGAGATTTTAGTTTAGAGAATCTGAAAGGGATACTTTAGGAGCATATGATGGACTCTGGTTTTAGTCTAGCAGAGGTGTAGTATTAACCTGTGTCTGGAAGATTGGTCTATGCATTTAAGTGTGTAATAAACAGTTCTAGTGGCATGACTATTGATTAAAAGAACCAAGGAAGCTGATAACTTGCTGTCTACAGGGAAAGATGAAGTGTTTTTCTGAAGAATATTTCTGTTTAAATGTGTTGTTCTCTAGTGAAATACAAGTTATGAGCAAGTGAGTGAAATCTGACATTGTTTGACCCAAGAAGAATTAGGTCTTTGTGATCTAATAGTCCTGTCTGGTCCTTATCTTTTGCAGTGAGTATTGAGCAAGTATAATAGGTTGCCAAGGTGCTATTAAATAGAATGGAAACTGCTTGCAGTGAAAATAAGAGGTTTTATCTTGTTAAAGGGATATTCAGGACATGAACAATGAAGGACTAAACAAATACTGAGGTACTTTAGGTAGGTCTGGATTTTGCTCCTAAAATAGTGATCATGCTCTCCAGGCTAAAGAGAGTGAAGTTTAACTACAGAAACTATTCAAAAGGAGAGAAATAGGATAAATACAAATTGCCAGAAAGTGGGCGATTGCAAACTTTTTCTGCACAGTGTTGTTATTTGAAACCACAGCAATAATTTTTTGGAAAAATGAAAGGGAAAAAGAAGTGTGTTTTACTAGAAGTGGTTTTATTACCAGGAAGCAGCATGAGAAGTTATTTTAATTTCTTTACCTTCACTACA
This sequence comes from Muscicapa striata striata, assembly GCA_030060385.1. Taxonomy (NCBI): domain Eukaryota; kingdom Metazoa; phylum Chordata; class Aves; order Passeriformes; family Muscicapidae; genus Muscicapa; species Muscicapa striata. The sequence continues at coordinate 22,799 of JAREIS010000199.1, read as the reverse complement.
TCATACCCAAACAGTAGTAAGCTTTTTTTAATATCTGATTTGTTGATATTGAATTTCTGTGAGGATGCTGGAGAATATTTTCCTCTTCTCCTCCCTATTCCTGTGCTCCTTTGGGAGCTGATAGCTAGTTGTCAAGTGCGTTGTCTGTGTGGTGATTGGAAAATGATTTTGTCATAGGAACAGGATCTGGAAAGCACGAACATTTCACTGCAGATGGAGGACATACCCCTGTGAGGCCAACACCGACAAATGGCTCACAACCATTCGTTCAGTTCTGGGAAAATGCCAGAGCCTCAGTGAAAGATTTGTGAGTGTAGTGTGCAGCGAGCATAATGGCTTGATTGGGAGCTGAAAATACTACTTGTGAGAAATACTAAATACATCCGTGTAATAAAATTTTTCAGCTGCCGCAGCACGAAATACATGTTTTGACAAATGCTGTAATCCCTGCAGAGTCCTGAATTAAGTGCTTGGTTGGACCTTGTGGCAGTGAGTTTGTCACAGGGTGTAGTGTAAACCTCCATGTAACTGAGCTGGTAGCCAGAGACTTTTGTTTGCATGCTGGTTCATCTGTAGATGAACTCTCTCACACATCAAGAGTGCATTTGCATTGTCACAAACATCCTCAGTCTCCCTAATTTGCTTAATTTTTGGGGTTCATCAGTGTTTGTCCATGATTAGTCTTTTCCTGGGTTATGTGAGTGTAAGAAACTGTTGACATTACAAAGAATTTAATATTAACCAAGGGATTGCAGACCATGGAGTGCGACTTGTGCCATTAGCTGACCTCCTTGTGCCACGTAATGCAGGAATATCATAATACCCCAGAAAGTACAGTACACATTGCTCTAAAATAAAACATGTGATGGGGAAAGCGCTGAACAATAGAGGAACAGTCTTTTAAACTGGAATGTACTTAAGCGGAATGTTCTTTCTTTGTTTTGGTCAGTACAGAGTTGTGGGCTGTCAGCATTAATCTCAGGACAAGTGATCCAGAAATGAGGGTTTGAAGTGCGTTGTGTTGGCAACAAGGGAAGGGCAAGAAATGGAGAGAGGAACTGTGGTAGTACCAATTTCTTCATGGCCTCATGTGCTCCTTGCAAGAGGATGCTGGGAGAATATGTGATATCTCTCTACTCTGCTTCTGAGTGGTGTTTTGAGTCAGCCATCCTGTGCCATTCTTAAATCAAGAGTGTTTCATAGGAGATCCCTATCAGGTGTCCATGTTCAGGGATACGCATGCTCTCAGTAGAAGTGGCAAATGAGGGATGGCAAATGAAATTGGCTTGTGTCTGTGATGTCCTTTAAACTGGGCTGCTTGGAATGTATACAATTAAAAATGCATCATTTCCTAGAGGACCTGTATCAAATGGCACATTCTAAAGGTGTTCTTTGAATAGGTGAGTTGTTTTTCAGTCAAAGACACGGCTGCCAAAGGAACTAAGGGTGATTTTGTGAAAATTAAATTTCAAATGCAAACAATGTACGTGCATCTCTCTGCCTTCCTAAAGTGGCTTAAGTGCCTTCTTAAAGTACCTTCCTAAATGGCTTAAGACCTATTCTGGTTTACAAGTACTCCTGTCAATAGAAACAAATTAGCCCTAGGTAGCTGTAGCTGTTCAACTACTACTTTTTAAACCGGAAAAAGTATTAAAAACTCCAACTACAATGTGATAAACCAACCCTCTCTTCTCCTTCAAAGTCCTAAGCAGCTCCACTTCCCCAGATGCCTGTGCGAGTATCTCTCTGTATTGTAACAGCATGGTGAAAACAGTGCAACTTTCCTCTGTGGGTGGTCTGACTTGTTCCTCGAGTGTCAGCATGGCCCTGATTTTATTACTGTTTCCCAGCTCCTGCTGTCAGAGCACTCAGTTAAAGACCTTATTGCCTCTCCTAACAGCGCTGCTGAGAAGGAACCATGAATGCTGGTTAACTGTACTTACCTGTACTTATCTGCCTCTGCTGGTGGTGGCAGCTGAAATGTCAGGCGCAAGGGTACATGGAATGAGTGGGAGCAGTGTGATGTGTTACCCTTGTGTAACAACATTTGTAAGAGTTGCTCTATAGTGTCATAAATTGTCTGCACATTGGTGGAAGAATGGCTGTCACATTAATTACTTCAGTGTATTTCAGTTAAACTGTTTACCAACAGATGATGTAGTTACATTGGTATACTATTCTATGCTGGTGAGTGTTTTCAGTAGGTCAAATTTCCTAACCCAACCCTCTGATTAAATGGGTATTTGATTCTGTGGAGAAGATCTTACTGAAGTTTGGCTAAATGTTTTTGTCTTTTTAAGCAGAGCTTCACAGTAGCCGTTTGTAATGGTAGTTTGATTTTACTTTTATCTTGCAAGTGCATGACCAAAATGGAATTTGTGCAGATGTTGCATCAGGGAAGTGTGAGCATATAAAACTCTTCCCCCATCTCTTTCAGCTTTCTGAAACAAAAGTCTTCACTGCATCTTCTGTTCCTGCTGAAAATCATGTGACTCCTGGGCAAAGGTAAGCTCTTATTCCATGTTTTCCCTGTACTTTAAAAACCTTCTCCTTGATTAAGCCATGTTAGCTTGCACAGATGAAATACTGAGTAAAAACTCTTCAAACTCATCTCAAAATTGAAGAAGCCTTGTTTGCAAATTGTTGTTTCTGTGAGTTCCTGAACTAGATATTTTTGACTGTGAAAGTGGAGACAAACTTATCAAATGTGTGAGTGTAACACATCTTCTGCATCAGGACTGCTTACATGCAGGAAGAAAAGTAGCTGGGAAGAAAAATTTTTGCAGTTGTAAAGGAAGCTCCAACTTTAGTGTCCAGAAAGTGGAAAGCCTGCTTTTGTAGATGCAGAAAGTGTTCAGAATGTAGTGCTTTGACAAATGTGTTAAATGAAAGCTTGCATTGGCAAAAAGGCGAATTCCCTGGTAAACATCACAAGCCTTTACTCGTGATAGAGGGTTAAGATCAAGAACCAAAAATATGTCAGTTGCTGTCTTCCTTTGCTTGCCTTTGTCTTCAAATGCCTGTTAATGTTGTGGAATCTGCTGCCTCCATTAGCCTCGTGTTCCTGGAGGGCAAGTTAAAGTTTAGTGATGAAGACTTCAGTAGCTGGATAGCATGAGAACTGAAGACTAAATAAGCTAATGTCCCAAACATCCTGATTCTACTGTACTGCAGCAAAATTTTCCGTATAATATGCATGTGATTTGAATGAAGCATGGTGTCAGATGGCGTATAGTTTATATTTATTTCTTTCTTAAAGGTCATACATTTATATGTTTTTGTTCTGTTCTTCCAGTGGATGTCCCTCAAATTTTGTTGGAAAATGTTTTAGTTCATCCACTCAAATTGAGGTGGGATTTTTGTGTTTGTTACTTAATGGCAAAAAACTCCCTTCTCTCTTTTGTATGATGGACATAAAACATTTGAAAAGAATGGTAATCAGTAATAATTCTGTTGATGGGATGGCAGCTTTAGTATTGTTAGTGCTTTCCTCAGTGTCAGTGAGGTTTAATCACTGTGTTCATTCCAGCCAAGTTTCACTTTGTGTCTTACAGCATTGATTTGGTGACACTGCTTCAAAAGCCAGTGACATCTACCCAAGAGACAGAAAGCAACTCATTTGAATCTCCCCAGCAGCAGACCTTTGGCCAAGCCTTAGTGTTTACAAATTCTCAGCACAGCACCCAGATGGCATCAGGAACAGGCAGCTCCAGTGCTGTAAACTCTTATTCTCCTCAAAGTCTGGTAAAGCAATTTCACACCTTCTAAATGTTATGTTTTCTAAATGTTATTTTTTCTAAATGTTGCTCATGAGTAAATATTTCATGTTAAACAACTTTTCCAGTGCACATCATTTCATGGTGTTTGGTATTTGTTGAAAAAGCTGAAAATTAAAAATATCATTCCTTCCTTTCACCCCCCCCCTTTCCCCTCAGGGAAAAAAAAAAAAAAAAAAAAAAAAAAAGATTACTTTTTTCATTTTGCTGGTTAGTTATCTCTGTGTTTACATGATGTAGTTATATCAGTTTTTGATTAGAGAGTGAATGTGCTTATTGCTTGCTGATGTAGGATAAAATAATTTGTTTGTAGTTAAAAGTTTGAGGCCAGAAAACTGATGTATTATTTCCAAGCATGTATTCAACTGCTTGTTGTGGAAGCATGTCTATTTCTGAGTCAGTTTTGAGCATGTGAGATGAGGTGTTTATTCTCTAAGAATCAATCCAACTATTAGTAAATCTATGATATTTTAAGCTGCATGGGTTCAAATGAGTTAGTATTATTGTGATTACAGTAGTGAAAGTTTTTACTGGTAATTTGTTAGTGATCTAGGTCTGAAAAGATTTTAGTTGCTGCTGGATAGCAGCTGTAGACATTTACCCTATGATTATGTTCAATTAGTTAGAATATTAACTCCACTCCTTCCCCACCCCCTTTTTTTTTGTGTCTTTTGGTAGTCGGCAGTTCTTTGTTCTGGCTTTGGAGAGCTCAGATCCTCTAAATTGGCAAACTCTACTGGTTCCCAGATCTTGGACCAATTGAAATCACCAGGACTGGGGCAGTTTACCTCTCAACAAACCAATAGCAGTTCTGCCACCACTAGCACAGTTCCTGTGTCATCCTGGGATCTAAAACCACCTAGTACTCAATCCTCAGTCCTCAGTCAGTTTGGTAAGTGCTTTGACACAGCTTCTTTTCTCTTTCTCTCTGTATTAGCCAGTAAGATTTCTTAATGCCAATGATAACTTAAAATTACTCCAATGAAAAACTTATTCTGAAAAAATTAATCCTGTAATACAATTAATTAAAACATTTTAAGTGCTATGTTTATTTGCTGGTAATACACACCACAAGTGTATTTGTTAAGCTTAAGCTTATCCATAAGTGTCATTATGTCTTTAAAGTTATTGAGCCTTCCAGGTAATGATATCTTTGATTTAGTTCTTGAATATGTACATCGAACTTTGTTGGTGACGATTTTTTAACAAGGGCTGGAAAATACTTATTTTCCTTTTAGCTGAGTATGAAGTTGTGTATTTGTATTTTGTAATTTTTTTCCCCCAAATTTTCTCTTCTAATCATTACATGAATTTTGAATGAATACTATGTAATTTCTTCATAATGTGCATCATGCCTCAGTGTTCTTTCCCTTGTGTGCTTGAATGATTCGGGTTACTTGTTTTGTATATTTATAATTGTATGAATTTTTCATGTAATTGAAGCAACAGTGAGAATGACAGGAACTTATTTTTTGCAGTGTTGTTCCTATCAGTATTCTCACTGTGAAGAGGATAGCTCTTGTGTCTCTCGTGTGCGTGTATATGTTTATGTGTAGATAAGCAGCCATATGCTTTCTAATGGAGTTCACCAACTGAATAAAAACCCCTTCACATTGGAAATGCGCGAGGTCTCTCTGGTGGTTGACCAGTTCTTTGGGTCACTTCATGGCTTTCAGCATCTGAAAAGTATGAAAGGGAAGACTGGGCAAAAAACCTGTTCATGTCCAACTTTTCTTTGACTCTCAGCTATTATGACATGGTAGAAGGCTTCCTATTTTTTTTTTTTAATCATCTTCTTTGCAGGGGAAGGGGATCTTAAATCCTAATACCTCTAAATTGCAAAAACTTTTAACCCCTTGGAAGTACTCACTTTATATCAGCACAGTTAATTGCAGTGAAACTTGAAGTGTTTGGTTAAAATAATCCATAACAGTTTTTGAGGATTAATGTGTGTGATAATATTGTGGCTATGTAGATAGGTTTTTTTAATCATATTTTTGGAAAAAAAAACTAATACTTGGCCACAACTATTTGTTTAAAGGAGAAGGTGTATCAACTGTTGTCCTTATTAGTGTTAGAGTGGTAGTGATCCTATGAAACACCTGTGTTGTCTGAAAAGACTTGCAAATGCTGCAGAATCATAACTATTAAGCATCACTGAGATTCTTGCATAAAGAACAGAGCTGTGAAGAGCAGAGTTCAGTGCTTTAATTTGGTATTTCTTTTTCCCAACATTGACCAGATTTTAAATCACAGCCTGAGCCATCTCCAGTTCTGAGCCAGCTGACCCAGCGGCAACAACAAATGCAGGTGGTTCCCGTTCCTCCTCCTGGGCTGGAGTCATCCTCCTCCCAGGTAAAACTCCGAGAGCCATCACCAGTAGAAACCTCTACAGCTGTTAGCAAAATATTACAGCTCCCCACTATCTCTATGGATAACCAGACAGTGACTGTTCATCAAACCCAGCAGAAACAGATCAAACCACCAAAAAGGAGGATAACTCCAGCATCCAAGGTGAGTAATTGAGTGGTGGCTTGTCATAAACAAATGTGAAAACTGCAAAAACTTGTGTCAGCAGTGTCATGGTCTGCAGGACCTGGGCAGTGACTGTCCCCCTGAACAAGGCAGTGGTGAGGCTGCACCTCAAATTCTATGTCTAGTTTTGGGTCCCTCACACAGGAAGATACTGAGGAGCTGGAGCGTGTCCAGAGAAGGGAACAGAGCTGGGGAAGGTCTGAGACACAGGTCTGAGGAGCAGCTGGGGGAGCTAGGGGGCTCAGCCTGGAGAAAAGGAGGCTCAGAGGAAACCTGATCACTCTCAAGAAATGAGGGTGTAGCCAGGTGCAGATTGGTCTCTTCTTCCAGGAGTGACGAAACAATAGGAAACAGCCTTAAATTGCACGAGGGAAGGTTTAGATTGGATATTAGGAAAAATGTAATCACTGAGGAGGTTGTCAGTCATTGGGGCAGGCAGCCCAGATAAGTGATGGAGTTACCATCCCTGGAACTGTTTAAAGATGTGAAGATGGGGTGCTTGGGGACATAGTTTGGTAGTTCTGGCTTTAACAGCTGGATTTGATCTTAATGTTCTTGTCCAACCTAAATGAGTCTGTGATTTGCTTTGGAATATGTTTTATATATTGCCAGAGAGAAGGAGAGCAAAGTCCTTGGTGTATTTCTTATTAATGAAGCAGGATATACTAAGCTGGATAGTTATTAGGTCCAAAATATTGTGTTGATATCTTTTGCAAGCACGTAGCTGGTTGCTCTGTATGGAAAATGGCTGTTGCCAAGTGAATTTTAGATGGAGTTAGTAGCCACAATATGAATATTGGTGGAGCGGGAAAGGATGTACACAGATGATGCTTTGTTACTGTGGAATAGTATGGTTTAGTCCTTCAGCTCCAGATTAGAGCAGAATCAGTCAATTATTTTCAGGTTGCAGATGCATGCGAAGGAATTACATCTTTTTTTCTTCCTTTAAGATTCCTGCCTCTGCTGTGGAGATGCCTGGATCAGCAGACATGACAGGGTTAAATGTTCAGTTTGGAGCTCTTGAGTTTGGATCAGAGCCTACACTCCCAGAGTTTGGATCAACTTCAAGCAGTGAGGGTACCAGCCAGGCGACCAACAATAGCTTATATTCAAAATCTGTAAAGTATGTGTGAGTTGCCCTCCTGCATTCTCTGGTGTTCTTGAAGGGGGTCAAGTTTGTGCCAAAAACATCAAGACAGGGTTACAGTGTAATGAGAGGGGAAAATATGATGACTTGTTTTCTGTGGACTATATGTTAAACGATAAATTTCTTCTGTAGTGATAATCAAAATATCCCTGGATGGATAGGTGCGAAACTGGAGATGAATATAAATAATCTTTTAATAAGTTATCCTTTACAGAATTTCTTTCTCATGTAAAATTGCCCTGGTTTTGGAAGTGTTTTGGGGGTTTGTTCCTTACTTACCCATGTTTTTCTCTCTCTGATCCAGCAGAGTTGACCTTTGTACCATATATGGGTGTTAGTAGATTGGCACCAGGTTACAGATCTGATGCTCCTACAGGATGAGAAAATGAGAAAAGAAGCTAAGCTTTCTGTATACAGAAGCTCTTATTAAAAAGCTGAAACAGGCAATGATAAGTGCCAGTGTACCAGTAAACCATTTTTAATTCCTTACTCATTGAAAAATCAACATCAGTAAAAAGCTTCCTGAAGTTAATTCAGGAATATTAAGAAAAATGAACTTTCATGTAACTTTTAGTTTTAAACATGATTTTTAAACTAATGGGAAAATAAAAGATTCCTGCATGTTTTAAAGTATTTTTTAGCTCTTTGCATAATTCATTCTATAACATTGGAATTCTATTGTAAAAAGAATCCTATTGTGTTTATTCATCCTATAGCAGACTTTATCAATTCCGCTTGTTTAAAAAAGAAAGACTGTGATCATTAATTTATCCTTGGAAAAGGTGGAAATAACATGACTGAAAAGTGCTTGTGTGTAAATTCGTGTCTTGGTTGGGCTGGAACAAGGAAGGTGAATGGTGCTTAGTGCAGCTGATGTTTTGAAGCAGTGATTAGTGATGACTAAAGCAATATTGTAATTTTTTTTTGCATTCTCAGATTTTCTAATTTAAGTAGTGTAGATTTTTCTGCGTGTTTAAGGTAGTTCTAGATAGCTATATAGGAGCTGATATTTTCATGAAGGTATTTGAAATACTTACCAAGATGATAAATAATTTTTTTTCCAGTGATCCTTTGAATACCTCTTTGCCAATATCCAATACAGTACAGGACTCCACCTACACAACCTCTGCCATCAGCTCTTCCAGTCTGACCTGCTCATCCCAGAGCACTAGCCCAGTAACAACTTCCTCCTATGACCAGAGTTCTGTGCATAGCAGGATAGCGTACCAAAGCTCCATAGCTCCATCTGAACCAACTGCTGTTGCAGTTACGGTGAGTTCATTACAGAAACAGGAGCCTAAAAAGGGGGAATATTCTTACCTGTGTTATGTTTGTATTCCCCGATACATTAATCCTTTAACCAAGCCAAGTGGTATTTTTGGTTCCCAAGCCCAACCTCTTACTTGTTTTTCTTTTCCTGGTGTATAGTAATTTTTGGTAATACTGTATTTAGGATATAAGAGCCCGTGATTTTGTGGGTTTTGACATCTTAAATTGTCTTTCAACCTTTTTTTTAGTAACACTTAAAATTCTACTTGAGTTTCCATCCCTGGAGCTAAGGAACTGTGTCTGTATGTAAATTTTAGTTAAGGTATTTTGCCATAACTTGACAGTTTTTATACCAAGGTGTATTATCTACTAAATTTATGTGCACCTAGCAAATGGATCCCACTTTTTTTTTTTTTTTTTTTTGCCCCTCCAGCATTACGTTTCAGTTGTATTTAAAAACTAGTGGGACTTAGTTTCATGTGTTATTTTAATAAATATAAGGAGAGGTCTAATATAGGACAAAGAATCTCTTGGGAGATTCAGACACACCTGCTCTCTTTATGTATGGAATGTAGGTTTGTTTTAAAAGAGCTGAGTTTATGAAATGTGTTAGGAACTTGTGAGAATTTGTAAGTTTATTTACTTCTGGCCTTTGTTATGTGTTGGCTCAGTCACACTTGTCTTCTGCACTAGCTCGTATGTACTGGTGAGGATCAAGCATAGACTATCCACTTCTGTACTCCAGCGTTATCCAAAAAACAACTGGTGCTTCTCAAGTCTTATCTTTCAATGGAAAAAAATTGGCGTCTGTGTAACTTGGATAGTTAAAATTGTGAGTTACATTAGATCAAAAGCACAACCATTTCCTATATGTTAATGCAATTCCTTCTTTCATATTGGTGTGAACCTGAAGTTTATGTTGTATACAGTACATGGGAAGGTCTGCTGCTGATGGGTGTATCATGGGCAGTGTGTGGGTTTCTCTATGTTCAGGACACCTTGCACTTGAGACAACTTTATGATGTAGTTTTTTTAAAGGCAGTAAAAATTTAATTTTCTGCCTTTTTGTTCAATTTAGTATGAATATAGAATTTTGCATGAAGCATGTTCGATGTGTGATTCAGTCTGAACATTTAATATACCTCTAAGATGACTTATTAATTCATTTCTTCTTTGTTTACAGAACGGGCACAGTGGTGTTAGGACACAGGCAACACTTGACAGTAAGTGTTTCAAAGCTTGGTTGAGCACAGGACTTTCTGTTTGTTCCTTGCTACTTGCTGTGCACACAAGCGTAGCAGTGACATTGGGTTTAAGGTTTTATATTGTTCTCCATGACTAATTTATGACTGACCCATTTGACTTTATTTGTGCATGCATAAAATGCTGCTTGCTTCTTGACTACAATTGAAATATGAAGGCAGGTCTATTAAATGTACAAACCTAAACAGCCTTAGAATCAGAGAACCTGCTTTGCTGCTGGTCTTCCTTTTGCAGAAATAATTTAATATAAAATAAAAATGAAAAATTAAAAATATGTATTTTTTTTTATCCAATTCTGAGTTGGGAAGCTGCAAGTAGCATTTAGCTGTAGTGAAATGAAGTCACATTCTTTGAGCTCACCTCTCACTAGGTATAGTTCTTTCTCTGCTGTGTTAGAAGCCTGTGGGAAATAAAGGTGAGAGACACATTCCCTGTTCTGAGTTTCTTGACATCTTGCAAACAGTACCTCAGTGTTGACTCTGGCATAGGTGTTAATTTCTTCATCTTGGCCTGTTTCTAATGTAGCATGGACATGTAGCAGGCCTGCAGCTCTCTACTTGAAGTCTAAATAATTAAAGTACAGTAATCACTCTTCTGATCTTTGCGCTGCTCTGTGGAAGTTTTCAAGGGCAGCGGTGTGAATTAATATCTTTCAAAATTCCCACCTCAATTTTAGGTCTAACCTCCTCTTAAACATCTCTGCAGGTAAGCCGTTAGTGGGACTGTGTTTTGTTAGTGCCAAGTTGAAGTTACAGGAGCAGGAGTTTATACACTCCAAGAGTTACTATGTAAAAGATTGACATATACAAAGACACCTTTTAAACATGAAAACTTATGTAGTGTAGTGTACAGAGTTAATAAACAAATTATGAAATTGACTACAGAACCTGTCCTTTTTTCCACACAAAACAAAGCTCAAGAATTTCTAATATTTTTGTATTCTGTAATGGCTTTACTAGTCTCTTTTCCTAAGCCAGTTCTCCTTTGAGAGCATTTGTTTTCTTCTTCCATTGAGTCTATTTTATGCATTCAAATGATTCTGAATTTGTCTTAACTTTTATTTGTCTTTACTTTTCCTTCTGTATGTGCTATAATGTTCTTAGTTGTCCATCTCACCTCTTTGCTATTTCTTCTTTAATATCCCTATCTTGAGCTTCCTAAATTCTTAATTCAAAGTACGATTGATGTGTTTTACTTCTGACCATCCTACTTGTCTCCTGGTTTTTTTTTGTTTTGCACACTGCATTCAGGCATCTTGTAGGGGTTTTTGAGATGATGATTCTGTCCCTTGTGTCCTTGTGTTAAGGGCACCTTTTACTTCAAGGTGGGAATCCTGCTCTTAATATGTTGAGAGTTTTAAATGTTATTTACTTCTTCTTTATATGAGTTTTACCAGGAGTTATTAGGTGATACAGTTGCTGCCTTCATAACCATGTTTGTCACTTGGATTTCCTTCTCTAAGAGGCCGTACTTATTGCCAAGGCCAGGATCTCTTGATTCCTGTTTGCATTGCAACCCAACAACGTGTCTTTGGTCATTTAGCTAGGAAATCAAATCAGTAAAGTGAACAAACTGATATATAACTTCCAAGTGTGTATTTGATTTGTTTGGTGACCAGTCTAAAAGTGCATTCATATGCCTTACAAGTTAGTGATGATCCATGGAGTAGTGGTTTCTGGTGTGGTTTGCAAACATGGCCCAGCAGAAGGTTGAGCCCTTCCAAGCTTTATTGGTGAATGAGTGTGTCTAATTCTTTGTTATTTTTGTAGAAGAAGAAATAAGTGAAACAGCTGGGGATCATGTTGGGCAGTAGAGTTTTTAAGCATCTTATTACAGTATAGAGTATAAAACACTATAATTATAGGTCCTATAAACAAGTTTTAATTTCTGTAGCCTAAGAAGTGTAAGATAAAACCTAACACTTTTTATTATCTAAGAAAAAAGAGTAAATATTTGACAACTCCTTAGCCATAAAAATGCTTAATGCTGTGCTCAATTCTGGCCTTTCATTGTAGCTTCTTTCATCCTACTGCAGTACACTTTTGACTGAATATACCAAAATGATAACTTTTATCTACCCCTGTACTCCAGCAGTATCAGTCTTGATTCTCAAAGGTGCTTTGTAGGTCTGAATAAAGAAACAGAGTTGTAGGTGAAACTGGAGTTGTGCAGTGCCTTGAAAAGGCAGAAATTACTTGTGTTTGCTGAACTAAAAGCAAGGAATTATTTTAAAATTACTTGTGAATATAAATTAGTAATCTAGATAGTGGCAGGTGAAGTGCAGAAGATGGTTGTTTACTACCTGCGTAGCAGTGATAATTGTGAATTTTTACAGACCAAGAGGAGAAGGTTGCTGTGTTCCTGCCATCTGGGCTGGGATGTCACATATGCTGGAATTTCAATTTTAATGCCTCTTTTTAACTTGTTGCAGCTACTTCATCAGTTGCAGCACCCAAGACAGAGCCTTCCCCCTCACTACCTTCATCTGGTTCTCTGCCCAATGTGGTGTCCACCACGACCTCGCTTCTGCCTTCAGCATCACAGCACGTGGCAGCATTGCCCAGTTTGCCTCAGTCCAGTGATCTGGCCAGCAACTCACTCTCCCAGCTGAGCAGGTACAGTAGAGTTGTGATAACATGAGGGAGTCAGTTTTGGGGATAGGACGGGTGTAAGGGTGGTTCCATATGGGGCCGTCAGGCACCAGGGTTCCCTTTTGTGAACCAGAATTAGGAGAGAGTTTCAGAAGAGTGCAGGATGTTTCTGGTTGCATGAGTTCTGGGCTGCCTCCTGATGGCAGAGCAGCTGCTGCCCTCAAGCTTTCATGGTACATATACAACTTTGTGTTTAAGAGGTTTGCTTCAATCATGCCAGCTAAATCAGCTAAATTGATTCCCCCAGTTTATTTTTCCTACTTTGTGCCTGCTGTTTTTGTTTAGTGTCATATGTTTGAAATAATTCATTAACAGTTTACTACATGGTGAATTTGAAATAGTGTAATCTCATTTATATTTGTATTTCTTAAAATTAAAACCCAGAAATAATTTCACTGGGAAACTGTGTGTGTTTTCTTTTTCTAAGATATTTCCGTAAGATACTTCAAAGTATCAGATTGATCTTCCTGGAAGTGCATTTCAGCTCATTTGCACTGTCTCTCTGTGTTTCTGAATGCCTATTACATCCTCAGTCAGCTTGATGCCTTAGGATTTTAGCTTTTTTATTTTTCATATATTTGTAATCCTGCAATTCTTTAATGCGTAACTCTAAAATCCATATAAAGTGTTAGCTACTGTCTTCATATTTTGGTCAGACTAAACAATTCCTCTCTAGGCCTGGGATTCAAGGACACCTTACTGTCTCAGCCCCTGAAAAGTATAAACAAAAGTGAGTTGGTGGGGAGCAAACTTGGGGTAAATGACCTCATTGCCTGGAACTATAATTGAAAGATTAACCCTTAATATGCAAATGGACCAAACGTATAAAAGTATGAAAATTCATGACTGGTCATCCATGTTTGGATGTAGCCCCTGGGGGGGCTTCATCTGCTCTTAATGTATGTGAAGGCCCTTCAATAAATATAGCCACTTTTTTTCTCTTGATCTTATCTGGCTGCTGTTTTTAGGTAAGCCCGAAAAAGGCATCAAAGTGACACCCTGAGGCTATATTGAGCTATATTTTTCATACTGACCTTTTTACTATATTTGTTAATACAAGAAACTGATTTGGGATATCAGGAGGTTTTTTTTCCTGTTTCACAGCTAGGACATAGCTTATTTTCTTTTAACACTCTAGTATTCTTTTGTTAAATACAATAGTAAATATGTCAAACAAGAGCTATTCCCTTTATCTCGGTCACATTTCCCACACTGCTTTGTTGAAAAGCTGTATAAATGGATGGAAATTACAGCTGGAGGTCTGTGCTGTTGGACAGATACAAAGCTATCATCAGGATGCCTGAATTTCAAATGTGTCTGACTTGGTAGAGCCAAGATGACTGTAGTCTGTGTTTCTACCATAGGTCAGATTTTGAATTAAGGTTTATCAAAAGAGCTGGGAAGAGTGAATGAGGGAGTGGGATAAAACTCTTATGTTGGACTGAGCTATGTTTTGTCTTGCTGCCTAAAGTGATGATGTTGTAATTCCAGCAGAAGAGAAAGTTTTGAAAGTTAAGCTATGAAACTGAAAATTTATTCTGGGCCCATGCCTTGAAGAGCTACCAGAATTGTTTGCCCTTAAATTGTGTCATGTAATGTAGCTGTTAGCTTTGGTATGAAAACCGCTGTGTTTTCTTGTGGCTATATCCAGAGAGAGCACTAAACTGATTTTGTTGTTAGGATCTCTCCTGCTTCTTATTTAATAAGGAGGGGGTTTTTGGAACACCAAGCTATATACATGTGTTTCATGTCTTCATTTTGATTACCTTTGTTCAATGTTGGTTCAGTTTATTGCATGCTGTATACAGTCGGTTACATTGTTTACCTCGAATATATGGTATAGCTTGTCAGTTTAAATATTTAAGTGCCATTTTCAGTCACCTTTCAGGAAGACATTTGAAGATCTCTGAATTAATTTTGGGGCAAATACCCAGCAGTTCTAATTGCTTGATTTAATGTTATGCAGCTCAAAATGTGAGAAACACATTGACCACAGTGAGTCAAACCAAAGCACTGCCTCAATTAAAATGTCCCCCGTGGTAAGCAGCAGCAGAGAAAGGAATGAGAAACAGAGCTTATGCTTGTGTGAACCTTGTTTTGATTTTAGAATTTAACTACTCTGTTATTCGAGGTGTGCACACACACCTAGAATTTTTTATTCTTTAGCTTATGTCCTACTGCATATCTGTATTTCTTAAAAAGGGAAAATGAGTTTTATTAATTCTTTACAATTTTCTTCCAGCTCCCTTTCCAATCATCAGAGCAGCCTCTCTCCTGCCTCAGTGTTGTCTTCAAGCACATCACATGTGGTGAGTCCTCTTAGTATTAAAACAAGTGCTTGGCAAATAGTTTATCTCATAATTAGACCATCTCTTAAAGTTGGATGTGTCTCAGTACCCCAAGAACCGGAGTAAGAGCCTTATCTCAGGAAGGAGGACTGTCAGCCCTCTAGTGGGGGAAAAGTGATAACCACTTGTGATTTGTACTAGATCAGGAATAGCTAGAGACTTGCCAGTCACACGGCTGCAAGGGAAATTGTCATGCCAGCTAGGAAGGATGAAATAAAAAAAAAAAAATTGTGTGTAACTAGTGTATTAAAAAAACCAACCAAACAAACAAACAAAAAAAAACCCAAAAAACCAAACAAAACAAAAGCTTCCGAGTGGCAGTCTGAAATTTCTCCAAAATATGGACAGCTAGCAGTCTGCACTAGAGAGGTTAGTGACAAAATGCAGATGATAGAATGATATATATTACGTTTGAGTTACTTTACTATAATTCTGTTATAGTATAGCAATTTGAGTTTAGCTCTCGTACAATAATTTTCTTTAAATGACGAAAACGTCACAAGCATGCAACTTAGTTGCTTGCTTGGTACATAGATAATGCATATCTTTTGCATGGGCTGCTGTTATTTTAGAAGTTTTTGTTGGGTTTGTTTTGGGTTTTTTTGCCTTTTTTCCCAGCATCTTCCACTATGGTTTATTTGCTCTGTGATCCTCATTCTTTTTGTCTCCTTTTCTAGCATACTAGTATTGAGAACACAACTTCGCTCCAGCCTTCAACAACCTTTTCAGCTGCTTCAACCTCAGCCACTAGCACCACCTCCTCGGTTGTCAGCATGGCAAGCAGTATGAACACTACAAACAGCCTTGGCCTGAGTGTTACCAGTGTGTCTATTCCAGCTGCTACCACACGGGCAGCTCCCTTAGTGTCTTCAGGTTGGCAATATTGACAGATCACGTGGATAGACAGAGGAGTTCAGTCATCAGGGCTGTCAGTTGAGCATCTCACCCGCCATAACAACGCTAAGAAGTCTGCACTCTTCACTGGCATTTCCAGCATGCAGTATTTGCTGGCTTATGAAATAAAGTTGCCTGGTTTTATGTATTTGAAGTATTTGTTAGGGTGTTATGTGGCATTTCTATAGCGCATTCCATCCCTAAAGAGCTTTATAAATACACACCAGAGCAATTCTGACTTGGGACGTTTTGGACTAGAAAATTCACCCAGTTTGTATTCTAAGCTGTGATCACCTCCTCACTATGAATTCACATAAGCTTTAGTTTCAGGCTTTTCTGTGACTTGAATTCATTTGACAGTATCAGAATATACTGCAGTGTCCTCATTATCGTATGTCACATACCTACTGCCACTTCTACAGAAAGGAAAGAAATGTCTGGGTCATTGCAAATAGCACTTCAGAAGGAAGGTCCATGGAGAAAGAGGGCTGGGAGGCTTCTAGCACTGAAGTGGAAGTGATGCTAAATTCTCTGTCTTCTCTGATGATCCTGAACTGCTAAAAGGAAATCTTATAGAGAGAAGTGAGTGATGTATTACTAAGGATCAGGCTTAGTTATAGAGGTATTTCTCTGAAAGGTATGGCTGAAGTACATTGTTCTTTTACTGTTCTGCTTCCTAGCAGTGCTTTGTGAAGGCAGCTGAAACCATTTCAGCCTTCTCTTTGCTATTCCTAGCTGTAGTAAGTCGCCCACAGAAAGCATGCTGGCAACATTTAGTGCTTTCCAGTCTATTGCTGGAGGTAAAAGGAATGCATTGACAGAGCAGGAAATGAAAGGACAGAATTTGCTCTCTCAGATTGAGAATGATTTCTAAATTTCCCTTCAGGAAAGGACTGAGAAAAAGAGAAGTTTCTGTAATTCTTGTAATCCTCTTGGACAAAATAAATGACAAAATCAGGCCATTCTCTGATAGGACTGTTTTCAGGCTTAAGTAGCCTGTGCTTTTCCTCCCTTGAGGCATGGTTAAACTCTTCAGGCTATTTTGAGCATGTTTATCAAACATCACAAAATCTCCTTTTTATAATCTAGGATGGTGCAGCTGCCACAACTTGTGAGCTATCTTGTCTCAATGCTGAAGCCTTTTCTTTTCTAAAGGCTTGTTAAAGTGTCTGTATTTTGATTCTACAGGCAAAGCTCCCCCAAACCTGCCCCAAGGTGTACCACCCTTGTTGCATAACCAGTATATTGTGGGACCTGGAGGACTTCTGCCTGCCTACCCAGTAAGCAGTTTCATTGTTTCTGTCTTTGATTTCTTAGCCGTTGGTGCAAGTGGGCCCTCCAGACCTGCTACTGTCTATGCCAAGGCATTTTTGGTGCCACAAGTTACATCTGGGATTCTTGTTCCAAATGCTAAAGAACATCTAAAATATGTTCAGTAGATGCTTACTGTTTATTGTAAACTGCAGAGCTTTTGGTACAGACCTGGTCTGGCTGCTGTTGAAGCTAAACATGGCTGTGGCTATAGTTTTCAGTGTTAACAGGTTTTAGGCCCTTTGAATAAATTTAGGCATCTTTAGGTTTGTGTTACTGGAGTGGTTTTGCCGTAGCAGTGACTGACATGTGCCATGTATACTATCATGATTTGAAAGACTGCACATAGCTTTTTGATGTCTGACCAGCATCAACATATTTTTGATAATCTGTTTTTTGAGTCTGAACCTTTATATAAGTAGCTTTTCTATATCAAACTGAATGTGAGGAGATACCCAGGAGGTTGTGTTGTGGTCAAGTCATCAACTCTTTAATCTTAATGCTCTTTGAAGCAATTATTATAGCGAAGAGGGCTGTTGTTCTTACTCCCAAATCTGAATGCCTAGTAGATTTTTCGTAAGTTCAGGAATGATGTGTCTGTGAAAACTATATTGAAGATAGGACAGTCAGACTCTCCTCAGAGGACGTTGTCACCAGGAAACAACATCAGTGTGACAAGCCTTTTTAACTTCAGTTCTACTCTCCCTGAAATGCAGCAGTGTCCCATGATAGCACAATGCAACATACAGTTGTAGACCCTTAACACAGACTGGGCTTAAGTCAAACTCAGTTCAAAGCCCCAAATTGGTCAGCATCAGAAAAAAGTATTATAATGATGTTGTATTTTTATCTGTCTTTAAGCAGATTTATGGTTATGATGATCTCCAGATGCTTCAATCCAGACTGCCGATGGTAAGTAAATGACTTATTTAATTTTAAACAATTTTCTTCACTGTTGATCATTGACACCATATAAATTGGTTCATTTAATGGTGGTTAAAAGCTTTTCCTTATGTTCTATATTCTTTCTCTTTACATTTACACAAGGATTGTGTAAATTGACACAGAGCAACTGGTGCATCATGCATTTGTTCAGCTGCAAAATCTCTAAATAGGTCTGTGCTTGTGAGTGAAGAAATGTCTAATTTTTGTAGCAACATTGACATTTTGTCTAATTTAGTTGAAGTCATAAGTGTTTTCTTCTACCAAGAGGTAAGGTTGAACAGCGAGTACGCAAGTTGCTAGCCAGTAGGTGTATCTGACAGGTTTTGGGCATGCTCATAGGTATAGATTTTTGCATATGCATCATGGCACCAAATGCAGGTAAGCTGCAGGAGGGAGAGTGTTCAAAGTTTTTTTCCTTACCTGGATCCAGAATGCAAATGGCATATGAGACAGACTGAGCTCTCAGATGGATTCAAAAAGGGCCTCACTCTGGATTGGAAAATGATAAAGAATTTTCCTATCAGAAATGTAGGGTTAGGAACTTGGAGAAAAGTTTTGTTACTGGGTAGCTGAGAAATTAGATATTAGATTGATGCAGTGTATCTGTAGAGGCAGAAACGGAGCAGTGAGCAGTGATCTGAGAAGACTGGATGAATGCCATTATGTAAGGCCCAAATAAGTACCAGGTATTCTGTGTAAAGCTTGGAGTACCCAGAGAAGATCGTTTAAAGGTGAGTACAGGGATGACTCAGACAAAGCCCTGTCAGACTGCAGACCCTGAATTTAAAAAAACCCAAAGCTGAGCACATGGAAAAAGACTTTTGCCAGAGAAAGTTATGATACTTGAAGAACTGTCAACTGAAGTGCGTGAAATTGTTTTTGTGGCAACAAGATGCAAAATATTTGAAGTTGCAGGGCCAGGAGACGTATATTATAATGTGTTAACACTGGCTAGATGCCTGATGGCCACCAAGCTTCTCTATCATTCCCCTCCTCATCTGGTCAAGGGAGAAAATACATCCTGAGAGGCATGTGTAGTGAGATAAGTACAAGGAGAAATTACTTGCTGTTTATGGTCATGGGCAAGAGAGATTTGACTTAAAGAAATTACTTTAACTCCTTAGCAAACAAATCAGGGAAACAGGAGAGTAAATAATGAAATCAAACCAAATCTACAGAACATGTTGCCTTCACCTCTCATGTTTTCCTGGACACAGTGTCACTCATTATTGTCTCTACATTCATCTGCCAGGTTGGATAGGGAGTGAGACTACATTCTGTGTCATCACTCCTCTGTTCCTTCTTCCTCATACTCTTCCGTGCTCCCATTTTGGTTCCACAGTCCTCCAAAACTTCAGCACGAGTCCTGAAGTGTTTTATGTTGGAAGAGGTAATCTGGTTGCAAGCACCTCTGCCATGGGAAGGGAAACCTTTTTCTGGACCACACTGAACAAAGCCCTATCTAGTCTGCCCCTGAACACTTCCAGGAATGGAGTAATCTGGCTACTTCTAAGACTTCTTCGAGTGCTTCACAGTTCTCATAATAAAGAATTTCTTCAAAATGCCTGATATAAACCTACTCTATTTCAGTTTAGAGACATTTCCCTGTAGTCCATTGCATGTTACTACAGATGCTGTTCAAAATTTGGTTTGCTTCTTTTTGCAAGGTACACTGAAATGTTGAAAGGCCACAGTAAGATTTTCCTGGGGCATTCTCCAGGCTGAAAAACCCCAACTATGTCACCTGTCTTCATAGAAGAAGTGCTCTCATGCACTGATTCTGTTAGAGGTAAATGAGGCTGTTGGGGCGAGCCCGTGGTTGTAGCCTTGTGTGTCAGGAGCTGCAGCCGCCCTGCGGAAAGTCGTGAAAGGCCAACGGAGGAGGCCTGCTTGGAGGAATGAAGGTGGCTAGGGCAGTGTAGGATGGGGTGAGGTTTGAGGCCGTGTAGGGAAGGCGAATATGTGGAAGTCCATGGGGCGTGATGAGATTGAGCTGTGAGTCCTGAGGAATTGTCAGATGGAGTGGCTAGGCCAGCGTGGATCATTTTGCGACGGTGTGTTTCAGTTGGAGTCGCCAGTGAGTGGAAGAAGGGACATTTAGCGGTGTTTTTTTAAGGAAAAGCAGAAGAGTGTGGGAGCTCCAGAGGAGTGAGTGTGAGCTTTGTTCCCAGCAAGATGATGCTGAGGCTGCTTGTGTGGAAAGGTAAATTCGCTCAGACGTGCGTGTGGAAACACAACGATGGGATTGGTAACAGGGAAGATGGCTTTCCAAATTGGAAGCTCGTCATTCCTGGCTGTGGTGGTGATTTTCTATGTTTAAGGCTACACAGCACTGGTGGCTAGGGGCAGAGGGAGTGGCCTGGCGTTCCTGGGCTTGAGGCCTGTGTTTGACACTGTCGCGCACGACATCCTTGTGTGTAGGTCAGAGATCCATGGTTTAGACAGCTGCAGCATGGTGTGGGTGAGGCAGATGAGCTGCAGCGGGTCTTTGCAGCCTTTGGGTGTTTTTGCTTTTGCATTGTTGGCCAAAGGCTAGCAATGTGTCTCCAAAGGGCTTGCTGCAGGATGGTGCTTGGGCATGTGCCATTGGGATGAGTGGGCAGAGGCCGTTTGGAGCCGGGCTTGGATTCAGTGTGGAGCGTAGACGGCTTTGGCCTGGCCCAAAGAGTGGCTGCAGTGCTAGTGAGACGAGAGGCAGTGGCGATTGCCTTTTTGTCATTTGTCTTTATTTTCTCTGGCATGAGTAAGTGAAGAAGTAGAACAATAAATAAGTAAATAAATAAATAAATAAATAAATAAATAAATAAAGTCTTTGTTATACAAATTATCCGAGAAAGTCCTTAGTGCGAATCCCTGGGAGAGGCTGTATCAATGGAGACGCAGTGGCTGTCGGCTGCGGGTGCCGTGCGGTGGGTAGAGCCGTGTCCCTTGTCCCAGGTTGGGGGGTGCCGTGGGTTTGGGGCGTAGGTGTGGGAGCGTGGTAGGGGCGGGTTGTGGCGTTGGGTGTTGGCGCTAGCGGCGCATGGTGCGTGCGAGGCTGTGGAGGTGCTGCAAAGAGGCGCGAGCTTCGAGGCGGACGTGGTCCCAGGCGCAGGCGCTGTGGTTGTGGGCGTGGAGGAAGAGCTGGATGTCCCTGAAGTACTTGTTGATGGTGAGCAGCGGGTTGCGTGGTCCTTTGAAGAGCGCGGCGCTGTCGGGGAGGCACTGCTCGAGGTGGTGGATGTGGTGCTGGAGTTTGCCGAGGAGGTGGCTGCGAGGCTGGGCGGGCCAGTGCTGGCGGGTGCTGTTGGTGCTGAGGGTGTGGAAGAGGTGCTGGAGGATGCGTAGGGCGGTGGCGGCGGCTTGTCGCGGCTGGAGGTTGTCGTGCAGGAGGGCGTCGGGGAAGGAGGGCGGCTCTTGGAGGTGGCAGGGCTGTGTGTGGCTGGGAGCCATGTCCTGGAGGAGGCGCAGGGCGTCGCCGGGGAAGGTGTGCTCGTGTGTCCAGAGGTGTTGGCAGGCGAGGGTGGTGGCCAGAGCGGTGAGGAGGAGCAGCAGCGCCGGGGCCGCGTGCGGCAGGCGTGGCTGTGGGGCTGTGGGCGCAGCCATGGTGGGGGTGTGGGAGCTGTCGGGCGGTGCTGGGCAGGAGCCTGGTGGGGCCGGGCGGCTCTGGTGTTGCCGGTGGTGGCTGTGCTCGGGGCGCTGCCGGGCGCGCGGCTTTGTACGGCGCCAGCTTTCCCTTCATCGCTTTCAGATTCCTGGGAGTTTCCGCTTGTGCTTTCCTGTCGGGCCTGGTGGCTGTGCTGGTCACAGGGAGGATTTTTGTTAGGGTTTCTGTGGTTGTGGATTGTGGTGGCAGTGGTGTGGTAATAGTGGGTGAAAGTGGTTGCGAATGCGCTGGGTCCGAGGCCTCAGTGTCAGGTGTATTGGGGAGGGTTCTTGGTTGTTCCCTTTCAGCTGCATGTACAACTACGGGGCCTGTGATGTGCCCCCTGCAAAGGCCTGGTGGTAGCTGTGGTCGCTTTTCCTTTCCCTTTGTGGCTTGCCTTTATTTTCATCTTAGCCACCGTTTTCCTTTCTGTGGTTTCAAAGGATGTGCAGTGATGTCAAGTGAGGCAGGCCTGGGTATCTCCGTCATGCCCCGGGGCGGTGGCTGTGTGCCAGGGGCTGTGTGTATCCGTGGGCCTTGGAGGGCAGGAAGTGTTGTGGCATGGAGGTGCCCTAGGTGCAGTCTCTGAAGCTGAGGTGACAGGGCAGCAAGACATGAAAAACTGGGCTGTGCGATGAAGGAGTAGGAGAAGAGGAAGAGCTTTGCTGCTCGCGCGTTGCTTTCTGGATGTCTGTGGTCGCGTGTGTTCAGCCACAGAGGGAGGGCATGGCTGCGTTTCCCCTGCTTGCGTGGATGAGGCAGCCATAGAGCGAAAGGAGGCTGTCGTCCGTTCCAGCAATGGTGTTGTGTTTTGGGATTGCCGAAGCCCTGTCCTGGGACGGCGTGTCCCCTTCGGTGCTCTTGAGTTCATGAAAGGCGTGGAGCTCTTGGAGGGGCTGGCTCTGAAGATGCAGAGGGGAGCAGAGCACGTCACTTGTGAGAAATGCTGGAGAAGCTGGGCTTCTTCAGCTGGAGTATGGAAGACTTGGTGGTAGTTTCAGCTGCCTTTAAAGACAGGCCCAAAAGATGGGGAGC